>CM075200.1:12417971-13017971 GCA_037577475.1 Chaunax sp. Z400 | reverse complement strand
GGAAAAAATGAATCGACAGGAGAAATGCCAATGGACATTAATATATTGAGTCTACTGAAAAACTACAGTCCCCACGACCTGGCTGCTCTTTACCAGCACTGGGGGTTTGTTGATCCCAGGATTGATCCACAAGGTGAGTAGGTGCTTTGCATTTGTGTTCAGTTTACTAAATATTGGCAGATAAGTAGCTTAATATTGATTTTTTTTCTAGATGGAGGCCAGAACTGATTTAAATCCATCTAATATTTTAAATATTTAAAAAAAATAGGCCTTCATTTCAAAACATTTGAAAAGCAGAATGAGAAATGACCGAAATCGTATGTTTACATGTTCTTTTTATACTTTTATTTTTCTAGCACTGTTGCAGGTAAACGGAAATTTTGGAAAAGAAGTCCATTCCACCTCTGAAGCTTCTAAACAAGTATGTTTACTTTGTAGCAGCCACCATTCATGTAGCTTTGGATTTAATTCTAAAAAAATAAAATGGATTAAATAGCTTCTCTCCCAGTTTTCAGACTATGGACAAGTGCATAAACTGACATTTGATTTGATTTCAATAAATTATAAGCCCACCCATGCTAATTTTACAATTATGCTCATATATTATGGATCTCTTTGTATGTATAATTAATATAGACTGAAATAATTTTGTTTCTAAAGTTATCATAATTGAAAATATATATATCGTATGCGTTTCACTGATGCCAGTAAAACTTGATAAAACATTAACGTTCCGCGAAAATAAATAAATAAATGAAAAGAGCTGAGGTGCTATTTCACACACAAATGCACCATACAAGTGTGGTTATTGTTGAGACAGTGATCTCCTGACGTTTACCATTCCAATCTATTACGAGGTGAGATGTGTGGGGATCTGGGTGGTTTACCATGTTTCCAGGGGCAACTGTTTATAGAATCCTCACTAATCATAAAGTAAAACTTCATCCTTGTCAGAAAGCATTGTATTTTTTTTAAATTTACATGTACGGAACACATTGCCAGTCAATCCGTGTGGGGGAAATGCTTTTGCTCATGTCAGAGATTGTAATTACTATTAAACTGAAATTAATAACAGCTGACTGCAGACCTGAACTGTCAACCCGCTTTCTAAAAACAAACATAAAAGTCCTTCTCTCCCCCAAGTATGCCTTCACCAACTGTGTGTTGTTGTTCTCTTGTCTGTACCTTGTCTGTGTCTGGATGCAGTGTGTCATTTCCACGCCGATGTATGTCTGCGCATTTCCATGTGTTTGCGTCCGTGGCTGTCACAACTTCCACAACCTGGCTGTCCCTTTCCCTTTTCGCTTTCGTAAGAGAGGCTGACAGGGATGAGGCGAACACATAACACAGAAACACTGTTGTCCCCTCAGGGTAAACTCGCCCAGAATCTCCATGTGGTGTGTCATAAGCCTGTCAGTCAGGCCTTTTCCGAACGCTACCTACGACTGTTCTTGCTTTCTCCTCTTTACCCCAGAGTAATATGTCGGCACTTAGAACTGGGCAGTATCTCAGTCTGCAGTCAGGAAGTATGATAGCAGCAGTGTGAAGGGCCTGCACTAGACTATATCACTGCATCAGACATTCAGTTATCACCCAAATGTATAAGTATTTACATATACTGTCCAAAACGGAATAAAAGTAAAGATTTATATTTCTGATATAGAAATAAATACAGTTATTATCATTCTATAATAAAAAACTAACAAACTTCACAAAATAAAGTTTGAATTAATAAATTATTAATTATCAATTGAAAAATTCCAAGTAAGTTTTAATAATTAATACTTATTATTGCTAAAGATAAAATAAGATAAGATAAGATAGGAAAAAAAATAAGCACCTAAAATTACTGGCAACTAGATTTAGAGCTGCTTTTTTGAAGGAAAGGAAGGAATAATAAACACTTAGTAAATACTTAATTGAAAAGAAGTACCACAATTCATTCAATTCAAATGTGCTTCTCACAAATTAATATCTCAGTTATTGTTCAGCGACAACTGAACGTTAACTGATGTATTAATTTGCCCATAAATTGTGTTGGGCAAACGATTTCAAGCAAGCTTGGGGATGATGATGTAAGAAATAATGACTTCAGAAAGGATAGTAGGCCTTTGAGTGTGTATTGACAGTATGACTGTGTGTGTGGACAGTATGCACACACACATACACATTTTGTCTCTGTTGTTACATAAGACCTTACTGGTGTGACTCACCCTTGTCTCCTGCAGGTGAACAGCCGCTCCACTTCATCCTCAGGGTCTCTTCATAAAGGAACGTGAGCATACATCATGTTCCCGTTGGCTTCCAGTCCGCATGATACTACTGAGCAAAGAGGCCTGCTGTTCTTCAAAGGAACCAGCCATAACTCCTAAAAGGACGGAGGGACCGCATAGTAATGCACATTATATGCAAAGCAATAAGGTGGACTCTTATTAGTATGTGAAATGGTTGTTTCATTTGAAGTGTTATGCATGCTTTTTGTTTGTTTGCAGACATGTTAGGTATCAAAACACACACGATCTATGGAAATGAAGTAGAACTGTTTGAGGTTGTTGTAAAAATAAATGTTTAGTGAGGCGACCACTGTCTAGGTGGACATGAAATGTGAGGCTACTTTTGCGAGGATAAAGTGGACGTTGTATTGGCTAATGGCTCATAGATATGAGTGAAAAATGAGCTGCATCTGGTAAAACAAGCAGGAAAAAGAGTTTTTTTAAGACTTGATGTCACTTCAAAAAGAAAAAAAAATATTTAAGCTGGTACCTGAACATTTGACTTCGCCTCTATTTATATGTTTCAGGTTTTTTTTTAACAGGACCCTTTGATACACACTACAGCTAAAATATTGTCACCCATCAGTTTGACGCCCGCATTCATAGAATCATTGAGATTGAGATCAGAGTGGGCAGCTGCCATCCATGACTATGCTATGCAACTCTAAACAGTCATGATGCCATTACAAGGCCCTGTGGGGGGGGTTTAATAAGAGTGGAAGCCAAACAGAGTCCAGGCTTTAGCAATAGAAGCCAATTATCCCACACATGTAAAAAAAACAAAAAAAAACAGGAAGCACTTGCTGTCATTCTTACACTGGATGTTGTGATCAAAAAGCTCTTCAGCCCATTATCACAAGTAGTGGAATGACTTCAACTCAGATATCCAGCAAAAAGATTTCTCCATGAGATTTTTTTCTACCTTACCACACTTGACAGGACATCACACCCCATGGTAATAGGAATTTATTGATATTAATTCATTCTTGATCACTTTATTGTCAAATATACGTAGATACATTAGTTCTGAAGGGCATTGCTGTATCAGCCATCTTCTATCTTCCGCTACAGTCTGTAGTGCCAGTGACCAAATGTCCTAGAATTAAATCATCTTTTTTGACAGGTTTGACTTAAAGGTCAGATTTAAAATAGTAGGAGTGGCACCATGGCAAATTCCTAGCTATTGCCAAACCAAAGGCCTAGAGTGGACAATCAATTCATGTGGAAAAAAAATTGAGAATATGCCTAAATTGGTGGCCAGTCGGTCAAACAAGTGTCAAAATGACCTGTTAACAATGAAATATGGTGTTTTCCATTACCACAAACCTTTCAGTTGAAAAATGAAATTGTTAAGTTTATCCTGTTTTCTCCTCTCAGGAAGATAGTGTAAACATCTGCTCAGTTCACATTGTGCTAGTGATGTAGTGATGTTGTGTTAGTAGAAACTGTGGCTATAATTTCTACGAATGTGGCCGTGTCTTACGCCGGTCAGTTAAGCTATTAAAAAGACTGCAAAATATGTTTTTTTTTGAGAATCACCTCATTCTCGATTTGTTTTCTGTTTGCAGATTTGTTTAGTGTTCATATTTTAGTCCTCATGCAATGTATTCATCTCCCATAGAGAAATAGTCTATGCATTTGACAGAAAGCCATCAACTTTTTGATTTTCGGGAGATCTTAAGAATACATAATTTATTACTTGGAGTTTTGACTTTTATGTGCGTGTGTGTTTTTTTTTCATAAATAGTGTAAATGATTGTTTTATTTAATGGTCTTTTTCATTTGCTAAGAGTGGAATGTTAACACTCATAAGTACTTGATATTTGTAGTAACAGCAGAAAATGTTTTTTTGTAATGATTTTCTTCATTGACTCATTTGAGGTCAGGTACAGGGTCCAGTACAGGGTCACTAATGATGCCACTACAGCAGGTATTATTGAGCCTGTCTGTTACGATGCTGCAGTGAAGCAGGGCAGGACTGACGAGAAACAGCGAGATAGCGATTTTATGTAAGTCTAAATTTTTTTTTTATACAAACCTAAACCTTAAAGTTGAGCTCTCACATTTTTGTGACGATCTAAAAATGTTTCATAATTATTATGTTGGTATCAGAATTTCTATTTTCAGCAGTTCCTCATTTTGTCTGACTGTAAAAATAAAATAAAGTTGATGTAGATTTATATTATAATAGTGCTGTTGTTAATACCCCCCTCCCACACACACACACACACACACACACACACACACACACACACACACACACACACACACACACACACACACACATCCTGATCATCATTCTTTTCTTCTAATACAGCTGCCACCACTCACACTACACGTATGCAAGCTGTAAGGAGGAATTACATGCTATTTTATCAGAGAACTGCTAGGATAAACTGAAATAAGCCTTTTTGAATTTTTTAGCTGTCACACTAGAAATTATACTAGTAGAATCAAAACACTTAAAACATTTTATACAGAGCACACAAGGGTTATTTACCACAACCGTTTACTTTAAACAGTTTGTGCTGTATCTTCATGCTGGACTTTCTAACATGTTGTACATCTCTACTGAATATGCTCATTCCTCCTTTGACATTACAGCGATATTTCACTCATCGCTGTGGTCTTTATGCAAAAGGAGGCCGTTCCTCACAGGCAACAAGAGAACTACTCACTATAGCTAAATGCAGCCCATTAAAGCTGACTCACTATATCACATCTGTTCATCCGTGCAGGGGTAGGGACTGACTCTTAATACTCCCAGGAGTAAATACTGACCTTTTGGAGATGATCATTCACGACTATACACCGTATGACAAGTATGAATTACAACTTGATTTGAAACTTGAAAGTCTCATGAATTCTGATGAATTATAACTTTTCATTTCAGACATTTTAAAGACGTGTATGATTGTTTCTGATTTTTATGTGTGACTAGCTGTCTGATTTATTCAGGTAAGAGTTTGTGCTCAGTAAGATTATATTATATTAACATTAATTACTAGTACTACTAATAATAATGATAAACATAATAATATATAATAATAATAATAATAATAACATTGGCCTCTTCCAAATGCTGCAGTTGATCATTTCTACCAGTAGATGGTGGGCAATGTCAGGTAATAGAGGAGCCACACAGAGGACCTGCTTCATTACTTTCATGAAGGAGGTTATCTGTTCACTGCTGTTTGTAAGTTATTTAGCAGAATATCTCAAAAAAGTAAAAAAAAAAGAAGAAGATTTCAATCAAATTTTGTAGAGAGGTGTTCTTTGGAATTTGGAAGAGATGATTCGATTTTGAGGCAGGTCAAGACCAAGATGTGCATCAAGCACGTTTTCTGTTTTGCTGTTTTGTACCGTTCTAGTTACAGATACCATCCCTCCTGGTCATGTTACTGCTTGCTAATTGATTCTTCATGTGGCAGTATACTTTAGTTCTTCTAATCCTTTTAAAATGTCTAACTCATTAAAATGTTTGCTCTAAAACATCTGCCTGTACACAGCTTCACTTATTATAAAAACTAAAGCTTTTTTTTGTTTTGTTTTTTCAGTTGAGGAGAGAGCTGTTCTCTTGCAGGCGTGATAGAGATTTTGTCAGATGTGGATCTCAAACTGAATCTACAGGGAACTTTTAAAAGTGACAAAATGGATGAGGTTAGGCATATGGAACAACAAAATAAGCCACAAATAAGCATTTAAATACAACATTTTTTTCTAACATTCAACATATGTGCAGCTGACCTTATCTGGTTGGTTAAACCCAAAGCAGAAAATGCAAACTAAATAAAAAGTACTACTTGCATCCACTGTTGTCTTGCACATCGATGAAGCGTGACTATTTGTGCAACTGTGTGAATGCGTGTCTGTGTACACGCTGGTGTGCCTGCATGTCCTTGTCACTATGTGTTTGTCATTGGGTCGTGTTGCATCTTGGTGCAGTGACAGCATCAGTTAGCTGCCTGAGAGACATCAGAGATCATGTTTGCAGTGCCAACAGCATAAGGGACTGAAAGTTGGAGTCGGCCACAGGGTCTGGGAGTGGATACTGTCAGGCAGCTCCGAGCAGGAGAGACACAGTGGCATATGTTGTCTGACAGTGAAACGCCTGGCTGTTGTCGAGCGGCGAGGAGAGACGGACCGGTGGCCGATTGGAGTGACAGCTGTCAGGACCAACTGTGTGTGTGTTTGTGTGTTATTATTGTGAACTGTCCTTATGAGAACCAGTCTGAGCTTCAGACCTCATAAGTGAAGACAGTATTGCAAAGTGACTTTATTTTCGGAGGGGTTCTTTACGTTTTAACCCTTCTGTTGTGTTCTGGTTAAACATGACTGGTTTACAATTTTTCTCTCTAAACATTTTTTGTTAATTTCATCTGTTTGTCATAAGGTTCCATGACTTTGTTCACACATGGTATCTGAACACACAAAATACATTTGGAGAATTTTTGTTAAATATTGGGTGTTTTATTGAACTTGGTGTTCCAGGTCAAAGATGCCCGGTCATTAGAAACGCCCCTTTTCGGCTTCCATGGCAACCCCCATGGGGACCTATCCCTCGTAGAATTTTTACCCCATGAGAACCACACTTGTTGGCAATTGTCAAAAACAACCGCAACATTGTTTTAGTGATATCTACAACTCTCACAGCTATGGTACATAAAGCTTTTTTGAGCTCAGGTCAAAGAGGCCTACAGGCCATAAATAGCAAATGGAAGGTCAAAACTTGTAATGTTCACAAGAACTTGAGCTGATGGAAAGATGAAACACAATATTTGGTGATTATGTATTAGTATGAATTTATAGTCAGCTAGAACTGAGAAGTCATTTTTGACCGGGAACACCAAACTAGTTAACGGGAAACCTAACCCTAACCCTAACACAACAGGAAGGTGGTTTATAGGTTACAAGTTAGGTTTGGCAAATGAGTCAGAATTACAACGAGGCTTAGGTTTGGCTAAGTAAAAGTAAAAAAGTAGACTGAAGTTAATTTAAGTTAAACTTGAAAATAATTAAGAAATGCAGTTCATAATCTGTGTATTACTTAAAGTTAAAGTTAACATCAAGCATACATTATTCTCATATATCTTGACTAAATATCACTGATTATGAGTGAATACCAAAATTAAATAAAAATTAAAGCAATGTAGCATAAATCTACCCACATTACACACCACATCATAATGCAGGCAGGTGATATAACGTAAATAATTAAGGCAGATTGTACTAAACGTAATGAAATAATTCATTATGTAAATCATCTCCTTTTCATGGCAACTCTTGCTCACTGGCTTTTTTTCTAATTGCAACATTATACAATAAAAGTATTGAATTGAGGTAATAACAAATGAAGCCTGAATTCACAACCTAGAATAACACCTTATAAATAGAGACGTTTGTCAAACCATCGTTATGAGTCTGCTTTAAACACAACAAGGATGAAGTATGACATTCGAGGTCGAGAGAGACGTGCAGGAAGAAGAAGGCATATCCATCAGATTAACGCACTGTAATGTCTTCCTGGTCTGGTTCCCAGCATCAGTGATTTATCAATGCAAAGCTAATAGCATCAATATGAATCTAACTAAAAATCAATACTTCATTACCTAATTGTTAGTGGGAATGAAGAAGGATGATTGTGTGAGACAGCATTTGAGAGCATCTGGAGTTCACAGAGACATCTGGAGGAGAAACTCCAACAGTGACTGCACACTCTGTTACAACACACTTTTAATGAAGAGGAAATCAATGGATGAAGCTTTAATACGGTGAAACACGAACAACAAACAGACAAAACCCGATGATTTGTTGTAAAATGCCACTGCAAGGTTAAAACAATGTTACTGCTGTACATTTTATCAAATACACTGGCACCACAGCACCACACACACACACACACACACACACACACACACACACACACACACACACACACACACACACACACACACACACACACCTCTAAGCAATCCATTTAATATACTGATAGTCCAAAAAGGCTCAGAGTCCCACACAAAGATATCAAACCTAGACAGGATTCCAGGACCTCCAGTATCCATCACTTACATGTTAAATAGAGTCTGTTGGCAAAATCAATATCATGCAATTTGGTGACAAAGATGCATAAAATAAATCCAAATCTAATCTCTTCAGCTACTTTGAAGTTGAGTCAACAGATCTGAAAGTAAATCACAGTGATACACACTTGAACTTCCTGAAACCTTTGCCAAAAAAAAGGACAATATTTTCAGTTGACATATAGCATCACGGCAGTTTGTGAAATAGTCATGAAATATAATGTATAAGATTCACGTACATGGATGCAAATCACTTTTTGCGACACTCAGCACAACGATCTTTCTTGCCTGCATGTCTCTTTGAATGAAACGCTACATTTTTTCAATCGCCCAGAGTTGCATGGAGGTTGTTGGGGTGGGTGGTGGTCATACAACTTCCAGGGTTGTGACACCACAATCACCTCACATCTGTGTTTAGGGTTATTCCTTTCAACTTTTCTCATCTTTGATAATTCTGTCTTTCATGGATGTGTGCTGAACGTAGCCAGCCTATGGTAGCACCCTAGGTAATCTTAGGACCCAGCCGCCTCTACGTTGTGCCTATCAAAAATACCTTGATGACAAAAGTTAAATATAGGCCTTTCTTTTTCCCCCCTTTATGCCAAAAGGGTTTGCAATCCCGATTTAGACATTCATTTTAATTTTTCAAATAAACTATAGCCATTGGCAAATCAGAAAAGATGCAGAAAAACAGATTCATGACTTTATTTCAAGCCGACTGATTACTGTAATGGACTGTTTAGTGGTTGCCCTAAAAATGCAACTGAGACTTCAACATACTCATAGCTCTGCAGCTCAACTATTAACCAGAACCAAGAGGAGAGAGCACATTAGTCCAGCTACATTTAGAATTGACTTCGAGGTCATCCTCCTTAGACATTACAAAGCTCTTAATGGGCTAGCACCAAGCTATATTGCTTATCCCCTTTACTTTTTCCCTTCAAGACGACTGTGATCATCTGCCGCTGGTTTATTGGAGGTTCACAAAAACAGTTAAAAGAAAATTGGGGATTCAGCTTTTGTCAAATAAACTAGAATTGTCCATTGTCAATAAACATAAGGGACAATTTTCTGGGATAGATTTCAAAATGTGTTCGTTAACTATAACATTTTTAGCACAACGCTGATGGGACTTAAACATAATGGAGTTTTCTCTTACTTACTCCCTGACTTTCTCTTCTCTTATTAAACATGAAAGCTAACAGGCTGTGACCATTTTATCATGGCGTCTCTGCATTTTTTTCATTTGAACATCATCTACTGAATTACGTTTTAAGAAAAACACAATTTCCATAGTTTGTACTGAGTCAGTTGGAAGCTGCAGCCTTTAAAATGATGAGCACATGCTTTCTGACACGGTAACATACAGAAAACTAAACAGCTGGTCATTGCACTTTGGAGGACTAATACAAGGGAAAAAGAAAAACATTTTCTGTGATTGCATCATAAAGTTTCAGAAGCAGTCACACAGTGCAGGAGTTTGTTTGTTTCTTACACTGCTGACCAGGACAGACAGGCTAAGGAGAAGTTTTTATCCGCAGGCCATAAGACTTCTTAGTGGCTATGTTTAGACTCTTGCAATACCAGAAGAAGCATTTCACTGGAAGTTGAACATGTATGACTGCATGTGACGAACAAAAACCTTGAACCTTGGAAGAGCAAGACTACATCTGTGGATTTATCCAGCTTCTTGTAGCACTTTTCACGTATTTAGGATAATAATTACAACATAATTATTTCTCAATGTACAGTAAGCCTACTCTACTCCAACATAGCACTCATCTCAAGTGAAGTCTGAAACATAGACGCATGGGTTATACGGAATTTTGCAGCTTGAAGGAACAATGTGAGAGTGTCACCATAAAAAGAGCAACCTTACTACGGGTATGAATATGAAAGAGTCTATCTGCGTTATCAACAACCTTGAAGGTATCACAATCATGTACTGCAGCTTTAAGAAGAAGAGAGGATTTTATCTCGATGGTGCCAAAATACTGTAAATCTCTCAGGTAAAGGTATTATTTGTTATGTCAAAGATCCCACCGCAGGCTGACACTTGCTTCTGTAATTTATGAAATGGTTATTTACAAGCTTTGAATTTGTAGTACAGAGTGGAAAGAGGGGTGTTGGTTTAATTGCTGTGGAGCAAAGTACACGACAATGCCCAGGAACAGGAAAGAAGCCAGATCCCTCCACTGTCGGGCACTAATAACACATCACAGTGACAGAGATGCGCCTCCTCTCTACCTGGCTTTATCGATCTCCCATCTCGCTGTTAATAGTGTTGTTAAACACCAGCTCTTGGCTCTTTACTGTGTCCAAGCCCCCCTAACAATAAAACTCTCCCTCCACTTACCTTTTAACATGCCTGAGAGGAGAGAAACAGCCTTGGGCAAAAAGGTGGTAGCGATACGGATTCTGAAGGTTCACATAATAGTCGTTTAAATGTTTCTTAATTAGTGTAAGGCAAAATGTGTTGCACATATTGATTCAGCTGCTGGATGATCTGCTACTGTTTCATTATTAATCTGTGTGACGCAGCATGGAGTCACATGGACAGGAGGTTCAGTTGTATTTTTGACTGTTGCAAATCTGTAAATGATGACATGGAATGGAAGAGCTGACCTGTCAATGACTCAAAAAACCTTATCTGTAGATGTAGGAGACTGATTGGTGTATCCGTGAGATCTTAACGTTTTTACTACGTTAGGAGAGAATCACTAAAATGCAGGATTTTACATAATGTGAAGGCTATCAGTGGCTTTGACCTATTATCAAAGGTTTAGCCATGCTATCAAATAGCATTCCAGCGATATTTAGTATGTTGTATATAACATACTTTGATGATATGACAACAAAGTTCCACAAGAGTCAGGCCTCGGGCCACTGATCTTCAATCTCTGCATGCTTCAGCTTGGTATTATTATGAAGAAACAAGTAAATAACATTTACTACTATCATGTTGTACATTTCTCTTTTATCTGGTCATCGAAGTCCTGTAAATAGACTTGTGAACTGTATTGATGGTATTAATGACTGGATGGTCAGAGACTTCTTGCAGCCCAATACATAGGAGACTGAGATACTCATAGTTGGTCCTAAAGGTCAAGGACAAGATATTTCCTCACACCTGGCATCGCTGTTTCTGAAACACAGTGAGCAAGTCAGAAACCTTGGAATTAATTTGGATACTGTTCAGTATTTTGTCACTTCAAAATACTGTTAGTGGTCTACATTCTAAAGCACTTAATGGTTGGGCCCCTCAGTACATCTCTGACTTGCTCACTGATTATAACTCTATCAGGCCCCTCAGGTCTTCAGGTGGAGGCTTTAGCTGTACCTAGAATTAAATCTAAGGCTGGCGAGAGTGCCTTTAGTAACTGTGGTCCTGTTCTGGGTAACAAACTGCCTGCTGATCTGAGATCCATCACAACGGTGTCCACCTTCATAAACAAATCTTATCTTTTTCTCCAAGACTTTGTACAGTATGGCTGATCACTGCATTTGTGTGTGTGTGTGTGTGTGTGTTTTATTGATGTATCCTCATTTCCTCTTATTTATGTTGTTTATGCTTTGTCTTGATTTTATTCCTGTTTTGAATATACGTATATATGCTGTCGTTCAATGAAAACCTCATTGAGTGTACTTGTACTGAAATGTGCCATGTAAATAAAATTGCCGTAGCCAAAGTAGATGTAATATTACTCACATCCTGTTTGCAATGCATTGTATTACTTATCATACTGGTAAAAGTAATGTGTTAGGCTACTGTAACTTGTACTTTAATAATGCATCAGCCTCAATGGTGTTTAGGTTTATGATCAAATACCTGAAATGTGAATGTTTTCCATCATTCACTTTTCCATTGGCCTGCTAAATCAAATCAGTAGAACACCAGATTAATATGAGCGTATTCTACCATGCTACATTGTTGAGACAGATGTGTAAAGCAGCACTTTCAAGAAGAAATGATAGCAATTCCAGATTTAAAATCATCATTTACATCTGCATTAAATATACTTATGCATGGTGTAATGAATGAAATGTAATGTAATGGACATGCTTAAGCAGTAAACATTGCAGTAAGTTATTGCCTATAGTGGAAAAGGAGTATGGTGAAGGCAAACAATTGCTGCCTGTGTAGCAGACGTCCAAAGGGAGTCCAAGTCTTTAGCCGAGGACTGCTTTTTATTCATTGAACAATATAAAACATGACAAAATGCCTACTCAAAGAGAATCAAACATCCTCAACCCTTCCCACAGGGACTTTTATATAGGGCAAAAGCTCCTTGAATGTCTCTCTCTCCTCCTCCTCTCTCTCTCTCTCCTGGGTGTGTACAGGCATTGTTAGAAACAGTCTCTAAAACCTCCCCCATCGACAAACAACCACCATGAGCATTTGTAACAAGATGGTAACATCGTTTTCAACCATCACAGACACAAACTCCTATCTGCACACTCTATGCAGCTTTAGAACATTTGAATGTAGTAAATGTGGTTTACATTTTAAAGTGGATACGTGGTTTAATCTAAATTTTCCAAAATGGCATTGTATGAAATGACTTTGATTTATAATGAATTAAAAATCTTTAAATCCTTTATTTCTGGCGCAACCCACCAAGGATGGGGTAAAAGTAAAGTGTAAGTAATTTGTCACAATTTGCCAACCTTTTGTCACAAATCCACATTGCAGAAAGGAAACAAACTGTGCATGTGTCTGCCTTGAGCCTGCAGAGATTAGAAAGACAAAAACGGATTCATTATTAGAGGGGGGCGTACGTGTGTTAGTGCTTTGAAACTTTTTTTGATAGTGTGTGAGCGTGGCTCCTTTTGAGCAGGAGAAACAACACTTGAGTAACTAAACAGGAGCATAAGTGCAATGTTTGTTGTTTTTGATTTCACTGATGCCTCAGGAAGGATTTTCTAGCTTTGGTGGTGAGGCTTTGAAGTGAGTTTTCTTAAAGGTATGCAATGTTTTTCTTGTCTCAAAACCCAGATGATTGTTATTTATCCTGCTAATGCCAGGTTTTAGCCGTATGCAGGCTACACACACACACACACACACACACACACACACACACACACACACACACACACACACACACACACACTAACAGACATAGATCTGAGGAATGTTATGACAGAAAATACAGTAACATCAGGATATAAGATTAGATATGTTCATGCATGAAAATGAAGGAGAGGTCACCAACATTTTCACTGCTCTTTGGTCTATTCCCAACAACTTCACATCATTTTACATCACATTACATCTTAAAAACTATACACTCTTTGGTCTGGTGGGTTAGTGAGGCAGTACAGCTTGATTGCAATCATTTTTAGCCAAATACATTTTTGGCCATCCAGTGATAGATGTACAAATATGCAGAGAGATAAAATTCTATTTACAGATGTATATCCATGCAAAAGAAATAAATTATGAATAAATTGTATGTGATTTTCTAAATCTGACAATTATTGTAATCTTAAAAAAATTACAACAAAATTATGTTTAACGGTCATGTAATGATAGGTAGGAAGATGCATTATACACACACACTACTGAGAAGAAGATTACGGACTGTCCACAGTCAAGCGAGGAGCAGAGAAGGGAAAAGGCGGTTTCTCCATGCGCTGACATGCAAGAGGAAGAGCGCCTCACCCAATATCAATCACTCTGACAAAACACTCAGTGCAGAGTGAGTCATATACAAAAACTAGAGATCCCACAGATTAAAGTGAATGAAAGTGCAGAGGGAAGAGAACCAAACTACAGCCAGCACTAAATTCAAACAAATATGCCAAGCAAACATGTACACTCAGCTTTTCAAAAAATTCCACAAATGCCAATCTGATCAAGTTAGCCTCCTTAGCTAAACAGATAGAAGCCAGCAAATGTTAGTTACAGTAGCTGATGTTGAGTTAAACATGTTTCCTACCCATCCATAGGCACCAACATTAACTTTCACATTACAAAGTGAGTCAACTCCAGTGCGTTTACAGGTTCCTTATGAAGTTTGAAGTGGTCGATCCAGCATTCTTTATTGTGATACGACAGAAGCTACATTATGTGTAGTCATTATAGCAGAAGTGGCCGGTACAGCCTGCAAACCCGGATAAGAGCGGCAGTGACCTGGCCACCGCTGCCAGAGAGCGTTGAGGATAAAGGTCGAAACACTCGGTGAAGGTTGGGCACCTCCTGAAGACCTTGTCCCGGACCAACGCATACAGAGGATGCAACCGTCTACAACCAGGCCCTCTCACTCATCAATGTCACCAACAAAGGTAAGATTATTTAAGATATTTAACATATTGCCAAAAAGTGAGTTAATTCATAATTCAAACCGAATGCACAGCCACTGCTTAACACACAAGTAAGAGGGGGTGGTTCAATCTAAGTCAATGATCTGTTTGAGTATTCCTGTCCTCTCATAACAGAGCACCCCACTGCGTCTAAATCAGACCCCTTTCTGTTGAGTCGGCATTCATAAGGTGCAGCATTTCCAGTTTGAGTCATTTGTTACATGCCATCCCATAATTTCTCCATTTCCTGTCATCTCCTCCGTGTTGGCGAAAGAATAAAGCAATAAAATGCCCAAGAAAAAAAAGAAATGCGACCAAGTGTATTCCAGCTAAATCTAAAGACCTAGTTGTCTGATTAAAAAAAAAAAAAAATCGATAACTCAAGGCCAGCCTGGTGTTTTTAAGGAGGATGAGATTTCCTGAGCAAACTCAATCGACTGATTATGGGATGTGATTGAAAGCTCCCAAAAGAAATCTGGAGTCAAGACAAAAGATTTATTTTGTTCTGTCAGACTACTGTTTCCCAAGGAAGAACTTTCATGCCTGACATTGAACGTGCTTTTAAGGATGCAAACTGATAAGCTTCAGCGCAAATTAATGGTCAATCAATAGCATTTAGCAGTGGCGCTCCTGGTGACTGAGAACGATGCTTTCCGTCAGAGGCGATCATGATATGATATCTGTTGCAAATAACTAACAGCAGACTGAGGGTATACTGGAGCTGAACATTGAGCTATATGAATGGTGATGCATTCACTTTCTGGCTTGCGCACAGAAGTGCATTTGAACTGAGACGTGATCACTTAGCTCAGAAAAAAGTGAGCGAACTAAACACTACAGGCAGTGACACCTCTATTCTGTGATGTGAGAAAAACATGGAAACTGATTGTGCTTGTGGTCAGCCTGCTGAATGTCCATGGACCAGCGGAGACAACAAATGAATTATGTGGAAAAATGCCTGGTATCATTAATCATAAAATTTATTTGTGGACTTCCTCTCAAAATGACAAACCATATTCTCATATCATATTCATTTCTGTACATCTCTATATGTCCATTTGACCTGCTGTGAAATACTGCTCAGCTGTCTTGAGGTATTATGAACCTAAATGCCGTTTATTCCCTTATATGCGTTATTCATCACTGTGGTGAGTTGTGGCTGTAAAGCACAGGTGCTCTGACTATGTTCATGTCATGATGCCAAATGATCTAAACTCTGCTGATTCTGCACTTTGCCTGAATGTGGACATTTTTCACCTAAAATGTTCACCATAATAGCACCGTTCTGCATTCCAGCGTTGCTGAAGGTGGCAATCATGTTGCCAAATTAGTCATCCTAATTAGACAAAAGAGAGGAAAGAACAGAAAATGACAACACAAGCCTCTCTTTATCAGGGAAGACCTGCAGATGCAGCAGTTGTGCACTTGTTTAAGGATTTAGTTGCACTAAAAAGAAACCCTGTTCATTTTTAAGTGGGTTTTTAACTGCATTTCTATGAATAGTGAAGCTGGAGTAACTTTATCTTTGTTTCTTTATCAACATATTTGAAATGACTAAACAGAGGGATGAAAGATGAAGCGAAAGTGAAAAAAAGCTTCAGTCATGCTTTTCATTTCAATATTCCTGAAGGTTGTTTCATCTAAAAAAACGGCCAGGAGAAAAAAACTCACCGACGTCAGACAGTGTAAAATGAATAACTTCACACTGTAAAATGGAGCCATTCACCTGTAATCATTATTATGTTTTTGTCAGCAGACATGTTTGGCATGATGAGAAGGTGAGTATGATTTACTGGCAAGATCTTTGAAATTAATACTGAATGAAGACTGTAGAAACATTTTAAATAATAAGTCTACATGCACTCAGTGGACACTTTTATATGATCAGAGAGAGAAGGTTTTCATAAAATGAGACCAGATAAATACAGATAATACAGAATACAGGAAAAATAAGTACAGATAAATATTAAAATTTATTGTCAAGCATGTAACAGTAACTGTTATTCTAAATTTATGTCTTCATTATGAATATTTTAATGCTGCCTGTTCACATGATTTTCCAGCATTTTGTGCAGATGGTGATATTATTCTAAACACACAATACGGTTATAAAAATGAAAGAGGAAAACAAGTGAGGAAAAGTTGAGCGCCGCAAACTGTGTTCATTTTCAACTGACAAATATATTTCACAAACTATACCATCAGAGCCATGCAGCTGTTACAAACAGATATTGATATTAAATAGTCAAAGACTATTACTGTTGTCCATTACTGTTGTTTGTTGTTTTTCCTGGATCATAATACAAAGTATGCTCTATACACGATGAGAAACGAGCCACAATGCTTTCATTTATTTACTGGTCCTTTAAGCTATAAACTGTGTTTTTAAAAAATTTTTATTAGCAAGTTTATCTTTTATCCTTTTAATAAACACAACTCAAATGTAAACAGCAAAAACAAAGAACAACAGGATGATGATGATGATGATGATGTTTTCACTTTGAATGAATCTTAAGACCGGTTTTGCTTAATCTTTGTGGTTCTTCAGATGTGGTGAAAATGGAGACAACAGTGCACAAAAGGGAATTCTTGAGCTTGGTTCAACTGATTCCAGGGTCAAAAAGGGCTTACTGAACTCATTGTTCCTGTGGCAATATTTTCTTTGCACTGTCTAATCGTTAATTTTCTCAACATTTAACAGTCCAATCTTTCCTCCTTTGTGATTACTACGGAGCTAAAAATGGAAATCACTGATTTAATAGCTGTTACTGAGACTCTATACATCAGAACAGAATTGCTTCTCTAGATTTACTGCATGAATGTACAACATTTATTCAGTGTGCTATCACTTTCTGTATTTTCATTAATGCATTAGCTCCCTTTGTACTATTGTGAGGAAGGTGGTTTGCAGGCGATTGTCTTGCAATGTGCTACGAATGAAATTTAATTTGGCATGTTTGCACAAAAGAAATTACAGGTTTGCAACCAAACAGACGGTTGTAATTATGTGCTTGTGTATCATTTAGGAATTACAATTTCAGTTGCATTATACGTTTTTTTGAGGACATTTCAAGTTTGCTTTTTTCCTCACAAGCTCCTCCATTTGTTGTGTACATCATTAAACATACACATCTTGCACTGCAGTGAGCACCAATCTCTCTAAATGTTGTTGCAGTTCCTGCTGGTCACCAACAGAGGCTGATAAAAGTCATGGATGACCTCATGTCCTGTGGGGCGCATAGTGATACAGTGCTGAACAAATTAAGGTAATATGATGTTTACAGTCTGTTGTGTGTCCTGCCCTGGTTCCAACCTCGCTCCAGCTTTCCTTCAGTCGTCTCCAGTTTAATTGTTTACTGGCTCCTCAATACCATTCTCTTTTTTCTGCTTCTCTATCCTCGATCTCAGCTCAGTTTTTTTCCCCCCGTTTTCCACACACATAAACACACATTAACACACACACACACACACAAAGGCATGCACACTTCCTCTGGCCCTGAGTCAGGCAGGGCAGCTGCAAAAGGCCTCACCGATGTGGGCTGACGAGAAGTGACAGCTCTCTGTATCACTCCCTGGCACTGACAACTGACAGATGGATACCACACACACACACGCACACACACACACACACACACACACACACACACACACACACACACACACACACACACACTAGGAGGAAGGGCGGTTAATTCTGCAGAGTTATTCTCTTTTCATGGGGCTGTTATGTGTTTGAGCGCTGGGTAGAACAAGCTTGTATCGTGCCAACCTCAAGCTTGTTTCTCTTCCCAGACACAGAAATAAACATATACAGAAATAATGTTTGATGATATAAAAGGGACTGAAAGTGATGTGTGCACATTGCTAAATTTGGGAGATTAGAGCGATCAACATAAATTGTTATTGACATATTAATTGACTTTATTCAATTTGAACATACTCTCAGGGCCACAGTACATTCAAGATTATATATATATATATATATATATATATATATATATATATATATATATATATATATATATACATACATACAGGTAACACTCTGTTTTCTGTTTTCAATCACATGCCAGATGCTTTACATGTCGCCACTGATGTGAATACTTTGAGTGATGCTAACATGTCAACAACTTCAGAATGTGGTGATCTTTACAGTTCTCAGTTCTGACACATTGAGAAACTACATGGATCTGTCAAAGCATAATGCATTTCCACTTTCAACACCAGCAACAAGTAGCATGACTAGATGTTAATCATCTTGACACATAAGAGGCTGAATATGTTCTGTGTTGCTGTTTCTTACATATGGTATGACAATGATTTTTAATTAAGAAATTGTTATTCGTAATCCCAGTGACCACAGAGATATTATACATATCAATGAAGTCTTAAATTGAGGAATAAGCATATAAAAGCTAGAATGCTGGAGTGACTAATAATTGAAGGTTTCATAAATGTGTGTATCGGGAATTTCTTTTTGTCATATTTCAAATACTATTGTTTGATTGTTGACATTGTTGTAGCCGCATCCAGGAAGGATGAGATGGGTTTTTTTTGTTGATAGGACAGAAATATTCTCTCCACTATATAGAATGCATTTTCTTGTATGTTAGGATACGTTTTCTATACATTTTTCTATATAGAAAATTAGACACATTTACTGCTCTGATCTCTCTGCTCTGCGGATGACAAATACTAATAATGGCTTATTGTACATGTAATTGATATTGCAAAAAAAATGACAATTGAGAATCAAGGAAAGATAATAAAAGTAATTGAATTCACATCACATTCACATTCACATATCTGTATCATCATGCAGAAAAACCCCCCACTGGAAATATTAGTTTGTGTTATATTCATTTGGCAGGTACCTAGAGACACTGTGGACATGCACATAAGAGGAGAGCAGAAATCAAACCACCAGCCTTGAGATTAACAGCCAAATCTCTTTTATCCACTGAGATGCCAATACCAAAGTTTGAGATTTCAGTTTGATATATATATATATATATATATAAATGTACCAAAGACAGAAAACCAATGGAAAAGATCCAAGATTGTTATTTCAATCATAAGATTTAATTACAAGTAATAAATTATCTCATCAAAAAAAGAAAAGAAAAATGTTTCCCATGTTATTCCTATTTTCATATTTAGTTCGTGTGTATATCTGAAAAAACTAAATAATGACCAAATAATCAACTACTATTTTAAATAGTCTTTGAAATACTTGTAGTGATATTAAATGAATGAATAGTTATACAGCTAGAGACTGAATCTCTTTGGTTTTGGACTCTTGGTCATGGGACAAAAGAAAAACAAATCTCATCATGGTTTGTTTGTCTGCTGATTGAAATGAAACTTGGTTGAAGAGTTAGACATGTAGGAAGGAAGAAGTTATATAATTATGGAGTTGATCCAGATAAAGGCGGGATTCAGGATTTTTTTTCCTCACTTTTTTGAACATTGCAAGAGAATTATTAATTGGATGATTATTGAGATTTATTTATTATGCAACAGGGTGGATGAGTGGACTTTGTGCCAAAAAAGGAACCATTAAATTTTGGAGTAGATCTGGAAAAAAGGGAGGATCCTTGATTATTTTTTTTAAACTTTCTTTAGCATTACGAGAACCCTGAGGGCAGCAATATAACTCAAAAGGTTATGGGCAGATTTTCTTGAAACTTTTATCAGAGATAATTCAGGATGGGAACAGATGATTAAATAAAAAAATTTAAATATCCGCTCAGAGGACGAGGAAATGCTGACTTTTCTGGAATAGCTGTTTTCCCGAAACCAAAAGATATGAATGGATCCAGTTCTCAGTGTCTGTTTTCATGGTGAAATAATCTACATACAGGTGTTGCACATTAACAGGAATGTAACTTGTGGTGAGGAGTTACACTTTGGAGGGAATGCTCAGCCTTGGTGGAGGTTTTCTGTCTCTGAACGCTCTCGTTTTTTTTCACTCACACCTACTGGAAGTATACAACATGAGCACAAAGAAAATGGATAAAATCCTCCTTCTATTTCTGTTAAATAAATCTTGGCCTATGTCAGACCGCTCTTTTAGAACAACAGGTAGCTCCCACAAAGAATGAGAGAGGCACAGCTGTAAGCGTTTAATCTGCACTCTGCATCAATGCACCTATCTATATTAAATGATGATACCATTTTGGCATATTTGGAATTTGAGTTAAAAATGTTGAAACAATTTTTAAAGGCCATTTGCTGTACTTATGCCTTGGCCTGGCCTATATTCCAGTTCCAGTCTAAAACGGAAAGTTTAAATTTAAAATAAACAACACGAAATATATATATTGCACAGTAAGAATGTAGAAAATAATTCAAGCTGTTTTTTGTAAAAAAAAAAAAGAGAAAATTATCTGCCTTCAGATTTGTTGCCCGAGTCACAAAGCAAATCTATTTTCACCTCAGTTGTTTGGCTTGGTTGTTTTCACATGAGACTAGCCAGCAGTGATTATGGCAGGGACTGACTCGTCAGTGCAGAAAAGTGGAGAGTGAGAAATGGGGAAAATGAAAGGACATATTGTGGCAGTAAAGGAAATCCAGAGGGAACTGGACTAAGCTGACGCAGATCAAAAAAACAAAATAGACACTGCAAGTGCACATGACACTTTTGCCTCAGTCTTAACTGTAAAATGTACGTAAAAATTCACTTTTCCCCCGAACAACAGAACATAAAATTAAAGGTTTCCTCTCTAATCTGTCACCCCGACTGCCTGTAAAGCGCCTTCTGCTTTAAGAAAGCAAATTTTACTCTGAACTGAGAGAACCATGCAGGGGGAACTTGGCATTCAAATGCAACATGCTCCGATTTGATTTTAGGTTCGGCACACACTAAGCATCAGCGCTGAGTCTGATTGAACTAATAAGCTCATGCCTGAAACCTTAAGTGACACGCTAAAACAGCAACGGTGGCAAGTCTCAGATGGGCGACGCCACACCAAGGCGATGATGACATGAGTATTGTGTATAGGAGGTGAAGAGTATGGTAATGTTGTCAGTGCACCCCGAGGCCTTGGAGCCATCATACAGGGAAAACAAGAACCTTGGCAATATGCTGTCTCGTTACTGGCTGGCACATATTGTGTCAGTCTTCCTAATGCCAGACTGCTGCTCTGATTACTTCCTCTCCACTTCCTGCATCCTTCACTGACTGCTTGACCTTTTATAATTACATAAAATGATATTTATTTCATCCTTTCTGGAGGGTAAATCTCCCGAACATGAAAACTTGTGATCATGATAGCTCGAGTCTCATGTGATCATTATAACTACGCTCTCTAGCATGATTGATAGTCAAAGGCAGCTAGTTTTTCTTGGAGAGAATGGACGCTGATGGGTTTGAATCTCAGCCAGGAGCAGAGGACTTAAAGAGGGAGGGGACTCAGCTGTTGCCTGGGAGTATTTCATGTGTGATGATATCTTATGTTTTTGCTTTTTTTATCAGGGATAAAACTGCGTTGTTTTGCAGATCATTCGTTTTTGTGCTGCAATAGGAGGTGGCTGAACGAAGGGGCGGAAAGAAACGCTAAAACAACATGAGCTGGAATTCAAAGAACAACTATATGAACAGCTGGCTGCACTTTTATCCAACTGCAGCTCATGAGAAGTATTGTACCCTAACTAATAGACCTATACCCATTTCTCTGTCCTGACACTGATTCAGATCCTCTTACTGAGGGTGTCTGCTGATACCGAACACTGATCTGATTCCAGAGCTCTAAAGTTAGAACTAGTATGTCACTGTCTCCATCTTTGAATGCTGGTATGCATGCTAAAAAAAAAGAAGGTAAAATTACTCATTAATATTTTGACAAATAGACTGTCAGACAGCCTAAAACAGCTTTGATTTGACATATCGCACTACATTCTGCTGTTGTTCGTCCGTCTGTGGCGCCATTTTGTTTACGTGCCATTTCACAAAGCTACAGGATCAGCTGACTTAGATTGAAATCCTCGTATTCTTGTGATCTTTCAGCCATGGCACAAAGCAGAAGAAAGCCAAGGACTTTCTGTGGCACAAGATGATGAAGTTTTTCTGCCTTCATAAAGCTGATGGTACTGAAAGTGAGATCAGGACCATCGAAGGATTGATCGAGTAAGAATGCAAGAAGTAACAATAATTTCCCCTCAGCTGCAAAATGCTCCATTTTCACCTCACATTTTCAAAAGCTCTGCAACGTGCCCTCATACTCAAACCCCTGATCTCTGTAGCAGCATTATCCTGCAGTTGGCTAGTTCAGTGTAAAATTAAAGGTAACATTGAGAAGGGCTGCGGTGCCACTGAGTGATCTCTGCAGTGGAAAACGTTTACTGATATTAGACACCCTAAATTTTATGAAATTGACAAAAACTGCATTTAAGGGGTGCAGATAGTGCAGTGGTTAGAGCATGCACCCCATGTACCGAGGCTATAGTCCTCTAGCAACCGGCGCGGGTTTGATTCCGACCTGTGGCCATTTGCCGCATGTCTTCCCCTCACTCTCTCTCCCACATTTCCTGTCACCTCTTCGGCTGTTCCATTAAATAAAGGCATAAAATGCCCCCAAAAATAACTTAAAAAAGAAAAAAAAATGCATTTAATGTGTATAATTTAATGTGACCAATACCTGTCCAGCTTCATAAGGTCAGAATGTATTTGGATGCAGATCCAGAACATCATATCAACATATCCAAACCTCATACTAATTCACCATTTGATTAATATGCCCCCAGTGCAGGAGATAACATTCAATGCACAGAAAACTCCCCTCACCTAATTTACCACTCTCAACTATTTTTTTTTCCATTATCTGCTGTAATATGAATCTGTCCTTTTTCAGTCTCTAAAACAAATCCCTCCTGCATATAAACTCACACTCACGCACAAACACAGAAGAAATCTGCCATGAAAAAAAGGTCATGTTGGCAAGGGAGGAACAGATTAAATTAGCATAGTATTAGTTATGGAAAATGATTTCTGTCAAATCAAACTGTAGCACGATTATAATATGTTAATTACTTATTTCATTAAGGAAGCTGATTGTAGTTCACAGATGAAATCATGCAGGCAGAGACACCTGGAAAAAGGTGATGGAGCTTGAAACCAGTCTCTCTCTGTCTCTTCTGTCCCTCCACTCTGACTCCTCTTGTTTTCCACCCTGCGTTCCTCGTCCTCGTTTCTCATCTATTCTAGCTTAGGCTTTTCACGTACGCATTAATTGCCTGAGCGTGCCGCACAATAAGGATTCAAAGGGCGCAGGACTTCTCATTTGTTCATCAAAAGGCTGATGATGAGTGGTGCAAGATCACATGACCTACCCAGAATGCTTCACAAGGGAACTGAGAAGCAGATTAAGCCAATGACAACATGCAATAAATGAGAGGAGGAAAACCTTGACAAAGAGTTTTCATTGAGCAGACTGGATAAACAAGTTCAGATTTAAGTGTTTAATCAACATGGAGTTGTTTTTAATCGTTGGGAATATGAGCTGTGGTTGTGTGTTTATTGCGTGAAGAAAATGAAGTTAAAAGCCAAGGTAAACAGTTTGTGTTTTGTGATGTTTAATCATAGGATATGACCAGA
The DNA here is from genome assembly GCA_037577475.1 of Chaunax sp. Z400. Classification (NCBI taxonomy): domain Eukaryota; kingdom Metazoa; phylum Chordata; class Actinopteri; order Lophiiformes; family Chaunacidae; genus Chaunax; species Chaunax sp. Z400. Next base: position 12,993,720 of record CM075200.1, on the reverse strand, counting down.
ACTCCACCAATTAAACAGTTGACAGGAAGCTGTCAAGTGCTTTTGTTTTCAAAATGATGAGGAAAAATGAATCAGACTGAAAATGTTGGGATTGTTGACAACTTCATTGTTTGATTTGTTTATTGAGGCAACAGTCTAAACATTCATGAATTTCAGATTCGATGAGTAGTTCTCTTTGGTTAGGATACATGACATTGATTAAACTGTCCATTAGATGTAAATAAAATGCACATAACTGGGACAATCGCTTGCACATAACTGGGACAAGAGGGCCCTCAAGGAGCAGACAGAGAAGGCGGTGAAAGCACACAGCTGGTTGTGCCTACGAAGGAGGGGCAGTTTGTTGGGTTCAACACCAGGGTCGCTGCAAAGGGTAGCGAAGGGTCGTCCCCAGCTGACCACTGTCCCTCAAAGACTTTGACGGAATTTCTTAAAAAGGTATTATAAGTCGGTCTTGGACTAATGCTAATTATCACTGTATTGACAAGCATGATTTCAGCAAGTAATTTCCACTGAGATACATGCTGTCAATACTTAAAGACTATTTTTACCGCCGTACGCTGATATAAAGCTCAGTCACATGGTGCAATGACAATGACCTCAACCTCAATATAAGCAAAATCATTGAGCTTCTGGTCGACTACTGCTGTGTGTCTGTTTGTGTATTAGTGTGCAACTTCATTAAGATAATCAAAAACACTTCCAGTTCCAGTGAGTCCACTTCCTGTGTGCGTTCATAAGCTTGGCCAATAAAGCTAACAGCATAAAGAGTACCTGTAAAGAGCATAAAGAGTACCTGTAGTCCTGCAGGTTAACGACATACCAAATGAGTGGGTGGGGCTTTGACAGGTTTACATACACTGCTTTCAGTTGAGGGTTTATGTTGCACCCAGGAGTGTAAGTCATATGAGTGATTCTATCACCAAGATCCGTTAAGATGTTAAGTATGAGAAAAGAAGGGCAACGTCGATGCAATTAAAAATATACGGAATACAGCTCAAATCTGTGCATTTATATTTCACATTCATCTTATTTGGCTCTGATATTTTGGCTTTAAATGTGCTCTAGGCCCACATTAGTTTTCTCACTAACGTGTCTGGAGCCTTTCAGTAGAGCCACTGAGCTCAACCTCACCTTTAACCTTCAACCTTTAACCTCAAGGCACATTTAGCAGCTTTTATGGCGCATTCAAATTGACAGTATTGTCTTTGGTTTTGGATATTTCCAACAGTGAGGACACCCAGTTTCCTGAGTTGCCTTGTAATAAGTCAATCAGTGCTTGAGGATTTGTCAGCTACATCCAAACACCACCGACTTCTTCTTCTATAATTCTGCATTCTGTAAAGCCCTCATATATTTGCCAAATTAGATACATTTCGGGCCATAATTTATTATCTCATCAGTGGCCACAAAAGTTTAAGCGGATCTGAAACCCCTTTGCCTGATTGAAAGACTGACTTGTCTAGTGTGAGTTACTGAAAAGCTGGAATATTGTGCGATGATGGCAACGCTAAATGACACTTGCCTCTGACAAGTGCGGCAAATGGAGAGGATTACCATGAGCCAATGAGCTACAGAATGAATGTATGTTCAAACCTCATTTGAAGTGGCATCTGTGACATTGCCATGCCAATTTAGAGAGAATTCAATCTGCTGGCATCAACTCTCTAAAACTGTGATTGGACTTGTGAAGAGACCAATTTGTTTCTAAATGTGTGCAGTCAGGCCTCTTTGTGATTATGATACGATATCTGTATTTATTCTTGAGCTTCAGTTGTATTCTCAGCTCCATCAGCACTCAAATTAGCCTTTCTTATCAAGTATTTGTGGGAAGATTAGAACATAATACAGTCGATCATTTTGAGAGGCAGGGTTAATGTTTGCTAGGATGTTTGAGAGGTTATCAGCTGTCAGTATAAATTGCTAGAAAGTTGATGAAGTCTGTGTTTCATTTGTGACCAGCAGTTAATCCAATGTACCAGATTTGTATTCTGGGATGAATTATTTTTGATGAGCCTGCCATCTCTTTATTGTCATTTTCATTCAAGTGTGACTGTCAGAGCTTTGCTATTTCATATCTTTTCTCGATGCTATGAAAGTAGAAGCACTGAGAAAAAATATACAGGAAATTTATGTTTTACAAATATGATAGGTACTGTTTTGAGTAGACATTTTATGAAATGCATTTTATTTGTATTCTTGCTGGGAATCAGATGAGAAAATTGATGCCACTCTCATGTGTGTTCAATAAATATGATGCTTCAGCTACCAGCCAGCTAACGTAGCTTAGCATGTAAATAATTCCCCTTCCAGCATATATAAAGCTGAATAAATAACATGTTATATATTGTTTTCATGTTTAATCTGGAAAATAACATTGTGATAATTACAAGTTATGGTTTTACAGGTGTTAAATTGTTGGCTTATTTTTTTTGTTGTTGCCAGGAGCAGCCGACAGACAACCAGCAAAGACTCCAAGAAGTCATTCAAGGCTAGTCAGGCTAGCGGTTTCCCTCTGTCTCCACCAGCGATTCTACGCTAAGCTAAATGTTTGTTGGCTGTAGCTGCATATGTAGGCCTACCATACAGACAGTGGTATCAATCTTATCATCTAATTGGCAGCAAAAAAAGAGAATAAACGTACGTATTTCCCAAAATGTCAAACAATTCGATTAATATCCTTTTGTTGGATTATAAACACATTTTACAAGATCTACAAATATTACAATAAAACAACAATAACAACTAAACATAGATTCAATAACCAGATCGTTATCATAAAAAGTCGGCATAGCAGACAAATAATTAAAAAATGAAATCAAGGAACAATTGTAGGTTCTGACATTAAGGTACTTGTATGTACTACATTGCCTGTCAATATATATTTTAAAATAACTGATAAGGTAAAGTTTCATACTACAACTAAAAATAAAATACCATTTTATTTATAATTCCTTCACACATAAACTGCAGCTTTCTCTCACTTCCACTCTTAAACTTGTCAATTGTATTAGTCAGATGTTGCAGGAAGCTGCATGAAATCCTGCATGTGTCTCATGGTTTGATTATTGTGATGAATGATTATCATCTTTCTTTCTCTCACAGTGCAGCAGAGTATAAGAATGACCAGTTTCTTAGACTATTATCTCTCATCTGTGTGTGCAAACGGCACTTTAATGCTTCAGAGGAGATGGGTCTGAATAAAATTAGAATAACTGGAAGTGAAAGAGGAGGTGCACTCTGGTAGGGCCACATACAAATTGCATGTGCATGAGTGTGTGTGTGTGTGTGCAGGAGAGCTTGTGTACGCCTTGTCATATGATAAATGTTCTCTCTCTTATAATCTATGTGTTTCAAAATATGATGTATGTGAGGATGAACTTTGAATTATAACCTAAAGAGTGACTCATTAATCTTCTGACTTTGGTGGGGAGTGGACCAGGGGAATCCATTTTGCGTGTTTATGTTTTATGAATAATGCAATATTGCGACTGGTCAGCTGAATCTGGGCATTGGTGTTCAGACGCATAGAAGTCGACATACAAACAAACAGCTCAGTTTGCTGGAATGAAAAGGAGTTCATGCATGTTAGAATTCACAAGGAGGGTCAGCCGATCCTATTAGGGTTTCATTGTGTGCTACAGCTTACCTCAGTGTCCTGGGGCTGCTGCTATGACCATGTAGATGCCTCATTTTCTGTCATGATGTTAATGCATTCTGAACTATTAAATCATCTCATATCATAGTATATTTTAGGGAAATGTACAGAAGCATTTAGTTAGTATTTGTTTACGATGTTGAATATTTTCAAAAAACAAACAAAAAATCGGCAGTAAAAAAAGATGTATTCAGGAGCCACCAGTGTCGTCTGTAGACATATTTATTGTGCTACTTTCATCACTTTAGTTCAGCCTGTCACATTTCAACAACTGTTATATAGATGGATGAAATTTGGTTTATAATTGTTAGTGATCCTCTGATTTTTTCCCTCTCACCATGAGGTTGTTATTTGTGGTTTTAAGTGAAATATCTCTTATTGACAGAGACAAAAGTGGCCGACAATTTGTTTGTGATAACTCTGGTGATCCTCTGATTTTGTTCCGACATTGTTTTAAAAAAACCCAAATAACTAATGACATTCCCATCAGCCTCAGTTGCACTTTAGTCTTTTCTGCTAATTAGCAAGCGCTTGAATGCTAACACACTAAACTAGCACCAGAAAGAGGCAGCTGAAGAAAATGCATTAAACTACTGTATGTAAAAACTTATCTGAACTGAGAAAAGTATTTAAAAACTTTAGAAAACACAATCCAAAGAGACCATTACTTAATCTGCCGATGAATGTCAGGAAGCCCAAAACACAAAGATACAATTTTTTTCAGGTATGACAAAACAAAAAACAATTAAAAAAAAGTCAGTATTTTGTTCTTTCCGCAGGGATCACAAAAAATGATGCACAATTGTCCGTGCTGTAATTTCAAATAGTCATTTAGGTCCTGAGGCCCCAGTGGTGTCCTCAACCTGAGAGACAAAATCCTTTTCAGAGGGAAATGTAAAAACATACGAAGTTACCAGATGAGCCCAGAAACAATGTAAGAGGTGATTTACTCTGAGCAGGCTACATGTCACCAGGGCTTTTTTTGTTTCCCTGAGGTCTGATTTGAACTTATATTGGGTCTGTGAAGACTCTGCTTGGCTTGTTATTATGGTTCCCGTCCTACTGATAAAACATTAAGGAGCCTATGTACTGTGTTGTACTATATCCTCAAATGGTAATGCCCTTCTTTACTATGTAACCATCTGTCTGAGGAGGTTTTATAAATCCAGGTCATTATGAAACAAATGCAAAAGCTGAGAAGTCCAATTTTTATACCCCAGACATAAAAATCATGGGGGAATATAGTTGACGGTATGTCCATCTGTCCGTCTGTAATCTTTTTTTTTGTCTGCAGCATATTGCAAACTACATATACTAGTTTCACTAATCTTAAGTTGTGACTTTTGATGTTCTTGATTTAATACTAATTTTATTTGTGTGGTTTCCATGGACACATTGTTTTAGGTGACTCAATGAGTCATGGTCACATCCAAAACAATATACTCTATTCTAGGCTCTCCAAAGGATTGGAGGATATGTCATATGGTGAGGACTGATACCATTATTACAACAACTTAATAGATATTTGCTTTTTCAACTTTACTATTTTGTTAGTTATGAAAATGACTTTAAAATGTAAATTTTTCTTTCCTAATTACACTGAGCAAACGATCATATTTCCTGCAACAGCATGTTGTTAATACAATGCACATAAAAAAAGTGTTCCAACTTATTAACATAATGTGATACACATACATTTATCATTGTGACAAATAACCTATATAAATCATAATAATATAAATCATTAACTGGGTGGCATGGTGGCACAGCCCTCTGATGAACTGGAGACATGTCCAGGGTGTACCCCACCTTGTACCCCACCTCTCGCCCAATGTCAGCTGGGATTGGTTGGTCTTTTTTTGTTCCTTATATAAAAGACACCCAGTGGTTTAATCAAAGAATAATGACAGTAAATTGATATTTCACATCTATCATCATCATTTTGCGTCACAAATAGTGGCTGTGGAGTCACTCAGTGGTCATTTTCACATCCATAAAATGTCAGCATTGAATTGTGAATAGTGGGATTGTTAGCAGAAAGTAGCTCACAAGCCCAGCCCATCATATGACATTCTATATATATATATGTATAAAATGGAAGGCAACAAAAGCAGACAAACCAGGCTGGGCTAAGGCCAAAAAACTGAGAAGACATCCATAAACTGAAGAAAAAGCAAACCACAGAGCCTCAGGGACATCCAGGGACGAACAAGAGAAGAAAACACAAGGAGCTAACGCAGGAGACAAGGATGAATTGACAAATGAAAGAGGGAAAGGACACGGACTAAATACACAGGAGGCTAATCAGTGACAGGTGAAGCTAATTGGGGCAAAAAAATGCAGGAAGGAAAACAAAGACGGGAAGTGACAAGAAAAACATAACACAAGCAATGAAATTACAAAATAAAACAGGTACTGACAAGAAAAACAACAACCAAACTATGACAACTATGACAAAAGTGTTAACATAACTAAACTTTTAAAAGAATTAATACAAAAACTGCCACAACATTCCAAGTTGTACTTCCAGAAATGACTGTGATTTCATGTCAAATGATTGGCAAAATTGCTCATTAGACATCTTAATTGCTCTATTTGCCCGTATGTATTCTTCACCACTCTTAATATCCAGCAACCGGAGATGACACACACATCTGTACGACACTATACACTATTATGACTGTGCAGCTGCCGACCCACCGCCATCACCTGAAACAAGATAGTGAAGGATATAAGAGGCAGGAAAGTATACATTAACAAACTTGTAACTGCTGGCGAAGTGCTTCTTACCATTCCTGTGTGCAACCAGGCAGCCATAACCAGATGCATCAAGCACACATTACATCCCTATACCCTGAGTATTTACTCTGCCATCCAGCCAGAAAGATTAGTTCAGCTGGAGAGTTGATTTATGGACGACAGAAAGTAATCCCTTCTTGTCCTGCATGCTGTGCTGTCTAGCCTCCTCCTTTGCCACCGTGCCGAGCTTACATAGTCTGAAAGCCCTTGATACCGTGTTCACCCTAAGGTGTAATGTTTGATAATAAAACTACTGCTTCTGTCACCCAGACCCCCCCACCCCCCCACCCCATCTGCACCCACAGCCTAGCCTCCACCCCCCACAAATACATTACAGCCCCACAATGCTTTGAGATTTATGAGGGAGTAGTGGCATAGGAGGGAGAGAAGGAGAGGGAGAATATGCATTGATTGAAAGCCCCAGATAGTCCCATCCAATCCCGCCCCAAAGAACATCAGTTATTTTGCATCCTGACACGGCGATTGATAACTCATAAATGTGTGCGAGGATGACAAATGCAGATGGAAACTGACTCTGACAAAAATGATAACAGCATCGGTCCCGAGGGGGTGACGGAGGTGGAGGCGGTGTGCTGCTTAAAATATTTAATAATTGATACGGAGGCAGTGAGATGTTGTTTGACCCTGGAGGAGTGTGAATGTCATCAGAAAATTGCCAAGACTTTGAAGTGAAATACATTAATGATGTGTGTGAGAGTGTGTGTGTGTGTGTGTGTGCATCGGTCCATTCGTGTGCGTGCGTGTATATTTGCAGTAGGAGGCCAAGAGGTTACGGCCTGTAATCGTCACTAAATTACATCAGCGCTACAATCAATGTTTGTCTTCAGGATATGAAATGTAATATTCTTTACTTATCAAGGCAGAGGGCACTGTAAAAAAAAGAGCTTCAACAAGTCTGTGCATGCAGTATTAAAGGCGTGAAATGAGCGTTTGGTTCTTTACAAGTAGGGAAACACTAGCAGGTAAACTATGCTGTCAGATCTAACTTTGAATTCTTAAATGGTGAAGAGAAAAACGTTTTTCTGATTAAAACAGCGCTCAGTGTATAACGTCTGACGTCGGCCTCGTTATATGGAGAAATTGAAATAACTGTAAAATATTTATTATTATCAGAGTTAATCCATCGATCCATAATCTATAACTGCTTATCCTTTGCAGGGTTTACAGGGGTTGGGGGCTGGGAGCCTATCCTAACAAGTTTAGCATAGAAAGGCTCCAGGGGCCTCATTTATAAAACTGAGCATAGAATCCATCCCAAAACAATTCGTACTCACAGACCTCAGAATGTACTCACGCAAGAAAATATTCAAATCTATAAAACCATGCGGCGCACACCTGTACGCATTCTTCTCATCATGAATCCCAACCTGTGGTGAATTGTGCAGGTATAGTCTCCTCCCAGTGTCATCCCACTACTCCTCCCAGTGTCGTCCCACAATCATCCATGAATGGTCGATGCTAAATAGCTCATGCATATACTGACGTTGTTAAAGGAGCCTTTGTCGGACTATCAGTGAGGGAAAAATGGAGACGCCGAGTACGAAGAAGAAAGCAGAGTTTGTAGAGGGTGAGTCAGAGGTGCTCATCACAGTGATTGAGCACCGTAAAACTGTTTTGTTTGGAGGGATCAGCAGTGGAATGTCAAATAAAAGGAAATAACACTGTAGATACCTGAAAACTCGACTTCAAGCACAGTCACCTCTGCCTCTGAGGATAACAGGCCTTACATCATATTTGGAGGGAAAAATAAATGAGTGAGTCATTTCTTGTTTCATAACTTGAGACGAAAAATTTCCAGGGAGGTAGATATTAAGACCATAAACTATAAACTATTCAATAAAACCTTTACCGTCCCTCTCAGCTGTCTTTCTGGCCTTTTTTTTCTCCACCAAATTCAACCGAGAGGGATCGTAGACGTTGTGTTGGAACGGTTTACAGTTGTGTGGAAGTTCATCGACCTGAAGATTGAGAAGCTTTCACAAGTGATGAAACTCTCATTTATTTATTCCCCGAGCGCTGGAGCTCTCCAGATATGATGCAGGAGATCCTTCGAAGGCCTGTCATCTTCAGAGAGGGTGGTCAAGCTTTCAAGATGGAATCTCCTGCTGGAGTGATGTCAAAAGTTCTTCTGCCTGAGATATTTTCAAACCATAGAGAAACTACAAGGTCATTTTTAACGTTATCCACAAGTGTATCCAAACCAAAGTTCCTCACATCAAAACTGTCAGAGTCAGATCAAAGGACTCGGACATTTTCTTCATTCCCCTCCATGGTGCCAAATTATTACCAGCCATGAATGTGTGGTTACCAGCTGCAAATAATAACGGCTGTACAGCGTGGCTGGATGATGGTGAGGACTCGACGATGAATATTATGCATGTGATGATGATTAAAATCCACCACATTAGCTGTGCAACAAATCGGGGTTAAGGTTTAAGGACACCAGTGACACTGCAAACTAAAAATTGTAGCTCTAAAGTTTGGTGTAAACTTTTACACACATGTATTTGACATGATGAAAAAGGTGTGTGGAGATTTTCATAGCTGTAACATTGAGCATGGCCTTATAAATGTTGCTCAAAGATGAATCACTAAAGATGAGAGCCAAAAATACTATAACAATTATTATCATTATTATTATTTTTATTATTATTATTTTAATTTATTCATTTTTTTTAAATTTTTTTTTTTAGCTCATGTAGTGTAGGCTGTATTTTAGCTCCAAACTAAATGAGAACATTTTCACATGTTGTCTATGACTCGTCATAAATGTACTTAGCTCTCACAGTTCTTTTGGTGCAAGCCTTTATATGTAACCAAAAAAAAAAAAAGGGGGATTTTGAAGGGAACACCAGGGACATGAATGCTCCCTTTTTCTTTTTCTGGCTTTTTCTCTTTTTGTCTCACATTTTCTTGTGTTTACAGAAGAGAGTAAAAAGGTACATTGACCTGAGGTGCTTTAGTTATTGGGTTTAGGCACCTCCATTTCAGTTCTCCTTGCAGCAATGCATACACTTCATATGCCACTAAAATACTTTGATGTGATTTGGATTACAACAGCATTTGAACATCTGAATTATTCTCCATATGGTAAGTTGTGCACCCCTGTGGTGGACACAGTGGGATGCTGGACAGTTTCATCCCCATAACCCCTCATGCCTTCAGCTAAACAGCTCTCAAAACCATTCTGCTGTCTAGTTTGGTATTAAGACAAATTGGTTTCAAAAGCACAGTAATGAAGCATTTCAATCCTCTTACACTAGTCTGATGTCTGAAAAGAAACAGACAGTTAAGAGGCTCCAATCAACAAAGTGCATGAGATTAAAGATCGCCGTTAAAAAAAAGTCCATGATGCTGCTTCAGGTAAATAATGTTATAGATCTGTGTATCGCTTTATTAGTACATTATTTATTAGTATCTCGAAACTCTTTTGGTTGTAATGTCATGAATTATGTTCCTCTTAAAAACATACTGCTGAGTTTTTCATGAAAGTATAACTGGAAATAGACAGAGAATTGTGATTATGGCTGAACAAACTGTGCATATAGGCCAAGGGGTCCAAAGGGTCTGCAAATATGTCACTTAAAGTGACACGTCCATTCATTTTCTGTAACCGCTTATCCTGTGCAGGGTCGCTGCTGGAGTTTATCCCAGCTGACTTTGGGCAAGAGGCAGGGTACAACCTGGACACGTCACTAATTTATCACAAGGCCAACACATAGAGAGGCAAACAACCATTCACACTCACATTCATACCTACGGGCAATTTAGGGTCAACAATTCATCTATATTACATGTTTTTGATGGTGGGAGGAAGAAGCCGGAGGGAACCCATGCAGACACACGGAGAACATGCAAACTCCACACAAACAGTCCCAGGTCCTCAGGTGGATTTTAATCCAGAACCGTCCTGCTATGAGGCAACAGTGATACCCACTACATCACCGTGCTGCTTAAAGGGACACAATCCAACTACAAAGAGACATAGAACAACCAAAAGGAGAAGCAAAGAAAAAAAAAGACAAAATTACCACAAAGACATGTAAAAGGACTGTGAAAAGGAACAAAACAACAACAAAGTGACACAAGGTAAGGGTAGCTCGACAAAGAATGACCGCAAAGAGATGCTAAATGACGAAGAAGGGGAGCACCAATCAGGGACGCTTTTATAAAAGAGCTACAAAATACAGAGAGACACAAAACTACAGAGAGATGTGCAAAATTACAACAAAAAGAGCCAAAACAAGCGCAAAGAGATAAAAAAAACCCCATCAAAGGGCACAAAATGACCATAAAATGTGCAAAATGACCTCACATTTATGTTTTGTGACAACAAAATGTTAGTAAGATGCATACAATACTAGTGCACATCAACTTTGCCTAGAGACATAAACTGAAAATGATTGGGTCTCCCCTCTCTTGGGAATACAAAAAACAGGTGTGGGTGCAGGATGTTACAAATGGCATCACTTTAATAAATGAGTTCCTCCAAAAAGCTGCACTGAAACTCTGATTAAAGCTAGACTGATGTTCCTCAGAAGTTAGCTCAGGCTTTCTTTATTTAAAAATGTTTGACAACGCCTACTACCTCCAGAAAGAGGGGTGAGGAGACTGAAGAAGCAGAGGAGTAGGAGACGACAGGAGCAGAATGTGAGGAGACATTAAACATTTCAAATGAAAGGTGCGTCAGAAGAGCTTGTCAGTGCATTACCGCCAAGATTAAAGGGGTCTCGGTGTCTTCTGTCGGGTTCAAGGGAGACTGGATGAGGATTTGGCTCAGCCTCTTAAATACCTCTGTCGACTAAAATTCAAACAAACACTTCCACAATAATTACAAGTTGACTTTTTTTGATTGCCAGAGGAGAAGGTAAACCATTTTCAAGTGAAACTCCTCCATTGTTAGCTTAAGGACCCAGTGCTGTTTATTCGGAAATGTTTGAATGTATTATTCTCTGATCAGTGCATATGGCATAGAGCACATAATGCTAACACATTTAGAAGTCTTCAAGAGAAATAAGGTATTTAGTTCAGGTATTAGTGAGAAAATGAATGTGCCATTGGTTGTCATCAAGAAATAGGTGTTGACATTTTGTGCTCAGTGTGAGCTTTTTTAGCTTTTTTACGGCTTAATACACACAGAAAGGCACAAAATGTTACTACTCTCTACCATATCTCAGAGAGCTGTCATGCCCTGGTTTTCTTTCTTCTTCTCTTTCTTGTTGTAGTATCCTTCATGCACCCATGACCTCTGACCTTGCTGCAGCTATAACATATCCCCGTAACGATCAATAAAACAAAACACCATCAATTCTGCACTCAGGTTTCATGCTCAAGATGTTTAAAAAGAAAACACACACCGGACTCCTCTAAACCAGTCAGTAACCCAGTGGGAAGCCGTGGACTGCTGGTGTCCCTAACAGCAGAAGCTGTCAGCACAGACAGGGTGGCTGAACTCTGGATGGGCCTGTCAGACTTCCAAGCAGCTGTGACCGGTGCTGCTGAATGCAAACATGAGTGACCATTTGTATGAACTTGGCAGGCTGAGGGGTGACTGTCAAAACCTGTGCCTCGGAAAGAGACGTGCATACGTCACTTCTATTTGAAGTTATTCAGGGAAAAATACTAACAAATTCAGCGCATTTCGACAGTGTCTTCAGCTTGAAAATAGCAGTCTAACAACATAAGGTTGTTGCTAAGGAAACTCCATCTGCTGATGAAGACCATGCAATGAGGTTGAAAGCTCCAGAGCTGGATAATACAGTAATTTGAGAATGTTCAGTCAAACAGTCTCTTGTTTGTTTTCTTTAGCACATTTCTTTCATTACACTGTATCAATTTCAAAGATAACTATTCACCATAATTTTAAAAATGTAGTTTTCAAAGGAGTAAAAAAATATTTAATATTAATTGGGATTTAAATTTAGTGCTTTTTCAAAAAATAATCAAAGGATGAAGAATTTCTGATATATTCGATAATTTACTTATATGAGGAATTTAAAAAAAAAAAGTCACATTCCTCTTTGTTGTCTTTTATACTCTTGAAAAATACATGTGGTTCACATTGAGATGCTTTGACCAACATAAATGACTAAACGCATAAATCTCAGTTTGCAAATTTATGGATTTCAAGTAATAATTTGCACACATAGTTAAATTTAATGTCTCTAATATGAATTATACACTTTTGAGACACAGCTATAATGTGGTATAAGATAATTTATGGTCTGTACAGGTTTGAAAATGTAAATTATTACTCTTACACTATTACGGAGGCTTATTCCTGCCTGTAATTTATAGTGACGGGAAGCAGTTGAATTATATGAATAATATTTGCTTTGACTTTCTTGTCAGCCACAACCTCACAACACATTCATGTTATGTGTGAGGCTAATAAAGCAGAGTGCACTATGTGGGTATAAAAGCACATTTCACTGAGGAGACATTAATTCAACAATTTTAATGAGAGAAACAAAAGAATATTCCAAATGTCAACGTCTGTAAAATCTTATAAAACAAATGGACACATCTTATCACACAGTAATGAAAGATGGCAACATAAAGAAACCAGAATGATGTTGAACTACTTAATGCAAATTCTGCCCTGGAGAAGAAAACGTTGCTCTCTTTATTTGACCGGCACCAGGACATACACACATCACAACAATGATGATAATAAGGAAAAAAACCCCCAAAAAACTCTGCAGACTGAAACAGAAGTGGCTGAAAATTGATTTCAAGTTCTGTCAGTGACAGCGAAGAAAACACCGCACACAAAAAACAACATCTCTCACAGGCTGCCTCAAGAAAACAAAACCGTGCCATTAAAAATATAATAGGATTATCATTTCTGTTTGTTTGTCACGGTGGATCAGGGAAATTACAGTTAAGAGAAGAGCTTAGAGCCACATTGTTATCACCGCTTCAGAAAACGAGGCGCAGACACAGACCATATACATATTCATTCACTGCTTTTGAAATTCACCTTTTTTAATTAATCTGTGTGTAACAATCACCTAATATCTGCAAACGCGTTGACACTGAGAGCCGCCACAAACACGTCCTCAGATGTCGCACGCTTAACACGGGTTCATCATGTCGCAGTGACGTCTGAGTGGGAGAAAAAAGACAAGAAGAAAAGAGAAAAAGTAACACGTTGAAGGCTAACAGTCACTCAAAAATGTTGGGGGAGCTGTTTGTTTGTTTATTTAGTTGTTAGTGTAAGAATAACAAAAAAAAAAAAAAGACAAACACCCGAGGAGAGGAAGCTGATACAGAAGCCCTGATTTAGATCATCCTAGTGTGTCTTGTTTGTTGTTTATTTCCTACTGGTGGATTCAGAGGGTGACAGGCAAGACGTCCCTACTGGTCTTCTCCTGCCACAGCGTCGGACTGTGCCTTCTTGTTTCTCCTGGCATAATTATCCTGGAGGACAATGCTGCTCGGGAAAGTTTGTGCGATTGAGACTGTGTGGATATTAAAAAAAAAAAAAAAAGCTTCAGAACTGTTTGTGGAGCCTTGGGCTGACAAAGGAAAAGATGTTCCTAATTAAGTTAAATTGGCAGGAAGAATTAGTTGATTTAAAGTAAAAAGTACATTTTTCTTCCAAGTAGCTCCAAAAAGCCTGAAAATGACAACAAATAAGAAAACATGTGAACTGTATGTAATATGAGATTAATATGACTGATGGCAGAGTTAATGCATTAAAATCCCCCCCCCATGCCCAATCTGTAAACATTGTTTAAGATCTGCATAAAAATATACACTTTGGGTTCTCAGCTTAAACCACCAGTAGTCCTCTGCAAAAAATTATGTAAATGCTAGAGAAATCAACTACTTTCCTTTTCTATCAGTTCTACAGAACTGTTAACCTCTAGTGAGAAATGTGCAATCTCCGTTCAACACGTGTTCATAAAAGGTTCATATTAGATAACGAGGATATCAGCAGGAGAATAACGTCACCTTGGATGCAAAATAATAAAGAGACAGAAATGTACCAGTAGAAATTGGACAAGAAAGATAAAATAGTATTTATATAACTAAGGTTAAAAAACATAGGAAATCATGCCTTACTCATGTCACTCAGGGTTTAAATCATAAAAAGATTTAATGTGTAAAAAGAAAATGAGTAAAGAGGAAACTGTAATGAGTTCATCACAGACTTTGTTCACATTTCCATCAAACTGATCAGAAAACTTTATTGATACCTCAGGATGGACTATTGCTTTTCGATGCCTTAAGCAATGCCTTGGTAGAGGTTTGCGCTCTCTGACAGCTGTTAGTTTATCATGTAACATGTTATGTAGATTAGTAGCCTTTCATTGATGATTACTTAATAATAAAAAAAAAAAATAATGAATCATTCCATGAATTCAGGAAACATTATTTACAGAGTATTTGTTTTATACTGATGTTGACTTACAATAACATTTCCATAAAAATAATAAAAGGGTCCAACAATCTTGCTTTTGCATTACGTAGGTTTTACATAGGTGTTTGCACTTGTTTTCATTACAAATTAGACTGATTTTATATGCAGTAAACTATAAATGCATGCTACATTTATTATAAATTCAAGTTTATTTCAATTGTCATTTCAGCGTTTAAAAAGTAAAGCTGGGATGAAGGATTAAAGCGCATCCTGGATCTAGAGTTTTATTCACTGTCTACGCCACTTTACAGAGATATGACCGGTGTGTCAGTGTTGTTTCATTTCAGACGTCACATTCGGGCTCAGCTGACAGCTGCCACTCAAGCCTCTCTGATGTCTCTCAGAGCTGAACAGTCATTTTCCAGTCCTAGTGTCAGTTAGTGTTATAATGATAATCAGCAATGACAGATGTACAGCTAATGACAGAACCACGGCCAGCTCACAAATAAATACACACAGTATGAAGAATGAATACTGGAGTCTCTCTTGATGTCATGTTCCAATAAAGGCAATGTGGTGTGATGATGGACACTTCACATATTTTTACTTACAGGTAAACTAACAAAGACAGCAAATAATACAAAGCTAGTCACTTTCCTATAGCTGAACATCAACTGTGATTTAGTGCATCTTGCTTTCTGTAATTTATGTCCCACAGTGGATGAAGAGAATTAAGGAAGTGAGCAAGAGCTGAACATAAACTTTAAGACTTTTTCAGGCTTTCTGTGCTTACCAGCAATTTCACACTGGAATCGTTTGTCTTAAATTAATCTAACAAAAAACTTTTTTTGCTTCCTTGTAAAGATGTTAAAGTTATTAAAAATAATTTAAAAATGTTGTTTCTTGGTTTAGTTATTGTTTATATACAGTATGTGTTTAGATTTGAGCATTATTACCTTTTTTTTTTAAACCAGAGATTTTAGATGTTTTTTTTTAATGGATATCAACTAGAAAAAAATAGATATATCTATATATATCTATATAGATATATCTATATATTTTTAGTTGATTAAAAAAATATGTCAAACTAATTAATAATCATGTGATCCTTGCTTTGTGTTCTTCAGTAATTTTATACAGATAGAAATGATCAATTATATGAACTTGGAACAGAAGATATAGGTCACTTTACATGTAGTATCAGATAAAAAGCTCAGATTAAAGTTCGAAAACTTATCAAAAACAATATTGCTCAGACGTCCGATTGATATTTCTTTAAACATGCTAGAGCAAGTGAGACAACGCCCTCCCATCACTTTGTGTGTTGAAATGATTCAAATAAATAATGTTTTTATTTCCACTATTCATGCAGATGGCAGCTTGGCTCCTCTGACGGGCAGACAAACGCAGATGAAATGACAAATGTTATTTCATTTCTCTGTTTTCTTGTTGTCCTCCGTTTGGACAAAGAATAATAATTGGTTCTGCTGAATGAATTTGTAAGACATTCTCAGCTTTTCCTCGTAGTCTGTTCCAGCGACATTGTTTTCAAACTGTCAGAGCGTTTCGGTCACTCTTTGAACGTTTGCATTAAACGTTTGTGGCCAAGTTGCTCTCAGAACGTTTCTTCATTGGGCAAACTGCGCATACAAAATTCTTGAGAGTTGGTTGATGGCATTAAGGGCACATAAATCATGGTAAAAACCGACATTACAACTCTAGTTGAATCAAAAATATTTTTTTTTCCATCGTCTGTCAAGCTAAAAGCTATTGCACAATGCCTTTGTTTGGGTTATTTGGGATATCCCTGCAACACTGGCAGGCAGTGGAGCCAATTCACTGTATACTGTGCAACTAAACCTGTTTTATTCTTAGGGTCTGTAACGTAGCACTTTCTGACATGTTTGATGTGTTTGCATGTCTCGGAGTGATGTGTGTGTACATCAATAACACAACTCTGAATATCTGCGTTAAGAAAGGGGACATCTCTCTGCAGCGCTGTCTCGTTGCCGCATTGCTTGCTGACAGGTCTGATCAGAAAGTGATGACAGCCTATGATTGTCAAAATGCCTGTCAGTGAGTGGCAGCTCTGCTTTGGCTCTGCCTTATTTTCCACTTCCCTTCCCCCTGGTTTTGTCACATCTTTCTCCCAGCAGTGGGGTTGGCTTAACTCAGAGTGAAGGTAAGACGAGACTTGTATAGGCAGCTTGTGGAACTCAATCTCGGTGTGTTGTGTTAAGGCCGTTGTAGATGTCATGCGTTACTCCCACGATGTGGAGAAGCAAGCCAGATAGTGACAGTGTGGGAGTTAAACCAGGAGTTGGGGAGCTGAGTTTGGTGAGAATCTTGACAAACAAAGCTTCCTGTATTGTGTGGTGGACAGGTATGACAAGAGCAATATGTGTAGTTTCACTAGCAGAATGCTCAAGGAGCCTTCACTAGTGCACAACAGATACATTCAGGAAAAATACACCGTTTATTTATAGGGTTGAGTGATTTAAGACCAGTAGATACCCTCCAATTCAACGAAGTATTTGAACAGGTGATCTTGAGAGAGTGGATATCTTTTAAGGTATTTAGTTAAGTATTGAGTTTTCATCTTCTATCCTTTCTTCCAGCGTAGGTTTTGAAAAAGTATGGAATTAAACTGCACCTCTGGAGGGAGTTGAGCCTGCAACTTAGCTGGTTAGCACTCTTTGAAGATGACAACTTCAAGTGGAATCGCGTAAATAGAAAGAAAATTGCATGATCGCCTTGCAAAAATACACGGGTAACATGATGATTGTGATGACTACTAACTAATTAGTTTAATGTTTAGGTTACATTACAGTGTGTTGTGTTGTTTTAGGAATGTTTCGTTCCCCCCCCCAAAATTTTTTTATCACCAGCTGTCACTGAGCATGAATGAACTTCAGGTACAGAGAGAATCATATTAGACAGACAGCAGCAAGATGATAGGCTAACCATTTAGTCGTGTCACTTTGTTTTTGGATAGATGTGAGCAGCTGATGAGAACAGCTGACGTCTCAATTGACACCCCCAGACTTAAGATTGAACATGTGTGAGAGGTGTGAATGACAGGATTGTGGGAGAAATAAACTACAGCCCAAGCTACTGTAGCGAAGATCGTTTTCCTGACTGAACTTTAGCTGGAGCTTCATTCATTTATTTATCGTTGCACTTCATTTATTCTAGTGTACACTCATGTTTAAAGGAGATAACCAAATTATAGCCATGAAACAAAATACAACAAAAAAGCCAAGATCGGTGTCTTGCTGTAAAAGCCTCCTGATGACATAACAGGACTGTAGCAAATGAGAAAATTCCAACAATAAACCGGCCCAATGGTGTAACTTCATCTCTCAGTAAGTCAGGGACAGACTTTCACATTTATGAGGGCTGGCGAACACTTTGTTGCAAATGAGCTAACAAGGTCCAAGCTGCAATAAAGAAGACTTGAATCACAAGATAAGCATCTCAAACCTCTCAGCTGAGTTGCGTCACATTAGATCTTCCCAGATGCAGCCTGCCCGCTGTTTGAAAACAGATGTTTGGGTGTGTTTAGCTCATCAAACTAACTTATCACGTTAATACAGTGTGGTCCACTTGTCCACACGTCACCATGGTGCCGCTCCTCCAACTCCCCCTGTCATTTTCCTGTCACTCTTTTCCCGATGGTGATCATGACTGTTGAAAACCTGTTGATTAAAAGACATGCCACACTCATGCTAATGGTAGTGTCTTAATTTGGCGCTACAAAATAAAACAGTGCCTCTAACACAATACAAGAGAGACAGCCTGGTCTAACTTTGCTGCAAGCTGCCTGTCTTGTGGATCCAGGACACAACTTACCCTCTGTGGAAATGTAAGGCAAGGCAAAAGTGACAGGCCAACATCCATCCGCCTCCTCAACTTGTCTATTTATATGTATATTCATATTCATGAGCTATTGGACCGTGTGCCGTTGGCAATGCATTTAGCGTTATTGGAAAAACGGAATCTCAATCCTCCCCCCCCTGGCAACTGACAGAGAAAGATTGCAGTGCCCATGTGACAAAGAACTGGCAGGGACTGGTACTAAATCATTGTCCTGACATGGGCAATGAAAGCAGAATCCCATCTCTGGACTTGTAAAAATGACTCTACCCTTCACTTCGGGCGTTAAGTGGATTGTTGATTCCTCTATTAATGCATCTCTTAAAGACGTGCAAGTCTTTGAGTGGCTGTTTGAAGCCCGAGGAAGAGGAACACAGATGACATGATAATTTATGGCTTCTTGAAACTTTTACCTCTATGTCTGGACATGACAAGAGCTTTTTGGCCCAGAGAGCAGAGTGGGATTGCATCAGATGGCAAGGCCGATGCAATTACAAGATTTCGTTTTTTTAACTTCACCGATAATGTCTACGACGCTTGAACAAAAATTACATGATGACATCCCCATAAGGATAAAGTCTGATCTGGATCTAAGTAATATTCCAGATCTGGTGATCCAGAATGTTTAAATTTATAAGACTTTGAAAATTTGGCTACTATGAGATAACTAATAATAACACTACTGACTTGCAAATAAGATTTGTCGGTTTTCATGGTCAAGGAGTCATATTATGAGAGTTAAACTATCATGGGACAATTGTTTTTAGGTGTAATTACATAATAGGGAAACAAAGCTACAGTCCAAGATTGTCAATGCACACTGGGTCATTCATGTCTGTGCAGGATGAGACATAAATGACACCGTAAGTTCAATTGTATCGGAGCAATGCAAGAAAAAGAATTATTTTTTTTGATGATGTGGAATTTATATTTGGTCATTGGAAATGAGCCACAGAGAAACCACATAAGTTAAAATGATAACACTTTCCCACTGAGGAGATACCATATCATAGATAATTGACCACAAACGTCTTGAAGCAGTTAAGTGATAAAATAATAAACCCAAAATGTGTGCACTGGTCTGAGTAGGCAGGTGCATGTAGTTCATGACAGGTTCATGTACTGCAGAATTACTGACACTGACAGAATTCAGTCTGAAATCTAATAAAGATAACTTTGTTTTATTTAGAACAGGATACATTTGAGACAATAACAGTAACTAAAAAACTCATCTATTAGCTTCAGCCTACAGTCATATATAATCTGCTTTATGTCCTCTGTTTATATCTCACTTTATTTAGTTTTATTTCTTTCATTTTCCCTCTGATATCATTAGTTCACCTTTGCCTATGCGTATATCCTCATGTATGCGTGTGTTTATATGTATAGCTTGTATTTATATGATTGTATGTGTGTTTATATCTAGAGAATAGTTCATTGTGATTCACGCGGTGACCTATTTGTATTTTAATATTTATATTTTTCTCATTTTGACGATTTTTTTGCAATTTTCTTTTGTACAATCCTTTGAGACAAACATCATGATAACAGACTATAATAAACCTGACTTGACAATGAGGATAGATGATTTCACATGCAATTGCTATTTAATAACTACTAATTTTTGTTTTACTGGATTTAAAAATATTGTATATATTGTTTAATTAGAATCAAGTCAATACCAGCTCCTCTTTTGATTTTCAGCTTCTCTCTCTGTATGTTTGTTTCTCCCCCCCCAGGCCCCTGTACTTCCTTCCTCAGGTCCTCCTTCAAGCCTCTGACAGTAGTGCTGCACATAAAGACACTGCTACCTTTGCATAATGTGAATGCACCTTCTGTAGGTCGAATGAAGCTCCTTCGACATGTGTCAGAAGCTTGCCGTGTAGGCTTGGACTAATGATGGCACAGCGGCCAGCCCACTGCCCCTCAGCATATGCCCACTCTCACATATGTGTGTCAGTGTGAGAAAGAGTGTGTGTATGCATGCAGGGGGTGGCAGGGTTCGTCATGCTGATTAAAAGCAACCCCCTCCCACAAAGCCCCTCAGAAAAAGACAGCAGGGAACATGAACCATTGTCAGGTTGGCCCAGATGAGGACACAGGATCCATGTCACCTGAATTTACCGGCCTAATATGACAGCCAAGTTGTGATCCCTTGTCTGGGACATGTCACATTTGCAGACTTTGGACTTATTCTCATGCAAATGATGTCAGATTTGGACAGAATGTGAATGAGACTCGTCACACTGTCCAAGGGTCTAAACCCAACCACATGACAGTGGTTTCTCTTGCACAGCTCAAGATTAAATAAATACGACATTTGACATTCAAACCTGGCAACCAATACCAGGAATAGTTCAAAATAATGAGGAATTTGAGAGAGGAACCACAGCATACAGTGTAACCTATTTACCTTTCCTTAGGGTGCTAAATAGCACATATCCAAACTCCGATAAGTCCACGTAGGGTCTGTCATTAAACACATAGACACATGACCTGCTGCTGAAAACATTGCCTTTTCCATTTATGAGAGATTCAGCCTTTATTCACAAGAGCTAATTCAGAATTAAATAATTAATGACATGTTAAGAGCTCATCTGTAAAAGCAAGAAAACACAATTAAAGCTATTTTCTGGCAATGGAAGTCCTAAACAGTAAATCTGTTTATCTCAATAAGAAAAACTTCAGAAAAGAAAAGACTTTAGCATTTTATTAGTGCATTTATTTGTGTGCCTGCTTTTTGAAGTCCGCTCCATTAATTAGATAAATAAAATATTACAATGGTGAAATTATGGTTTCCACCAAAAACATATGAATATCTTAATATTTCAGATACTTTGACACAACAGTGACAACGCTTCACATCACACCACTGGGCTTTACCGCAATGGAAAAACGGGTTTGATAGATCCTAAAAGACACTTCATCCATTCAGCACGCTGGCAGTCGTCATTATTCTCAAAAGAATCGACTTTGTCACTCCTCCATTCTTCAAGAGCCTTTCCCTCAGCCTGATGAATTATGTCTCCTGTATCTTCCAAAACAAGGTTCACTCCTGACAGGTACACAACACTTTACAAGATCATTTTGACTGCCTGCAGATTTCTGCGGGGACAAACGTGTCAACAAGCGATCGCATTGAAGTCTCTGTCCATGATGAGATGTCTCAGGTGATTTAAAACCTTCAGCTTCCCTTCAAACCCTTTATTGAGGCTTCACGTTTTTACAAAAATTTAAAGGTGCTATATTGTTTTTCTGTCAGAATAAAATGAGCCTACCACCTTTGGTAGAACTATTTGTAACATGAGAAACACATTTGATTAACGTGTGATTAATGTCTACAGACACCATCAGTCATCATTTGCATGAAGGGCTCATTTCTACTAATAAGCAAATATATAAACGGCCAACAACACTGGAATATTCTTCAACATTTAGCTTGATCAGTTCGCTTGAAGAGGGAAACAGGCAGAAGTAACAACAATGAACACTAACTATGAAATAATGTAAGTGTTATGAAGATAAATGCTTGTTAATAGAATCAGAAGTGTCATGTATTTTAGTAGTTGACTGGTTTACTCCGGATAAATGCAAGAGAAAAATGTCAAACATGCAAATTTAATGAGATATTCAACAATGAAAGCAGTATTCATTGTTCATTCATAATATATGCAAAGCAATATGAATGGTTCATCATTTATTAAGCTTTATGGATCAGTTTAGGACAATGATCAGAGTTCTGAAAAGAATATCTGTAAATGAATGAAATGAAAGAGCCAAAATCTATTTACTAACAATATATTACTCATTTATTGATTGATTCCCATAGCTAATTTAAAAAAAATAATAGCTAATTGATCTATGAAACATTAGAAAATGATTTGTTAGCCATTAATAAAGCAATTAGACAAAACGTTATTCATAGTTATTCATAGGGTACCGTACCAGAAAGTGGTATCCATACCCAAGTGCTTTCAGTTATTATTGTGTCCTCACATCAGTAAGCCTTTTGCCCTGTGTTCATCCTACAGGCTACATACAGTATAGGCAGCCCCATGCCTTTGACTGGTGGAGCTCATTGGTGAGGAAATAACCTGGTAATAGTTTTCTGCACTAACATCATTATGAAGTAAATGCTGTTTGCACAGTGTAATGGCTTTAGTATAATGACATCATCACTCATCATCACCAAATCAGCAAAATATTCTGTATTTTTGGAAGATGCTACTAAAATGGAAAGCAGCCAGTCATCAACAATAATACCACTTGGAAATACAATGGGAACATATTTTCATATTCTCTAGGGAATACAAACATTTACATACCAGCGTCTTTGTTTGAATAACCATTATTATGGAAGCATCATAATCAATTTTGCTACAACCTTCTTTCCAAAAAGTTGAGTCACTGTGTAAAGCATAAATAAATCAGAATGTGAATAAAAGAAAATAGTACAAATCCAGTTAATGTCATAACTCATCAACTTCATTGATTCTTTTGTAATATATGAGACTTCTGAATTTGATGTCAGCACCAAGTTTCAGACAAGTTTGGACAGGGGCAACAAAAGACTGGGAAACTTGTGGAATGTTCAACAACACCAGTTTGGAACATTCCACATGTAAACAGGTTAATTGGAAACCGATGATAGTAAGACTGGGTTTGAAAGAGGCATCCTGGAAAGGCTCAGTTGTTCACAAGCAAGGATGAGGTTTCACCACTTTGTGAAACAGATGATTATTATAATACTTTAAGCTTGGGGACATGTTGTAAAACTAATGTTGGCAAGCACAATGTGTTTTAAATGATTGCATTCTGTTCTTATTTGTGTTTCACACACCATCAAGGTTTTGGGATCAGGCTTCTTATATAAATGTAGGTTTGTGTCCCTAGCACTTCTGAAATCAAACCAACGCTGAAATGTGGTTCCACTAAACATAAAAATACATGAGAGCACTTTTTTCAGTGGCACGTTCTCCAGATCACCTGTGTTATTGTAGGAGAGAGAGATTTTCTAGATGATCCTCTATCAGGAGAACACAAGGGTTTTTAAAGGGAGGTCTGTGATCGGCAGAGGTTTGCCCAAGACAGCGGAGAGGTGGGACAAGAGAGTGTGACGTTAATTCATCGAACCAGCATCTGCTGTGCATGTCACAAGGATTCAAACACTGCCTGCACAACTGTGTGCATCTCACTCACATGGAATACTTTGTGGCTGTACAGATGTTGCTGGTTAGTAGCAAAATAGCTTATTGTGACCAAGAGATTCCCATTATGATTATTGTAAATGGATAACAGGCTGCATCACAACGCCACTTGTCATAAACAGCCCTTTGTTTATCACCAGATTTGTGCTGCTGTCTAGTGAGCCTCTCCTTACTAATGGTGATGACATAAAGCCAATTTATTTTGTTTCCTTGAAAACAAACACGAGTTACGAGAGAACAAACAAAACACTGACTGCCTGACGAAGTCATATGTGCCGATTTTGCATCTGTTGTGACAAGATGGCTTGTTTTAGAGACCATGTATGGAGCAGCCACATGTCTGTGGCTGAACGTTTACAACATCATAAAAATAGACTGACTGGTCATTAACCTTTCTGTCGTGTTCGGGTCAAATCTGACCGATTTCCTACTTTCATCAATCATAAATATTGTGTTTTACATTTGATCGTCTCAAGGCCTTATGATATCCTCCACACTAGGCATTTGAACATATACAATTGCTGATCACCACTTTCATTGAATTTTGAGTGGTTTAGTCAACTTTGTAAAACCTGTGGTGTTCCCGGTCAAAAATGACCGCCATAGGAAATTAATGGGTGACCCTAGATTGTGTTCATCCATCAGATAGTACACAACCACAAATCCACAACCACCACCACACACACACACCCACACACCTACACGCACACACACACACACACACACTCCACACACACACACACACACACACACACACACACACACTCCACACACACACACTCCACCCCACGTGAACCCCTTTCAGACTGAACAATTAGGTGTCTCCTCGTCCCACATATTTCCCACGCTTATGTGCCTATCTCCCCACGTGAACCACACCTTCCAGACTAAACGTATAACACCTGTTCCACATTTCAAAGTAAACAATTAGGTGTTTGTTATGGGAACCTGTCTATTTCCCGGGCTTATGTGGCCACCCCCCCACGTGAACCACACTTTCCGATACAAAATGTATCATATCTTCTCACAGACCCCTTATATATAGCTTTTTTTGTGTGCATTGCTCTCATTTTACTCTGAACACAATGAGTAGGCGCCCGGTCAGACGATTTCTCGTCAGAGAGGCTCTTGAACTTTTGTTTCAACGTGATGAAGAGGGGATTGAAGTTGAACCAGAAATAGAGGAGGATGTCTCAGAAATAGAAGACAACATCGATCCCGATTTTGATCCAGACCATTGTGAGACCGACCAGTCAATAGATGGCGAGGAAGAGGCCCCTGAGGAAGACACACCTGGGGAAGAGGCACCTGAGGAAGAGGCACCTGAGGTGACATTCCAGTCCAAGGATGGCAATTTGCTCTGGTATTCATCCACCCAGGACAGAGGAGGCAGAGCAAGAGTGGAAAATATTGTTAGGATGACGCCAGGGCCAACACGATATGCAACATCTCATGTGGATGACATCAAGTCCAGCTTCCAACTCTTTTTACCAGAGTCCATTGTGGAAATTATACTGGAAATGACAAACCTGGAGGGGAGGCGTGTGTTTGGGGACACATGGAAAGCATTGGACCAGGTAGACCTCCAAGCCTACATGGGTCTGTTGATTTTAGCAGGAGTATATCGGTCCAACAATGAGGCTACAAAAAGTCTGTGGGATGCGGAGTCAGGGAGGCCTATATTCCGGTCAACTATGTCCCTGCAACAGTTTCATGTCCTCTCACGAGTTATCCGATTTGATGACAGAACTACACGACCTTTCCGCTGGCGAGACGACAAACTGGCTGCCATCAGGAATGTTTGGGACAGGTGGGTGGAGCGCCTACCACTGATGTACAATCCAGGCCCTGAGGTGACAGTGGACGAGCGCCTGGTCCCTTTCAGAGGTCGCTGTCCGTTCAAACAGTACATCCCAAGCAAACCAGGCAAGTATGGGATCAAGATCTGGGCAACATGTGATGCCAGGAGATTGCAAAATGCCACTCCTGTGTGTGAAGACACACGCGCCCACACACACACACACACACACACACATACACACACACAGATGATGTGTTCATGTTGATGTTCTGATGTTCTGTGAATTTGGTCTCTGTTTTGATTTTTGTTTGTTTCTTTTTTTTACAATAAATGTTAATTTTGGAATACAATTTACAATTTCTGTGTCTATTCTTTGTATATTCACTGCAGTTATTCGTGTAAACCAGTAGTCTGAGACATTGTTTACAGCTTAAAAGGGAGTTTAATAAAATTTGGTGATGATCAATGGTTTTTGTGTTAATGTAAGAGCAGTTAAAACAGGCCGGTCAAATTTGACCGGGAGCACCAAAGTAAGGGGGAAGAAACGAACACGACACAAAGGTTAAATGGGACACTTCAACTGAGTTACTCTACTAAAGCTGTTATAAATTAGATCCTGTATGTAATGGTGTCGTATGCATGGGGCAATTGTAGCAATACTCTGTACTTGTGTGAATGTTTGTCAATCTATGTGTGCAGATAGTAAATGTGTAAAAGAATCTGAAAATGCATGTTCAGGATTTGTGAAGTTACATCACGCTGTGTTGCAAGTTGGGACTGGGGTGCCTCCTACCTGTGCCTACTACACCATGGTTACCGACTAACATTTGGTTTTGTCTGGCTAAAGATTCGGTTAAATTGATCAAATCTGGTCTGGAGAAGAGAGAAACTAAAGAATCATACTGGAAGAAACAAAGAAACTCGCAATGCTGAGCAACGGTATCTGGACAACATAGGCCTACAGTAAGCACAATAAACAACAGTGATCTTGACTTGGCAGCCCAAGACTGGATTACAGACCCCATGTGCTGACACCCCCCCACACTCTAATTTCTGGGCTGAATGCACTTTGGGTTAATTTAAAGGTTTTAAGTCCAGAGGCACATTTTTACAGTGGCCTTGTGCAACATCTGCTCACTCACAAACCGTGGGCACAGCCATACTTATAAAGGTAAGGTGACACAGATTGAAATAGCAATAACAATCATATTTATTTTTCTTACACATTAACAATTCTGATTATGTACAAACAGACTGAAATGTTGTGAGATTACTTACACCGGAACAGTATGAATGTCAGTTATATGAAAAGTAGCCTAGAAGCATATTTTTGAAAATATTAAAAGGAGAAACAGGTTTTTGCTAGTTCGAACTTTAAAAATCAATTAATTAAAAACATTTGATTGATTGATCAACTTATGGGCTCCAGACTATACTCAGGGTAAGTGCATGTGCTGATCTTTGGACAGAAACAAATTCAAGAGTGTTAAAGAAAATGCATATCTGCTTTTAAATAATAAAACTCAACCACTTTGTCTTATTTGGGTTTGGATTAACTTTTTGATAAAAGGAACGAATCAAATGTTTTGGTGTGAGCAATTCCCATATTAAGATATTGACTCAAAATTCAAGTACTACATTTTGACAAAACGAAAGAGAAAAAAAAAACCATGGAGAGAAAGTAAACTGGAAAAAACATAAAAATTAAAAGTGGGGTGAATTTGATTTTGTGATGCTTAAAGATGATGATGCTTAAAGTCCTTTCAGATTGTTTCATATCCTGCTTACTATGTATTTCTGTTGAAGCCATCTTCCTTTTGGCACAAATTGGTCCTGTTCATTATGTTCGTTGCTGTCAATCATATCATGTGACTTCTATTTTATGTGACTCTTCTTTGCCTTTCTCACGGCGGCTTCCTATGTTACCTCGCCACACAGAGCACAGTGTGAGACACTGGAAGTCTATTGTTTCTAGGGAAAAATGCCTCAGGCTAGTGTTCAAGAGCTGTGTGGGGTGGGAGCATGTCGACTTAAATACCTTCACTGGAGACATGCCATGGCCTCTTTTATCAGGTGTCTCACTAGCTGAACAGTAAAGCTTAGCTCTATGTTAAACCAAAGTCAAAGTCTATTTTTTATGACAACGTTATATTCGCTGTTTTCCCCCAAAAGGGATTATGTCTCTGTTTGAAATTGCTCATACTCACTGATTTGGGGTTTGAATTGAAAACCTCACATTAATATGAACACTTTATGACACCATAAGAAAACCATATAAACAAGGTGTAGTAAGAGAAAAATATGCAAACATAAAAACAACGATGGAAACATTTTGCTTATTCATTAATGCAGCAGATATGCCTACATAACTTTTGTAAAGTTTGTCCTTTAACAGCAGCGGTCTCTAGTTCAATATTTCGGTGAACTCGCTAATTGGCTTTCTTTCCAGGAGTAAGATGAGAAGATAAATACTATTGCCATGTCTGTATAGTAAGCCATAGCCGGCTACTAGTTACTTTAGCTTAGCATAGAGAACGGAAACAGGGGGAAACAGCTAGCCTGGCTCTGTCTGAAGGTAACAAAATAAATCCCCACATCTGAAGCTCGCTAATAAAATGTATTTTCTACGTGTAGATACAAAAAGTGAGGTGCATATAAAAACATGTATATTTTTAATTAGGTGTTCGGTTCTGGACTTCTTTTCGTCTGGCCTAGCTTCCCTCCAGGAAGCCAGTATCTTGTCAGGAAAAAGTCTTGCACCTAACCCCCATAAAATTACTGTGTACAACCTTTCTTTACTTTAAATGAAAAAGTCTTCGCAAGTGTCAAATTTTGGTGATATATATATATATATATATATATTTTTTTTTTTTTTACATTTTCCATATTCATGAATTAAGCCTCTGTTAAACCCTCCACAGGTTTGACACGGTGGCAAAGCGGTGATCTCAAAACGTGCAGTTACACCTCTCATGTATACTCGTGCTATTTCTTACAAAGCCATGAGGGAGTCCAGTCTTGCTATTGTCTCTCACTCAAGGGACCCAAGCTCCGTCTGGCACTTGAGGCCTGAGCTTGTAGCTACAATATGTCAGTCGGCGATCATGACTGCAGGGTAATTGAGTGGTGAGGACCTTTTGGAACCTGTTCGTAGAGACACTGTTTCAAACACACAAGTTCTTATGGAAATTTCTCAGATAGGACAAGCAGTGGCTCACAGTGGGAAACCTGCCGCTCCCTCAGTGGAACCTGGGAATTGTTGTGATTCTGCAGCAGCAACCCCCCTTTGAGGATTGTCATATAGTGGATTTGATGTGGCTGTTGGAGTGTTTGCCCCACTTAAGCCAGCTATGAAGGTTGCTCTGTTGTGTGCATCACAAGGAATCCTGCCCAAAAAAAAAAATGGGAAGGGATGGATGCCATATTTGAATCTCTAATGTGCTCCCAATTCAAACTCAATATCTTATAAATCTATAAACATAGTAATTAAATAATATCTCTTAACTGAGTAAAAAAAATGCATAAAACCTAAAAAATAAACTTTTAAATAACAGATAAAGTTACATTTACCACCTCCTACAACCAGTCAAATTGCAGTTTGCAACCATGTCACTCCACATGTATATACTGTGTGTAGTGAAAACTGAATATAAGGTATTAAGTTTATGTTTCGGTAAAATAGAAGTTATAGGAGAGGAACATACTGTTCTGTCTTCACATGGAGACAATTTTTTCCAGAGGAGTAAGGAGGGCTGATAGCAACTTGTCACATGGTGCACCGACAATCCCCTTGAGCTAAATATCAGCAAATCCAATGAGCCTGCAGTGGACTATAATGCCTCAAATATGAATGTTGCTGCAACGAACCTAGAAATTCGAAACGGAGGATGCTTCCCACGTGTCTTTTACCCAGCAGCACAGAACCCAACATTAGTGTTATGTGAAATTTGGTCACAATCCCCCTTTCTGTTCCCGAGTTAGAGCGTTGAACACCGGACAGGAAAGTTTTTATGCAGAATGTTATGATGTCACGGTAAAGTTGACATTTGACCTATTGGATATAAAATGTCATCACTTCATCATTTTACCCTATTAGTCATTTGTGTGAAATGTTGTCATCGTTACTGCCTGAATTCTTGAGTTATGGCCAAAAACATGTTTTATGAGGCCACAGAGACCTGACCTGTGACCACCAAATTCTAACCGGGTCATCGTCGAGTCCAAGAAGACATTTTGTGCCAAATTTGAGGAAATTCCCTCAAGGCATTCCTGAGATATTATGTTCACAAGAATGACAAGTATGGTTGACCAGACAAACCAAACCACAGAGCATACAGTATGGTATTGTGTTTGAAGTTCAGTCTTAGTTGCATCTGACTGGATTTTACACTCAAAAGAACAACACCAGTTTATTCCAGGACATGGAGTTTATTTTACAACTGAGATTAAAAGAATGGATTCTGAATAGTAAGGTTGATGATAAAACCTGGAAATCTATCATTGGGTGGGAATTTTGTTTACAGTGTTATGTACAGTATCATGCATCACAGAAGATGCCAGTAAATGTCTGTCATTTTATGTAAACCACATTGTGGGACCTTCTTTTCACTGAAAACGGACATTGTGGTCCAACAATATTCTGTAGTTTTATACCCCCCCACCCCCTCCATATTTGTCTAGGAAATAACATTATATAAAATGCACACAGTACAAATCATGTTGAACTGTAAAGAGCAAGATATGCTGACATACATGTATACATACTTGCTGATTATTCATACAATAAGTTTTAAACTTCATTATTTTTACAGCTGTAGCTTCACAATAATAAAATTGGTAGCCTACAAACACAAATACTGTACAACTTGAAACTACTGGGAAATTATATTTTACTAGGAAAAAAAATATTCTGAACATTTTTTTAAGAATTGTTGTGATTCTATGGCAAATACAAAACAATGTTACAGTCCCCCAAATTGCCATGTTGATCACCGAAAAACTCAAAAGGATGATGTGTTGTCATTTTGACCTCTACATTTCTTCATCAATTTACACTTCCTTAAAGTGCTGAAATCATCTTCTCATTTTTAACATGGCTACTTTTCTAACCATATACCTTCATATAAACATTTATATCCGCAATTTGTTGAACAGGGATATCAGTTTTGTCATCATGGTTGAAATTTCATTAGACACAATATGCTCACTGTTTTACATTAAACATGCACAAATCGTCTCATAAATAATATGGAAGTTATGTTGAAATATATTTGTCTTAAAAAGAATAATTCAAAAACAGTGATCAAAATAAGAGCATGGTCCAGTTTTAAAACAACAGATGGACTTTTCCCAAAGGCTCAGATAAAATGCAGTGCATTAAGAAAGCAACAATCAGTCAGTGACTACATAGTGCCATGGCTGCTTACTAATTTGGTACGTTTATGTGACCGATAATTCAAATTTACAATGTAGCTTTAAGCCTCTGCAATTCAACGGTCTCTCATGTATAATAACATAATAACTACAATATGTGGTATTAAAGCTACCATGTTTTCATTACAATATCTGTGGTAACACTTCTCAGTACAGTTGTGGCACTATCTGTTATGACAGATTGTAGCTTGAAGTTATAGTGCAACATCAATCTGTCATGTTTTCAACTTTATCTTCACTGTTTGTCAAACTCTTTCACAAAGATAAAATGGTCCTCTGGTGACTTTCCATGTGTTTTGCAAAGGTGCAATTTGATTGCATGTTTGCTTACAAATGTCCGATTGCACAGTTTGCACTGATATACTGAGCCAGTGTCTTCTTCTGTAAGTCCAGAGGAACTAAGAGTTTTGTCCTCTATTCTGCTGACTGCTTGTGGCTCTATTAAACCTATGGTAAGTTTTGAGAGGTCATTCAGGGTAAAACCAAGGTGGGACTCCAAATGGTGGATGTAGGAGGAGGGAGTTCTGAACTGGGAAGCACAGTCACTGCACAAAAACAGAGGTTGGCCAGAGTCAATATTTTTCAGGAATTTTGTGCCCCCTGTCCGCTTTAACTGGTATTTTACATTGGCCAGCCAATGTGAGATAGTAGTCATGGAGAGACCAGTGAATTTACAGATGTGGACCCGTTCCTGTGGTCCCAAGTCACTAATCACAAACTTCCCATCGGGTGTCTCCCTAAGACTGGAGACAAATTGGGCCTGGAGAATAAGGAGGTGCTGAGGATTCCAGTTAGACTGTCGACCTTTCCGTCTTTGGATGGGGGACAGCTCCTCAAAGGTGTCCTCAAAAGTACAGCCATCAATGTCTGATTTTTCGGAAATAGTAGAAGGGGTCGTAGACTTTGGTGTCAAACGGCCCGTCAGATTTTTTACCATGTCTGAAATATCCATCAAAGCATTCTCCCTTAGAGGCGAAGATGAAGACTGTGAGAAATTTTTGAAAACTGGCTTGCTGTTGATCACTCTGTCATTGCTGTTCAGTGTAGAAATACCCTTAGGTGTACTTCCTTTAGTGTTTTTAGATTTTGTCAAGTCCATGGGCTGTTCATCATCATCATCATCATCATCGTGGTTCTGACTCACAGGCTCTGCTGACTTCATCTGACCAGAGTTGCTGTTGATCTTATAAAGCATTGCAAAGGGATCTGTGAAGGGGGTGGCCACCTTTGCAGCTTTGCCTAAATGGTTGTTCATGATAGACTGCAATGCACTGAGAGGGTTCACGAGTGGTTGCTCAGGCGAGTGATCTGTGATGATGCTCAGGTTGTTGCAGCTTTTTCCTACAAGCCTATTCGGTGAATCGACTTCACTCTTAATCTCTGTCTCTGCCTCGCTCTCGAATTGCTCTTCCTCTTTGCCTTTTGACTCAGTCCGGACATCAACTGCAGTATTTGTTACTATCATTGAGACATTTTCTAGATTGGGTGAAGCCCGTTTGTCTTTAGGATTTGGTAAGGGAGACTTTGTAGACCTGCACTTATTCTCCACAGGTTTATCCTCTTTTTCATTCTTCACAGAGGTTTTCCCTGTCACTTTCTCAACTAGCTCCTCCATGGCCAGCACATTGCTCTTGTGACTGGGAGGTGGAGAAGGACTATTTGGTGAATGGATCAGAGTGCCTAAATCAGAAGACAGTAGCTTAAAACTGTTGCTGCTGAACAAAGGTTGAACCTGTGCACTTGAGGGCAAGGTAGACTTTAAGGACCCATGAAGCTGGTAGGCAGCATGAATGCTGGGGTATCCACCCCAGGTTGGTGTGCCTGTTTGGGCCTTACTGATTGCACTTGAAACTGTATTCTCTAAAGACTTCAGGATGTCCAAGCCACCTTTAGGTGTCTCTTCCAAGTCTTCTTCTCTCAGATATTGGTAAGATCTGGCCTTACCATGTTTATCATTTTTTTCTGGCGGGTCTTCTTTTTCCTGTTTTATTTTTTTCTCTGGTTCTGTTTTTTCCATTCTCTCTCCCTCTACCTTTTCATCTTTCATGTCTTCCTTTTCCTCATCATGGTTACTGGGCTGCACTGGGGAGTCAGGTTGCGACTTCCCATTGGGTGCTGTGAGTCGTGTGGTAGTCGGTGGCAGAGGAATTGACTGGATTTTCTCTTCAACGACAGGATCAAAAACTAACTGCTTACCCTTTTTAGAGGCTGAATTGGTTACTTTGAGAAAGTGCCCCGTGACCATCATATGGGCCGTCAGTTGTTGCAGGGTGTCATGTGAACTTCCACATTCCATGCATTTGAGAATTTGTGCCTTGCGTGCCTCAAACTGCCAAGTGTAACTGGCACCATTTTGGTAACCGTATCGATTGTTTGGAGTGACATAAGGATTGGCAACTTTTTGGTCTTTCAGAGACTCTCCTAGTAGTACACCAGATGAGACAGAATCTGGCGAACTTGGGGACATCAAGTCTTGAAATGCTCTTTTTTTGGTTGGGGGTACCAGCTTAGAGGTGAGGGCTGGCATTGGTTCTTTTAGAGGCACTTTCTGATAGTGTTTTGTTTTGATCATGTGAACACTGAGGTCTTGCAAGGATTCGAAAGAGTGGCCACAGTACATGCATTTAAGGACTTTCTGGGCATCTTCTTTGCCCTCCATCTCCATCAGAGAACGTTTACGTGGCTTGGACCACTTCTTGCTTCGATCATCCTCTTTATCCTTATTGTCATCACGGTAGTGGCCAGTCTCATTCATATGCACTGTCAGGCCAACCAAAGTGTCATAGGCTGCACTACAGTCCTTGCACCTGAACTTGCTGGCACCTGTAAACACAGGACCATAGAGCTTATTGTTTTGCCTGTAAAGCTGCACAGTACTGAAAAGGCTTGGCTCAGGAAGGAGTTGATATGGGGTATGCTGTAGTGTTTTGGCCAACGCTGCTTGGTGCCAGTCATAGGCTAATCCTCCTGTACTGCCAGAGCTTACACTGGTGCCACTGTTGTTGTTGCTTGACACTGTTCTGGTGGCACTATTGCTGGTGTTAATATTAGTTGTGACTGAAGCATTGCTAGTACTACATCTGCTCTTCAAATGGATGTGACTGTGACTGGTGAGAAACCCATTGCTGCCTCTGAGACTGCTACCATTGCCATTGCTAGCTGCATCATTGTTTCCTTGTTTACGTTTAAGCATGTCCAGAGCAATGCTGGACCATGATGCATCAGAGATCAGGTTTGCATAGACGGCTTTCATTTGTGTCAGACTGTCATGGAGTGACAGACCATTGATGGACTCTGGGCTGTCCCCTAGCTTCTCCTTTACCTTGTCCTGATCATTGGAGGACATGGTCTTAAGGTCCACCAGCTGATCACTGTTGGTGCTGAGTGGAGAGGCGTAACCAGCATCTGGGTTAGTGCCATTGCTGAGTGGAGAGTTCTGGCAGCTATAATGATCTATTGCGTCCTCATCATCATTAAAAAGATAGTCTGCATCTTGACCATCCATGGAAAGCCCATCATCTTGCAGATGTTCCTCTTCCTCAATCTTGTCCACTTTACATTCATCCTCAGGTCCGTAAGCTGGAACATAAAAAAGAGGGGGAAAGTGACATTAGATACTTTTTAACATATATTTCTTACCACCTTTAACATATATTTGTTACCACCTTTACAATATGACGGCGGTATGTGCAATGATCCTAAAGAGATTTTTGTCAATAGTCCCAGCAGAGGACATGTGTTTGCGATAATAAAGTGCAAACATCCATATCTTGACAATGACAGATAGTACTCTTCACTGCTCTGCGTAATGAAGCTATTGAACACTATACCTCAGCAAGAAAGCAGACATGAGCAACAGATTTTTTTCTGCCCAGTTTAAAAGCTAAAAAACAAGCAAAATTTTCAAATTACACAGACAGCAAATTGTCAGAGTAGACAACGCTTATTAATCATGTGGTGAGATCTGATCTTCACAAAAGAAGTGAAGCCTTTTTTTCCCTTCACAAAAAAGTAACAGGAATAAGGGAAAGTATGCCTCATTGATCACTGTGTTAAAGACTCACTTTGATGTTTTACTGCGAGGTAACACTGAACTACAAAGATGAATTTACTGCATATGCACAAACATTTCAGCATATTCATCAAATGTAAAACTTATTCCCTTATCAGCAAATTAGATACCGGAGCAGTCTACAGTCACAGTCTATGCATGAGTTTTTACCATGAGTTTATCATGAGTTTACTATGAGTTTATCATTGTCTATTTTGCTGCTGTATAGCAACCAAAGATCTATTTCTGACTGTGATTTTCTCTCTTCATCCAACATGCCAAACATACTATGGATTTACAAGTATGAGATAGTAGAGGAAGATGCCAGCTTCATCAACCTTGCCAAGCCACGGTTGGCCAGAGTCAACTTGGCATCGGCTGTGGAAGTCCTCACAGCGTGATGCAAGAAAACGGCCAGTGGACATGACGAGCTGTGTTGTTACTGCCTATGCTCCCTGAGTACTCACAGCTTCAAATGTGCCATTTTAAAACAACAGAAAGATATTTATACTATCAACAGAAAATGGCTGCCCACTCTCTATGATTTTCACAACTCATCTGGTTCGAAAATGATCAAATCTGCATCATAATTCCTTTTAATCTCCAGATGACAGAGAGACAAAAATGAGAAATTAGGAGAAATAATTATTCCACAATGGTGGACGGATGAAAAGCCGATTGAGAGGGAAATATAACAAAGAGGCAGGGAGATGGAAAACTAGAGGGTTAAATATTCTAAGGCAGCTCCCCCAATCCATTCCTCCTAAGATCCTTGTCTGAGGTGCCAGAATCACTCTCCAGTGAGGAGGCAGATGTGCTGTCAGCTTCAAACAGCATGTAGCTCTCTATCCCATAATCGGAATGGACATAATACCTGATGTTTGTGAGGTGCCAGTTACTGTTGCCTGGGAAAAGCTGGAGGTCCAACAGCTGCAACTCGCTCTGTCTTGTATGTGTGTGAAGTGTGTGTGTGTGTGTGTGTGTGAAAGAGAATGAGAGTCATGTACATTCTCAAGTACAACCTTCCTCTTCCTAATTAAACTACTCCTGCTCTGGTTTTGCTGTTCACTGTAAGTTGTGCATAAAACACAGGCTATACTGAAATCATTCACTTGACTTCGTCCCTAAATTAGAAGATTTCAACCTTTTGCGGATGCAGCTGCAGTTTTCTTGCCACCTGACTTGTCCTACCCATCGAGATGCAGCCCGCTGTATTGGAACACATGCAAAACCGAACCTATTCAAAGTCAATGCGGTGAGAGTCGTTAAAGACAAAGCAGCTTAGCTGACAAAGTGAGAGAAACCTGACAGCACACATTCACACATGGAAAGCACACTAACACTAAAATTCTAGTCTTGCCTTCCATCGTCCGTATGTTGCCTTGACAGGCATCAGTGTCAGCAGTGTGTCAGTGTCAGCTCGAGGTGTCAGTGTCCACGCAAACAAGCCTGAGAAGAGGTGGGAGGGGAAAGTAACAACAACAAACACAAGTCAGCCACCCCCCACCCCCCCCTCTTCCTTCACCATCTGTGTCAGAAAAGCTGCGGGTGCCACCGCCGGCTAATAAGGCAATCAGAGATGGAAAAGATGCTGACATGGCGGCTTTTGAGCGTCACTCAGAACAAAAGAGGAAGAGGGGAGGGAGGGAGAGAGGGATAGGGAGGGGATTAAACGTGGGTGGAGGGGAGGGGAGGGGGAGAGGTGTCTGTTGTGGTTGTCAGTCAAAAACGTAAGCCCACTTTGTGCTGTCAGGGAGGATGGGGAGAAGAGGGGAAGTTTTGAAAAGAGAGGAGAAAAGATGTGTTTAGGCCAGCGATCAAGAGATGTGTGTGTGTGTGTGTGTGTGTGTGTGTGTGTGTGTGCGTTTGTGTGAAACAAACCAAAAAAACATGACAGTGAAACTAGTTAAACAGCATCCAACGAACTAAGTCCGAGATATCAGGAGAGAGAAAGCAGTGAAACCTCTCCCGTGTGTGCGAGTTTGTAGGTGCATGTAAGATATGTGTGGCTGATCACGTGTGTGTGTCAAGTGTCACACTGTGTCAGGTGCATGCAGAGATGCAATGTGGCTGGCGGGGGAAAGCAAAGCCATCTGCGTCTGGAGAGGAGCCTGTCACTATTGTTGTGCCCAGAGTCCAGGATTTCCTGCTGCAGACAGGTGACACCACAGTGGGATATCCCCCCAGTCTCTCTCTCTCTCTCTCTCTCTTATACACACATGCAAAAACACACACCTCTCCCCAAAAACTACATCCCTCCTCTATGGCAGGAAGCTGTGTGAGATACACACACAACACCTTGCTTTTTGTGCACATTTGAAATTGTGACAAATGTTTCTGAGCTGACAAAACAGTTGCAAAATTATTTCCTCTCTACAAAAGACCTAAAACACTTACTACCTCCATCTACGGGGATCGGAGGAGGTTGTGTTGATCGGTGTCGTTTGTTGGTTTTTGCGTCTTTTTAAGCAGGATAGCTCAAAAAGTTTTGAATGGATTTCAATTACATTTTGAGGAAAGGTGGTCCTGAACGTTGGTGGGGAGATGGTATGGATCCAGAATATTCAATGTGTGGTTAAGCTCTTGTTAAGCTTTTTACATCTGAAAGTAAGGTATCAAAAAAGTTTTCTTGGGATCGGCGGCAAAATTAGTAGCCCTCAGGCCTAACTTTGTCTGGACACACACATGAGCAAAAACAACAACAACAACGACAACGACAACAACACGCAGCGTATTAAAACAGAGAACACTGAATTCATTTTTAATTCCAAGTTAAATATGACTCCAACTGCCTAATAGAACCAAACATTTCAGAATGGTTTTATAATAGTGACAAATCCAACAACACTTGGTTGCTGTCAGACGTTCTAACAGGAAGCAGGCTGAGATAAGTTGAGTATGACATGGCTCTGGCAATAAACAACCCCAACACACACACACACACACATACACACACACACATACAAAACACACTTTCCCCTCTAAACCTTCATTTATTCATGTTGTCTCACAGAAGAGGGCAATCCCAGCTCTCATTTATAGTGCTAATGTCCAATTCCGCCAGCTTTCACCCCGCTGATTTACCCCGCGTTGCCAAGCGCTGCCTTTGGAGCGGGGCGGCCGGCGAAGGCTCCCTCACACCATTTATCGGCCCTTCAAAATAGGAGCCCTGGCATGGCAGTCTTATTTCTCTCTCCCGTTTCGCTTTGTCACCAGCCCCTCTATTCCCTGCCACTCACCTCTGATGGCTTTGGACAGGCCTGATCAGTGTGTGTCATTGACCTGTATGGCGTGCATGGGTGTGTGTGTGTTTCGGAAGAGAGAAGGCTGTAAATAAAATGACATTATTATTTCCTCTGTCCCATCATGTAGAAAAGCCAATTATGGTAATGCTTAGTATGTCAGGCAATCTCTGTCTCTCCTTGCTCTTCCCACTCCTCTTCATTCTTGCTCTTTTGAAAAAAATTCTGGGATAGTCTTGGCTGAGGTTTCGCAGGACCTGACTCTGTCTTTGGACTTCTCTGTGGACGATGCACAGCACGGTAAAAAGTGTTCTCTCAGCCTCAGGACAACTACCCAACTAGCATCTGTCTGACACTGTCTGTCATTTACAGTGTAATATTGTTGTAAGTGAGCCAGCTTATACTGTTTCGTTTCCTCGTGCTTTCCTACAAAGGTACACAGTATTTACGAAATGAAAAAAAAGAGTATAATTTCTTATCATCTTTTTCAGTTGTAACTGATTGACTGATTGATTTGTATCTCTGCCAACTCCCAATGACATAGATAAGTGTTGCCACAGATACCATGCAGTAGCAAAAAGTTAACATACAGCTTGCTTGACCAGACATATAAAAGCCTACCTAACAGCCCTCCGCCCTGCCCCCCCCCTCCGCCCTCCCCTACAACCCACATGGAATAGTCCACCATATGGCACAATAGCTCCGGGGCATCTAATAGCTCGCGTGTCGTACAAATCCACCTTCTCAGCTTCCATCAGCGTTTCCGGTTGGGGAAAACACAACAGCCAGCAGTCTCCTCCTCATGCTGGTAGTTACATATGCACATAACTTTTTTTACATATTCTCTGTTACTGCGAATACTTTGTATACTTTGGGTTCTTTCTAAAAAAAATACATTAAGTGAAATTACCTTTTCCTAAAGTTTTAGACAGTCCCGAGGGCTTTCACATATGTTCCAAGTAATTTGCAATTACTTGAACTCATATTATGCTAATAGCCTTTTTAAATGGGTCACACAGGCAGTGCATTTTACCGCTGGCTAAGCTTCATTAGGCCACTAAGAGTACAGTGGGTATGAGTCAGACCAAATGATAGCTGCTCCCTTAATAGATGAAAATGAAAGAAAGACGCAAATATGGAGACCTGCAGCTATTTCTTTCTTGAATGGCCTTTTTATCTTCTTCGTCTATCTCTTTTTTTCTTTCATTGTTTTGCCCGTTTGTTCGTATCTCTCATGAGCCGGTTTTGACGTGCCATGACGGAGACTGTGGTCCATAAATCACCTTTCCCCTGAACTGTCAGTGCCTGCTTGTTCTGAGATGAAACAACAGCCATTAGATCATCGGCACCGCAGATTCCAGATTTTTCTGCTCGGTTTTCCAGCCAAACTCCCCACACCCAACCATCAAGCATTGCTCTAGTGCTGCACATACATTTCAAACCATCTGGTTTGTTTTCAGGCAAACTACAGATAAAGCATTACTAATGCTAATTAAAGATGATGCGAGAGAGATTTACTCCACCGATGCCAAGCATTGATTCAATGTAGGTTGCATCACACATATATCATTTGCTCTTAGAACAAATACTGTCAATTCTTTACATCCATGAGAATTTTGTTAAGCAGTGTTTGTGTTTTATGTCAGCTCTCAGATTATATCTGCATAGTCTTATAGTTTCTCACTTTGGAGGAGAATACATGTCTTTTACCATTTATTATTCAAGCGGTTCTTCAATCAAAGGTGCCTATTACTTGACAGGAAAGGGTTCTGTTTAAATAAAAAAAACTCAAGTTAACTAAATCTTTCTTCATAGATGCCAATGAATTCACCTGCATTGCCCCTGACAGTGGCGCTTCCTCTGACTGAACAACAGCTGCTCCCATCGCCTAGCAACAACCAGTTGATGGATGACCCCAAAGATGGATAATTACCATAAATCACTATGGTTGTGTGGAGAATAGAAGCAGAAAATCATTGTAGGCAAAAACAGGCTGTGTGGCTGGTGTTCCAGCTAACTTTGTCTCTCATGAATTTGGTGAACCGTTATCATGAGCAGCTTCTACGGCTGGTAAGAACTGGTTGATCACCTCAAAATCAAACGTAGTGTCTATTAGAGTCTTAATGAAGTGATTCTCCCATGTGTCGGACTGAACGAATGGAGGCTCTTAATAAAACCTGATGAACTGACTCAAGAGGCAAAAACATGTCCTGAAGGAGAAGCACAGAGAAGCACAAAAAAAAAACCCAACAAGTCGACCAGAGGAAGGAAGAACGTAAACAGCAAAGAATAAATGGCCAAGAAGATGTGAGAAGAGGAAGCGTATTTACAGTTTGAACATTCATGTCCAGTATATTTATGCAGTGTGTATGTGTGTCTGAGAGTGTGTGCAAGAGTGACAAAGGCAGACACAGGGACAGGGAGGTGAAAAAATTGTGAGAATAAAAAAGAAAGAAAATGAGGGAGCACAGGGCTAAGACGGGGTCACAACCTAACCAGTTCGGTCCAGCCAACTGCGGTTGCACAATAAACCATCAATCAACCTTCTCCACACTGTCAGACCTCCCCTTACATCCATCCACTTTGTACAGTTCTAGGGAACAACACAGAGAGGAAGAAAAAAAAGACCGAAAGAGGGAGAGAAAAATAAACAAACACAAATGTAGGTACACTATAGGCTGGGTACTAAACTTATACAGCTTCACGGCATCAGCTGCAAGCTTCAGTATTACCAAATATAAAAAAAAATGGTACCTAAGGAGCGTCAATCGGCGTCAGCAAGCCATAAATCATGCAACATGCCTGTACGAAGATTTCATAATGACAGTGATTTGCTGTCTAATGTTATACATCTTAGATGCATGTAGGAAAAACATGATGTTATTCCTAGAGACAGGCTTACTTTTTTTATAAGCCCACTGTTATTCTGCACAGATAACCACGTGAAGTTTGTGCTGCTTGTTAGCTATCCAATGCAGCTAACCTGCATCCAGTCTGGTGAGTCCCTTCAACACATCGGATGGATGCACTGCTGCCATACCGTCTTCTTTTAAATTTATATACATTTTGATGTTCATTTATATTTTTATAAATTCAATATTGTACACATA
The DNA here is from genome assembly GCA_037577475.1 of Chaunax sp. Z400. Lineage (NCBI taxonomy): Eukaryota > Metazoa > Chordata > Actinopteri > Lophiiformes > Chaunacidae > Chaunax > Chaunax sp. Z400. Next base: position 12,952,154 of record CM075200.1, on the reverse strand, counting down.
ATTCCATCATTTTATTCCAGTTATCCCAGTTTAATTAAGTACGCAGCTTCTCCGAGGTCTTTGAACAGCTTCCTCTTCTGAAGCGATTATACATAATCATAGATAATCCATAGATTCATCAATGTGTCTTTTTAAAATAATTGGTTCTCAGAGGGTGGCAAGCTAAATAATCGTTTGTTTAGTTGGTCATAAAGGCTAACTGCTCACAAATTAGCCGGGATCATGCCAGTGCTAGCCACCTGTCCCATTTAATATGGGATCATTGAGATTAAATGGAAACGAAAATGAAAATAAACTGTGAGTTACTGAATCAAAATGAGATGCAATTTTTCCACATGCTTGATGCAACATAAGAACTAATCAAACCAAAAGCCTGTGTGTAACCTGTGTTATTAGATCGCACTGTTTAGAGTCATCATGTTGATAGTTAGCTACGCCCTGGCATTCTACCAGATACACAAGTCCACAATTCTCTGAGGATGTAAGCAGAAGACCTGTTCCAGACACCCTGTGTGTATATGTGTGTATGTGTGTGTGTGTCTCTGTGTGAAAAATGCTAACAAACCACTTGGTGGACATTAATCTGCCAAGGGTTAGGTAACCACATCCTGCCTGAAGAGTGTTGGATTGAGGGATAAAATTAATTTATAATGTCTAGGTAAAAGAATATCATATGCTGTAAGATACACTAACCAATAGGACATTAATCTACTGTACTCCGGCCTTTATGAGAGATTTTGGAGCATAGATTGATGCATAAAAATATACCTCAATGCAGCAAATTAAGTGTCTGACAATGAGAATCTCACGGGGTAGGACCCCTAGGCCTTTTGTGCTCAAGATTTTTAATAATTTCATTCAATTAAGAGATTTTTTTGAGAGTGAAACAAGCTCTATGAGCGACTGAGCTTGGATACTAACAGGAAAAATAAGTTCACACAGTTCAAAATGCCTTCCTCATAACTGTCTAAAAGAACGTCTCGCTTTGGAGGTGAATGGCACAACATACCTAATAAATTACAGCTTCCTTCATTTTTGACCCTGTGAGAGGTCAGCACTGTCAAGGTGGTCATTTCAAAAAATGATACGTGCACAAAAACACACACACACACACATACTTCTCTGCAAGACCTTCAAAAACTAACCAAATACCAGACATGTAACACAGGTCAGAAGAATAAAGAGGACTTTCTGAGAGCAGGACCTCAGAGACTTGAGTCACATCCTTTTCCCAACACAAACAAAGACAGACAAAGAAATCAGAACTTTTAAAAACCACACAGTCACTTCAGGGAAATGAAATAGAACCACATATCCTCCATGCAGGAGGCTGCTCAGGACAATCAAAGGTCCGAGAACATTTTAAATGTGTATGTCACCAGGGAAATTCCAGCAATCGTGAACCATCAAAACTGTTATCCCTTTATGCATCGCCACATTTTCTTTTTTCATTCTGCCTGCTCAAGTGATGACTTAGTACCGAAGTCTGGCGCTCCATTAAACAAAGTTGCACTTTCATTTCAACACTAGTTTAGGAATTAAAGCGCGATGAATCGCAAAGGGGCGTAGCAGAAAAACAGAACAAAAGCATAAGCTGTGTGCGTTTGTGGAGTTTTTTCCCCCCTTTTCCTGATGACCATGGCAATAAAGTGACAAAAGAAGAAATGATAGGAGGGAGGAGGGATTAGGGGCTGCAGAGGGGTCCCTGGAGAAAGTCAGTAAATTATGTACTGGGTTCTCAAAGTGGACTAGTATTAGTAGCCATTTCAGCCTAATTGCATCTGTGTGTGACTATGCACGCCTGTGTGTCTGCGAGCGTACAATGGCTATGAACAGCTTCACAGTCAGAGAGAGAGGCAGGAAGAGAGGAAGCAATCCTTCAACAGAGCACAATATCAGACTGCAGACAGACAACTAACGGCTGGAAGGTTCTGGAAACGAGAGAAAAGCCTGCCTCCCTCACATTTCAGCTCCCAATGCCGCCTCCCAAAGTGCCCTCCATCTAACACACACACACACACACACACGGACGCACATAAATGGCACTATAACTCCATATCCGCAATCAATCTCCACTATGAAGACACATCCATCTTCAGTAATGTTAATGGGAGGGTTTTGGGGGTTGGAAGGGGTGGAGGACAGGGGTAAAACAGAGGGTATGTGAACGCAGAGCTGACCTCAGAGCAGTGTGAGGTAATACAGGCTCTGTGTTTGTGTGTGTGTGTGTGATAAATACAGAGTAAATGAATAAAAAGCGAGAATGGAGCTATGTGCGTTTGTGCGTGCATGTTAGTGAATTTGTCTGCGTCTCGGGAGGTCAGGTGTGTGAGCGTCAGTGTGTGGGAGAGAGACTGATGGCTGTCAGCTTGCATCTGGCAGAGAAAATAAATTAGGCTTATGAAGACAAATGAACAGGCTATGGAAAGAGTAAACGGGGGTGGGAAGGGGGGGATCATGACAGAGAGAGGGAAGGAGGGAGGGGACGGAGGAGAAGGAGGACATAATGGAGGGGAAAAGAGGGATATTGTGAGTGTGTGGTGGCATGGATATGAAAGAAAGGAGATGGAGTGCTGTTGCCAAGTAAGAGAGTTCCTTTCGGGAGCCAGTGACCATTCATTAAGGAGGACGGGCACACAGACAGGCCTGCTGCTGGCAACAGGAGAAGCTTTGGCTGCAGCTTCTCTGGCTGCAGGGGAAACTTATATGTGGGTGTGTGTGTGTGCTTGTAAGTCCAGTGCCAGTATGTTAAAAATCCCAAATATATACTGTATATATATATATATATATATATATTTTTCCCTTAGTTGAGACTTTTCTTTCTTTGAACTTTTAAAACCACAATGCATCTTGGATCCGTGTAATCACTGGGTTTGTATCTGTGTTGCAAGTGCCTCTCACTGGGTGTTTCCTCTACTTGTGTGTCAGTGTCAGCGTGTATCCATGTGTGTTCTATCTCTGCAGATTTGTCAGTGTCTATCCCATGACACACTCCCCTCCCTGTGAGTGGAGCAGAGCTCTCGGGGGGCTTTGTCATGCGGCGGTCTGTTCTTTTCCTGAGGCCTGGCGCCTCTCGTTTGATAAATGACACATGTCATTCTGTCAGCCCCTGCCATCCGGGCTGGGAGGCCCTGAGCTGATGTATAGTCGCCCGGGCTAAAGGAAATCGGAGTGTTTTGGCAGCGCCCTGAGAACACGGCCTCTTATAAGGGGTATGTATCTACGTTGTCTGTGTGTGTTTGTGCCTGTCTGTGATACTGAGTGCATGTTTAATTGTGTGTGTATGTGCCTATTAGTGAGTGTCTGTGTCTCCTAGAGTTACTGTGTGCTAATATGTGTGTGTTTGTGTGTGTGTGTGTGTGTGTGTGTGTGTGTGTGTGTGTATGTGTGCATGTTCTCAACCTGTCAGGCGGACGGGCAGAGGGAGACAAATCATCGTCACGGCCGCCCCAGCTGTTCCCCAAATTTGGTGTGAGGAGCAGAGCGAAGGGAAAAAATCCTGCCGTTTGAGTTTTAAATGGCTGATGCTTCCCAGAAACGAGAATGAGTGAGAGGACAAGTGGAGCTGAACACACACACAAACACACACATACACACACACACACACTCACACACACACACACACATACACAAACTGAATCAAAACTCCAACGCTGGAATAGGAATCAGGCCAATCACAGAAGGAAGCAATGGAGAGACTTTTCCTGAATACAAACACACATGCTTGGAGCATAAGTCACATGCAAACACATGAACACTTTGGAAACAAATTGTTCTTCCTTGTCTTTTTGCATGTGAGCCTAATATTACCCGCAGCTTGATCAACCTGAATCCTAGGACTAACTTAATCCCAACCCTTATTTGCTCAGAGGAATTCCTCAAAAGCGTCCTTGCCAAACTATCTTCTGGACGATCCTTATGGCTGCACACAAACATTTGCCCGGTGGAGGACGGTCCCACCTGGATGATGTGAACTCTGTATGACCCCGTGTGATTGGGCGCCGGACGATCTCCCTCCCCACCCTCTCCCACGGAAAAGAAGCAGAAGGAAAAAAACAGCGTCATTAAGCTGTGAGTGATGAGTGGCAGCCATGGGTGACATCCCCCCCTCCCCCCCTCCACCACCTCTCTTTCTCTCTCCCCCACTATCCAAGTGCTTTCTCTCTTACTCCCTTTTTTTTCTTCTCCTTTGCCTTGATACTTTTCTCTCTCACTTTATTCACCTCTCTCTCCATCCCTCAGCCCCTCTAGTCATTTCTCTTTCACTCCTCTGTTGCTTCGCCTCCTCTTTTTCCACTCCCTCATACCCTTACCCCCGCTCTTTCTTCCCTGGTTCTTTTTTGTCTGCTGTCACTCTCTTTTTCTCCTCTTTTTTCACCTCTTTATGCCCCTCCTCACACACAATAGTGCCTCACTATGTCCTGTCTAGCTCGCTTGCCCCGGTCATGCAGACACTCAGCTCCCATACATAATAGATCCCAAATATCAGGAGGAGGGGTGCAACATTTTTACCCCTTCAGGACTGTGCCATCAGCACTCCTTTCACAGTAGCTCCACTGTCTGGCAAATGTCAAACTGTACTTTTAAAATAGTTTTAAGGATTGCTATGAATATGGGAGAGCTTCTATTGAGAGAGATTAGCAAAAGATTTTGAGCTTTCAGATACAATGAACTTTTCTTCTAACCTTATAGTATGAACGTCATATTTTGTCTTTTGGAAATAATGTGATAAATTTGCCATTTCTGTTAGCTTCTAATAACCACTGATGCACCAAAAGCAGATCTCTGATCTTTATGTCCTGTATAAATTTGAATGCATATTCTTCTTTGTATTTCATGCAGATTGTGAGAAAAATTCTACACATTTCAGCAATGGTGCACAAAAGTCCCTGAGGAAACTAGAATTTCAAGTAGTCTTAACAATGGAGTCACTGAAGGAGGCAAGACCCTCAGTTCCTTGATCTTGTTTAGTTTGACCAAGTTTAATTAACCAGTCCTGACAAGCACATTCTCCCTCAAAGGAAACATAAAGTTCAGGATACTGTCTGGCTCTTCTTATGAAATATAAGAATGAGATAAATTGACATGGTTGTTGATTATGCTCTTGTCATTTTACAGTCGGTCCAATCTGACTCACAGAAACACAAACACTACAACTTATATATCCTAGACTGATAAGTTGAGTTGAGAAGTCATGAGCTGCACACATCGACAGATAAGATAAACTTCACCTTTATCGCTTTTATCAGTATATATTTCTGTTGTTTTAATAAATGACGGTGGACGTTAATTTATCTGACCTTTTTTATGATTAAATTTATATATTTAATAGTAATATTCATGCATTATGAAAACATGGAAATCAGAAAAGCATGATGGGTTATGACAAATATTCTCAAGTTCCTGCTTCTGATTTGCTGCTTTTCTGAATCTATTGTGAAACAAACTGAATATATTTGGGTTTTGTTCTTTTAGCCTGGCAAAACAGGCAGTTTGATGGCATGTCTTTGGGCTTTAATAGGTTCACTATTTCCAACATGTCATGGGCAAACAATTAACTTAATATTGAACACAATAATCGGCACATTAATTGATCATGTAAATAATCGTGAATTGTGATATTAACAGATCTGCAGCCCTAGACATTACTGTTGGTCAAGAAGCATATAGTATCTTTGTGGTAAATTGAAAGGACATTTTTAGCTGATGGTTGCAGCCCAGTTAGATCTAAAAGTTGTTACTGAGTCATCACTTCCGACTTTCAGCTCACTGTGTGTGGCAGAACTTTCTCTGGGCTCATTTTTTGTTTCCTAAAATTTGACAGAAGTTATTGTTAAACCGGAGAAGTTTTAAGAATGAGGCTCCAACTATGAGACAAGGTAGAAAAGGAATGAGGTGGCAAACGGAGAAGATGGAGGGGAAAACCAGATTCGTCAGGTCAAAAAAAAAGGACGTCCCACTCACCTTGAAATGACTCATACACACTTAGAATGTGGCCAGTCTTGGAGTTTGAATGTAAGGCTGGACAGATTCTAAATATGGTACAAGTATTCAGCAAGATTACAGATACATTACAGAGACCTTCGAAAAGGTGAAAGAGCAAGCAAAGCACTAAGTAGGGTAGGATACACTTGAGTATAGTACTTGAGTAAATTGTATTAGTTACAGTACATTCTATCACTGATTATTCTAAATCTTGACACTAAGAATTTTTCTTTCTTTTTTTTTTTTTACTGCAAATGCTGGTTCCAAATATCAGCTATCAGTCTCCTTGATTACCTGCCTGAGTCGCTCTTGGGTGACCCTCATTCCCCCTTAGAAGTGTGTATGTACTTTCACTGTGCTGGTTTGTCTTAACTGCATAATCTGTACTTTTCTTATTATGAGGGACAGAAGTATATCTTTCAGATGTGTTGATGATAATTTGGCTCACTCAGGAAAAACCGAAAACCCTCATGAAACCAGTCGAGGGATAAGCCTTGTGCACAGATTTATCACCTTCAATAATGGCCTTTTGCAGACGCTAGTAAAGCCAGAGCTAAAGTAAATGGTTGAAATGATCAGATAAGATAATAGACTCTACTTAAACACCATTAAAATTACTGAAACGATTCCACGATTATTTATATTAGTAGTTAAAGTGAATTTGTAAGTGTTGGTAAAACTGACTCAGAACACAGTTACGCCTGTGAAGTGAAAGTGGAACGTTTAGTAGCTCAGTAGTAAAATGTGAATAGCAGATTGCACTTACAGTGAACATTCAGTTTTGATGCAGACTATCCTGCAAACATTATTCAATGTCAGAATGTCTTCAGGGTAGTTGGTTTGATGTAGTGACAGTCCTGTCACCATGTGCCGGAGACAAGAGGCAGATGGACCAGAGATAGACAAGTAAACAGGAGTCAACAGACACACACAGAGACAGGTGATCAGAAACAGATGCTCAGGTGGGCAGCGAGTTAGACAGACGGACAGATTTGGTGTGCCGTATGAGTGACGAGACAGACATTTGGGAGTGCGAGAGGCCTCCCACTGTTGTCTAGGAGACAGACGACTTAGAGGGACAGAGTTGAGCTTATACCCCCTGTGATTGCCACTGTCTGAGACAACACTGTGGATCAGGAAAGATTTTGGGGGAATTTTTTTATTGGGGTGGGGGGTGGTTTTTTTTTTGGGGGGGGTAGCATGTGGTGCTGTTGAATGGACTGGCATCCCGAGACAATATAACCTCCGACGACGACTGTTAAGTGATTACTTTTTGCAACCCCCGAGCAAATTGTGGTGAATGAGTTTCTTTTGAATGAAAGGTTCAAACAAAACTGGACAACAAAATATGCTTTGATTCCCTTCCTTTGCTGTGTGATTTATGGAGGACAGTGTGCTTCATGGTTATGGAAATTGCTCTTGGAAAATACGTGACAGTCATGTGTTTAGACTTCAAAGAAGATGGCACAAAACTGAATTTCTCTGTGACCTTTCAGATTTCTAACATCTCCAAAATGTGACTGCAAGATGTCGCTAAAATCAAACTGCTGAACAAACACAGAGGTTCTTGAAATATGAGAGCAAAGCCTATTGGGCCTGAAAGGGTATTATGCTCCTTTTCAGACGTTGAGTTCATGTTCTTGTAACCAGTTCACTGACTCTTGAGCATCCGGTGAGAGAGCGACAGATGAAGGCAAGAGACAGGCAGGAAGATGAAAGAAAATATGAGCAGGGTAGAGGAGAATTGAGTCGGTAAGATAGAGATTGATGACAGATAGGAAGATGAGAAAAGGCTTACCAGGGAGGGAGATGGGGGAGTAATCCCAAAAAAACAAGGAGAACGAGGGAGTGGGTAGAGATAAAGATGAAGAGGTGAGGCGGGGAGAGAGATGGCACTACAACAGGCTGCAGCATGACCTTCCCCGGCGTGTGCTTTCAAGGACAAAGTGTCATCTGCTAACTGTATCCGCTCCCAGATGGCTTATCTGCAGTAAACTAGTGTCCAAAAAATGATATTCATTGCTTCTCAAGCCACCTTATCAGTTAAATAAACACTCCTTTGGGAAGGAAATATCCGCCCCTGACTTTTGTTCACTTGCACCGACTGCTGTTTAGATATGCTGAGGTTAGCTTTTATCACTGATATTATAACAAGTGCATTTTTTCATGATATATAGTACTGCTTCTTGCTCTAGCTACAGCCAAGGCTCTCAGAACTGTAAAGGTAAAGAAGTGAAAATTCCACCACAAGCTGGTGCTTGGTCTGCGTATGTTTAATTAAAATGTGCTTCTCCTCAAGTTTACAGGGGGTTTATCCTTAAAACACCAGCAGTGTACATTTATCGTGTTCTTATTTATCGTGTGTACATATTGTCGGACATTTGCACCTACAAAAAAAAACTTCATAAACGAAATCCACTGATTCTATTCATAAGCCTAAAACATTTTAGGGTTGCTTTATAGTTTGCCGTGAAGAACTGATGCAAGTCTCCATTAGAAACTTTTGATTTCGTTTTAATTTTTCTTTTTGGGACCTATTTTGTTCTCAGTCTTTATGAATGATTTGGCTAAAGACGTTAGAGGAAAAACACATTTCTATGCTGATGACACAGGGATTTACCTGTAAAAGGGTGTGTCCCTTTTAGGGAGCTTCCTTTCTGCCTGTAATTGATTACGGTGACATATTATTTACATGCACGCAGCCTCGTCCACTTTAAGTAGCCTTGATTCTGTGTACCATTCATCTTTACAAGTCATCACAAATGCAAAGTCCCTCATCACTGCATTCTGTATGATTTGGTGGGTTGGATGTCATTAACCATCCGCAGACAACAGCACTGGTACATTATTATCTATAAAGCAATACTGGGTAAACTTCCAGCTTGTCTCTGTACCCTTCTCTGTGTTAGCTCTGGTAGTTAGCAGCTATGCTCTGTGTTGCATTTTTATATGCGTGACTGGCTGCTACCTTGGCCAGGTCTCTCTTGTATAAGAGATTTTTAATCTCAACGAGACTTGCTGGTTAAATAAAAGTAAAATAAAAATAAAATAATTTCTGTTGAGACTGTAGTAGTTTCTTGAAGTGACTCTAACTGTGTTTCTGTTCACTGAGATGTTTCCACAGTTGACTCAAGGCTTCCTGCAAATCACAGAATGTCAGTATTCCCTTTTCAGATCAATAGGAACGTACCGATACCTAAACACAGCGCATGCTTTCTTTATACCAAATTGAAAATGTGTCTACCACACGGCGTGGAATTAATTGGGATCATTCTATGTAAGGTAAAATGAGGCCACTGAATTGCTGATGCAACTTATATTGAAAGCACCGACACCTGATTTTCTTTTTTTTGTGATGTTGAAGAGGTTACTTGAATATGGATCCGTCACATCTGGCTGAGGCACAAGAACAAAACATTTCAAATAATTTAATACTAGAAAACATGAAATACACACACTTTCAGCCAGAGAGCTCCACTTGAATGAATGTTTCATTTTGAAATACGGCTGAGAACAAAATGATTAAACATAACATTATTTACTTGTTCTAAAAAACAAATTATGGTTATATTAATCTGTTCTTCCTCACCTGGGGAACTCCTGTGACGAGCTCAACGACTAAGGAAAAGGAAATATGTGTTTCTTTTTGTCCCTGTGTGTGTTTAAGGATGAAATATACCCACTTGGCGACAAAGCAACGTATACGTGTTGGAGTAAGGATCTGCAGTACAGCACAAGCACATGTAATCAGCAGCTAATAACAACACAGTAGGAGTCGCTGCCCCACCATAAATCAATGGGCAAAATAATTGCAAATATACTGGTTATCGATTAGCGTGCCCACCATGCACTCATTTTCTGTGGCGTCCACTGCTAAGCGCTAAAGCAGTGACAAGGGTAAAGTGTTCTTTCTCAAAAAGGCACTGAGACAGACAGCCAGGCGGGAAAAAAATGACGACAGGGCCTCGGCAGTAATTCTTAATTGACACCTGTCAGAGCGATGGCAGCAGTCACAGCTGCAGCAGGAGGAGGTCTACCCAAGTCCTGTTCATCTGTCACTTTTAATACCTTTTCTTCACAGCCTCTCTTTCTCTCCCACTACTGTCTTCTTCCCTTCATCCACACCCTCTCTTCATCTTCAACCCAGATGTTCAAGGCCTCAAAGCCAGCCAACAGAAGCAACACATCGGGGCTGGGTCGCACAGGACCTCAACAACATGTTCACCTCAATCCTGTTTGTGCTGTAACAGCAGTCTTCCGGTCTTAGCTTAACTGACTGAGCTGTTGGCTCAAGTACCTGCAAAATAAAGGGAACAAGAGATTCAATAAGAAAGAGTAGTGGGAGTAATTTAAAGTTCAGTGTGCCTGCTTCGGTGGCCGTGTATCTCCATGCCTTATCGCTTGCAGGATCACCGTGATTACTGCAACAAGCACCTCCTCAATGGAGGTCTCTGATACATCAAGTGCAGCACTCATAAAAGGATGCTGAGTCATTTCTGAGATGCTGAAACAGAATATTTGAATCGGAGTACAGTCTTTTAAGCGTTGGGCAAGGTAAATCATAGCAGCGGCTTCTGTCTGGATTACAGGGTATCAATCATCGGGAGCTGCGCAGTGCCTACAGATACTGAGGTAACATTATACCGGAATTGGTAACTAAAAATATGACATGCATTTATGCTTACATACTTAGTTGAAGCAGAAATACAAGACAGCTGTACGCCGAAGGAAAAAAAAAAATAGGAGAAAGCAACAGAACACACACATAAAACACGCTCTAGACTGGAGGTGGTCGAGACGGGGCCTCCCCTGAGTACACACTGACCTCTGAGTGTACTCTGGACCGCCCGTCTTCTTGACTTAAATCATGACTTGCTATTTTTCCTCTTTCTTCTCATGCATTTTTCCTTCCTCCACACTATTTCCCATTGTCTTTCTTTTATCGGTTACTTAAGCTTCATGAATTATTAGAGAAACTGTCAGTCCGATGTGTGCCTGGAATAGCACATGCAGCTGGTCCAAAAACTGAAACATTTAGTTTGGACAGTTGGACTTTGTTATATTGAATCTCTAAAGGGAGCTGTAAAGATTAGTCGATCATCAGAAAAATAATCGAAAACTAGTGGATAATCAAACAATCGTTACAGTAATTTTTTAAGCAAAAAATGATTGATGCAGAAAATATAAAATGTGAACAATGAAAGTAATTGTAAGTCCTGGCGGCTAGAATGGAATCCATATATTTGCATTGGATACAAGGGCAAATAGGTTTTAGGAGAACGTATACATAAGGCAATCAATAGAATTTATTCCATAAACCTCTGTCTGTGATTTCACCCTCTCCTCTCACCCAACCGGCTGCTTCACTCAATCTGGAGGAAAAGTTTGCCAATAAAGTGATGTGCATCCCTCTCAATAATCATCAGCCAGTGTCCTAAACCCTTCATGTGGATGATTCCTTGTTATTACCTCGACCAAGGAGGTTAATTCTTCACCTGTGTTTCGTTTATTTGTTTGTTTATCTGCCTGTTAGCAGGATTACACAAAAACGAATGAACTGTTTTCCACCAACGCTTGTGGAGGGATCGGAAAGCGCTCATGCAAGAACCCATTACATTTTGGTGCTGATCCAGACAGAGATTCGGACACTGGAATTATTTGATAGCGTTACTTTGAATTGGAAGAAAAGGCTTTTTTTCCTGAAAAGTTTCCATAATTTCTCAGAAAATAATGTAAAAAAACCATGTGGTGTTGATATCTATGAGTGTGTATGACGTGGTGCAGATCCAGATAACAATTCTAATCTGCTGAATCGAAAACAATTGCGTTAAACTATCGACTTTGCAACTTTCATTCAAGATATATGAAGTTAAGAGTAAAATACACCATGTTACATTGTCTTTCATGTGTATTTTTCACATCTTACAATGTTTTATGACAAATAAATATTTTATGTGATCAGACCAATTCCCTTTGTCCTTTATTTTTCTATTATAAGACTAGACAGACATGATTGTTCAGCCTTGGCAGAGGTATGTTCCCCGCTAAAAGCCATTCTACTTATCTGTGTTATTATTTTACATCCCCACTGTTCATTGTCGCTTTTGTTGTGCAGCTGTTTTGAGTTGAGTCAAAATACCTCTGTGAATAGAAAACAGACATACTGACATTCACAGACAATAAATACAAGCAGGATGTATTTAAGAGTGAGGATGCTTGTGAGGTTCATGAAAATGACCTTGTTTTCTTTACTTCTTTGTCAAGGCTCCTTGTGTCATGCCTGAGTGAAAACCCAGATTTTCCTGCTTCCTCTGAACCTAATTAAGCTCTGGGATAGTTTTACCTCGCGGCTGCAGCGCTGAATGCCTTTACATCGTCACCCTGCTAGCGAGCCTAATTCCCACATATTTTCAATTCGACCCTCTCCTTTCGTAAGAGCAGTCATCGATCTTCATTTGTCACTTAACCTCCACGAAGATGAGGACAAAGAGTATTAGTTGTGCGGGTGTGCATATTAGTGTGAGTCTTTGATATCCTGGAGGCCTACTGGCTCTGACACTACATGCAAATGAAACTACGTGTGTAGCGGAGTGTGGTATAGCAAATATATCCACTGACTCTTTCAGTCAATGTCACCTGTTAATGACACTTTGCATACACTGCCTTATCACGGGATCTGAATATTTCACACACACGGGGTTGAGCAAACTCCTCGTTTTGGCTCAGTGATGCAGACTCATGCACGCACACACACACACACACACACACACACACACACACACACACACACACACACACACATGTTTGGCTCTGATCTACAGACAGACGCTTTACTTCAAATTACATATTTTTTTCTCACAGCGCAGCTTCGACTCCTGACAAATATCATTAAATACTTTACCAGAAGCTTCCTGGTAAAAACCAACACAACTTTTTCCAAGGTGCTGCCATCTTAGTTGACAGCTGCCATGAGCTAAACTTCCGTGGAAATACAAACAAAATAATAAACATCAATACTGTTTGACTTAAAACTTAGTTCCTGTTCCGACAAACCAACAATCTGTTCACAGAAAGATCAGGAAAAGAAGAATCTTTCACCTTCAATGAAGGCCACATATTCTGCTACACCTATTCTTTACCTATTAAAACCTACCTGCACTGCATACTCTATGACTATTTACAGTGAGAGCTACTGCACTGAGCAGAAGCGCACATCCAAACTTGTAACCTCATTACAGGGTTGTTTGTGTCCAGCGCAGTGTTGGCTTCACATTCGTCACACTGCAAGCAACCTCTGCTGTTGACTTTACACTGTAACAGTCGAACAGTTGGGGGTGCGTATATGAGAGGTGGCGAACACCAAGTTGATTATATCAAGGCAGCTTGCGGGCTTGACACCTTGCTGAATTTGTAAGCATTAATCGGTAGGGCCCTGTCACTGATCCATCAGCTACCTGGATAATTAGGAACCATGGCTAACGATGCCGTCGGGAAGAGGAGAAGCTCAACTTCTCCCCCCCCGTCTGCCCACCCTAAAGTCATAATTAAGAGACTCCTTTTGCATTGAGGCACAACAGTGGCAGTGTATCTGTTTAGGAGAGGCAAAGGCAGATGTCAGTGAAGACGCTCACAAGGCGAGGCACTGTTTGTGCATCCTGCTCCATCAGTGTGTGCCTCGTCGTGGCTTCAACCTGGACATGTTGCGGGGTGCTTTAATTAAATGTGTGCTGAGCTAAGCTATACAGACAGATCATTAAAACGCAGCTCTGAAGTTCATTTATGGAAGACACTGAATCATACAGAAATTAACGGCATCTCTCACTGTAACCCGAACGCTTGATTTATGTTTAGACTGCTTAACTTTTTAATTAGTGGCATCGGTGTGTGAGTGGCCAGACCCAGCCAGTTGCCTTACATTTCTATCTTGGCAGCAGACAATAGGTGAACTAATTACCATCTTCCCCTATGAAGGAACACATTTCCACGTGTCCACTGCATGGCACCTTCTCTCCCTTCATGACCTGCCCTGATTCTCTCAGTACAGAAATGCAGATGAGAATCCAGCACAGGATCAAACGTCTCAAGCTTTAACAGCGAGGGAACGTTATAGGTTCCAAACCCGCTCTTATTCAACCTACAGTACACACATACAAAGATAGTAATCCAATGCACTTGTATCCTGGTTTATCCCACTACGGATTGCTCCGCCTCTTCCTCTGTCTCAGTCAGTTAAGGTACTTTTTTTTTCTTTCTTTTTTTCAGAATAGGTAATAAAAAGATGATTTTTTTTTTTTTTTTTGCAGCTAGACCTTTCTAACTCCCATGGAATAAATTCAAGTCCAAGCCACAATGTAATCCCACTGACATGCTGAATGATTAATTGACAGATTCATTACTTACTGTGACAGTGTTTGATTTAAGATATCGGGACTGGGAAACTAAAAGCAAGATTAGACGTGAAGAGATCCCATTAATTTTCCACCAGATCAAAACTGTGACCTCAGTGTCAAGGCAAATACAGAATTATGGGTTCTTTGTATAACTTATATATAATATTTCACACTCACCACTTACTGGTTATCTGGCAGTAATGTGTACTGTTGCCATATGCTAATGCTACTGATGCAGGCTGGACAATTTTATTTAAATAGCAATAAAATAGGTGCTGATTACCACCGTTACTATCAAACTCTTTTAAGCTATGATGTCAATTCTTTGCTGGTAAATATCACATGACTTAATCTAATATAGTCTGTAACTTAAAAAAAAGAAAAGAAAAAAAAAGACAAATGGGTTTAGAAGGTCCTATGTTCTAAGGCTGCATCTTCAAATTGCTGGCTTTGACTGAGCAACAATCCAAAACATGACATGAACCAGAGATTGATAATAAATAAATGGTGCTGGTGATACATTTAATGTACAAACGACGAGTTGTTTCTAATGTGTATCAAATCAATGACATCACTGGTACTGTTTGCCTGTTGTCTTAAACTGGAACGGTCGACATGAGGTAAACACAGAAAACTTCTAACAGAAGGAGAGAAGCAAAAGTCGCTGAGAGTCCCAACACTGTTCACGTTTCACCTCCTCCTGCATCGTTATTTTCAACACGATTACTTGGTATTACTGCAGTGTTTGCCTTTCACTTATTACTCGCGGTCCTATGAGAAATACCTCTACACAACTGCACTTCAGTGAGAGGACAAAAACAAGTGAAAATGACGACAGATGACTGCAGCAAAAAGCCTCTGCTGCTCAAATTGCACCGCACTGAACTCAACTGCCAAAACTAACAGATGCAGTAATGTGGTTCCAAATGAAAGAACACTGATGTATTGTCACTGGTCATAAACTAGATAGGGTACAGCGCCATTACAGGGTCTAAAATCATCACTGTGACTGATGAAACAGAGCCCATTTGAAATGGCATACAAAGAGCCATTGAAGCATCCCTCTCTCTCTCTCTCTCTCTCTCTCTGAGGAGCAACATTTTGTTTTAGTGCAACTTGACAAATCGAGGTTGTGGAAATATCCGGTAATGCATTGTAAAAATAGCCTTACATTTATAGTTATATACACCATTTCACAGAGGAAGCACTCACACACCAGCAGAAGTGTCAAAGTTTGTGGGTTGACCATATGTCACACACTGGAAACAATGCAGAGACAAAGCCTGCCAAGCTGGGATTGACCATTAATGCCTGTGATGTACGCGTGTGTCACAAAAACAGACAATTAAATCAATATTCAAAAGCTGAGTCGGACTGGGGCCACTTCAGAGCTCGGCTGTATGACCAGAGGAGGCTGGAAAACAGGAAAAGCAAGCACTTTTTTTTTTTTTTACACACCCTTTCCTGGATTTATAGTTATTTGTTGCAGAGGTAAAAAAAAAACCAAACAACTGATGCTGTTCATTTTCACCGTGCAGGCTCTTCAAACACATTTCCCTCTATCCATCACTAAAGCCTTGTGTCAATTAGAAATTACAGCCCCACCGAGTTCAAAGTCTTTCTGTCACAACCTTGATTAAGTCTGCTTAACCTCACATTTCCACCGCCTGCTTAACATTCTACAGCTGTTTTATTCGACTCTGGTCATTACTGAGCCAACTTCAAAGGCTCCTCTTCCCCCCCCACCACCCCATCATTTGAAAATGCACGTCAATCACAAACATCACCCGGGGACATCAAATGGATTCAGGCAATCGTGCGATTCTCTCCCAGAAACAGTTCATGTCTGCTCAACTTAACTACAACATGGAGGCACAACTGTCAGAAGGCAGTGTGTGGAGGAGAAACTGCATTTTTTGTGCAGAGACTTACTCGGAAAATGTGCAACTATTTACTTTTGCTGAAGTCCTTTCACTGCAAAACAAAACAACAAAAATGCCAGTTGAATAGGTATTATTACACACTCGTCGTGCACACTTAAATGTGCATCATTTTATGAGCCTATATGTTTTATTGAACATAAAGATCTCATTAATCAATAGGTTTATAATAACAAAACGTCACTACACTGGATTTTTCTATCAGTGAGACCCATGGTGATGTCTAGAGAGTGTGATACCCAGAAGTCTACATGTGGTCTCCTCATGTATCACTCTTATTAAGTGTTACGCAAGCATTACCATTTACTTCCTCTTTCTGCAGATGAACACAGAGGTCAGGTCAAGACATTGACTATTAGAGGTACCCCCCCCCACTTCACCCTGCAGTGTTTTAGGACTATTTCTCTACGAGATGCTTTCTCTGTGTTGTCGCTACGCCCCAACACCCCTCCTCCCTTCCCCCCCCCCCCCGGGTATTAATCTCAAAGTATTTATCCCGCTTGAGAACTTTTCTTTCAATTTGTCTTTTCTTTGCTCCACGGCGGGGGCAAAAAGTTATCCTTTGAGGGAGTCCATCTGCCGGGCGCATGCGTGTCTCCATGGTGAATGATTTACTGATGTTTATCAGGAATGAATAGATCAAAGGGAAGTCGCATGACAGGCGATCAATCAAGCATCAAATCAAGGATGGCAATCCCAGAGCGGAACACAAGCTGAAAATACGCCACTTGTCCATCTTTCTCTTACATTGACCAGCACATCAAACACTTTAGGCTGCACAAATGAGATAAGATGAGCTTTGTTTGCAGAACTTGGAAGCTTGGCAACCTGTGCGTGTGTTAGTGTGTGTGTGTGTGTGTGTGTGCGTGTTTCTGATGGGAGCGTTTGTTAGAGGAGCCGGGGCTTACCTGCTGACCGCCGCGGTGCTTGCTGCTTTCTCCTCGGCATGCTGCTGTAAGACTTCCTGCTTGACTTTTCATGCAGAGATCAAAATAGCGGACAAGCTGGGGGAGGAAACCGGGTGCAACGGGAGGAAATCAGAGCCAGCAGCGTTTCCTCGGACTCCTTAGCGGGATGGTAGTTAAAGTGCAGATCCCCTGTGAGGGCGAAGAAGTCTATTTTTTTTAATTTTTTTTTATCGATGCAAGAGGAGGTTTAATAAATCTCTAGGCCCACTAATCATTTTATAATCTGTATGTCCGGTGAGTAAATGAAGATTATAGATAATTTGAAGCAAAGCGGGGCTCGTCCGGTAACTTCTGCTGATCGCAGAAACTCATCACAGGATAGGCGGGTGAAAACTGGCGGAGAGCTCCGTGTGGATCTCAGTCTGCTGAGGGGTGGATATGAGCAGCTGCCGAAGCCCCTCGCTTCGTTTCCATCAAAAATATTAACACCCCTCACTAGAATATTTCATACCTCTGGTCAGAGGAAAAGTCAATAAAACGGAGCTCCTCTTTTTTTTTTTTCGCGTTTTGGAGACGAGTCCAAAGTGCGCTGTATGTTTTCTTTCCCTCCGTCCGACCAGGTGCGAGCTCCGGTCTCAAACCTCCGCTACGGTCTTCGGGAAGCTATCAGGAAAAGAGAGCAGGAGTGACACGTTAGTCGGGCTGGGTGTGTGTCAATCAGTCAAGTGTGTGCGCGGAGAAATCCCCGCAGTAATCAGCTCACACCCCGTCTCCCCGATAACACCCCCTGGTTACTGAAATACTCACATATGCGCTGTCCGTCCAATTGTCAACATAGACACAGAACGATGTTCTCAGAAACTCATCACAAAACACAGCGAGCAGGCCCACCCTCTGAGCATCAAACTGTGTGTTATTGTTGTTCTGCTTTTATTATATTTATTATAAAGAGCGCAACGAGCGTCCCTGGGTATTCTCCGCAGTGAAATGTGCGCACATCGGTGATGCGCGGTGCGTTCCGACAGCTCCCACTGATAGACAGACACATCCAGCTGCCTTTCCGGCCTCTCCTTTACTCCACCCCTCCACAAGCGTCACTCTGACAGTCAAAGCCCACCTGTCAATCTGCTGCTTTAATTGTTCACTGGGATGCCTCTCTTTTTCACCGCCATCCTGTCCCCCTCACGTATACCGGAGAGGCGCGTCCTGTGCGTAAACATACTAGTGGCTGATTTGTAAACTTGCAGTAAAGCAGAATGAGACTTAAAAAGCGTAGCCTACGTGTGTTTGAGGGAGATATTTCTAAAGACTGAAAAGTAGCTGCTCCAGTGTTTCACCCATACAGTAAAGTCAGTGAGGCTACAGGGGAGGAGAGGATCATATTGTTTCAATCAACCAATATTTCAAGCCTGCGTTTATCTAAATAATTAAATAAACAAATATTTGCACATAAAATCGCTAAAATCAACCAATAAACGTTTTAGACTTTGTTGATCCCACACAAGGGGGATTATCTTTCCCACAAGCGCAGCAAAATCTGGCTTGACTGATTATTTAGATAATACCCTGAAACATTAGTCACCAATAATTCATGTAAACAGCTACGAGAATCAGTATTTTACAACAGTCACTGTTCATTTTTTTTTTTTTAAAGAAAACTAAGGAGTTCCACTTGTTCATATAGTGTGAGGTGTGCAGCACAGACCAGCCCTTTGCTCTGTTTCAAAGTTTACTCAAGTGTGGATATTTCAGTGACCTCTTTAGTGGGACAAAGGAGGCTGCAGATCGATTCGTTACACCTTTTTAGTGAGGCTTCTGGAGAAGGGGAGGGGCTCTGAAGCCACAAGAGGCTCCATTAATAGCCTACTCTCCATCTAAACTATTATCCACCATAAAGTGTTTATAAAGGGCACACAACTGGGCTAATGTTATCTCAAATGAGACACCCTGATATATCCGTTTAACATAATCCAATGGAGGGGATAGTGGAGGAGAGAGATTAGTCTAAAGTTTGCTTTATTATTAAGAGGGAGGTGCGGTGATAATCAACTTGGATGGCATGAGAACTGAGTGGATGCGCTCCTCTTCCGACTGCGTCCAGCCAGAAGACTTAAGGACATTATTTACCGAGAGACACGGACCCCATCAAGAAACTGGATTACAGACTTTCTGCAAACCATCCAACCTGTACTGGTTTCACCGATTCTGGTGAGTTTCTGAATTTACCCCGCAACTCCACGTTTCCACATGGGTTATAAAGAAAAGCGTCTCCTCCTCATCGCGCACAACAGTGAAGCTATACTGTGAATATTCGGCGTCTTTACGTGCGGTATTTTTGAGCTATACCGTCTGTTTGATGAAAAGATAACGTGTGCAGAGAATGTGTCTCAGGTCGCTTATTTTGAGGTAGAAGAAATAGCAAGTACCGCCCCAACATCTGTCTGTAAAGCGGCCTGCCCGCTGATTGATTGAGCCGACTTACGTCACTAATATTTCCATCTCAAAGTCTGCCGACACACAGACAGAAAAGCTTATACCTATAAGTCATTGCTCCTTGTCTTGAATATGGGTTAAACACATTTAAAACGTATGATCCAGCCGCATCATACTCGGGTTTAATTTCATACAATTTTATAGCAGGCTGTGAATACTGTTGTTGAATATGAAGTGATTGAATTTGCCGTCCGTGAGTTAAATCCAGTATGACCTCTCCGTGCAGGATTGTGTTTAAGAAGTTGTTATTGCTGCAGTACCTCACCAACAAAATAAAAACCAGATATAAACCCATCACTGCTGCAGAGTGAAGATAACTTCTTTTTCTCTCTTTCTTAAATACACCAGTTCCCGTCACTAGCTTTACTGTTTCAGAACAATATGACCTATCTAAAGCAGAGTGAGAAAAACAAGAGGCATGCAAATCATGTTTTATTCAAGAAAATGAAAAGGTCACTGACTAAAAATGAAAAATAAAATTAACCTGCCTTCTGTCACAAATATACAATATAAACTAGATTACGTTATAGTTTTTTGTGTGTGTGTTTTTCCTGTATGTATAGGCATCCTTTCATGCTTTAAAGGTCGATGGTTTTTAGGAGACTGAGACAGAGCAGAGAGGCTTGTGTAGGATCTGATCCTGGGCCAGCAGGGGGGGACATGTGGTTCAAGAGACAGGGGTGTTTAACCATCCCTGCATTGAAATAATCTGTACGTGAGCAGGACTTCATTTTTGATTTAAAAAGTTTTATGTTATTTCCATCAATTTTCTGTCTTTGTAGTAAAATTCTTTCACTGTTTCTTTTTTTGCCCCTAATTCCTTTAGGTGTTATATTGAATGTACACATATTGTCTGTGTGTTATTGATGTGTATTTGATTTGTAGCAGTCTGTTAACACACACACGGATTTCCATCAAATGTTACTGCCACTCCCAGAAAATCACACACATGTATTTCTACCAAGAAATAAACTGCATAGAGAGACGTATGACTCTCCGAAACCTTTTACATTGTATGAAATATGTTCAATGTGCAGTGACTTTAAATATGTATTTTTTTTTAAACAGCCAGCCCCATGTTATCAGGACTTTATGATCCACATTGCCCGTTACAGTTGTTACACCACCCGAGATCCAACCACCCGTGACCGTGTGCATGTACAACGAGCCGAACACACGATTAGTTGTTTCCCAACATGTACACATGTCGACCCTCTTCCACACACACTGTGGCATAGTGACAGCATGACATGGCGTCCTGTTATTTTCTGTTCTGTACATCATCCATGTAGCTGACATGTACATTTACAGACATTATTCTAAACTTTCCTTTGTCTCTTTCTTTTTTTTCTTTTTTTTTCTAGATCTGACATTACCATCTAAAGAGAATCTGCTTGAAAGAGTGCAAAGGGTTGCTGCAGGCTATCAATCAGGTGAGGGACCAAGAGGTGATACTCTCAAACCGATCAAATCCTAACAAAGGTATAAATGATGTGGCTCGTAGGAGTAAGACAAAGTATTGGGAATGACATGACACTAGAGTTATTCATTGCAAATATTATTGAATAACTCCCAAGTGTGAAACATAATTAATAATATGAACATGTGGAATATAAATGTTATTCATTATAGAATGGATGTTTATCTATAAATCATATTGTTCACACGAAATGCCAGAATTATATTTCCTACTGTGCTACATTTAAGTCTGAATGCCACTTGACAATTCAGGAAATTACTTGTAAAATCTAATGAGCAGTTTTGAAATAAATAAATAAAAAAAAACAAAGTCATGATGCCTAGATAATTGTGTGTTCAACTTTTGTTGAAATCCGTCACACAAGTCATGGAACTATTAGGTGCTTTAAAAGAGTCTGATAGCACTACGGCTATTTATTACATGAGTCTTTTTTTCTTGTTTCTTCCTCTTGGTCTTTTCTATCCTTCTCCTCCTCTCGTTTTCTCCTAATCAGAGAGAATAGAGAAACATGTGATCCTTTTACTTTTTGAGATTCTACACTAAAACAATATAAAACGTGCCACACTGTAGGATGTTTGACAAGAGTGAACAAGATGAAAACCATTTTTAGTCAAACTGTTTGCTGTGAAGTAAAATGAAGTTTTTGTACTGAAAAAAGTTAACAAATTACTGTATAAATATAATCCTTAAAAGCGGCCACTAGTTATATTTGTTAAAAATGACATGTTACATTTAAGGATACACTTTGGATCATCATGCTTATGTAAATCAACAGAAATAATGATGACATAAACCAAGAATTTAATGATCACCTCTTAATATTCATAAATAGTTAAGGAGGCATGCAAATACGAGTAGTGCAGTACAAATCTGATGTGAGGAGTCTCAGGTGTTTCACATCTCTGTGACATGCTTTCCGACAAACCTCTTCATTTAGTATTTTAATAGGAATCTGCCTCAATGCCAGACTTCTAAAGTTATCCTTGGTGGACTGAAATACAGGGTAATCTTTTCTCTTGGTATAATTCAAATAAGTTAACATTTGGAATGATGAAGGCTTACAGTTTATGATAATGCCTCTCTTCATAATCTTGAGTAATCTTCAATCAATGATGGGTCCTATCAGATTTTCATTGACAGCCTGAATATAAGAATATATAATACAAAAAATATTAAAAAAATAGGCTCTAATTCTGACATGAGCTATATCTCCACATCTATCAGATAAGACTGCATAATTAAAATGCCAAGTGTGAGTATGGAAGAAGAGAGAGAGAGAGAGGTTTCAATATTTTATAGAGATTGACTTTTCTATGACTTTTTTGTGTAGACTTAAAAAAATAAAATATTAATATTGCTGTGGTTTTGACAATGCAATTAAAGGTTTCTAATCCCCATCTGAGCTCTCTTGATTTTGTCAGTTTGGCCGAAATATGTGATGAAATGCTATGCAGTGGTGACAGATGTTTATTAAACAGTCTATTAAAGGATTTAAGTCTCACTGGGATTCATGGTATTATTTTATAGCAGCAAGAAAGAGGGAAGAGAAGTGGCCGGGCCGTGTTTGTGTGGACTACAGAATAACTGTTCTGCAGAGCATCAGTAAGCATTCCTTCCTTAAATTTAACAAACAAACAAAAAACAAAAGCTACATTACCACCATAGGTAGGTAGCTGTTTGCCAGAGCCACCTTGCTGAAAATTTCTACCAACTCAGGGTAAAGAAAGTGACACATTTCACATTTCAAAATACCAGCCTTTCTGACACACACACACTCCTTCCCTCTCCTTCTTGTTTGCCTTTTGTTTTCTTTGACACAGGCACTCCAATTAGCATTTTACAGCCATCAAGGAGGAGAGAAAAGCAGCCAAATATTTGTCTCATTGAGCGCCTTTTTACTGGCAAGATTATTTGAGCCCCAGTTAAAAAAAAATAATAATAAAGCATTCAGAAAGACTCGATATTATCCTCAGCGTTAACATGATCTTCTTCATG
Source organism: Chaunax sp. Z400 (assembly GCA_037577475.1). Taxonomy (NCBI): domain Eukaryota; kingdom Metazoa; phylum Chordata; class Actinopteri; order Lophiiformes; family Chaunacidae; genus Chaunax; species Chaunax sp. Z400. The sequence goes on along the minus strand of CM075200.1, from coordinate 12,928,963 downwards.
TAACAATTACCAGTAGCTTTGTGAAACTGATGTGACAATGAAAGTGCTAGCATTTATGAGAATCATTGTCAGTCTGCATTTGGAGCAATTAAAATGATTAAAATTGCTTTTTTTTTTTTGAAAGAGCACAAGCAATGAGGATTATTTTCTTCCTTGGTGACATCCTGTAATCAGTTAAACATTGTCATTTTTAAATATTTCTGTTTCTTAAAGGAATACTTTTCTATGCACAGTGTGACTCCTTAAAATGAGGAGCTCCCTGTAACTTTGCGATAAAAGAACAATGCTCAGAGAATCATGTGTGAAAACTGTCTCATAATGTTCAGTTATACAGTGAGACTACAATTAGCAGTGGAAATAGTTTGTTGTGTCAAATTATTGCATCACAATCTTTGACTTTATTCCTAAATTTAAATCTGCAAATTGCAAATATCCCCTTTCTGAGTCTTTGGCTGTAAGAATCTGTCATTGCTGCTGGTGTGCTGTACATTAAGGACGAAAACGCTTTTAAAATGGTGTTTTTTTGACATTAAAATGACTTGTGTGCACAGCACACGATCCATGCAGTTTGAGGCATATATTTATGAATAGGAACCTTTAATTAGGGCTTGTGTTTCCTCCCTAGTCACATTGAGGGATGGTCTTCGCCGACATTCATTAATGATAATCACCAAGAGCGATGGCATAGCTACAGGCCAAGTCTCAGGGGACCCGACACTTGAAAAGAAGCATTAAATTACACACAGGGACTCTTTAATTGCAAAAGGAAAATATATAGCCATCATTGTTAAATATGATCTTTTGTAAGCCTTTACTGGTTCAAGGATTTGTTTAACGGTTTCTTATTCCTCAGACTCTTTCACAGGAATCTTAAACCATAATTATAAAATAATACACCTCAGGGTCCTTTTTAAAAACACCCAATGTTACCACTTTTTGTTTTCTATATAGCAAGCCAAGTAAAACCCATAAATATATAACAGTTTAAAAAATGTATTTTGTTGTAAATTCAGATTTGACAAGGTATTCTAATTTTAAATTGCATATAAGAATGTGCAAACATTCACACTGTTTGGGATTGTTATAACTGGGTGACCACAGAGATGAGGATTCAAATACTTGACTTAGACAGACAGGCTCAGTTTGGACAAAACATGGTCTTTCCCAAAACAGGCTTGGAACACAGGAGATCAGTTACAGCAGATCAGGCAAACGATGCCAAAAAGCAGCAGCCAGAGGCACGGTAAGTACAACTAACAGGCAGGAGTTCAATATGCTCACCAGGAATAACGAGGCTGGAATGCTACAAACTAAGCTACTGAGATGAACTGGCAAACAAAGGAGGGCGCACAAGGGGTAAATACACAAGGGAGATAAGGCTAGCAAGACACAAGCAGGGCATGGCAGACAGCTAAGAGGGGAAATGCACAGGGCAGGAAGTGGAGGTCTGAAACAATATTGAAGTATTACTGAAAAGAAGAAAAGAAAAAAACTTCCCCCACCTATGGCAGCTGATGTCCCAGGCTGGTCAGGATGACAGTGAATCCTCATGTATCTGGGTAGCTTGGAGATCGTGAACAGTCCAATGAATCAAGGAGCCAGTTTGCTAGATTCTACATGCGGAGGAAGATCCTGAGTGCACAGCCAAACCCTCTGTCCCCGCTGGTAAGAAAGAGCAGGTATCCTCTGATGATCTACCATGCTCTTGCAGGGCTCAGAACTTTTCAAGAGCAGCTGGTCGGCTCCACTCCACTCCAATGACGCAACATCATTGACAGATGAGGACTTCAACCTCTGACTTCACCTCTGGAGGAAATGGAGATTGATATCAGCCTGGAGGGGAGAGAGAACAGAACTTGAAAAAGGAAAAGCGTCGTCTACATACTCAAACCGATGAGATGTATGCTCCCAAGTGGCTGGATTCTGAGCATCCAGACAGGGCAGCCCAATCTCCAGCTCCTGGTTGAGCCTCTGGGTCTGGTCATTAGACTGGGGATAGTATCCGGAGGAGAAGCTAACCATAGCTCCAAGAACAGAGTGGAATGTCTACCAGAAACCTGAAACAAACTGAGGACCCCGGTCTGAAATCACTGGGAAAACCCTGATGACACAGCACATGCGATAACATGACCTCCCCTGTTTGCTGGGGGGAGGAACATTAGGGAAGAGGGATGAAACTGTGAGGATGCTAATGTTACCCTGTAATGAAGTCCAGGGAGATCTCAGACCAGGGCCTATGGAGAATGGAGAGAGGGCCTGGTGGACGGCACTGAGAGACCTTCTTCCAGGTGCATAGCAGGCTGCAATGTATTCCCCCACTTCATTTTCCATTGATGCCCAGCAGTAATGTTGCTTCATGCACCACATGGTTCACCACACCCCGGGATAGCATTAGAAACAAGTGGTGTGAACCTATTGGATGACCTGATAGTGAAGAGGAACTGGGTCAAACAACCGATTAGGAGGACACCCATCCAGCACTTGGATCACTTAGTGTTGGCATCTCTACCTCTCTTCAACAGCCCTTGTAACATTCCTCAACCCTCAAGAAGACGGGATGTAGAAAGGAGTGTTGGAGGAGTAGTCATGCTCAAACAGGCTGGACAGATCATCCGGTTTGGTGTTTTTATACAGGGTCTATATGTTTGGGTACATATGAAGCGATTAAAGAAAAGAGCCCACCTGGCATGTCTGGCATTGAGTTGTTTGGCAGTCTGAATGCACTCCAAGTCTTTATGGTCTGTTCAAACCAGGAACGGGTGCTGTTCTCCTTCTTACAAGTGGTGTCACTTTTCTAAAGCCACTTTGACAGCCAACAGCTCTCTTTTCCCAACATCAAAAATTTTCTCAGCAGGGCTGAATTGACTAGACGCAAAGGCACAGGGATGGACCTTGTTATTCTATGGGAAGTGTTGAGAGAGTTTAGCTCCAATGCCAATGAAACAAACATCCACCTCGACTGCAAACTGCATTGGTGGATCTGGGAGGCTGAGAGTATAGGTGCCAAAGTGAAACTCCCTTAACTTCTGCAAGTCCAGATCTGCCTGAGGAGACCACTGGAACTTGACATGAAGGGAAAATAGAGCTTGCAGAGAGGCAGCAAAAGTATTGAATTTCTGATGAATAGTCTGTAGAAAGTAGCAAGCACCATGGCAAACATTCACACTTCTTGGAGTTGTTATAACTGGGTGACCAAAGAGATTAGGACTCAAATGCATGACTCAGAGAGGTAGGCTCAGTTTGGCCAAAAGCGTGTTCTATACAAAGGAGATCCGTTAGACCAGGCTAACAATTCCAAAAAACAGCAGGAGAGGCAAGATAAGTAACAGGCAGGAGTTCAATAAATCAGGAAAAGCTAACTAGGAATAACTAGGGTGGAATGATGGACACTTAAGTACTGAGACCCAAACTGGTAAACAATGGAGGAAGCACAACCATTAAATACATGAGGGAGATAATGCTAAAAAGACACATGTGAACTCAATCAGGGAGGGAAAACACACATAGAGTCCTGTCCGGCTGTTGTAACATTTAATATCTTTGAAAACGTTTCACAAAAGTCTTTTTTTTTACAAAATGAATTGTTTCTGTCAACAGCAAAGGCACAAGGCCATTCATTTGAAATGGATTCAGGAGGTGTTGAGTGTATATTAACAATATAATGCAGTGACTTTAACAGGGCAAATGGGAGTGGATCAAAACAAGACTTTGTACTAAAGAAAGACCAGTTGTATGGTACCTATCATACTGAGGGAGTTTAAAATAAAGGCATGCCTCTAATACAAGCCTGCTGCACATAAAGCACTGGTACCTTCTGCAGTTGCAGTAAACAAAGACCCTGGTCATTATTTGAGGAACTATTGTATTGTTTGTCATTAGTTGACAAGATCACGATGAAAAGAAAGTTGTGCATGAACACACAGACACACACATACATGTCTGCACTCAAGTACACCCAAACTCCTGACCTAATTGCAGTCTCACTCAACTAATTAATCACAGCTGACTTAACATGGTGACAAGGTTAGGTAGGTGACATTCTCCAAAAATCTGTCTTTCTCCTTTTCCCTCTCTTCCTGTTTCCTTTTCCTTTTCATGCCCTTTTAATCATTTATTTGATTTATTTCTTTCCATCTTTATTGTATTATTTTTTTGTGTCTTTTCAATTCCTCTTTCTAATCAAGTCCCTCTTTCCATCTTGCCACATTTTGTTTTCTTTCAACATATCTTTCTTTCCTCTTGATTGATTCCACATTTCTCTCTTTTGTTTCACAAGTCTGTCTCTCCTTCCTTACTTCATCTACCATCAGATGCTGTCTAACTTGACTCCAAACGGAGAGCGTAACTTGGCCCACATCTATTTTTACATGTTATTGGGGAGAGGAGGGGGGTTTGCAGAGGTGAGAGTGGGCATCCTGGGAAAGAAGGAGGGTTAGGGGCGGGGTCACAATGCTCCATTAATCAAAAAGAATGACACTCATGTCGTCCCTGACAACCATCCTGTCTTTTCCCCCCTCCTCCTTCATCCCACTCAAACAGGACAACTTTAGTGATGGGGAGGGTGAAGAGAGAAGAGAACGAGAGAGAGATGAGGGGGTGAGCGAACTTTATTAATCAAGCATCTCAGATTAATTGTTATGAAGTGTCACCCATAAATTCTCCATTTGGATTTAATAATCTTGGAGGTAGACTTAACAATCTCTGTCGTGATTTGAGTTTTATTGAAGAGGCTGCAGAGAGAGGGAGAGACAGAGAGGGAGAAAGATTCAGTGACACAAATAGCTTCTCAGCGGACCGTCCCTCTCTGCATGACAGTTATGAAATACAATTATCAGTGAGATCTGCTTAAGAATTCATCAACTGCACCCCTGCCTTCCAAAGACAGACAGGAAAAAAAATCCTACATACAAAGCAAGACTTAACTGATAAGACTTCTCTTTTCCCTTCAGCCCTTAAACTATCATTTCAATTTTTCTCTGTTTCCGACATGTAAAGTCACTGTAAAGGTAAGCTACACATATTGCTTTGAAAGGCCCCGGTGCATTATATTAAAACATAAATCATTAAGTAATCAGGGAATATGGTAAATGACACACCACATGCAAATCAGCAAGATAGTGAGTAGTTTGTTTGAAATGTATATCCCGTTGGTTTGCATCAGGGTCAGTAATCGCAGTTAATCTCCTCCTGCAGAGAAAATATACTGTCACTGAATTGTACAACACCCTGTCAGCTCTCAAAAGTAACCGAATCATAAAACGCAAATGATTTCAATCAATTGTCGTCTAATTGCAGTCATATCTTTTGAAACCAACGAAGAACGACCACTATGTAGGTTGACAGTATGCATAAAATTAGCATAGTTTTGCATATTGCAATGGCATTAATGTTAGTTTTATTAGAGGCTCAGGTTTTCCTGCTTTTTTGCATGTTGGTATTGTCTTAAAGGAACAAGGACAAGACACTACATTCGATAGTTAGAGAAATGGCTCCACTCACCCATCATGAAGACATTTAAACAAAATGAGGCTAATTAATACCTTAAAGTGCAGCATGTGGCTTGTTCCTATCTGAGACCAAATTATGTTTGATGCAGGAAAGCTGTTCCTAAGAAAATTAATCTGCTCAGAGACAAAGGGTTGACAAAAGTCAGATCAGAGTGATAGAAAACGACTGCTCAGAATAATAATGGAAAGTCTTTATTTGACAATTTTCGGGAAATGCTGGAGAAGCTTGTTAAACATGTGCCTTTAACAACACATTCCCCTCCATCTGATATCATCCTGATCAATGGCGCCCGGGCTCTGTGAAAAATGGCACTAGCTGGAGCCGCTGTAAATGTTCTAGCTATCAACACTGCTTCATCCCACGTCACCCAATGCCACAGCCAATCCTTTACTGACATTACATTGTGGCCTTGCCCTGGTTAAATCCAAGCCCATCTTCTCCCATCAATAATCAGTTCTGTTATCTGCTCATGATGTGTGACTTCTCAATGAGTCCTCCACTTGAAGCCCATCTGTTTTACTGTGTTGGGAACACTAATTCAATGAGATGATGGAGAAATGTTCAAATAATGTTGTGACACTTGAGCACTGCAGGAGGCCAGACTGCAGGCAAGCCCTTGGTGTGTTTACAGTGCAGGCACTGTAATAATGTGAATAAGACAAGAGGAAAGGGGGAGATGTGTCATTTCAACACAAACCATGATCCCTAAAAAGCTGCATTTGTTTCTAATTCTTAACTATTGTGTTTTCAAATCATAAAACAGACTTATTTTGTCATTTTACTTCAGGCTTTTGTGGATTTCTGTGTATAGGTTGTAATTTTCATGGGCATGATTCCCTTTGGGTTACTAATGTTTAACCATAAACCAGCCAAAAATATCATCTGGTCACATTGTTTGCCTACTTCAGAAATTAGTCTGAAATTTTTTATGGGATTATTGCAGAAATTATTTTTTACTTCATCAGACCTGCCCATCAAGGACCTAAAAATAATTCCAACAGTTTGATACATTTTCTACTGAATTAAAAAATAAATAAATAGAAGATGCATCACCCCACCTCACAGCCCCCTCCGTTCCTTGCGTCTGCCCCAGTGGTCAAGGACACCCATATCAGTGGACGTCAGGGTAGGCCCCATCCATCAGATGGCTATGGGTAATGGAATCAACCAGTGACAATGATCATCAGCACGGCAAACAATGGCCCATAAACATCGCTTGACAAGTGGTCAAGGTGGGGGATGGGAGAGGGTTTGAAGGATTGTATGTAGGTGCACGTGTTTATGTGTGCGTGTCCACATGTGTGAGTCAGTCAGACGGAGAGGGAGTGAGAGAGGCAGTAACATGAGGTGAAACAGTGCTGCAGAGCAGCAGAGAAATGGTGAGGCAGATATCTCCCTGGGGATGATGTGGTGGGCCAACATGCTACCTCTGAAAACAAATGTTCGCCGTGGGTCGCAGTTCAGACATGCCTCAGCGTATTTGAGCTTTCTCCCTCTTCGTTCTCTCTATCTACTTCCTTTATGATGAGTATTTTATCTGCGTTTTGTTTTATCAGATCACTTGCAGGGGTGAGGGCCAGGGATTACTGGGGGGGAAGATTTATATACACCTTTACTTGTTTTTAATGGAAATTCTCATTCAATATAGGACTTTGCAAAAATAATAAAAAGAACTCGAAACCCAAATAAAACGCTTATTGTTCGAGCCTGAAATTGCTTGCTGCTGCCAAAATACTTTAGGTAAACTGTTTCCAATCATAGTCCAGCTTTCCCTCTCAGTCAGCACTTCAAGGAAAGCAGAGAGAAGAGTTTTTTTCTCTTTGCCTTAAGTTTTTGTGGTAAGAAGTAGTTGTTACTTTTGTCAAGCTGGGTGGTTTGTCACTACTTTTTTTTTGTCTGCCGTTTTCTCTGTCTCTGCAACACACACACACACACACATGCACACACATGTGCACGCACACACACACACACACACACACACTTTAATTAGCTATCATTTGTCTCAGCTTTCCCTCTTTCCACTGTTTATTCAAACGTCAGGAATGGCACTGGCCAATTAGTGCAATGAAATAGTTTAACCCTCTCCAACACTTGGAACAGTACAAACCAAGTGGGATATTTGCTCAGAGCTCAAGGACTGACGTGTTGCATTTGTGCATCAGTGTGTGTCTGTGTGTATTTAGAGGTGTAAGGAGGGGGGGTTCGAACAAAAGAAAACTGTAAATGAGAAAGCAGAGTGAGTGTTTGATAAATTGATATTTTTGTTGTTTTTCAATATTACTAGGTCAATACTATTTGTATTCTTTGCACACAAAAGAGGGTTTTGTTATTGTCACAGAACATGTGTGGAGAGAATCGTTATTTTATGTTTTGTCATTAGAGGCTGACTAAATTGACCCCGAGATTGGCTCACACATCAAAAGTCCGGGGATCCGGGGCAGCAGCTGGATAATGGCTGCAGTAGTGATTTACTAATTGTCTCCAGGACTCAAATTAATAATTTGCAAAGCTTTAGCTGAAGTGCACATCTACGTATGTCACTTGCATCTCCAGAAAAAGGCAGCTGAGACGATATCATTAACAGTCTCTCTAAATTGAAACAGTCATCAAGAGTGTCTTTAAATGTCTCCGGGAGCTTTTTGTTGAGTGCAAATGACATCTCGTTCATTTTGCTGGTGGCTACATGACTGATGTGTTGAATAAGAAAGTCCGTTTTGATGCGTTTGAAGGCTGCCGGTTTGAAGTATATGATTGTGAAGTGGCAGCATATGCTTAGCGAGATAAGTAATTTGACACACAGACATCACAGCCTGCAAATCTTTCGTCTGGCTGCCTTGAGTGTCCACGTCGGGCGCCTTTTCAAGAACACTTTACAACTGTCACAACTGACTGTCAGCGTGCAAATGACACACGCAAATGAGCTCATTTTGAACAAAGATTACGACAGCTGTCATATCAAAAAATAGAAATTTATCCAGACTAAAAATACCATTAATTTTTATCTTGGGCATTTTGAAAATTAATTTGCTATTTAAGTACCAAAGGATCCTCTTTTATAGCATCTGTTTGTTCATTAGAGTAATCAAATTAACTACTCATCCTCAAGAGAGAAGATAGATTTAAAGCAGGAGTCATTGAAAGCAGCACGGCAATAACACAGCTGCTCAGATTACAGAAAAGCTTCCCCTGCTGTTATTTCTCCCTCTGAACAAGTCATTTCACATGAAGACACTGGGTACTACCACGTGCAAATAACAACACAGTATATACATGCTTACATGCAAACACTATCACACACACACAGGTGGCGGTGGTGGTGCTGGTGGGGGGGGGGTCAGAGCTGCAAACGGAGTCGCTGACATCGTGGCACTTCTTTGGCAGCATTTTGCAGGTGTCGTCTGCACAACGGCTCCTGAATAAATGGATCTGAAACCATTTACCTAGTGTATCTGCCACCTGAGCACAGACGCACATAACACAAGCTTCTTCCCTCCCCTCCCTGTTGTTCATACAGATATGCTGACACAGAGATACACCGAGATGGAGAAGAAAGAAATCTGGCAGAGCAGCACTGTGTTGGCCCGAGTCACATCATAGGACAAATACAGAGATTTACCGATGTGAATTTGATACGGACTCTCATTTTGTGATTTAGGCTTGATTCCTTTTCAGACGTAGTGGAAGACATGAACAAGCTGCCGCTAATAATAGCAGATTCCCTGACCTCATCTTCTCCAGTGACGTCTGCAGCATTATCAGGTGAAATATTCACTATTATACGCTAACAACAGGAGACGTCCGTACAGAGGCGGCAGCACACAGGACCACTGGCTCAGGGCAAGACATCCGGAGCAGAGCAGCTGTTGTCACCTACAAGCCACTGGCAGTCATTCTGGTGATGGGTGCATCTGTTTGTTTTGGGGATAAAAGAGTAAGTGAGTTAAGAAACACCATGTTAAATGTGCAGCCATTAAAGCAGCTCTGCATAGAGATTTGTCTTTATTGTTTACTTCACACAATGATATGACCATCATTACAGGATAACGAAGATGCCATCATGATACATAAATTATTAGGACAGCACATCCCCTAAATACCAGTCATTAGACTCCATATCTGTTAGTTTTGTTAAGAATGGATAGCAAATACTGTGGGAATTTGAAACAATGTGACAAGATGTGCAGTTTTGACCAAAATTATATGCTTATCTCTAAAGTTCACATTCATTAACAGGACACAACACTGTAGAGAAAAATTAAGAAAGCTGCAATTCTGTGCACTTGTGTGTTATGCTATGCTACACCCAATTCTCATGGGATCTGTATCAAAACAATGATAGAGCATGGGAGTAAAGAATAGAGAATAGGCATCGCAGGTTAGACAATTAATACTGTGATCACTTATATTCCAACTTAGTCTGAATATTAGTTTGTTTTCTTTGACAATCATCTTTGTTAATGCAACCTTGCATTTGTTCACCATTTAAGAACGAATAATGAAGATGTAATAATAACTAAAGTAAAAGTAAGTATAAGTATGATCCCAAATGATACAAAAATTCAGCCCTTTATAATGACTGCTTGATACTTCATTTAAACAGACTGAAAATATTTTAGCAGGTATGATGAATAATGTCTGTAATACCCCGCTGCAGGCATCCAGAGGGTTAACAGGATGACTGTCCAGCTCTGACGGGAGACACGTCTCCAGCAGATGGGCAAAATGTTGACACTGATGCAAAGGAGAAAAACAAAAAGAGGTGAAAAATGGAGGCATAAGAGAGATACATCATCATCCCACCTCTCTGACACTCTGTAGGCCCTGACCTTACCCGGCTGCTGGCTTGTCAGAGTGGCGTAATCAAGTAGTAAGAAGAGCTGCCAGACCTGCCCTGGTCTAAGAACATGCACAGCACTGACTTCATCAGTCCAGCTGAAACACGTGACTGAAGACTGTTTGCAAAATTAGTCCATTTCACTTTTTCTTCCACATTCAGCTTTGTGAATGTGTCTTCTTCCTGTTCCTAAAGATGATTGTATGAGCTATTTAGAATAATGTATGTTTGACACGATAGGGCTGTACATTTTCTCTGTGCTGACTGAAAATCTGATTTTCTGAAGCCTATACAAACGTGATTTGTGACAATTTGGAAGCAAATGTTGGTCGATATTCAACATATACAATCTTGTAATCTTGTGTCCAGCAGTGAAACTTAATGAAATAAAAAAAAAAGTTTGCATATTCATACATTCTGGAAAAATTCTTATGAGGGAAAAGGAGCCGTTTAAATGCAAAAAGATTTGTCAGACACACATCATGAGAATATTTATGTATGACACGTGTGGAGGAGCGCTTTAAATATAAAAGCCTCTAGGTTACTAAACAAATGTTGAAATAAATCAAGTACTTTGCCTAAAATAACATAATATTAAATTGGCAATGTCCATTATGTGCTGCACAACAGATAGACTTTAAGATGGATTACAATTAGATGAGATAGTGAATATGTTACCGGCTGGATCACAATAAAGTAAGAACACATGCATCTGTACACTATAGACTCTTTTAAGCCACACACACACACACACACACACACACACACACACACACACACACACACACACACACACACACACACACACACACAATAAAATAGTATAAATTCCAGAGTCCAATTAAAAAGTGGCGACTAAGAACATGAATGCCATTAGAGCCATATTAAAAAATATTATTGACCTTTTCATGGTTTTGTGAGTGGGCATCAAACCCAACTTTTTAAAGCTGCCCATGTGGAGTCCTATTAACATATGCCGGTCTTAATAAATTATCTCTGTCAGATTATAAAAAAATAGGTGCAATCCCACAATTTTATGAGCCTGAAAAGGTGAAGGCCATGCATATTAAGTTTTTCATGCACCGTGAACTTTTGAGGTATGCTACAATAGGTTATATAATTAATTTCTGCAGGGGACCCTGAGTCATATATTTTCAACAAAGGGGTGATTGGTCTTGGAGATTGTAAAACTGAGGGAACAAGGTTTAAAGTTTAAACTTTATTGACTCCAAAGCAGAGAATTACATTGAAGAACAGATGATTCCCTTGGAAGCAAATCAAATGAGAAGATGCAAGGAGATAAAGCATGCTAGAACAAATATAAGGAAAAATGATGCAAATGTTGTCACATCTTATTTTCAACCATTAACCTGTTAAGAATGTCTTATAAAATTGTGACTGGGGTAGCTCAACATATAGTATGTAGTATTCATATACAATGGTATTAGCATTTTATCCTTCTGCTCCCCCTCAGTTAAGCAGAAAACAGTGGTGTAGATATAGTTTTAAGTGTTCACCATTTTCAGCACTGGGACCAACATGATAACGTTTAAGAAATAGAAGGATTTCCTATTTGAGCACCTGTGTGAAAAACTATTCAGTCCATAACGCAGACATACTACACCTATCAGTCTTACAAATCTGTACATGCACATTAAATTTGAGGAGGAGGAGCGACATGTTTCTGGTTTGAGAGTGATTCGAGTTGTTTTACATGTTCTTTAAAACAGCAAACATCTTGATTATGATGATTAAAATATGACTCAATCCATTTACTTTTGCTATATTTATTACTCTCAATGGCCTCTCAAAAAGCCATTTTGAAAAATAGTGGACCGACCCAGTTAAGTATTTTCTTTTCATTTTTTCATCTGTAAAACCATCCAGTTTGGTTGGGTTGAAAGTTTACAGCATACAAACAGGCCATAGGCATTTGCTCTCTAAGCAGTGGTACCCTGTTGTGGTTTTCATTTGCATCACAGTGTGAAATAGTTCATAATTTAATAAGCTTCCTCTCTTTACCCCCACGCACATTTCCTGTTTTAAACTGCAGTAACAAGTTCAAAACTGATGCTTGCCTTAATTACATCATTAAAACATTAAAAAAATACAATACAAAAGTTTTATTTCCAGATGTTTTACCGAACCAACAACTACAATATGTTTTTCACTACTTTAATAATAATAATGCTTTTAGGTAATGTAATGATTTACAATGAAAAAGTAGAGTTATAATTTCTTGAGGTTTGGGGGCATGCCCCCCGAAAATTTTTTTTTAATTCCCTGACTGCATTTTAAGTTATTTGGAGGGCAAAAATCAGATAACAATAGCTTTAAAATCATGTCAGTGGGCAGTAGCATCAATTATCTGTCAAGCAGTAATGCATGAGAATCAGTTTAAATGTTCAGTGAATGATCCATCTACTACCATTTGTTCTCTCTCTCCCTCTACATTCAATGCCTTTCCCTTCATCTGTGACTCCTCACTTGTCTCTCCTGTCAAAGCATATTAAAAATAATATATAATATATATATATATATAATATATATATAATATACAGTATATTATAGATATAATATGTTATATAAAATAAAAATATATAATATATATTATATATATAAATTTTATATATATATCTATATATATCTATATCTATATCTATATATATATTATATTGGTGGAATTTCAATGCAGTTGTAATTTCTGTATTTTTGTTCATAGCACATGATCTGTCATATATGAATAATACATCCAAATTCAACTTGTACAAGCTTGACTACTGGCACTCAAGAAGTCCTTGTCCTTCCTCTTCCTTCCTCAAGTATGAAGTTTTACCACACTCAGACACTTCACACGTCTCTGCCCACTATTACCAGCTCTACAACGAAGGTAACAATGGATGCAGGTAAGGTTACACTCAGGAATCAGGCTTGACAGCTGAACCACGTCAACACATTGCGATGTACTTGACCCCTTCCAAGCCAGTACGGGCCAACACCAATATTGCTCGCTGTTGCCACTCAACACGTGACAGCTGAATGGACGTGGAGGCAAAGTTTTGTTCTTTTTCTTGCTCATCCTTATCTGCCTCTTACAACAGGGGGAAAAAAAACAAACAAGCAAATCGAATGCACTCAGGGGCTGTAGTGGGGGGTGGGGGTGATGTTGCAACAACAGCATCCACCAATAGCACTGTCAAAGAACGGCATCTCACTCGGATGTTAAAAGCTTTAAGAGCTGAGGTCTCTGCGACATCCATAGCCTCTGGATGTCAAAGTTGGTTGAAGACTTGAGAGCAGGCCACTGTTTTAAAAATACTGTGTGTGGGTGTGTGTGAGCCCATGTCTCGGAGCAGCGAAAAGTGACATTTGAGGGGTCCTTTATCGAAGCTGGCGGTTGCTAGGGATCTTCTGTATCACCTAAAGAGCCTTTGTCAGTCATTGGAAAGCTGTCACCTTTCGGGGGGCCGATGCGGTAGGGGGAGCCGGCTGACAGGTAGGAATTAATGAGAGGTGTATGACAGCAGACCTTGGTACTCTTGTGTATGTGTGTGTGTGAGAGTGTGTTTGAGAGTGTGCCCACATACGCGTGAGCGAGGTGCTTTGTCTCAAGAGGATGAACCACTGTTTTTGTCATCCTGATACGGGAAGAATAACTGGAGTGATGTTAGAGAGAGACATCAGACACCTTACAGATTTGAGTTTTGTGTGTGCCATTTTGGCATAATGAAAGCGGCAAACAACAGAGCAATTCCATTCGATAGCCAGGCGCCCACAGCTCTACTGATGCAGAATCCTCATAATGAACACCTGAGCATACACTAACAGTGAAGGAAGCAATCACCCAACATGTTTCCACCCCTGATCACCTCTGCCTCTCTGCCTACATGAGACCACAAGTACCAATTCTGGCAGAACAATTGAAGAGGCTCTTCAAACATGGTGCCAAATTGCATTCTCTTTTACCAGCATGTGTGCGTCTGCCCGCCTCTGTGTGTGTATGTGTGTGTGTGCATTGATGTAATAATCTGTGTTCCCTTCCACATTACACACTTCTCAATCGCAGTAAATGAGTTCTGTCAATGTTTCTGCATCTCAATTACAGAACGGAAATAATAGGCAGCGGCATAGCAGAGCTCATCCACACTACTGAGAGATCAGAGGCTCTGTCAGTGATGACTTGTTCTCACTCAGCATAATGTTGCCAGCACTGTTTACAAATTGGTGGTATTTTCAAAATCAGTGCATAAAACTAAACATTAATATGGATGTGGTCATACTCTGGCTACTAAGGCACCCGAAAACCGGTAAGTTATCACTGATCATTCTTTTGCAGATGAGATGTTTCTGGTTCTAATGTGTGTGCATGTGAGGGGAAGGAGTGAAGGCATCAATCAACACATCTCACAAATCACTGGTTTTCCCCTGATGCCCAGTAAACTCTCTTAAGTCGGAACCTGCTAAGTCCAGAAATGGTCCTATGTGGTTGAAACATGGTGCTGTATCTGAGGCCCTTAATATTAAGTATTTTATGGTATTAAGTATTTTATGCTAAGCTATAGTGACATACCGTATAGTGACATAATTTCCCTTAATCATTTGCTCCTGAACATGACTTGAAAAATAAAATAGTCACACCAATGGAAAGTCAGTACGGTTTGCTCACGCTAGTGCAAGCTCAGTCAACTCTGAAAATCTATATTCCTTGTTTTCTGCAAAATTTGAATCTAAATATTAGCCAAAGTCAATATGAGGGTTCAACAGTCTTAAACAAAGCTTCCAGGTTTTGTCTTGGTGCTGAGCTATGGTGGATGTCCAGATGTCGCAGAGTAAAATAAAATGTATACATAGTCAATTCCAAGTCAAAGAAAACCACTCAATTCTGCGAACTGTGTTGAAACCCCATATTAACATTGAATGAACTGGAAGTTTTGCACAGACGTATGATCGGTTACAGCAATCGGTGACTGTTTTTGTTTAATGTTAACGACATTTCCTGTGTTTCGCAAAAAGACAGAAAAGCACCGGCCACACTGCATAGCCTGCATTCGAGACAAAACTTGGTGACAGTCAGGGAGTTATTGAGGTTGTTGTATTTTTGACTGGTGGCAACAAATGTTAACATAGCACGCCCCATATACCAATAGTCCTCTAGCGGTCGGCACGGGTACAATTCCGCCCGTAGTCATTTGCCGTGTGTCTTCCCCCGACTCTCTCTACTGCATTTCCTGTCACCTCTTCAGCTGTCACTATCAAATAAGGCAGAAAATGCCCCCCCCCCAAAAAAAACAAAAAACCCCCCACAAAAACAAACAAACAAACAAAAAACCACACAAGTTAGTCAAATGACTAGCTAGCTGGTTTTCAGCCACTAAATACAAGACTCTGACCTTGGCAGTCTATATCGATGATACAAAATAATACAAAATGATGTCATGCTATTAAATTATATCTAATATGTCTAATATTATATCTAGACTAAGCCAGCCGTACCCTTCTATTTGGCTTTTGTCTCAAACTGTACATTTCTCTTCAAACTAAGCCACTGCTTTGCAATCCAAGAACATTTAATGATTTCATCGCTATTTTGAAATATTTGAACATTCGCTGAGGATTTCATACAAACAGTGAGAGTCTGGCTGAAATATGTGTACAACAGGATACGATTGGCTTGGTAACAGGTTTGACAGAACGTATGCAGCTAAAAAAAAAGCAACGCTTTTACTTTAACTAACTTTAAGTAAAACTATTTCCACACATGCCTTGTATCTTTGTAAAAACTCTTATTCTCTCACAGAGAATGAGCGGTAAACATTTAAAATCAACATTTCTGAAGAACAAAGTCAGAAAGCCTGAAAAACAAACCCAAGGACAAGTAAAAGTGAATAAGAGGGAAAGATGTTTAGATGTGCATGTGTTTTTATGTGAGTCCGTAAACTCTGATGTTGATTTAAATAACTGACTCTCAGAGGAGCTGACATGAAACTGGAGAAAGAAGAAAGAGATTGAGGAAAAAACTGAAAAAAACAGCCTTCACTGAGCGAGTTTATCAGCTTGGCACCTGCTACTGGAACATTCTTGATGAACCAAAGGTTGTCTTCATTAAGCGCATTAATATTCATGACGCATGGTAATTTTGACACAGAAAAGGTCTTGGTAACCTTTTCGCGTGTGAGGAAATTTTTTTACTTCTCAAGGAAATTACAGTCCGGCAATGACTTAATTAATGCTCGCTTTCTTGGCCACGGTTTGAGGGCCTGTCAGTTTGGTGCGGCGCTGGCTGTCAGGCACGCCAAGGGCTCGGGGAGAGAAAGATTGAAGGCGAGAAAAAGACAGGAGAGGAGAAGAGAGAGGAGAGGAGAAAAGAGAGCAGACAGATGAAGTCAACATGCACTCATCTTAACCCACAGAACATGGTAATAGGTTTGCCTTTTGCCTTTAATTTTTTTTTTCTCTCTCTCAGTTTGTATTTTTCTCTTTTACACTCTCTGGCTTTTTGACTTTGTGATTTACGAGAACCAGTAGTTCAGCCAAATTAATTAGAAACACATTTATATATGTGTGCTCTATTTGAAATAGATTAAACAGATTCCATATACAACGGTGATGCTACATGTAACTGAGATTAATCTATCACTTCATTTTTTTTTTTTATGGTCAAATTTAAACCAACCGTGAAAGACTCAACATGCCTCATTACTATTATCACTGACATGACTTGAGAATCTATTGAATCAAACCTCTGTACTGTCTAATGGTTGACAATTTCACAACAATGTTCATGTTTATTTTCTTTCAACCACCCAGCAACAGACACACAATCACACCCTGCACAAACTACAGTGGTCTCCAATATAGTGAATCATGACATGTCCTGCTTTAACACTGGGCAGTAAAAAATGTGAACATAAGGCAGCATTTCCTTTATCATGTCCCATAAAAATAGCAATTTGCCCAAGCCCTTGTAGCACAATATGGAAGGCGGTGTGTTTGGATGATAATGTTGAGATGACAGATCGTTCCATACAGGGAGGTTTCTCTGCTGTCTGCCTGCCCCGCGCAATAAATCGCAGAGGAAGACCAAAAGAGGGAGAGAAGGAGGGAGTAGTTGGAAATGAAAGAGGAGGAAGGGTGAAAGGAGCAACAATGGGAGAAGATGAGCTGGTGCAGAGATGTTGTTTGCTGTAAATCCACCCACAGATAGTTCCACACCAAGCTCCATTAAAAACATTTACATTTTATTAAAGACATATTTAAAATTTCATCCCATCATCTTCATTTATCCCTTTGCTTCTGTATTCCACAATCACCAGCTCTCCTCTCACTGATCAACAAAACACTCTATTGAATCTCGCATTGCACAAAGTCACGCTCTTTGCAGAGTGAAAGCTGCAGACATGCTGCTATATTGCAGCTTATTACATGCATTGTTTAGGGGACATGAATATATTGTCATTCTGTACATATTTCACTCATCACCGAATAAATTATTGTGTGTTTCAAATAAACGCCCAGGGCTGCAGTGTGCATTTGTGGATGTGACAGTTTGTTGAATATGTAAATGCCGTTGAGTCAGATCCCGAGACTGTTAAAGTAGCTCTTTCGATGTGTAAGTCAGTTATATATTTTTTGCTCAAGATTTGTGTGTGTGTGTGTGAGAGTGTGTCTTCTTCTGTGCTTTGTTGTTTTGATCACGCTCACTCGTCTCATCGCTCTCCGCAAAAACTGTCTTGAGGTGTGTGTGTGTGTGTGTGTGTGTAAACAACTGTGTCCTAACGGTCTTTCCAAAGTTGAGTTTATTGATGTCAGTGCTACAGTACATATCTCTACCCAGGCTGCTGCTGTGGTCCAATAAAGTCCACTTCATGACACAGTGTTAAAATATGTATTTTACATGATGCACACACACCCAAACACATCCTGTAGCCTGAACTACTAACACAAAAACATCATCATATCTTAAGCCATGGCTACAGAAAATACTTCCTTCTGATTGGCTGTGAGGGGTCCAGTAAAATATCAGGGCACCTCAAAGAGTCCAGTCAACTGTTAGTCCATAATTCAAACCATAGCAACAACACACAACAACACGCATTCATCAAGCGAAACTAACTTTGGGTTATGTCTGAGAAATTAAAATTACTAATTAATATTTACTCAGTCAGTTTCCTAGTATATCACGATCTACATTAAGTCAACACTTTTGTTGAGTTTAATAATTCTAACGTTTGAAACTCCCTAGTAGCAGATTAAATGAATTTGTAAAATGAAAATGAATTGTGCATTGCGTAATATTGTGCATGTTCTAGGTGAGGCACTCAGTTTGTAGTACTTCCCATTGTCTTTTAAACACATTTGAAGAGGACTTAAGAACATTCATCTGTTTTGTGTAAGTAGCCTTATGTGTCATAGACTTTGTGGCGAAGGGGGCGTTAAGTAGCTAAAACCGTCCCCCCATGCAACAGACTTTGCATCATCTCCTCCATCTCACAACTTTTAAAACAAGAACATACTGCAGTGTATTTGGTGACCTCAACCAACAAACGGCTCATATTGATAGAAATAGCTTTATTTCTGTGACATCATTTGTCTCTAGAACAACAAATGCAACAACAGTATATTGAAAATTCTCACTTTCTTATAAAGGAAATATTTCTATTGCGATCAGTGTATTTGATTATTTCCGTTGCAACTGAATACATTCAACTGAAATAATGGAGGGCATTATACAAACACACTTTTTCCCTTGGCAAATTTGTAATCTTTTTTTTTTAAGGAAATAGGCTGTTAGATTAAGCAAAGGCACTATCCTTCTGCATCCTGGGCTTACAAACATCTAAGACATGTATGATTGGTTGAAAGACAGACCAACAATCCAGAGAGTTTTTTTCCCCCTGATTTCAGAATATAATGGATTCAGGCTGACTGATCTCCAGCACTGGTGCAGCGCTAAAATGAAGTGTGGAAGTCTGGCAACGTAAAACAAGCTAACTAGCTATACCTTCAATGATGTACCTCACTCCACAGGAGTCCAAGCCTGAACTGTCAGAAATGTGCTTCAGATGTGGTGTAGAGGTCGGTTCTTTTTTTTTACACTTTACCTGGCTTTGCACCAAAGTGAGACCCTTCTGGTATGACTTCTGTAACATTATGACCAAGATCACAGGAGTTTACTTTACATTAGATCCTGAGTTATGTCTCCTGAGGAATTCTGCAAAGGTTAACAGATCTTTAACAAAATCCCAGATTAAATTTATGGAAATTGCTTTATGGGTGGCCAGGAAATGCATAGCAATAACCTGGAAGTCTGACTCCCCTCTCCCCATTGATAAACGGACCACGGAAAATAATGGTTGTATTCCTCTTGAAAAGATAACATATAGTCTCAAAAAAAGATATGATGCTTTTCTGAATGTTTGGCAGTCTTATTTGGAACATATGGGTACAACACTATAATTACTAATTGTGTTACTGCAGTGCTTATTGGTGATGTGTGTGTGTGTCATTAGGTGCATTGACTTATTTATTTTATTTTTATATATATATATATATATATATATATATATATATATATATATATATATATATGTATATATATATACATATATATATTGTTTTTTCTTCTTTAATTTAATTTATTTATTTGTTGTTTTTTTACTTTTTCTGTTCTGTTTGGTATGTTCTGTTATAAAACTTTTGAATAAATAAAATATTCCCCCCAAAAATGTAATGTAATATGCAGTGCACTAAAAAAGAAAAAAAAAAGTGCCACTCTTGGTCTCCACCTCATACAAATATCATCACTATCACCAGAATGTGCCATCATGCATTATCACATACATCAGCAGTGTTGAGGTCTTGGTTTACTTTCGAGCCACCAAATGGAGTCAAAGCTTGAGCATCAGCAGTTCATTCAAACACACAACATTAAGTGTTACAACAACTTTAAACAGAATGGCCGACAAAAACCTCCTGCTTTTGAGGGCGGGATGCAGTACATTAGTTTCAAAGTTGCAGGCCTGTGATGACAAATAACACTGAATGACAAATGCAATATCTGTCTTTGTGCCTTTCCCAGACGTTATACTCAACCCTTCATCTGTCCTGCCCACTGTCTTCCTCCCTCTTCATCTCTTTCCCCCCCTCTCTTTGCCTTGCATCTGTCTGCCATTAGGCAGATAGTTGCCGGTCTCATCTGTATCATGTCTCCGACCATCCCCATAGGAGCACCACACAGTTGCTTGCTTAAGGATTCAGGAGCCACAGCCCCGTCCCACTCACCGATGCCATGGATCAAACTGACACTTGGTCAGCATCAGCACATTATGAACTATGGCCACCTGCCACCGCAGACACATTGCTCCCTCTGTAGTAATGTGAAGAATATAGAGGGGACTGGCGAACTCAGCCTGCTGACAGCTTATTCTCTCTCTTATCTCTATGTGGTGTGTGTCTGTGAAAAGTGAACGGTAGGACTGCATTGAGATGTGAGTGTGTGGATCATCCTATAGGCTCGGATTACCTTTCCTGTATCCCAACCTTTAGCCAGATTTCAAATCGTAGCTAAGGTCAGTTTTGCTTGTATGGTGCTGAGACGAACTGTTCACATAGTTCTTCTTAAAAGGAGACGATTCAGATTCATTTCTTTCTTAAAAAAAAAAGAAGAATTTTGATGTCATTTCCTTAATTTTAGAATTTACTCCTCCCTGTGCAGAAAAGACATGCAAGATACTCCAAACCACCTTACTTTACATGTGATCTGATGTGAAAAAAAAAAGAAGCTGAACCAGATTCAGATCCAACAAGGGCTGCAGCTTGCATCTGGCTGCCCCCAATCATTCAATCAGCCAAAACACATACAGTAAAGTAAAGCAGAACTTCAAGTCACAGACTGTAATGCTGCCGCACCTCCAACCCATTTGAACACAATTTACTCGGATTTTCATCATAATGATGCAATCGCCAGTGAGGGAGATAAAAAATGACCTAATTTCCAAAGATGAATCGGTCCAACACAGATACAATCAATTTCTTTTATTTTCTATCCTTCAAAAAGCGCACACACAGTGGTTGTGCCAGACAAATGGGTCCCTGCCTCTGCTGAAAATAAAGAGGTTTCTCTGGACTCGACTCGCCACAGCTCTGCATTGAGATCACTCACTCAGACCCCGGATCCCATTGACACCCTTCATGTAGACCAGGTGGCACCCATCCACTGAATAATGAAACAGGTGATTAAAGTGACTGATGTCCGGCCATCTATTCTCCCAGGTCTCCTCTTTAATGCTGCCATTAGGCTCCTGTGTCCAAACTTAGCTCATCAAATGGCCTCATTTATGGTGAACTGGCACTGCGCAGTATATTGAGTTGAGATTGAGGAGCACTTCACATCATCTACATTTGGATTTACACGATTAATATGACCGTGACACTGACAGCGTAAAATGTATTTTCTCAATTTACACCTAAGATTATAAGATTGTTAGTCGCTCCAACCACACATGATCTCTCGTAAGGGTATGCATTGTTTAAATTAAAAATATATGTGCTTACCTGTTGTTTGTTGAACATATATGAAGAATGAAGCCATTTTTCAAGGAGAATCTGACAGTAATTGACACTTACTGACATTTCATGTACTAGGCAGCCAAATTAGGGTAACATTGATTACTTGGGTTACACACTTATTAACCCCTCTGTTGTGTTCTGGTCATATCTGACCGATTTACAAGTTTTATCTCTGAAAAAATGTAGTTCATTTCATTAGTATCTTGAACCACACCTGTTGGCAACTGTCAAAAACAACCACAACATTGTTTCAATGTTATATACAACTCTGTCACAGCTCTGGTACATGAAGCTTTTTTGAGGCCTTGCTCACAGTTCATTCTGTGGCAGCATGATGACCAAGTGATTTGAGCTCAGGTCGATGAGGCCTACCGGCCATAAATAGCAAATGGAAGTTCAAAACTTGTAATGTTCACAAGAACTTGAGTTGATAAAAAGATTAAACACAACATTACATGATAATATATGTATTATTATGGATTTATAATCAGCTAGAACGGAGAGGCCATTTTTTTTACCAGGAACACCAAACTAGTTAAGAGGAAATGAACACAACAGGAGAGTTAATGGTAAAACTGACAGATATTTTGTAGGCCAATATCATAATGACTGTTGAAGGGGAAAGCTGTTTATTTATATAATATGAAGTCTGGACATATGGAATGACAGTAGGAATATATGGGATGGAAATTTGAGTAATAATCATAATTTAATATTTGAGATGGAATACCAACAAACTTCGTCTCATGTGGTCTCCAGAGCAGTGGCATCGCTGCCACATAGAGACATTACTGTCACCTGGCATGACAGACCTGTCTGTCAAATGTGGAGCCTAAGTGGAAGGGGAACCCAAACGTGTCACGAAGACTCGGGCACTGCAGACAGCCAAATGTGCTAATGGCCTTGCTAATGCAGTTGTATTCACTGGTGGGTTGACCACACATGCACACAGTACACATGCATGAAGTGATCCCTGCGTTCGCTCTCAATCACACATTCTGTCATTCAGGTACAAGGTACAAGGACACTCACTCAGGTACAAGGATACTCACTCAGACATTAACACACAGAATGGTGAAGAGTAAACGACACACAATAGGGCCACATACAAAAGGTGAGCAAGTCTGCACATGTTGTCAGAAGATTATTCAGTTTTCATGTATTTTTCTTTTCTCCTGAAAAACATATTTGTCAAACAAGAACACACATTAGTAGAGCATAAACAATGAGTTGATTATTTGATCGACAAAAGATTATTCAGCAACTATTTTGATCGACATTGCGGGATTTTTTTTCTGGTGAAAAAACCAAAAATTCCTTTGTCCAAGCTTCTCAGATGAGAGGATTTGCTGCATTCCTCTGTTTTACGTGATAGATGATTTAGTATCTTCAGATTTTGGACAAGCAATATGGAGAAATCACTTTGGAATCTGGTAACTTCGAATAAAGGCAAAAATAATGAATTGGTTTATGTCTAAACGTATGAATTTCACATGATTTCACATGTTACAGCATCCCTATTGGTTTTGCACATAGTCGTAGAGCCTTTGCTAAAATGAATAAATCAATCTATAAATAAATATCTGCACAATTCACATCACATTCAGCATTCATGACTGGCATGCAATAAATGACAAACATAACTTAGGTAAGCCCTGTCTCACTATAATAGTTAGTGCACACCGTTGTTCCTCGGAATACAGCTTGTTCTCAGCCAGTTTGCCTACTTAAGTGAAGATGAAGAGAACTTCCCTGCCAGGTCCTGGAGATCAAGACTTGACATCCGTGTATTTGTAGCAAGGTTCTACCTATGGCATCTCTCTGTGGGACACTGGAGACTCTTGTGGAAAGACAGTAACACTGATGCGAGGCTTTGAAAGCAGCAATTAGCACTCCTGGTGGTCTGCACTGTTTTTTTGTTTTTTTTTCTCCTTTTACTTCCCCCATTCTCTTCTTTAACTTCCTCCTGGGAATAGCTGTTAAGGGATACAATTAATTTTTTGACACAAAAATGAAAGTGTTAATTCACCTGTGATAATTAGAGCTATTCTTACTGCATGTTGATGAATGTAAAAATGCGGTGTTTATTTATTAATTAATTTCCGCCCTGCCGTCAGAATGAGAGCTTTCATAATTGTGTGATCTCGACTTAAGAAGCAAGTCTCAAAGGAAATAGATTATAGACCTGCTCAGCGGTAATGAAACATTGTCAAAAATGTTCAGCAAAGTTACAGCATCTTAACTTTGATGTTTCCTTTTCAATGCATGTCTGAAGTGTGTTTGATGGTTTACGCTTGTATTAAAGTATCACAGATTCGTTTTAATTCTG
Source organism: Chaunax sp. Z400 (assembly GCA_037577475.1). Classification (NCBI taxonomy): domain Eukaryota; kingdom Metazoa; phylum Chordata; class Actinopteri; order Lophiiformes; family Chaunacidae; genus Chaunax; species Chaunax sp. Z400. Next base: position 12,904,724 of record CM075200.1, on the reverse strand, counting down.
TACAGCATGCTGATGAGATGTACTGTATGTCTTTAAATCTTGAGTTTTCTCATGGAGAATATATTATAGACAATGACTGTGGACAAGCATGTATGATATGTAACTTAATGGAACACTGAGGAATGAATAAACCTCTGTATTTTAGACAAAGAATACTAAAGAATCATTCAATAATCAATATTAATAAGACCTACATTACATTTATCACCACAGCAACATCGTTTCATAGGGTCTGGATATGTGTCTTAACACTTGATAATTTGTTGTACCAGTAAAAGGGCTGCAACTGTCAATTATTATAATTATCATTATTATTTTATAATTTGTTTTTATTAATCTTCTGATTATTTTTTGATTGATTGTATAATCAACAATGAAATGCCAGAATATATTGAAACATTATCCAACATATCCACATTTACCAGGAGCCAAATATGGCATTTTAAAGTGGCTTATTAAGCTTCATCATCGACAATTCAAAACAATACTCAATTTATTAATGCAGTCAGAAGCCCAAAATGTCAGCAAAAATTAGATTGTAAAGGTTCAATATATTTAAGAGGAAGATTACATAATTTATTAATCGGTTATCAATTATTTGACTATTATATCACCTGAGAACTAATGTGGTCAAAAATTGATGACCAAAAATGTAAATGGTCTTCCTCTTAAGAATATGCAGCGGTGTGAGTTTTTCATAGCTAAGCCTGCAATTTCTTTTTCGCTTTCTTCTTCTTTCTTTGCAAAATCAGATCTGATCAGGCAAAAACAACAAAAACACAGTAAACTTTTGTTGCGTTTTGGCCGTCCATCTACATGAAAACGGCGTTTCCAGGGCCTGAAAACACTGAATTTTGAAAACGGGCTCCAGAGTGTAAACTTTTGAAACGGCACCTTACCGTTGTCATGTAAACGAGCAAAACGTAACTCCTCTGAAAATGATGACATCACTGCCCCGCTTCACGCATTCCTATTACGGTTCCTTCCAGCCTTTTTCATGTGCAGACAGCAGACAGCCTACTAAGGCCAGAACAACAACAAAAAAACAACATCTTCGGACTGTCCGGTTTTGTTTGTGCTGCAGACTGTTGAGTTTATTAACGTAGATTTGCTGAACCATGTCTGTGATCTTATTCTGTGGTGTTGATTTTGAAAAGTTAGACCACCAACTACTGCCCTGGTATGCATAGGCCTACTACAGCATTTTCTGTCGTTTTTGCATATCCGTGTGTAGTGTCATTTAAAAAACGATGCCATGTGAACAAAGGCGTTTTTGAAAATGCAAAAAAAACACTTTTTTTCAGTGAAAATGTTGTTATGTAAATGGGGCCTGAGTTTCACCTTATTGTTTAGATAATAAGCTGCATCTTTACTGTTTTGGTTCACTCTCTCAGCATTATTTTTGGCCATAGTAGGCAGCCACTTTCCATAACATGTACCAAACATAAGAGAAGCACGGGTAGAAATAAGCTGGTGAACATAATGGAACATTTAGTGGCTAAATAGCCACATATTCATTTCCAGAGTTGGTGGAGACCAAAAACAGCTACAAGAAAGTGAGTATTGGGCTTCAATCAATCAAGTGGATGGAAACATGAAAGATAATGAGATAACGTATAAGAATGGGGGAGTGAATGTTACACATAAGCTAGAATGTAGTGAAAGAAGAACAGAAATCCTTTCAGAGATGTTTTTTTCTCTGTAGGAGCCTATACAGAACATGACCAGATACATTAATCAACCAGTCTACCATGATGATACATTTCAGCTCTGCTACCAGGACCATAATATAACAGATCAGAGCAGTTAGTCCCTTAGCTTTCAGGGGATGGTGAAAAGGAATAAACTCCACGCCATGTTTAAAGTATGCTATGCTGAGCCAGTGGGTAAAGGACGAAAATATTATAAAGGTATCAACCCAAATCTCTGGGTCATACCGCCACATGGCCATAATCAGAAAAAGGCAGAAAACAACACAACAATACTCTATTAGAAACACTCCTGTGGAAACTATCACCCTCACCAAGGAGGGGTCTTAAAGCACTTTTGACTTCGTCAGCCGAGACAATCACTGTCCAGCCATGCCCGTCCTGCTCCATCTTGCCTGGGAGACACATAAAGGCAGCCATCTTAAATCACGTCTCACGGCGCACATCTAATGACTACTGAGCCCCTGCATATTTCAACATTAATTCATTAGAGGCTGGGATTGGGGGGAAACGAGGGGGGGGGGTTGAAATCAGCGGCAGCAGGGAAAATCCTCGGTGCACTCTGATTAAGGCCGTTATGTTTTATAGAAGCCATTTTTCAATGCCTCCAATGACAGCACTTGAGGTTATTAAATTGTGTGCTTCAAGGAAAGAGTGAGAGAGGGAGAGAGGAAGTGGATGGAAAGAGAGAGAGAGAGAGAGAGAGGGAGAGAGAGAGAGATCACGGGAGTAAGAAAAGGGAAAGACAGATGGGGGCTGGAGAGAGAGGAAAAGGAACGATTAACAATAGTGAGGAGACAGGTTGCCACGTCTCCGTTGGCTGCTGATAAAGTGAACTTCTTGTGATTTGTTTGTGTGTTACCTGTGGTTTCTGGGGTTATCTATATCTCATACAGAATAGATTAGTGTGTGTGTGTGTGTGTGTGTGTGTGTGTCGTACTGTACATAGAATACAGCTATTTTCTCTCTGTCAGTTGTAATACAAAGATTGAATGAAGATAAGCTGCAGAGGACACTATTATGTCCATTGAACGACCTTGAATCAGGTCTCTCTGGACTCTGCAGTGCATTCACAACCTGTGCGCAAAGTTGCACAACACCCCCTTGAAGCTTGTTTCTTTTTTCCTATTTGTTGTTTTGGGGTGTTTTTTTTGACAAACATAAAAGAGGGAGATAATGTATATGCAGAAAAGAGAAAAGTAGGAAAGATGTTTGAGAAGTTTTTACAGATGAGGTTATGTGAACACTGATTTTTTATTTTTTATTTTTTTGACTGCAAGATATCTCACAAAGATGTGCTCAAATTTTGATTCGGTTTTGTGTCAGGGTGCGTCCTGGGCCAAGTGAAGAATTGATTACATTTTGAGGCAGATCCAGGCAAGTACGTGGATTCTGGATCACACTTTTACTTTCTTCAACATTGCGAGATTTAAAATAAATATATATTTTGCCAATGACATGAAAAATAACATGCCAATCAAAGTCGAAGTATCCAGGCACGGACCCATGATATTCCATCCCATTGCACAATTTGATACAGATCCGGACTGAGATTAGAATATACATCTGGAGGAGACAATATGTTCTGGGTCACAGAACAGGAACAGAGAGGGGTAGAGACATGGTAGCACCACCATTATGTAGTTGAGATAATGCAGATTTGGTCATTCAAATGTCTTTACTGCTTGGAGCATCACTCTGAATACCACACAGGCCTGTCTGTATGTCTAATCATTTCCAAGCTTCACAGAGGAAAAGGGGGATAAATTAAAAAAATCATAGTTCGTCATTCTGTTTTGGGGGTAATTTAAACATTCAACAGGGGCTCATTGCTCATAAGTTTTACTACAACAGCTAAAGACACTCTGCAGCTGCAACTGGTGCACTGCCAAACATTTTTGTATAAATAGAATTTTCTTATCAATGTTTCTTCTTCCTCGGTGCATCGATGTGCAAATTCGGTGCCAAATATGTTGACGTTCTTTGAGGAACAGTGCCCTCCTCACATTCCAGATAACACAGCTAATCTCTCTTTGCTTGAATTAATAGGCAGTGGCAGTCCCTCATCAAGCAGCATCTCCTTCAGTTTTCAAATGGCTGCTCGGTGCCAGGCTTGTCAAGAAATTGAGTCATCACATCCTGACAGCTGTTGCTTTTCTCTCACTCACAAACACTAATAGGGGCACGTTTGAATGTATTACACAAGCATCTATGTCTACATTAAAGCAAGATATACAGGATATAACATATCCATGGTTGACAAAGAAATGTCCTTTGTGTGTATAAATTGCTTAGTCTCATTGGCAACCAATCAATTAATGTTTAAATTAACCACACCAAAAGCACATACTCATAGGACATACATTAAATTATGATCCATCCAAGTTGCATCTTTTCCCATCAGACTACTTTATTATACATCTTTATTCTTCCCAATCTGTGTGTGTGTAGGTGTGTGTGTGTGTGTTTGTGTGTGTGTGCGGGTGTGTGTCATCTTGTGCATCTTATCTCAGGTACTCGTTGCATAACTAGATTAATATAAACATCATATGCTGTGCTTCTAAAGCTAACAAACATAACACTTTGTTACGTTTATATGCCCTTATCCGTGCTTTATCGGTGTCAGCTCAAGAGTAGATCAGAGATGGAGGACCCATGTGCAGACACGTGACAGAGTAGTACATTACAGGGCCTTCAGGGACCTCTCGTGATCCTATCATCAGCTTTTTAAGACAGGAACGTCTGCACCTCCTCAATATAGCGGCTACAATAAATAAAAGTTACGGTCGCTAAAGTAGCTTCGCTGTTTGAGTGTGGCGGCCATTGATATGTGCTGTGCAGGATACTCCGTGTGTGCCAGGCATTGACCAATCAGTGGTCTGTAACGTTTCACCTGACCTTTTATTTCCTGCTCGGCTCGCTTGGAGCCGCAGCCTAGCAGGTCCTAAAAAAGTAGTACCAGGTACCAGGTACTTTTTACCTAGTGGAAATGCAAAAAAAAAAGAAGTGAGCCAAGTCGAGCTGGTACTATGCAGTGGAAAAAGGGCTTTATACAGGCAAACAATATCTAGAATGCAATGGCAGGGGCATAATCCAAAATACAGGCAGTTGAGGTCTGGTGCAGGGGTAATCCACCACAATCCAAAGAAAAGCTGGAGCGTGTAACTAGCATCAACGACGAACTGGCAACTCAAAAGGGTTAAACGCATGGATAATATGCTGAACACAGAGATGATGGACACAGGTGAAAACAATCAAGAACCTTAAGGGAGGGAAAACAGAACAAAGGCAGGAAGTTTAAAGTCAAAACTGTGAAACTCACTTTTAAAAGACCAAAAACATGACAGTATCCCCCACCACACCCTCAAGTGACTGATACCATCATAATGTCCAGAAGTCCAAAGTTGATCAACTCCGGAGGGGGGACAGTATCAGACAGAAAAGTAGAAAAGCGAGATGGCTAAAGTGACTAAAGGAGAATGAGACAAAGAAACAAAAAAAAAAAATATCAGCACAGGTATCTTAATCAATTTTAAAATGAATCATTTGCTGTGTCCCTGCATTGCATTGTGCTGTATAATAAGACTCAAAAAGATTAAAAACTGATCAATAAGGTGTACTGGGAGGTGAGGAGGTTGGGGAAAGAATGTGGGAGAACGATGAGGGTGAAATCAAAGATAAATCAGTGAGAGTGAAAGTTTGTACAGACAGAGAAGACTGGAAGAGATGAAGAGGGGGGAAATAAAAGCCAATAGAGAGTGTCAGGGAAAGAAAAAAGGCTCTTACAGGCTAAATGATGCCTGATTCCCTGGATATTTGGGCTCCCTCCAGGGAACGTATCGTTTTTGCCTGGCATTAACAATTTGAGAGGCTCCTGAGATAGACAACACTGAACAAGGCAGTGGAACACTGTCTGTGGTGCAGACTGACAGTCTATCCACATATCTTAAAAACCACTATGCCTGCACAATCCAGTGGAGTCTTCATTTGCAATGGCAAACTGATAAAATTGTTGGATCGAAATTTAAAGAATTAGAAGATAAAATGAAAGTCGAAGTAAAGATTTTTAAGAAAAATTCTTAATCTAGTCAGTCAAACACTGCCAGGCCTCAAGAATATATTCAGAATTGAAAAGAATTGCTGGAAAGAGAAAATGTGAACACATGTAAGCTTTTTTTACAAGTGATGATGCCAAATTGTCAACTGAGACGGCCAAAATTTAGAAAAGACAGAAATTCAAATGTCCATCCATATTCTAGTTTGCCAAGAGGTACGACTGGAAATCTACCAGTCACAATCCTGTTGGAATTATCATTTAAAACAAAAAAACAAACAAACAAACAAACAAACTCAATATGTGATATTCGCTGTACAGATTCCTCCAAATTTAAGGGTATCGAATTCACAGACATAAGTTCAAACTAAATATCTTTCTTCCAATGGCTGAATCTGTTCATTTGGAAGTGATGCATTTTCAAGACTCAGTTGTAGCGATGTGGATCAAAAAGAAACGGCCGACCCGACTGACATACACATGCAGCATAATAAAAATTCATTGAATCTACTCCACAGGCGAAAATGGATGGTGGCAGCTAGGTCATATTGCATCTGTGCAGATTGGGTCAGGGGTCATGTAAAGTTGTATGAGAAGACAGTGTGCTTTCATGCATCATGTAGCAGATAAAGATTTTGGGGGCTGAGTGTGGAGACTGGGGCCATCCATTGCAAACAGCAGCAAGAAGCATACTGCACAGGTCTCTGGAGCCACCATCTGCCTGTCTTTATTCTTTTTAGACAATCAAGTCGGGATTTGCTAAAACGACCAAATGAACCAGGGAATCCTGCATAAGCACAGATGCATTTAATGCAACACATTTAAAGAGTAGGTATGGTGCACATACATCTCTATGTTGCTTATTGTCAACAAATCCCATGAAAAGACCAAACTCACAATTGCACAAGTCCCTACCCTAAGCCGACTCATTCCTACTGAGGACGTAAATCTTGAAAAATGTGTCATGAATATGTCACAATCATTTTTATAAAACATCGATTTAGTCATTTTCTTAAACAGCTGGGCTCTGTATTTTTAAAATTTTTTTTTATACTTACTCCATAGAGACTAAATAGAACAGTTGTTTGGGATTATTTTCAGGCAAGGATTAAAAAGTAAACAACATGGATTTAAGGTCATGGTAATAGAGGGATATATCAGCCAATGCAACGGTGTGCCTTGCTTACTAACAGACAACAATGGTCATCTATTAGGACAGGAGAATAAATTATATAACATATTCTCCTGTCCTATTGGCAACATAGTACTTTTGTTTTTATACTTTTGTTTTATTTATGTATTTTGTTGCCAATTAAACAGTAAAGAATATTGCCAGGCTTATCTTTGAAATACACTTTGGGAGTCATATTACTGCAGAGTTAAACTTTGTCTTCTTTAAACACTGAATCATAACTTCCTATAAATAGAGTAGCTAGTTTGTAGTGCTAATTCTTAAAAAACAAACATAAAAAAAACCATGAAAACACACAAAGCTGTAATTTACTCCAACTTAACCAGTATAAAACAAACCATTATTCTCATCACTGCAGTAATATCTAGTATTTTGAGCACTAAATGCATGTGTGTGTGTGTGTGTGTGTGTGAAGGAGTGAGAAAAAGGGAAAAAATTAGGTACAATAAACAGCTCTATAGCCATTCATTTGACTTCTTCACTTTTTATTCAAATAGCCCTGACCTATTTGTTGATGCCATCCTTTATTTCATATGATCTACCAACAAGCCGAGAGCGATTATTCCAGCACAAATGGCATGGACTTGACATGAGGCCCAAAAGCGTTCATATACCTCTCTGGCCTCAGGCCGCAGTTTGTCATAACACAGGGAATTATGTATTATGCCTGTGCCTGGTGATGACATCACAATAGCAGGATGAAATATACACTCTGATATGGCTAGCTGATTGTGGAGAGCTGCAAGGGCTTTCATTAAAAACAGCATATCGCTCATAAAAAGATTAGAGCTGGACAGCTGTTTCCTGATAGTATGAGGCTTCTGTAGTGGCTTCATCATAAACAAGCACACCTGAAAAATAGAAAATGCTCCATTTGTGTGTGTCCTAAGTTGTGCTGCTCTGCAGCTTTAAAGGAACAAACAGCAGACACTAACACAGAATAACTTGTATTCGTACGTATATTTATTAATACATATTACCACTCAAGATGTAACATTATGCTGTCATACTTGGCTGATGCATACATTATTAGACATAATGGCTGAGGATGCAAATCGTCCTGTCAAAGACGCAACCAAAATAAGGTACCCTGACCTTAACAAATGGTTGTGGTGTAAAGTTCATGTACTCAAATAATGTTCTCTATTAAAATATAGTCCAGTCCATTTCAGCAGCAAATATTCTGCTGTTACCTCCAATATATACAGTACAGTTATAGACCGTGCCTAGTATGTGTTGACATTACATTACAGTCTTTCTTTCAAACTCAAAGCCGATTGAATGATCTTCTAGCGCTGATTGAAGAGGTGGATTTACGTGCCTCTGTTAGGAATGTCAATGCACATCATAATAATGCGTCGGAAATAAGAGAATATTAGCGCCTCTGGACGTCTGTCATGATCCATCACTGCCAGCGCTGGAGCTGATAATCTGCTGCAGAGTCAAATAATGCAGATTGTACGATTTCTCTCAGAAAACAAAAGCCAGATATGTTTTTTTTTTTGGTCCAATGTTAAATGAGCTTATTTCTGGATATTTGAGGATTGTCTTTGTCTATTTTATATAACATAATCACATAATGTTAATAACCAGATAGGTTGATAAGGATTCCCTAAAAATAGTTTATAAAGAACTGATATGTAAATGATAAACTATACTGACCAGGAATATGACAAACTTTATAAATTACTTTAGACAAAACTACTATTAACCTGTTACTCATTGCTCATGACATATATCTCCTACACTACCAATGCATCATCTACAAAATCAATGCAAAATGAATACTTTTTATTTTTATTAATTATATTTTGAATATTATTCCCCTGTACTGCGCTGTGCTACTGCTAGAATAAAATTCAAAGTGGTGAATAGATTATTTTTATATGTAGCAATGGTACTTTTACTGAAGCGAAAGTTCTGAATATGCATTCCACCTCTGCAAATAATAGAGCATGGAGAATCGAGATGTGCATTCCTTGTCTAGCGTAGAGGATATGAAGCAAGCATTGCTGCTGAGATGGACTGCCATTGGTTCCATTTAAGTGTCAACAAAAACTGACATAAAAATTGCCTCTCTCAAATGTGCCTTAAATGTAAGAATACACAAAATGACTAAACCAATTATGAGATGCACAGCAAAATGACGACGCCAAAGATCTAATGTGCATTAAATGTTAAAAAAAACAAACAAGCAAATTAAAGAAACCAATTATGGAATGCACATCTTTAGGGCCCCATACAAAGCATGTATGGAATTTCATTGAATTCTGCCCCCCTTTTGCAAGGGGCATAAAAATTATACAAGGACTTTTGCAGTGCATTCGTTTCCCCCCCCCGTATCTAATAGTGCGCTTCTCTTTTCGCCTCGAGTCAGTTCCCTACAACCCCCTCAATGAGCTGTACATAATGGAACAAATATGTTTTATGGTACACAAACAAGAGGGAAACAGGAAACGCTGATTGTTCAAGAGTAAAGGAGGTGTACAGGTGCCATTTCTAATTTGGTGGAGGAGGCCGTAGGAGGACGGCCTTGAAGAGCACAAAGCAGCTGGAATCAGCCTCATAAACTCGCACAACATCAAACGCTCTTTAGCTTGTTTCATCAAAGGTGCCTTCGTTCTCGCTGTCTGCGAGCGCACCATGAGTGTGTCACTCTTGGTATGAGTTTCAGGAAATCTTGGCATGAAAGTAAAATTTACTCTTGCATCCAAGAAAAGTGATATTCCTCTAGCATAACAACGTTTATATACGGAAATAAATAAAAAAACAAAAAACGAAAGAAGGCAGTCATACACTCATCCGTGCTCCAGGTAAAGAAAAAACAACAACATTTCTGCCTTCGTCAGGGGGAATGTAGTGGATTATGACATTTAAACACCAGTGTGAGCACTCAGTTCGATTTGTGACAGGTGTGTTCGACGAGAACGTAATTCAGTTTCACTTGCGTTGTCTTTCCTCGTCGAGTTCAGAGCACAATGAGACAAGCTAGGAGAGAAGATATACAACGGCACCGCAGACACTGACTCAGATTAAGTGTTGCGTATATGGTTTGGTTTCTTTTTTCACAGATGTGATCGCTTGGTGTCATCGCACTGTGCAGTGGGTTTGAGCTTACTCCAGTGCTCTAGAACACCTGTGTTAATTCAAAGAACGACCGTCAGGCACAGAGGCATTTTCACAGATTAACTCATCCACATGATTGATAGTTTTATTGTACAACCGGAAGCACGAAGGGACATATCGGATTGAATGTTTCATTATCACCTTTTTTTTTTTAAACCTCAACAAGAGTTGGTCAAGACTAGGAAGAGATAATTGCAACTTAAGTTTCAGACATCCACACACAGATCTTAATACATCAACCAGATCATATTGGTTGTCATGGCAATAATGGATGAGGAGTCAGTCAAGATATTGGTAAATATGTCACTGCTGGATGTTAATGATACTGGATGAATGTGTTTAATGTGACTAATGTCGCCTCTGATTTGCTCATAGATATGATTTGTTTTTAGTCGGTTAGAGAAACAATCTTTCAATCAGACATTCGCAAATGGGATTAAGAATGTGGACAGCATCCTAGCTGGCTAGTAGTTTAACATTCTTCAATAACATCTTACGTTGTTGATGCAACATTTAACCAGCATTGTTAACATTTGTAATGTAAATAGGACCTTATTACATTCCTCCTCATATAATTGCAACGGGTAATTTAAATACACACTGTAGCAGTAAAGCCATCTAGTGGCTCCATTGACCGGCTTTCATTGACTTTGCGCCGCTTTTTAATGCCATGTTTATACCACTTGAGTTCTTCAGCGTGTGTCCAGCAAGAATTCATAACCATTGTCCATAAATCAGCTAAATATTTCACCGATACAACAATGTAGCGTTTGACCTGCGTGACATTCAAAAAACCTTACCATTTTGAAACTGGTATTATAAATGCAACTTAACTCCTCCACTCTCTGCTCTCTATCTGAGCTGTGAAAGGGAGAGAGCGTGCTATTACAGTGGAAAGTAACATGGCCGTAGCATAACCATTAATCTTCCTATCAACCCCTCTTCCTCTTCAGACACTTTCCCTATTTGACCATTTCCCCTCACTGCCAACATCAAGAGCATCGAATTACAAACAAAAAAAAAAAAAAATCAGCCTTCATCACAGCTGAGGCTCGTTCTCACCGGGTTGGCAGGCGTCTGCGATGGGCATCGTTTGAATGTGTCCGCTCTGATATTTCCTCTCTATCTCCTATGTACTGATAATGTGAACCTTCTAATGAAGCTATTGTGTGCCTGTCCAAAGCCATTGTCTTCCAGCGGGAACTTTCTTTTCTATCTCGGACATGTGCTACCCTCAGTGATGAGGCGCACCTGTAATGGCCACATGTCTCTGTCTTCTGTCTCTGTTCACTTTCTTTTCTCCCCCCCTGCTTTATCATTGTTCTCAATTTTAGTCAGGTTTGCGCTATCTTCATAGGCAAATTATTTTCTCTCTCTCTGCTCTCTCTGTTTACTTTCGTAATAGCAAGTGCACAAACATGTCATGTTTGAAGCAAAGATGAATCAGACAAATAATATGGAAAACTTAACAAAAATAATCCCAAACAATGTTGTTGTGGATTCATTTTAATTGGAGGGAAAGAAAGAAAAAAAAGACACCTAACGGCTAAAGCATTAAGCATGGAGAATAATTACACCAGTAGGAAACCCACACTCATGCCACTCTCCATTAGCACTGGATGTGAACCCTCTCTGAGTCGGCCTCTTTGTGCACCAACCAGGCTATCGATCAGACGGATCAATCACTGGCTGCCGGTGAGCAAGTCTTTAAGTGCCCACGTCACACATGTTCACAAGCATCAGGGGAGCTGTCATACAACACTTAAAATCAATTACCAAAATTAGCCCCTTAACCCCCCATGTGGCTCTCTAGACTGCACTCAAACCCAGAAATGATGGATAGCATGAATGAAAGTATTTTGATTCCTATGGAGCGTGACGAGAAAAGGAAATAGATATTTTGACGAGATTGTGTTTTAGCTTTATTTGCTAGAGATTGGAAAGACTAGAGTCAGGAAACAGGGACAGACACAGAGCATAACAAATAATTTATAGCAACACAGGAAGAAGTCTAAAAAGACCTTAAACATGACATCGGTATTTCCTTTGGTTACTTATTAGTAAACCAATGCAGTATAATGATATCAATATATCTGGTTATGTGTATTAGATGGTAGATTTTTAGTTTGAGGACAATGCATTCAAGGAGCAACACAACCTGGAGACACTTATCAAGTGTGAATTAGCCTTCAGAAGAAGTCATGTGTTAAAGTATTTTAAACACACACACACTATGCTGCGAATTTAATTTGAATAGATTATAAATCTGTTCTGGAGGGACACTTTGGGACTGTACTGAAAAGGCAGAGACACAAGGACAGCAATGCTGGTGTGATGCAACACACGTTAAGTTTCTCATCTTAAATGTCACCTGAGTATGAGTCAGAGAAGAAGACTTAAAGGGCCAGTATGTAAAATTTAATGACCTCTAGCTTTGAAAATGTAGAATGCAAGCAACTGAACCCCCCCGTGGAGGTGAAATTCATTAATAAAACATAAGAAGGCCCTCTCAACAGCCATTATTATAATAGGTGTCGTTATTGTGGCTGCACATGCCCCCATCTACTAATCTATTGATTAGTGTTGATTTTGAAGAGTTACATCACGAAGTCCTGCCTTGGCATGCATACTACAGCGTTTTCAATGTTTTTTTTTTTTACAGATCCGTGTGTACGAGGGTCGCTTCAAAAACAATGCTGTGTGAACGCGGAAGGTTTTGAAAAGGCAAAGAAAAAATGTAAATGTCTTCGTGTAAATGGGGCCTAAATTTCCCATCTGTGTGAACGGGAATGGTTGCGAATAACTGGCTGTATGTTCAGGGTTGTACCATCCTCTCGCTCAATGTCACCTGGGATAGGCTCCAGCTCCCCCGTGACCCTGCACAGGATAAGTGGTGACAGCAAATGAATGGATGGATGCTAAATTCCAGGTGCACAGTGCGACCAATGAAAACATTACAGCTGAAAGAATTTTTGAGCACGTTTGTAAAATGTGACCGTGGGGCCCTGACCTCACCAGCTTTAAAATGTTTTTCTTTTAGCATAGAGCTTTCTCCAGCAAATGAACTATCTCCTTCATTTTTGATGACACTTTGAATCCCGAAGCCGTCTTTTTGCCCAGTCAGAAACAGAAACAAACACGAATGTGTCGACAAGTCATGAGACTGAAGCGCTGATTGCATGCTGCTTAAGAGACTTGAGCAAAACAGGTACAAGCTCGTCTTAAGTGAAACTCCATGAGTGATTCCATCAGTGGAGTTTATCATTCAGACAGCCTAATGCACAAAGGCTTTGCCATTTAGCGTTTTTGTCATTGGTGATATTCATCTGATTATAAATGAAGCTGTCATGATAATACTACGAAGGATCACGCTAACCTCCATTTACCGATCTCTTCGTCAAATCCCAAAGGGTGGAGCTTTGATTACTCCTGCAATTAGCGATGTCAACCTCCTCCATGAATTAAGTATTCAGGTTTGTGTTTTCAAACCAATTAGCCTAGTCTCTTGCTATGACTTGTTGATTAATTATAGATATTTAGTTCGGAAAGGAGACATTAATTATTAATCATAATTGAATTATGTGGCGTAATTATCCACAAACTTTTCTGTTTTTTTTCATCTCTGTATGTTTTCACTTACATAATCTCAGTGTTTGTGACACATAACAGACCTGAGATGAATATGTGACCTTGGCTTATGTGAAAAGGCGTTGAAAGCATTAACAAGGCGCTAATAGCTTTTGGTGGAGGTGTTTGCTGTACTGTCAGCAAGTTGCTTTAAGTGCTCAACATTAACACACACTCTCAAATCCAAAATCAATGGGCTCTTAGAAACCTGTTGTACTGATGCACTGGAAGACTCTATTCATCACTTGTTTATGGCTACATGTTATGAAGTGAGGTAATGGCATTTATGGGTGTTTACAGGTGACATGTTGAGTCCCTAAATAATATTTATTGCGTCTGCCACTCTGCTGCTATTATAGCCAATGTCCTTGCGCAGATGATATAACTGATATCTGGTCATATATTGAAGGAAAGGTGTGATTTACTGCAAGATCATAGAGGTTACAGAGAGCCTTACAAGCAAATAACAGAATGTATCACCAGCTTTTGTTGCAACAGCGACTCTGAGTTACTCCACCGTGTAATTAGCATTGACTGACAGGCTATTAAATATGACGTTTGTGACTGAAATGCTATAAAATATCGATGTTGATCATTGTCTGTTTGTTGCCGGGCAGATTTGCTTCAGTCTGACCAACTCATGTCAAAGGGATCCTTTGATTGATGGAAAGCAGCATGAGATCCTATAAGTATTTGTCATCATTGACACTGTATAGAAATGTGAGGCAACCAGCTGGTGAAACAAGTATGAAACAAGGCTTACACATTTCTTCTGAATCTGCGATAAAACAACTGCACCGGTAACTGCACTTTAAGCAGATTCTAACTTTGTGATTGATGTAGTGGGTGTAGTTCCACACCATCAGCATAATGGTGTGAGGAAAACATGAGGGAGAAAGTCTGCGACATTAGTTTCATTTTTGCTCAATTTCTGTGTTTATTGATGCATTTCACAGCACATTTCTGTAACCAAAGAGATTGTGATGAGATAAGGGGGATTACTGCACTTATCATAATCACCATTGAACAACTCTGAATTTGCATGAACGTACAGTTTTTCTCTTGCGTGGGGCTTACAATAGCAGTGTAGCATATCTGCTCATAACCACAGGTAAATCAGAAAGACTGCTGCAAAATTTCGCAGCTTATAGAATGCCAAATTCACTCAGGATGCCTCAGGAAATGCAGATTAACCCGGCTCCTTTTCCTAATAAATTAAATGGATATCTGATAAAGCTTACTGCATACTGTATGCACAAAGACAAAACATCACATTGGTGCAGGATGTAGCTTCATATTCAGCCTGGCCAGGGGTTTAAGGGGATTTGGCAGGTGAGTTAACCCTAAATTCAAGAGTCAAACTACGCCCAGAGAAATTTTTCTTAATTTAAAGCATTATTTTTTTTACCCCTGATCAAAGAAGAAAAATCATTACCTTCTATAGCTGAAAACTGAACTGGCTTAACATTACAAATAGTGAAATTCCTCAATGCATTTATTTATTTAGCCATTGAGTCAGACTATAACTTAAAAAGTGATAATTATTGACACTGGTGAATTTCCAGTATGTTGATATACATATGAAACAGCAGTTAACTACATTAACTTGTCTTATGCTGTATAAATTAAACAGTATCCATTTGATTTATAGGGGTTTTACAGTCATATAATGTATTGCACATATATAGGGCCCATAAAAAAATTGAAAAAAACAGTGATGCAGATTTACAAATAATTTATTATGAAAAAAAAATGTAACTCATAAAATAGTAGGGTTACATTGTAAGTTAGCTTTCGTTATTGCCAACCTTTGCAATGACAGATATTGTATTTCTACACTTGTTCCTTTCTCATTCATTTCGTGCATAAAATGGGAACAAATCACCTATACTCCCATAAAGCAGAATAATTCCTGAAAAGACCAAGTTTGAAACGGTCTGAGAGAGATTTACCCTCTCAATAATGAAAATGTCCAGTCAAGCCAATTAAAGACGACCCATTTTGTCTTTGTGTCTTCCCTTCCCCTGTAATTAATTAAATGTGGTTATAAAAGGAACATTCTTGTGGTCTGAATGTCTGCAACAGACCTCCGCTGGTCATGTACTAACGTTGAATTACTATGTTGTCAATGAGGCTATTATGTAAGAATTAGGTGTGAGCTTGCCCCCTTTACAAAATGCTATTGTATGATACGATTATGAATGTTGCATGAAAGTGGCTGACTCCAGTGAATGGCTGCATGTTGGGAATGTGAGCACTATTGAAACCTAGTCACATGGTTAAACATTGTATTAATTCCATTTCACAGATATTCATTTTTTCCTCCCTAAGTCATGAATTAACTTATTATGTCAATCCATTGTTTCTCTAATGGTCAAACGGTATATTGAAATATATTAACAAACTTCCACTGAAGTTAAAATGTACTTATAGTTGGTTGAAGAAATCATGGGCCGACACAAGACTCTAGGATGTCTGAACGATGCATATTTCATCATGTACAATGAAGTTATAAAGAATGTCCTTGAATGTGTATGCGACACAGAGAGCTGGGTTCGTCATCCCTCCTAAGGTGATGGAGTGTCTGGACATGGATCATTGGCATTTTAGGTTCTTGTCACCAAGTCTGTCCTTTAAAATTGCATGTAGGCTGCCTTTAATTAGAGCTTTTGATGCAACTAATGTATTTCGAGCACAGAGGACTTCACGAGGAGTTCACCTACAGTCTGTCCTGGTACAAATGCCTTAAGGCAGAGAGGAAAAAATAAACACAGAACAAAGAGGGGGGAAGGAGCAGCTATTTTAAGCACATACAATATTAATTTGACATTTGAAGACCTTTGCATTTCTGCATACAGTGCTCCAGCATTAACATATCACCTTTTTATTTTAATAATAAGCATCAGGTGCCCAGCACAGCCACGAGCGCAGACCTCCTGGTCTCACCACAGGGCTAGTTAATATTATTAACATCATTTGTCTGGATCTCCTGCTGGTTCAAAAGACACTGCGAGGATGACATGTTAATAAATGACCCTTGGTGCCTCTTTGGCATAGGCTTGTTCCTCATCTGCCCCCTCAGCCCCCTCAGCCTCATCAGCAATACATGTGCACAGACGCACATCCAATCCCCAACAGGGACAGGAGCTGGCGATTTGTTTTCCTGAAGGTCCCTACTCTGTCTATTGTTGTTTGCACTGAAGGGGACAAATTCAATTCATTCTTATGACAAGAAAGCTGTGATACACAAGAATAAAGAGAGGAAGGAGATGGGGGAGTGGGGGTGGAAAGGTAGGGAATTGTGACTGTCTGGAAGGAAACAAACAGATGAGGAGAAAACAGAAACTTGTTGAATGGAACAGTGACATACAAAGTAAGACACAATAGCTGTGCAAGGCTGGAAGGGGTTTGGGGCTTCAGCTGGGTGAATGGTTTAAGTCTCTTTTTTGATTTATAGGAATGATGTCTGATGATAATACAGCAAAGAACTGTTCTGATGATTCAAATCTACTTAGTCTCATTCCTGGTACATTCAATTCCACTGCTCTGAGAGTCTGCAAAGTTGCATTTCATCCAAAACGCAGAAGGTACGCTTTAGCATCTGTATAAGACACAGTAACTTTACACTGGCTCCAATATAAATCTATCCATGTCAGTATAACACTTTCAAACTGTATGTGCAGTACTGTACATACAACAGAGCTCTCGCTGTTGTGTGCGATGCAAATTCTGTGTGACAGGCAAACATTGAGGTAGTTCTCGTTGATCCCTTCTAGTGGCGCATGTACATGTGTTTGAGCTCCTGCACCCACCTCAGACCGAGTGTGAGCTACTGGTTTCAGCTTAGAGGCTACAGCAAAGACTTTCATTTAAAAAGGATATGAATTACATAATATATAAAACAAAATAATGTCAAAACAATTTTGATATTTTTTTTTTCAGCTGTTACTTTGTGTATTCAATCAAGTCCCCATTTCCTTTAGTTGTTTTTTGAGAATGTTGCAAAGCTGTTTTGCTGTGAATTCATATTTTGGGTGAAAAGTTCCTTTAGGTTGCCTGTGTTAAATGTGCAAAGCCATCCCTTTATTGTCTGTGTATGACAAGGCCCTGAGTCAAAGTTTTCTCACTACTCGGTTTACATGGTGACCATTTCTGCACATCTAAACTGCACAATATGCTCCAAAGGATAACAGATATCTATGTTAGGCTACTACTAACGTTGTCATAAGAGTTTGAAAAAGAATGTGCCTAAAGAGCATTTGAACAGTTAACATGGAGGGAAAAAGTATGCATTTCCTTTTTAAAAGCGTTCTGCAGAAGAAGCCTCTCCTTCTGAATCTGATGCCTCCCCAATGAACTGTCACATTAATAATCCTATGCTCGTATTCAAATGTTCTGTCGAGAGCTAAAGAAAGATTGAGTGCCTTTGCCATCGTGAGGCTAAGATTGAAGACATGTCCCATTGACATTGTTAAAAGTTTATGAAAATATATGAATCCTTGAATGTCATTGGCTGATGGGTCTCCCAACTCCTGCACAGTTTCAGGACAAAATCAGTCTTTTAATCAAAATGATGAATACTAGCGAGTTGGATTCAGGGATGTGAATAAAACAGGTAGGCAAGGCTTGGCGTAGAGTGTGTGCGTGTACTTCTTATGATGGTGGAGGGGTGGTGGGGTCAGACACTAGATCTTACCACACACATACAAAAATCTCTGAATTCCATCATGGTCTTTGGGCAGATATAGGGAAATTAGTATGATATGATTCCGACAGACAGTCAACCGTCCATCAAATGAAGACATATGGTGTCACATCTGCATGCAAAGCCTTGCATATGTTAGACATATCACACTCTTTCAACCTGTGAGCCTAAATGACATGAGGATAACTCACTGGCACATAACTTCTGTCTCTGCATTCACAAACATAAAGGTTTGGTTTTATTGTCTTCTGCCATTGTAGCGTACTTAAATTCCCTGATGGACTTATTAATGCTGGCACTCTATGGGAGCTGGTATTATGGAGGACTATCGCTGGACAGGGAGAATGATTGAGTGCGGTGAGCCTATACCAGTTGTTCCGTCTGTTTCATTGCCACTCTATTCCATCATAGGCTCATTTACCCTTAAGGGAGTCTCCAGAGAAAACAGGTACTGACCTTGTGCACCTGTGCTTCCCTGATGCTGGGGAGTGGGAGTGGGCGGGGGACTTACTCACCAAAGAGCTGACTTTGAATTTCAAAAACAATTCAAACTATAATTTACAGTAAGGACATAG
The DNA here is from genome assembly GCA_037577475.1 of Chaunax sp. Z400. Taxonomy (NCBI): domain Eukaryota; kingdom Metazoa; phylum Chordata; class Actinopteri; order Lophiiformes; family Chaunacidae; genus Chaunax; species Chaunax sp. Z400. Next base: position 12,885,736 of record CM075200.1, on the reverse strand, counting down.
TGGTTTTCTCTAGTATTTCCTCATGTCCCTTTTCAAGTTGTCATTGTTGTGTGGGTGTTTTTGATGAGTGATGGATGGGCAATTATCCAAAATTGCGGTGTCAACATGGAACATCTGTCTGGTTTGGCCTGTCAGCGCAGACAGATTATTTGCTGTCAATCTGGCTATCAAGTCATACAAATTGTGAGTGTATTCAATGGAAAATCGGAAGATGAAAAAACCCTTTTTCATCAAATTGTGTGAATAAATGAAATGTTAGATGTATTTTTTTTGCACCCCTTTACAACTATCCTCATTTGCATGCAACGCTACTTAACCATCCAAATTAGGGCTACAAAGAAGGAGGTAATTGCAGATTAAAAACTAGAATGCTATATGTAATCGCATGGATCAAAACACAATTAAAACTTCATTTCAACCTGTTATAGCTCACTGACGAGTGCAGCCCCCCCGTCCTGATCTTAATACTTTAAATCATATAAGGGAGGGTCGTTTGCCCACAGACAGATGAAAACACCTCTTGTGCCCAACAGTAAATTAATCGCACCAATTATTCACCACCAAGAGACATTTAATGCAAGCCTTCGGAGAAACGAAAGCCGGGCACTCAAATCCTCTCATTTGTAATTGGCTGTCTACTTCAATAATTGATTGGAACAAATGTGAAATGGATGAGAGGGTCTAAGTGTTCTCCATCACATGCTTTCTGGTTCAGCAAGTTCACGGGCGAATGCTCAAAAAGGAGTCCCACTGCACAGATTCAGCTGATTTTTATATCATCTGATTGCTGTGGATGTAAGTGGAAGTAATAGTGGTGAGCCATTTATATGATAAGGGTGTTCGAAGGACAGTTTGTTCTGATGTACATAAGTGATGCTACAGTATGGGCACTGTAGTGTCAAATGTCAACAATTCAGAGACAATAAAACAGTCTATTACTGTACCACTAGACTGTACAAAGTCTGAGCATGTACTGTATGTGCACATATTAGGGTGCATTTATATTGAATTGATGAAAGCTCAGTCCTTGAGGGTTGATTCAGGAGCAATTGGACTTCTTTTCTTAGCGTGAAGACATTTCACCTCTCATCCGAGAGGCTGCAAGCTAAGAAAAGAAGTCCAGTTGCTTCTGAATCAACCTTCAAGGATTACCATGACCTGGATGACTGAGAATCTACACAAACATGAAAGCTCAATCACTTCCCATTATCAACTACAATAACTGACTCTGTGGAATTTTGAATACATTATGAAAACACACAAAAAAATACCTATAAAATGGTGAAATTAATGATTTTCAAGCTCCAGAGATGGCAATGTTGGTTTGACGGTCCACTTTGGACCAGACTGATATATTTGAAAGACTTGGATTGACTGTCCAAAAAATGTATTAATGTTTTCAAGGTCCGCACAGGGATGCAGGGCTCCAATAAGTTCCACTAGCACATAATTTAGGTGCACTCGATGATAAATTTTAAGTGTTACCTTTTTTGAAAATAATTTCCTGTATACAGTGGTGATTTCTAAAACACATTGTGTAAATGAATGTTAACTTTAATAAAGGGTAAAAGTTTTTCGTATCTTCCTCTCTTTGCTGTACTAAGTCTGGCATTAAAAAATAAAGAAACTGCAGAGTCCAGAATTCAGCTGCAAGAGATCTCTGCTACACAGTCTTGGGAGCAGACAGACTACGCTTTGTTCCACACTTGTGGGAACTTCGCACAATAGGATATGGGATTTGCTTTAATACTTTGATTACACCATAGATCCGGCAACTAGAGCCTTCTGTACTGTGGGGGTGGAGGGACAGAAGCCCCTTTCACAGAATCCGATCAAGGCGTCGAGTTGACATATGTATAAAAAGAGCTACCCTGCAAGGTGGTAGGGCAGTATACAGGGGTGTAACGTTCTGACGTTTAATGTATTGTCAGTGACCCACAACTGGGGGAATTTAAAAACAGCTGTTAGCAGTTATCAGCTAACTGAAAGGCAGAACATGTCCTCAAATTGTTGAGAAAGCAAGAGGTGTGGCAGTTTTTACGTCATTATGTTATAACAATGTTATTCCATTGTTTACAAAGTGCTGCTTGATGCATATATAAAACATGGTGAGTAATACGTCAGGCCTCCTGTGTTTGTAGAACACCTGCATGCTTTATAAAGTCATTATCTGGGGGTCCATTGATTTTTTTTTTTCACTGTAAACAAACAAAAGGTGGCATAGAGATGGGAGAGAGAGAAAGAGAGAGAATGGGAGGGGGAGGGAACATGTGAGACAGAGGGGGAAGACATGACAAATATGACAGACAAACAGCACTCATTGCTAGGTCCCTGTTATGGCTTGCGTATGAAACAGATTTATGCTATGCTACATTTTACTAACTATGATAATCTGGTCATGGGCCATTTAACTTTCCCATGTCCAGCACAGCCTCAGGGCAAATCGTAAACAGATGGAATACTGCAGAAAGGCATCTGGACCAAGGACAAGGGAGACAGGTGGAATGGTTACCTCTGCTGATAATGTGGGGTCTGGGCTGGGCCTTTCAGACCCGAGAACAGGTGGAACAGACTTGCACGCAGCATAACAATCAATAGCATAATTCAAAATGATGAGAACTCTGATTTAAGGTTGTCATGTCTCTTATGCTGCGATTATTTGAATGAGTGACACAAACAGTCGCAATCTGCAACACTGGAATGATTTACTTTGCTGATTCCCTGACTTTTCCTTTAGAACCATCAGCTCCTCACCTTTTTGCTTGTTATTAAAACATATCAACAACTATTAAATTGATTTCTGTGAAATTTGATGAAATCATATTTGTATGACTTAATAACCAGCGTAACTTATGAAACTCTTATCACTTTTATATTTGCTTTGTCTTGCACTGTGAGTATGTGATTATGTTAGCATCCTGATGTAAGCATTTAGGTCGATGTACTGCTCTGCATAAGTACAGCCTCACAGAGCTGCTAATGTAGCTGTAGTCTTTGTTGTTGGTTTTTTTCCCCTCACCAGAGATATCCAAAGAAAACAAAAATAACCGATGCTTTGGGGTCATTGCCAAATTTTTTAATTAGTACCCTGGGTGATGTAGGAACTGGAAAAGGAACTCTTCCTGACCTTAAGGGTGCAAAATACAGGCTACTGGTGTGCTGTTAAATGCCAAAGGAAGAAGAGGAATGCCTGCCAGCACAGGGGAAGAACAACACATGGACTATGGGGCCAAGTTCAGCTGCAACAAGATCAGCAGTATGAGTTATGTATGGAAGAACTTTACATTATAGTCGGATCTTCAGAGATTAAAAATGAATTTATCAAAACCAGAGGAAAGGGAGGAACCACTTCCAACTTAGAGAATCACCCTAAAACAGACATCCATATTTATTCAAAGAATTCAACGTGACTTGAATTGACTGAGACTGTTCACAAGAAGAGGTAATATTTTAAAATCTATCGTGACCAGGATTTGCTGCATCTGTTTTTTTGTGTGCCTGTGTGCATGTTTTTCCATGTGTGTCAAGATGACTTCACAGCCGAGGAAGATGAAGTCATGAAATGAAATTCAACGTGCCCAGTGGGGCCTTAAGGCAGAAACATGAATCAATGACACTAAGCGAGAATGGCTTAAGGGGGTATGTGGGATGTTGTTCTCCTTTCACTGTATTGTTGAAGACAACAAAAACAAAATGCTACTTCCTATATGTATGCACACACTGCAACAAGTGTATGGTAAGATGATCAGCAAGTTTATTCTCTACACTTGTATTTATTAATCAGAAAAGTGTTTCCTTTTGGGCCTTTGTTGACTTAGAACAAAGTAATGTTCCCTTGTCATTTGTTTAACACTGATATTGTTCTGATCTGATATTGTTTCATTTTATTTATTTTAAGAATCCTAAAATAATACAATCACACAGTATTTCCAAACAAAATAGCAATGATAAAAAGAAAATATGAACAATTAACATTATTGTGCAGCATAACATGTTTCTGATCTTTTCAATTCCATTGAGTACCTCATGACCCATCAGATTTATCTTGTGACCCCTTTCAAGGGTCTTTGAAGTCACCTTTTTACAGTTTGATCGATCAAGCGTATCTTCACATTGAAATATTTTTTTTTTCACTAATTTGCTTCTTTCTCAACTCTGCTGTCACTGTACAAGAACAAAATATCTTGTCGGAATAATACATCATGGGAAAGAGAAAGCAGGTGCTGAAATGATCCCCTTTCATGTTGAATAATTGCACCAACACCCTGCCACACTCCCACCCACAGTTGCTTAGCAAATCCTCCCCACAAGCCTTTGCTGGTGCTTGCTGTGGCGGTTCCCATCCACCTGCCAAGGGCTAAACGCTAGTCCATCCATCACTGCACCACTTGACAAATACATTCCATAATAGAAGTTTATTTTTTATGGGAGGCTGAATCAGAGGCCTTCCCATGCATACAAAAACGTGTCAAAGTTATTTATGGGACCTGCTGAGAAGCACAATATGTCATATCAAACTCCTATTTTCCTTTTCCTACCACCACATCGCCTGTCAATATCACTGCAGCTATCAATAATGTGGAACACCGGCAGAGATAAAGCCCTGTGGAGCTGTGGGTCACGCAGTAGAACGTCCTCTCCTGCCGCTTGGGGAACATGCACACATGCATACAAACACACACTGATAAGACCACACATACACACTGTCACAGGGAGATGTACTCATTTCTAAAAGGAACTCTAAGAACAGCATTAGACAGACATTCAAATTCTCATTAGTGATGTATTTATTCTCAAATACGGCACCCACTGAATGCACACACTGACAGGCACATAGTGGCTCAGATATTTCCATTTAAAACCAAAATATTCCAATTTGAGACAGCTTTTGAGGCATTACATAATAGTCTACTTTGACTAGAGTGTTCCTCAAATAAACCCAGATAGGCCAGTAATTACCTTCACCAAGGAGGTTATGTGATTGGTTCGGTCTGTCTGTCTGTCTGTCTGTTTGTTTGTCAGCAGGATTACGCAAAAAACAAAAAAAAAGAAACAAAAAAAACAAAAAACGCTGGCCTCAGGAAAAAAAATGCTTTTGTGGAAGCAGGCCCTAACAATTATCTCCAGGATTGTAGTGCCTTGGCAGAGGTTTGCCCTCACCAAGTGCTCTTGTTTTAATTATTTGCAATGGGAGTGCCGTGTATTTACACTATGCTACAAACGGCAATAGCGTGACAAGGCACTGAGCGTCTTTTCTGCGCTGAGCAATGCACGTTTGGCATTTTTTTCCTCGTCGCCGAGAGTTGAAAAATGTTCAACTTTGGGTGAAACGTTGCACACTGTCACTTTTTACACAGCCGTCCCATCATAGTGGAGGAGGAGCGGGACAAATACCACAAAATCTCATGAACCCACATAAACCTGCAAGTCCTTCCTCTCTCCCTACTTCCTTCAGCCTTGCCTTCATCCAGAGCCAAGGCCAGAGCAAGAACCTTGTGCTGACAATAATAAACTCAGTATTTGTGAACAAACTATCTGCAAAATTAGGTGCTTGCAACACAAATTAGTTCCGCGGATATTCCATATCACAGCAACCAAAGCGCCTCAGCTGTAAAAAGCTGCGCTGCAAGGCGCTCTCAGGCGCTTCCAGCTGGGCGTTTTCAGAAGAGCACCTTGCATTTTCAGCTGGGAAAAAAATGCTTGGGTGGAATCTGGATCCGGGAAGGGCCTTGGTGGAGGTTTGTGCTCTCCGAGCGCTCTTGTTGTACACGTTTTGAAAAGTTAATCAAATACTCATTATGCATTATGTCAATACATCCAGAAAATGCACAGCATCTGGTCCATCCAACCTTTCCTCCAGTCCTGTGTCTAACCAAGTCTTTTAAATAGGTTAGTTAACTTCTGTAGTCAGTTGTGACCCTTTTAAAATCAGGAAAATGAGAGGAAAAGTGGTTTCAGTTTTTAGTGTGATCTTAATGGTCTTTTCTTCCTAACACTATAATATCTTAACTTACAAAAGCTATAATGACATTTTGTTTAAATGTGCATTCAATAAAACTGATTCTTGCCTCATTAAGTAGCTAACAACAGAATAGGATAGATCAATACCTAAATGTCTGTTCGAGTGTGACATTTATACTGTCATGTCAATAGTCTATCAAATATTCATTTAGTAGATACTGTATTGTTGCAGCATGCATGCTGCATATAGCTGCATAAACGCTGAATGCCTGCACATCTGTTGGATGTGGCAAATTTTTATTCCATTTATTCTTCTGGCTCCTGGCTCCTACACTACCCACAATGCAACTTGCTACTAACCATCAGTTAAGTCAGTGATTCTGGTGTGTTATTCTAGCAGACGCAAATGTAACTTAGAGCTGCCAGCCTCCAGCAAGGATAAGGAGTGAGCTTAGCTAACAGGTTTAGTAACATCACTGCTTTCTAACCTCATTTTTTGATTTTTCATTCTTAAATGTGTAGTTTTCAGCCCCAATCAATGCTCACCCCGATGACATCACCTCAGGCATGTTATAATATACAGTTCTGTCTCTTTACCCACAAAAAGATTTAATATACACTGAGCAACAGCAGAAACTCATATTTTTAAAAATCCAATATTTTGCTTTCATTAGCCCTAATCTACTGAAACAATCAAGCATGTGATACATTGAAATGACTTTTTTCAGTACCCACAACCAAAACATGTTAAATCATGAATAACCATAATTTAGTCATAACATAGCCTTAACAGTCATTGGTGCATTTCAGAGTAAATGATGTTGTTGGTGAGATTTATTTCTGCATGATTGAAAAGACCTGGCCAAGGCAATGAAATCCTGGGTCTAATTAATGCCCTACTGAAACAACCGATGATGCCATGGCTTCTGCAAAACACGTAATTCCCAGGATACAGCAATCAGGCAACACCTTCATGCATGACAATGCCAGACCACATGTGGCTCATGTCTGTCAGGAGTAGCCTACTTGGACCAGAACAATGTCGCTGTCCTTCCTTGGCCAGCATATTCACCAGGTCTCAACCCAATAGAGCATGTGTGCGACGTTCAGGATCACCGGGTGAGAGAGAGAGATCCTGCTCCAGCAACACATGAACAACTTGTCACAGCACTGCAGGAAGAATGGCATGCCATCCCACAAGTCCAGATTAACGTCTTATCCATTCCATGCAAAGGAGATGTGACGCTGTAATAAATGCTGGAGGTGGTCACACGCGGTACTGACTGTTGTTGTTCTCTGTGTCACCATCCACACTTTTTGACTTGTAAACACTAAGGCAACAACCACTAATTTGCACAAAAATGATTTTTTCTGTATGGCTAAAGGATGAATAAAGCTGTGTGAACCATAATTTGCATTTGATATTTAATATGAACAGGATGGCATGATATTAAAAAAAAAGTGTTTCTACTGTTGCTCAGTATACATTTTTTCACCTATAAGTAATCCCCAGTACCTTTAAACAGTCTTTGAACTACGAAGTTCCCCTTTAATAATGGATGGATGAATGCCAACTGGAATTCATTACTTTGCAAGAATGTTAGGCCAATGTTAGGCCTAGTTCAAAAGTTACACAAATAGCGACAAGCTGTGCTCCGAGAGCCACTCTCGCTAAGAACACAATAGGATTCAATTCATCGATGGCCTCATCTGGCTCAAGGTGTCCACATAAATTCATTCACTGATGCATACTCCAGGTCCATTACCAAATCCAAGTTGTGCAACATATTAATTGAAATCGAATGCTGTGTACCAGATCACCTTGGATGCTCTATGTTAACAGCAAAGTCCAATAATGTCACTATGTTAATGTCACTATGTTAACGATCCTTCCAGATCACTAATGAACAGCTTTGCTGAGCTTGGTATAACCTGGAATGGGGAAGGGCACACAATCAACATGTTTCACTTTGTTGTGAAAAGAAATAATTGAAACATCATCGTACTTCTGAAAGAGGGGTGTTATTCACGATAACAGCTAAAACAACAAACATCAAAAAAATATATTCCTTTCTGCAAAAGCTCATTTCAAATCATTTTTTTTGACACATTCATATAATTTACAAGAGTTGTTCCTCTCCCAGCACAAAGTGAAAGACAACATTTTGCTGAAATTCTGTACATTAAATGTGCTGTAGTTAGGGATGATGTAAAGAGAATCCTGTCATAAAAGAAAATGTTAGTAATCAAGTTTTATTTGTGGCCTAACATGTCACAGATCAGCTCTTAGACACAGATTTTTGAGATGTCGCTCTGTCATCCATAGGTTTGTGAACCAGTTTGACATATCTCTGCAACTATTCGATGGATTAACATGAAGGTTTGTATATATAGAGATATTTAAAGTCTCCAGAGGAAGAATCCAACACCCTTTGTGCTCCCTTGACTTTTCTTTTGGTGTCATCCTCATTCTTAGTTCTGCGATGTCACTTACAGGGTGTCAGATACTGGTTTGACACATCCCTCTACATCTCATCCAAACACAGCTGGTACCCTTTAACGCGTGGATGAGATGCAGCAAGCTTTAATGTACGTCCGAGTCAAACACATCCACGTCAGTGTCAGACAATCAGAGCAACTAATGTACACAGTTTGATATAGGTTAGTTTTCCCTAACTACAACGTTTTTGAGCCTAAACTTTAAAGTAGCATTCACAGCATTCACAGATGCTAAAAGTTAGTTTATGCGTGTAGCGAGTGGCACATGACAAAATGCCAACATCTGACTAACCAGGATGAGAACATCATTTAAAATCAGTGATGCAAGTTAAAATGTAACAATGACTTTTGGATGCTATGCAATGGTGAATGTTTAACAGCTCTGAAAAAAACAACAAATACATTATTTTCTACTGGTTTTTCTCTTTGGCCATTTTCTCCAATGCAGAAAAATACTGGAAAACGGACCAACTTGTTATGAATCAATGGCGTGTTAAACAAACCATTTTTTAAATACACCTTTAAACATATTTACCTCATTCCTAAGTGAGATATAAGTCTTCTGAATGGTATTTTTAGAAGAGCAATTTTATCCCTTCAGATAAATATGTTCGCATTTATTCTACACAGTCTGTCTGTTGACTGAAATGAACAATGTTAAGAAAGATGTGGCCGTGTGGAGGATGTATCTGTATTTTAAAACCACATACAATTTTGAGCTATTTATGGTTCAGCTCTGAAAAATGTAGCCGTGTTACTGCAATGACTGAATGCACGAACGTCATGTAAAACCCTTCCAAAAGTCACCTACATCCTTTTGGCGGTGCATTGCGCATCATTCATGGTTAACCTGGATTGATTTACACATTTCCAGAAGACAGTTGCAGAGAGAGCTGCTGGGAATCATTGCCTTTCCACACAGCGCCTGAGGCCTGTCAGTCATCTTGACAGACATGTCCTTTCTGGATAAGAAAGTGTTCCAAATAGGGTCCCCAGATAAAGGCTGACAAACCAATCAAAAATAGACAGAAATTAGACTCTCTGACTTGAGAAGTGCCAGTCTCAGTGATTGTTAAGCTTTGCAGGTGACTCATTGTAAAACGACAGAAGGAAACGTCTGTTTTAGATCATAATCTTGTCAAAGAAATGCAATTAGTTTTCACTTTTTTTATTTTACTTAATGCATCATCGTTTTAAGACAGTGTTGGAGATAGAGGGAGAGCCAAGTCTGGTCACTATAGTCAGTGAATCTAAAATGAAGCAATATTCACATTCATCATTGTAATGCAGCTAAAGATTCATCTTCTTATGTAAAAAGAATGGGCATAAAGGTATTTTATATGTGAAGGAAGTGAGTTGTAACCCTCATGACGAGCACCTCGCCATAATCCTCTGCAGCTAATGTGAAAATGTTATACCTTTCAAGTCCGAGACATAAGATTTGTTTCTACAATAAAAAGGTAGAATTTAGCCTTATTCTCCTCACCTGAGATTCATTTTATGCTCCTCACAGAAGTGTGAATGAGCCTTCCCCCTTTGGAGAGCTTCCTTACAGTGCAAATCTATTTGAGTGGCTTTCTGACATTATTACATAGGTCACGGTTAATTGCACCAACCTACCTCCAGCATATTGTTTGTGAGTGTTTCTTTTAGACTGTGCCAATGCCAGTGTGCAGACCAATTTGGATCTTCCAGCATTTGAATTTACAACTTCCTCTCCTGTTCTATCTCACAATCATCGCCAAGTTATCCAGTATCAAGATCAATCTCTCTCTCTCTCTCTCTCTCTCTCTCTCTCTCTCTCTCTCTCTCTCTCTCTCTCTCTCTATATATATATATATATATATATATATATATATATATATATATATATATATATAACTGGAAAAAAAATCCTGTCAGTTCGGGAAGAGGTTTTTTCATACTTAATTAATGCCAAACAAGCTTTCGTAGGCTATAGGAAGAAGGCTGAAAGAGTTAAATGAAGCAAACAGAAAGGGGTGAACCAAAGGACCAACACTGTTAATCACAAAAGACGGCTGCTAATGACAAAATGTAAAACATCAAATGACAAAACTTTTCAGCCTCTTGACTAAGTTCCCTGGCAGGGGGGCCCAGCTTTCTCTCTAAAGCCTCATGTTAGCGAGGAGCTCACATAATGATCCACAAATCCCCCTACAGTGCTCATGACATACCACCGCCTTTAGTTCCTTTTATGTGTTAATCCTTACAACATGTTTGACAGAAACAAAACATCTGATGCTGATGGGGCCGAGTCAACTTTTCCACTGATTATCCCGAGGAAGTGTTTGTGTGCCCACAAGTGTGTGTGTGTGTGTGTGGAGGGGGGAAGTCGGATGGCCCGTAACAGCTTGACATGACTTGGGTTGCAGCAGGGCTGGTGTCACATTATAAAATGAAGTCATGTTGAAGAGAGAGAAGTGTACGTCAAGCTCATTTTGCTCTCTGTCTGACGCTGTCTAAGCCTATGTAGTGTGCAGTGACACTCAAACAGCTCCAAATGAGTGCTGATGCCCTAAATGTTGATGTGTTGTGCCATTTGCCGTTTGCCTCATTCATAACTTATGATATTACTCATGGTAATGGTGCAGGCCCTTGTGCCAAACATAATGAAACGTGATCAGTGAAAGGGAATCTCAAAGTTGGCTGTCAGTTCTGTTTCAATGAATACATTTAAGTGAGTTGCTGCAAATGAAATGCTTTAATTCCTTGATCTTATTGCAATAGCGTAACTTTTTCGGAGGCACATTTTATAAAGCTAAATGGATTCTAGTTTAAAAAGCATTAATCAATAAGCTTCAGTTTCCATCAGATGTACGCTTCAATATGAGCTCTTTTGCAGAGAGCTGGATTTTGGGTAACATTTTGATATATAAGGGGTCTTAAAAAGGCTTGCATTAATCATAATAAAGCTGAAATGTGATGCTTTAATGATTCCATTTGAACTTAAAGTGAATGTAGTATATGTCTTCTGCTCATTAATGGAGATAAATCTATGTAACTAAAAATGTTCTTTGGACAACTTAAAACATTGTCATTGTCGCTGCCTGTCAGATTACAATCAGACAGGATAAAAAGTGAAACAGAAGTTATTCAACACGATCACTGTTAGAATATCAATAATAGACAATTCTGCAACATCTTAAAGGTGAAAGGCTATATTTGCCGGCCTGCGATGGTGCGCAAACTCTTCTGAAATTCAGAAAAGCTAAACGCCCATCCACCACTCTGTTGGTTTTCTGTCTCTCAGCATAAAAGGGAACACCACTGAACATTGGCAATGGATGTAAACTATGAGGTAGAATTTTAGTGAAATTGTGGGACCGTAAGATTCAAATCTGGATGTGGTTTTATTCAGGTTTAGAATAGAATAATAAAGGTCAATCAAGGTTTTGTGGTGCCTCTAATCCCACCACAAATAGCTAGTTTTCCAGCCACCATGTATTCCTTTCATTGCTGGCCATGGTGGGTTGGAGCCCCTTCAGGGACATTGCAAAAGCTATTTTGTCCTGAAGCATTGAGTTGTATTTCATTGCTCATACAACATTACAATTACTTTGATGTTGACCTCATTGCAGCTGTTTATGTTTACAAGCTCTTTCACGAACCTAGTTTTATAACACGCCTAATTTACTGCAGCTACAGCAGGTTTAATGTATGTTGTCTCATAAAAAACACACAATAAAAGCAGCTGCACATTTACTATTACTCTCTGGAGGCTATTCGGTCCTGTCACACATACAGAGGCCCACACAACAAACAGCTGTTTAAGGAAATGTATGTTTTAGAATAGAGCGGTATGGTTTGTTCCATGCTGCCCCTGATTTAAACGTGCAGTGTACGTGCATCTGTGCTTAAGCAGGTGACATTCAAATTTGGATAAGAAATTACTGTGAAATAAAGCTTCCTCTAAAAACATAAAACAAGTTTTTTTAAATATTGATGTCTATATACTATGTCTGTTGCATTTTTCTAAAATCATATAACTTTTTACACTTATATTTGTAGAACTCAGATGTAGAAAAATGTCTCTATACCTCATTCCAAACCATAGATGATTTATCAGTTTGACTAATACAGACAAAATCCCTAAAATACAATTGTCATTACTATTTTATCTGCTTAAAAATGTCAACCATCAGCACTATTGGGAGATCCAACGGAATGAAAATCCCTCATCCCTTTGCTAATCAAAATTTCCATTTCCCATCATTTGGGGGTTCATGATGCAGGATAGCCTATGCTTTTATCCCAGGTGGAGGTTTAATTTAAATCGAGGCTCGGAAATGAAAAAGCCAGCCTGTGTGTACCTGTCAATCAATCCTTGTTCATATGGGAAGCTCTCCCGCATAGGCACTGACAAGAGTGAGCCTATTTGATCTGGGCTTTTCAAAGAGGAAAAAGCCCGAATGGTCATCAGAAATCATTTGCTTCTCACCAGGACATTCAAGTTCTATCCTGACAGGACACAATCATACATGGGTTAAGGCAGCAGATCTCTTGGCAATCTTTTTACTATTGCAACTCGTTTTGATTTTAGATTTGATTCTTTTATTCAATCAGAACTTATTAAATAGCTTTCAGCTTGAACTTGAGAAAGGAAAGTTACTGAGTTAGTCCAAGCATAACACTACAGTAAAATATGACGTAACGGTCATGATATGTTTTGTTTTCTGGAAACATCAACAAAAACTGTTCCTTATTATCGGTGTCATGCTGGGGTTAAGTCTGGGACATGAATGCATTCTTTGACATAGCTTGCAAACAAATGGCTCAGAAGTGGAATAGCTGTAATCGCCACACTCATAAAACATGCATGAAAGAGTGTTTAAGAGTCAGCCTATCATAAAGAATGGTTGCACTGAGAAATATCATGGAGGCCATGTAAGTGATGAAGACGAAGAGGAAGACAGAGGGTTAAATTATGACACAGAGGGGTGATGGTTCTGCTGCAGGAGATCCCCCTCACAGATAATCACAGATTTAAATCAAAGATTTTAGTACTGATTCTCTTAACATTGATATATGTTTCAAATCACAGAATAGCATCTAAACCTTTAAATGGTACAGGATGTCCCTTTAAGACTGCACACATGAAATAATCAGTATATTCTGAACAAAGATCATCACAAAGACTCCACCAGTCTCTCTTAAACAACTTCATACAGTAAGTGAGGAAGCGTTTTTCTTATGATTCATGTGTCAATATGAAACTTTCTCCCCCCAGGTACACCTGTGTCTGCCTGTTGTTGTTTTTTTGGTTGTTGTTTTTTTTTTGTCTTTTCAACGTACACAATCTGTATGTCGCACAAACAGGCATAATGCAGGGAGCGGCATTCAATACATTTGATGCATAATTCATATTTATGTATGTACATTAAAAATTCAAGAGCTCAACAAATGATATTTGAAAAAGACAAACAAGAATGTATCGTGGAACACAGCATGGAATGCACAACGTTTAATATCTCCCACTGGGTTTACTCAACAAATAGTAGTTTTTTTAGTAGTTTAACTGTTGTGGCTACTGGTTCATATTTCCTAATACCACAGGTATTATCTCTTAACAATGTATGAGGACATCCCCCATTTTGATCCTGTGGTTACACAGTGTGACGTAGCCACGCCTCTTGAAGACGGGGGGCTGGTACCACACTCCATTTTGCAATCACAACAATATTATTCCACTTAAGTCAATTTAATTGTTCGGACATTCAAACGAGCTTTAAATGAATTCGGACAGATTAATGGGGACACTAATCACATGATGAGGGGTTTGTCCTTTCAATCCCTGTTAAATCCCTCTTGCTGCACAGGAGCCATTCTACGCAATGACAACATGGGAAGCTGACAGTATTCTTCCCTCCCAGCTGTGATGTAGGCTACTCTACAATGCCCTGGGCAACAAAAATGTTAATTGGGCATCTAATATGCAATTTTGCTGGCCATAATGTGTAAATATCACTTTACGTTAATTGAAGAAACCAAGCAAAGTGATGTCCAAACCTCTTAGCCTCTGTTTGCCTTTACACTAATACTAAGGTCGCTCCTTGACTATGCAAAAGAAATGCTTGAAAATGCAACAGAAGGCTTTTCCCTTCTAGATAACGCCCATGCAGTTATTTATTGCTCCAGCATTCTTGTAAATATGGGATTTCAATAAATCAATTTGTGACAATATTAATTTAAAAAAGTACATTAAAACTGCTCTTTTACATACAGTATATTCTAAGGTGTTAAATGAAACCTAATGATGGAAAATAACCTAGAATGTATTGTATTATGTGAAAATCATTTAAGCTTAAGTGTGGAGGGTTGACTTAATGCTCGACCTAGTCAATGACGGGAAAAGGTTAAACTTTTTACAGTTGCTCTAGTGACGTTAATGGCACAGTCAACAACCATTATTTATTCGTTTAAAAGGGAAACCCATACACACAAAAAACGGTCGTCTTGTAATTGTCTAAAGTTAAACTCACCAACCTTGGAATGTATGCAGACAGACATGCATTATTTTGACAGTAATGCACTAAAATGGCCTATCAACAGCAACAACTCCTCATCTCCCTGAGACAACCCGTGTTACTTATTGCTGTACATTAAGATCTTAAAACACTGCCAGCATCCCATTAATACATCTCATTGCATAAAATTTCCATTTGATTTGTATTCAGAATTTTAGATGACCAGTAGAGCACCAGAAAACCCTCATTACTTCATATTCAATCAATCACTCATCGGCGAGCGCCTGTATTATGCCAGTTCTGGCAGTGTGTGGTTTCATCTTGATTATGGAGATTGGCATTAAAATCAGAAGAACAATACAGCCTCCTCCCGCATGGCTGTTCTTGAACATGTCACAATTTCATTACTATTGACAAGCTGCATTATAATGTACTTATGTGTCTTCCTCGTCTGCATCGGGTTAGAGTCAAATGCTCGAAGCACTGCAAGCCCTCCAGAAAATTCACCTTATTTTGAACGCTATGAAATCTTCAGTGTGTCTTAACTTCAATTGTATATTTTACAAATATAAAAAGAATTTAATAAGCAAATATTTTTGAGCCTAAGGTAGTAAAATGAGGTCGTTCAGGTTTATGAAAAAAATATTTACAATCAAATAATTTGCATTTTTATCTTAATTTGAATATTTGCTTTGCTGATAATCTACATATAACAAGAGTTTAAAAAATATATATAGTCATAAAATATAGAGTAAGAAAAAAGTGCCACTACTGCAGACTTTTAGAGCACATTTACAGAATTTATATGAACATGACCATTCTCTTGGTCCTAGCCAGTCAGCTACTTTTATTTTTGTATGGAGGGTAATAATATTCTTTTGCTTGCTTTGCTGAATAATGTATGCAAATGAGCTATAAGCTGTATAGCACTCCACACCGAGCACAGGCCAAAGGAGCAGCAAATAATTTGAGTGGGAATCGGAAGGCGATATTTCCAACAGCAATGGTTACAGGAAAAAGTCCCATTCATTTTTATGCACAATATTACATGCCTGATGAAGCACTTTTTATGGCTTGAATTAAAATCTCCTCATGGCTGTGGGCATTAAGGGTACACTAGTTTGTTTGTTTGTTTGTTTTTTCATCTGACACCATTATTGGCAGGACAACATTTGTCTCTGCCTGAGTTTCATTATGTGGTTGGGTTTGATTAGGTTTATGCACAAAAACTACTTGGTTAGATTTATGGAAACATTGTAGTTTTGGGTTAAAAATGACTTCTAGGAGTTTCTTTGTCATGGTCACACAATTAACATGAGGTTTGTCACAAAAAACAAAAAAATGTCAGCTGTCAGTTGGAAATGGAAAGCCGTCACCCATGTTAAAGGCCTCTGTTTTTATACCCATCTACCCCTCTTCTCCATACACAGTCGCTCTGCTCTATAACTGAAGACACCTGAACCCCTACTCTGCTCCATGATTACCACAGCTGGATTTGTCACTTCCATAAACGGATTTTGTTATTGAAGTTCGAGGAACTTGCTGAAATTCTTGTTGCCATTTGTCTTGGGGAGGACAGTCTTTTTTTTCTCCATAGCTACAGCAGCTGACATGCTTTCTCAGAAACAAAGATAAAATAATTAAAACATATCTACAGGTTTGTTATATTATTCAAGAACCTCCAGTTCCTGTGCGTTGAATGAAAAAAAGTTAATGGGAACTGTTTCCAGAGTTTCCTTCCACTTCTCAAACCTACTGGCCATGAAAATGTCTTTCTTTTTTCTTTTTATTACTATTTTGAATGAAGTAAGATAAACAGGCTATGGCCGGTGTGGATTAGCAATAGTGTGGATGCACCAGCTGGATTCACACCAGGACATTGATTTGAATGGTGACCGTCGAACTAACAGAAATAAAGTGTGACAATGAAAGTTCTTCAGGCAAACAATGTCACAAGAGCATTATGTGTTCGCTCAGGCGTCTGAGACAGCACTTTCATCACCACAGCAGAAGTGGTTCTGTCACACTGCAACAGGAAGCTTCGTGTGGAGAAGGTGGCGGATGGGCTCTCTCTGTGGTCACAAAGTTTTTCAATTTCACTGTCAATTTCCTGGGTAATTACTGGTGCTTTTGATGGACTTTTTATGACACCAGCATCCCTCCTGTGAGACGCTGAACATGCTTAGCTGCTAGAGGATGGGGCAACACTTCTGACACCAATTCCCACCTCCCATAAGTGGACCTTGTCACTGGTGACCCCTGTGGCATTCTCTCAACAGGATGATTCTGGCCAGCTTTACTTTATCTGCACCACTAGCCTGAAGATGGGTCGACTGGGCCATGACCATGACGTTGTGTGCTTGACAGCAAAGTTTGGGAAAAGACACAGAGGAGTTTTACATGTGCTGAATATTAAAGTCTTGTTAAGTGTCAGGCTGGTCAGTTAATTGATGATATCTGATGTGTAAATAACAGATAAAAAGGAGCACTTAAACATTTATTTCCTCTTAAGCTTTCCAGATCAGTGAGCTTGACAAATCAGCCAACAAGAAAAGGGACTAGCATTCAGGGCTTATTGGGCAGCACTGTCTGGATGGCACTCTGTCTGAAGAGATCAGAACACCAAGCACATCTCCCACGAGATCGATGGGCCGACAAACAGATGAGCCCACAGGCCGGGGGTCACAGATCATTAAAAGCCATCTATCAGCAGCTTTCAAGGCCTTTAATTCCCCCCAAATCGAATATTTCCATGTAAATATGTCAAAACAGGAATGAAATTAGCATGGTGGTTTATTGACTGTGATAAAATCTGAAAAGCACCACTGCACATAATTACATACTTGTCAGAGCCATAAAAATTAGCTTTATTATCAATGGAATGGTTTTGTACAACTTCATTTAGGTCCGATGTCTTCCAGATGGGGCTGCTCTCTGCACTTGAGCAGTTTTTATGCGGCGCGCCCGCCACACATACACACACACTACGGTCTTTTTCATCCTTTTATCCCCTTGCTGAAGGGAAGAAAAAAAGAGTGAAAGAGACGATGATAACTCTGGCAGGGTTGAGGGCCAGATCAGCTGTGGCTGATAGCAGAAACTTTTGATCTCATTAATGATACTGGCCTCCATTGTGAACCTAATCGCACACAAATCAAGAAGTCAAATCAAATCAAGAAGTTGGTGATGTTTAAGATGCAGAGAGTAAAGAGGGCAGCTCTTTAATTTCCTTCAAGAGTTGATACCCTACAAAGAGTGGAATATTTTTCAACATATTCTCCCATTTGCTCGGCATTGTGCAACTTGTGAGTAGCTGCACAAGTACTATAAGTATGTGTGGCAGATGGTATCCGGTGCGTTTCACTTCTTGTCTGCCCCTCTACCCCCACTGCCACATCAGTGAAGCCGCTGTAGCGTGTCAGTCGGCTGCACTAGCAGTTTTACCCCCATCTTTTATTTAGGTTTTCATCATTATTTGTCGCTATATTGTTCCATCCTCTCCTAACTCCATTATCATATCAATTATCGTCTCAGTCACACATTCTGATTTCCACTCATATCACATTTACATCAAGTCGATAATGCATCCCTGTTCCTGAATTATTCAGTTAACAACTTGAACTAGAGGAGGTTGATTCATATTTAAAACAGACACCTATTCTTAATGGCAGCTTCTGCTTAATCCTTAAGGAAAGCTGACTTGCCGTGATTCTGTTTCTCACTTGACATGCATATCTCTCTCCCTCCTTTCAAGGTAACCCCCTGCCAGTAAAGGGCATCAAAATACAGTGAATAGACTGATAATAGTCTTCCTTCCTGTTAAGCTCAACTGTGTACAAACCAGTTAAGGTTTTTTTTCTGTTTCCCTGCAATGTTTAAACACAAGGGAGAGAAAATATGTAAATTAAAACTAGTCTGCTGAGGCTTACCTGAAATGGGAAACTGAATGTAACATGGACCTCCACAATAAATCATGCTAAAGTTTTGCCTTTTTAAAAAAGCAAGCAATATTCAAACTAATATCTAGAGAGATTAATCTGAGTAATGAGGTTTAATGTTTTAGTTCAAAGACATGCTCCTGAGAAAATTAAACAATATTAATTAAATAAACATAAAAACACCTCAGAATTGCACAATGGTCAATTCAAAAGTGAGGCCTTCTGAGTATCACAAAAGATGATTGACAGTTCTTTCTTCCACTTAGACATAAATATGGACTCTTCCAACATTCTCACTGGGTAGTCAAAGGTCTTCTGGTTTCAAACTATAAGAACTTGTTGGCCATTCTTTAGTTTAGTGACATGATTGCGAGGCACAACAATCTGATTTAGAATATATCTGAGGTAGAAGATATGGCTGGATGTCTTCCATCATGCTTTAATCATGCTTCATTTTACATCACTTATCGCTCATGAAGTCACATCATCAGCACAAGAAGAAGTCTATCTCTGCAAGAACAGTTTGTTTTTCTTCAATTTTTGGGCAGCAGATTAGTGCAAATAGCCGCCCCCATAGAGCTGGGGTCTGCCCCGAGGTTTTTGCCCATTAAAAAGCAAGTTTTTCCTCACCACGGTTTCCAAGTGTTTGCTCATGGAGGATTTGTTGGGTCTCTAAAATAAAGAGTATAGTCTAGACCTGCTCCATTTGGAAAGTGTCATGAGATAACTTGTTCGTTCGGTGATTTGGCAGTAAATAGATGGAACTGACTTATCTTAACGTGACTCAACTTATGAAATGATGTCAGTTTAGACAACCAGGGCATCCAGAGACACCCAGTAGTTTTTTTTTAGGGCTTCCTGGGGTCCACAGAAAAAAAAGCATCTTAAGGAAGATGCTCATCAGATGAGGACCCTGAGATAAAACCATACCAAATGGAGGTCTGTGGTCTTACTTGTGTCAAGGTGTCCTTGACATGACAAAGTTTGACAACTGCTGATCCAGAGCATCAAAAGCTTCATATAGGTATAGAATAAATTGAGACATGATAGCCTCCTGTCTTTTTTTTTTGTCAATTATGAGAGTCACTGGCTTAATCTCCTCTGGAACTTGAACACACCTCAAAATGCATATCAATCAAATAAAAAAAACACTAAACACAACCGCCCTGTTATTTGTGTGTTCTACAGATAGAAACTGTTGGATCCTCAGGTTAGTAGAATATTCAGGGATGTAACATGTTGGCATTTGAAGTAGCCTAAGTGCTGGTGCAAATGTTTAAGACATCATTACCTCTCACCCTCTTCAGGAGAGCCCCTTTGAGAAACGGAATTTGTTAGATGGAGGCATCTCATTACCCTGCACAAAAGACGATAATGTGCCTCCCATATTGCCGTTCATGGGCATTCAAAGAAGCTTTCCAATAACGTAACGTGTTCCTAATGAATGTATTAATGATGTTTGTGCTCTTGAGAGTTATTTGCGGGCTGTTTGTGGGCAACAGAGTCTTTTAAAATTAGCTCTACTATCATACTTAATGCTTCCCCTGTGTGCTTTGACACTGTCTTCAAAACGGCTACAAGAAAAGTATTAGGAATTCCAAATAAAGTGCTACATTTTAGCATCAGGTCTCAAGTTAAAGGATCAACCCTCAAAGTAGGCTTTCAGGATTTTATGATTCACCTGCTTAAAATATTTGCAGAGAACAGAATGTAGGTTGCAATATGTGTAAACAGTTATTATTAGAATACAAATTTCTTTGTGATTTTTGTAGTAACATTATTTATAGTTTCTTCTGCACTGATCTCCCCTAAGAAATACATGACATCCCCATACTACATCTCCAACAAATGACTACCTTAGTGATAACAGACACACTCCTGATGCTCAAATAAAGCACAAGTCATCTTATTCTTCTGGGAATAACAACGCTTAAATAACTGGCTAACAAACCCTTCCTCATTCCCCCAGAAAACAATGACACCAGTGTCACTAATTTATGCCACAGCCCTAAAAGAAATAAAAATGTAAAAAGCCGCATGCATCAAAGTCAACAATAACATTGTTAGGACGACAAAACACTGACAATATTTGTCTGTACTTGACTGTGCACAAGCAGCGAGCCATGAGAAGCTAACATGTCTTATAGACAATCGTCACAGTGCAGGAGGAATTAACTATAATTTGATTTGACTTATGTTCTTGTCTGAGAGGCTTCTACCATTTGTTTGTGTTGAAACATCCATCCACCATGCAATATTTCTCAAGTCACCGTCTATTTCAGATGAGCAGTTTCCCAAGATCCTTCTTCTCCCACTTGTCTAATTACCATAGAAGTCTTTTTTTTAAACACCCCCTCCATCTTCCCCAAAGGAGACCACATGCAACTATAATTGCCTCTCTCATTAGTTATGTTTTCACAAGACGAGAAAGGGGGCAATTAATTTTATCACTTAATTTTGTCGCCGATATTTCCAAGGCCTCAGTATTGATGTGTCCACCACAGCCAGGCCCATTTTTCAGGAAAATTAATTGACAAAGGAGTAAAATTTATCAACATATCAACAGGATTAGACGACAAATTGATGCAATTGAGGGAATCAATTGTGTTTCTGTCATTGGGGTCCAACAGCCCAACCCAGACCAGAGCTGGACAAGCTCCACCCGTGTGAGAGTGACTTCTGTGGCAGGTGCCATGATTTATGTTTTTCAGACAGGGGGCATAAATCAGAATGAGTTACAAGAGCTGTACTACCGCCCCTTGAGAGTCAAACAATCGCCTGCAAAAAGCAATTGCAACACACTAAGAGTTCACACACACACACACACACACACACACACACACACACACACACACACACACACACACACACACACACACACACACACACACACACATATATGCATGCATGCACAAAAAAGCATGCACAATAATCAGAAACAAAAAATATTATAATTATATGTAGCTGCTAAAAACGCATTATTAGATATGGCAAATCTTCACATTATCTGCATAAAACACATAAAAACATGAGGGTCATTACTCTCCAAAGAACAGCAGTTGAACCGGTGAAGTTTTGTGTATCTTTTGCAGAACATTCAAGCCTATCTGTATAGATCAGACAGGACTATGTCTAATGTGTGTCAGCACATGTCTGCTGAACATTTGAGACCCAGCACACAGTTTTCTTCTCTGACACATGAGCCTGGCTGTCTGCATTACATCTGCTCATCATGAATGAAAGAATTTGCGTCATCTATCGAAAACATTCAGGAATGTTTAAGCACACGGTGAGAGCAAATTGAGTAACAAAATGGCCACAGTGCATCACCTACTGTTCCATCCTCTCAAGAGGGCACGCATTTTATTCTCAGCAGACGAGAGTGCGCGACACCAGAGGGTGAGGGGGAGAAAAAAAACTGTATAACACTGAAGCAAGCAGGAGAATTGCTCAGGCGCCGGGACTGTCATGTCTGTATAAACAGGCATTGATTTTTCTGTCCAGCCCTGGCACCTCAGCCATTTATTCTTAGCTTTGTGGTTGGGGCCCAGCGGGGCTGGAGAAATTCTGTTAGAGTCCAGTTAGGCCCTTGAGGCCTGTGTGTGGGAATAGATTTCACCTGTAAACGAGAAAAAGGACCGGAGCCACTTAACAAGGGCAGACTGTGTCACCAGAGGGTAGGATGGGTGAAGTCACACTGGATGGTTAATGACACATACTGTGGTAAGAAGAAGAGAATGAAAGATATAGGAAGGCGGAATAAAATGTAACGGGCGAGAGGAACAGGAAATGTTAATTTGGTAAAAATGGGTAAAAAGAGCAGGAAAAACAAAAGAAACAAACATTTATGAAAAAGACATTAATGAGATATTTATTTCAAATTAAAGGTTCAATATGTCACAAGAATAATCTCAAACAATTTTGTTTTAACAGTCTGTAATGTCTCATAATGAGTCAGTCCCCCGTGATTCCAGTGCAAACTGGTGTGACCTCAGCCTTGGTCCAAATAAAAGACCTAATACTTAACTTCAATGCCAGTCAAACATAGATGTAGATGTAGTTTGTATTGTTAACTGCTTTACCTGCAACTGGGACACTTATATTTATTCTATGTGTTCTGCTTTTGGCAACATACAGTGCATTGGGAATTAATGTGTGAATTTTTCAGAAACCGGAGAGCCATAAGAGACCCAGATAAGAGAAATAGAGTACTCGTCTACACCTGGCAGTGTGGGAGAGGTCAGGAAACTGAGCGGCATCCTCACTAGGAGGTGAAGTATATCTGTAGAATAAATACAGATATACTGCTTGTATTATTCAACCCATTTTCGCCTGCTGTAATGTAGTTCCTACTACAAATGACTAAACATGTATAAGTTATACTGATTACAAATCTTTTAAAATGTGTTACATAATGTCACATAATGGTGGGAAATACTGTGCTGTTCTGTAAGGATGTACATCTATGCAGCTTCTGCATCCATTATTGTTTTTAATATTATCAGGACTTTACATTTTGTTGGAGAGACCATCTCTCATGTCTTGAGATACCTTGGCCTTGTATTTGCATGTTGTATATTTTCATTTAGGTGTTATTGATGAGAGTAAATTGACTTTGTTGGAACTCTCTCACTTCATTGCATTGTCCGATTGATTAACTTGTTGGGCAGCTTTGTATACAGTACTCTGTCCACTGTGGTTTCAGTGTTGTCTCAGTGACACAAAGGGAATCTACTTCCACGCATGCACGATGTAGGCCCATTTATGCTCTATGTTAAAGATGGATACGGGCACGGACGGAGCCTTCTGTCCTTCAAGCAAGGCGAGACAAATGTCTATGGACGCAACGAAGAAGAAAAAAGTGGCGTAAAAAAGTGAAAAACCTCTCAGTCCATGTATGTAATGGCCCCTCGTCATATTTGTTGCTGTTGAGACACTTCACTGCCCTCCTACGGTTGTATCGACGTTAACATAATGGACGAATGGATGTATGTAGGCGTTGACAGATAGACCGTTTACATACATAGAGGAAGCATAAATGGGCCTTAAGTCTACATGATTAACACCGTGACATATTCCTATATTCAATATCAGTTTCTTTACCCAAAACTTCCTCAGGACCATCTTCAGGATACTCCTTCCTCAGGAAACTCTTGTGCATCATGTTTTAAATCTTTTCCCAAAAACAAGTCATGCAATCTTAAATATCTTTAGTATCTTTGGTATTAACTCATTAAAATAAAGTCCTGAGGCTTTGAACAAAGCTTGACTGCACTCAATAAGTTGCTATGGATGGACCCGTCGGCAAAGCTTAAGAGCCAAAATGAAAAACAATATACTTAAATCTAAAAGACTGCTCTCACTTTTATAAAGACCAATTGTTTGAAATAGAGACATTGAGCTTCAACATCAGGAGGAACCTGTAATTGAGAGAAATTAAAGACAGTGAATTTCACACACTGAGAAAAGTACACTGCTCTGTGAAGTTTCAGCAGAGAGTGACAGTAATGATAGTGTGTAAAGGTTAACTCCTAGAGAAACCCTGCTGAATGGAAAGGAGCGGGGCAGGTTTGAAAAGTACTTATTAGTCAAACTGGGTAACAACGGCGCTACTCGCACGTTATAATCAAATCACGCCATATACCTAGTTGAAATGCAGCATCTGAGTAGCAACTCACCCTCCAACTTTGACAGGAGAGTTATTTTTACTGATACTTTGCCTGCCTATTCTCTTACACACTTACTGAAAATGGCACCATCAACAAATGGAAAGAAACACAATGAAAGGTGAGTGGGGTGGAGAGGAGAGATTTTAGTGAAGTGGGAAGGGATGTGAAAAGCTATCATCAACATACTCTCCTCTTGTTTTTCCCCTCTCTGCCCTCGAGTTAACCATGCAATTGTTTGTGGAATACACAGAGTGCCATGCAATTTTAATGAACCTCAGCATGCGTAGATTTCCTGATTTACTTCTGGTCACCACCAGTTTTTATTCAGTACCAAACACTCCTACTTACTGTGTGATCAATACGTGGTGTTTCTAAATGAGGCAAAGGGTTTCAGTGTTATTTTTACAAGATCAGATGGCTCCCTTTGATTCCCTGCCGTGATGTGTCTGATCTCCTATATCAGACAGCCTCCAGTGTTCGTAAGCCCATTTTGTATAAGAATAGCAGGAATATTATGTGAGTGGAAAAACAACATTGTTGCTGTTCAAGGACTTGTATGGTAACTAGAAATTAATATAAAAAACAGCAGTTTTTATTGTTGTTGTTGGTGTTTTGTTTTAGTTGGCACCGCTGCTTGTGAGAATTCCACATGAAGCAAATTAACAGTTGCAGATTTGCTCTTAATTGCATATACAAGAAAAGCTTTGGCTTAGGGAATATTGTATGTAAATAAGGCTTAATTTTGTTTTCTTCACTGCTGGTGCTTTATCATAAAAATCAGGTACTTCCCCTTATGAAATAATACTTAATACACAGGGGTGCACGGAATAGTTTTGGTCTGATTCTCAAAGGAGCACCTGGAGATGTTGCTTGCTGCTCACCTTTTGCACTGCATGAAGCAGGGCAGATAAAAGCCTCCATATTTTCAGCAGTCTCTTGACTCCATCGCAGACCATCTAATATTTTGAGACTTCCCTTGTTTGACAAAGGCAATGCTGTTCTCACCACATATCTTATTTAATTGTTCTGTTCTTTTTGCACTGCCTTATTGCAAATAAAAGTTTAGTAACTTTACAATGGGGCAAGAAAATGTCTCGCAGTACGAGGCCATATGATGTGGGCGGTACACAGAATACGCACAAGGGAACCCCCGATCACCACCATCTCACGCAATAAGGGAACAACCCTGACTCAGACACAATGTACACAGTGGTGGTACACAAAAGCGCTTCTTGTTCTAATACACGCGGCACATCGTTTATATTGACTATGCATGCGTACCTGCGCACCACTTATGTGCACTCCCGTTATTATACAATGTGTAATAGCATGTGTCACAAAAAGTACACACACTTCACATATAAAAATCTAAAATGTATAAACCAAAGATCAGTGACTAAGACTAATTTAATTACTTGCACTGATTTGATAAACCGTGTATTTTTTTTGTTGCACAAATCATGTGTTCAGGAAAAGTATTTCTATAATTGATTCAGAGCAGAGGCTGGCCATACAGTTGCAGATTTGGTTCCAGCTCTTAAGATGTGGATCACAGCCAACAGAGCTCAGTAGCTGGAAAGTGTCTGTGCTGTGCTGAAAACTCTGTAGTAGGACCAGACTGATGGGTAAGTTTATCTATTGCTGCTGTCTGCTGTTGTTTTTTTCATTTAAACCTGTTCACTGTCTGGTTGGAATCATATTGTTGACATTTGTGTTTTTAATAAAATGTATGGACTGGCAATCATTAAGTATGCTGCATTTTTTTTCTTTTTTTTCTATTTTTAACAACAGCATTATGGAAGCTGCATTTGAGGCACAATGTTGTCTCTTTTTGTGTTACATAATACAACATTTTTGCCTTTAGACTTACTTATGTTCAACTATAGATCATTAAACATATAAATAGAGAGAAAAACCATGCTGCCTTCTAAAAAAGGTTTTGTATTTATTTTATTAATTGCTTTCTATGGTGTGAAAATGATCAAATTTCTCCCACCAATGTGTTGAAATGCAATTATTGCATGATGCATCGTCTCTATCCAACCTCAAATTCATACAAATGCTGTAATTGACCACTGTGTCACGGACTGCTAGAGGTAATGAGCAAGTGATCACATCATAGACTGCTAGATGGGATGAAAGAAACATCACAATAAAGGAAGGAGAGGCCAAAGCAGTAAATATCCCTAGGCCTCACAGTGCTGATACTAATTGCGTTCCCAAACTCGAGTGCTGTAAATAATGAAATTTTAATTTCTGCTCTTGCTATTGCATTTTCCTCATTCATGTTCAGATGAGTGTTTCAAAGAAATCCACTGCTGGCATGAGGGCAAAAGAAATTAATAAATAAAGTGGAGGGTGAGGGGAGGGAGTGGGTGAGGGAAGAAGAACAGAAAACAGACCGCAGATGGAATAGATGTTTATCATGTTGACTGATCGACTGAAATGACTTGAATAAGGTTAAAAACACAAACCACATTCAACATATTTTGAAATATGTCAAAACATCTCTGGAATGGTTTAATAGTAATATCAATATGTGACCATATGTCACCCATTTAACTCTTCTAATACATTTTCTCAAACAACAGTCTTACCACTAGTTTTTACAGGCTGACATCTCTACCATGATGACCGTCTATTTTAATAAATGTTAATTACCTTAAAATGGTCTCGCTTGGGCAGCATGGTGACATAGTGAGTAGCGCTGTTGCCTCACAGCAAGTAGGTACTGGGTTCAAATCCACCTTGGGACTTGGGGCTTTTCTGTGTGGAGTTTGCATGCTCTCCCCCATGTCTGCATGGGTTCCCTCCAGGTTCTCTGGCTTCCTCCTACCACCAAAAACATGTAACGTAGGTGAATTGCTGACAATTAATATTGATCTTACAAAAACAGGGAATTTACTATTTACTCCAGGTGATGTCCTTGGATTAATTCTGAAGCAAACCTGCTGGAAAAATTTCTCCTAAACAAACTCCCAGCTACACAAATACACCTGTGGCACTGTTACAGGAGTAGCTAACACTAGCTTTGAACCTAGTGAGAGTTTGACCAAATCTCTCGATGCAGTGATGAGTAATATCATTATTGCTATTGACAAAAAGTTAAACAAGATGCTGCATGACATCAGGATAAAGATCTCTCAGAGGTTAGGGGTTAGGTTAGGGTTGTCATGCAGTGTTCATCAGACTTGGAATGTCACCTGTCTGGCAGACAAAGAACTGGAGCTGGTGCAGGAGTGCCAACTTGATATAGTGGGCTCACCTCTATGCATAGCACTGGTACTGGAACCAAACTTGAGGAGAGGGCTGAACTCTTCCTATTCTGGAGTTGCCCAGGGTGACAGGTGCTGGGTGACTGGCTGCAGGGATACACACAAGTCTCTGGCTGAGGGCTGCTATGTTGTAGTCTCGGAGAATGAGAGAGTCGCGCTCATGCAACTCTTTATCGCTGATTGGAAGGCTCTGACTGCTGTGTGTGCTTACGCACCAAATAGCAGCTCAGAGTATTCAGCCTTCTCGGAGTCTCTGGGTGTTGTCCTGGAAAGGGCTCCATCTGGGGAATCTATAGTTCTGCTGGGGGACTTCGTCGCTCACTTGGGCAGCAATGGAGAAACCTGGACAGGTGGCTCTGCAACAAAATGACTGTAATTTTGCTTTGGAGTGAAATGGCAACATGGGGCGGAGGTCTGCGCTCTCCGAGTGCTTTCTATTTATTATTATTATTATCAGGGGTTGGGGGCCACAGACCTCAGACTTGGACCTTAGCAAGGTCCAAGTCCTTAGACTTGACTTAGTGGACCTCTTGCTATTTTAGTTTAATACCCCTGGTCCAAAAAGCTCTAATGTGGCTTCATCTTCACTTCCTTTTCAAATTAAAGGTTGAAACAGGCGAGATATCACATCTTTGGCCAGAGATATGACCATAGGTAAACGGCAAACCAGTACATACAAATCAGTAAAGTCTGAAACACCATGTTTGCTGTTATGATCATCCAGTGATCCAGGCCTACAATTCACTCACAATATTTCAGACAATTGTGCTTTATGTTCATGACTGCTGTCATATTAAATACTACTATTCATTGTACTACATCAGTAACAGACTGGGGGAGACATCCTCTGCTCTCCATTCCTTTTAGTGCTAGCAAAATTTGAAATGAAGAGTCATTCATCTAGATCCACTGGCAAACAAAATCAAATAAATCAACACTTTCCCCAAATATAAAAACATTTGTGTTGTAGGCAGATAATTAATGAGCACAGCTGCAGTAATTAAAAGCCATCTGAGTTCCATTAATCTTGGTTGTTGAGTCCCATCGTTTCTCAAAGTGGACAGCCACGCCTTTTCTATGCAATGGCCGTTGTCCTTGGACTCATTTTTCAGGTAATTTGGAAGAGCATTGTTGCTTTATTAGCATCATGAGGAAATATGAAAGCACAATTAATAATGCATTCCAGGACAGGCACAAAAATATTATTTCCCTCCACTGCAGATTACAGTGGAAAAATTAAGAATTTGTAGCCCAGCTTTGCTTCAACAAAGTTAGGCTGAAAAATGTTATTACCTCTGCCAAGGTGTTTCAGATTGTCTTTCTGTTATGACGGATTAAGAAAAACTACTTTACAGTTTTTAATGATACCTTGCATGTAGCAAGAATCCAGAAAAAGGAATGGAGTCAGGAATTTTTTACACTTTTTTGCACTTTTTTTTTCTTTCCGTTTTTGTTAATTATACTTAACATGAAAATTTGTGGGAAAATGGGCATTTTCTCAAAGAAAGAACCATTCAGTCTTGGATTAGATCCTGATAAAGGAGTGGATCCATGACAGCAATTTAAGTAAAAATATGTATAGACAGATTTGCGTGATTTTTTTTTAAATCAGAGAGGAAATTCTTAGAAAAATCCATCCAGTGGATCAGAAAATGCTGATCCTTCGTGAACAGCTGCAGCCGAACACGTGCCATTGGGCAAGAGGCAAGATACCCTCGACAGGTCAGCAGTTCATCATATAGAGATTGTATGTTATTTATGTAAAATAGAATACAATATTTATTTATTTATTATTCCCAAATAAAAAGAAACGGCTAAATCAAAATTGTTGTTGCTCAGTGATAGCTTATAAACATCATAAGCATAAACGGTACACAAGATGACTGAAGCCTCAGCCCCTTCTGCATGCTGAACCTTTGGCAGAGGCAGACGGAGGGTAAGGAAGCATATGGTCCAAGACTACTATAAACTGGTTTTATGAAAATGGCTGGAATGTTTATTGAACTTAACAGTAGGCCTACCTTAACGACCCATCTGTAAATCTCTCTGGGTAAAAGGAAAACTACAGCTAGATTATCACTGTTACTAAGAAAATAAATTATTTTTAAGATGCTTAATATGTATGTACTGTGTATGTAAGTATGTCTGTTTTGTTTAATGAAATATATTCTCATTTCTTTGTGCTAACATTAGGTTTTTCTATGACATCAAATAAAAGAAACAATGCAAAATTGACATGTGTGCATTTGCAGTATTCATCACTGGTCATTCTTACTTGTGTATATGGCTAAGGTCAAAACAGTTGAAGATAATCTGGCCATATATGTGAGCTGCATTGTATGCCTGTTACTTAACTAATGATTCAGAAACCATGCCATGTGAAAAGAGACATATGGCAAAAATAAAAATCGTACAACTAAAATTTAAATAATGCAATATATATTTTGATCAGAAGACAAAAACTTAATACTGACTGTGAGATGTAACTGTTTTACTATTTTCTGACATTTTAAAGACTACATGATTATTTTATTGCTAAATTATGAAGACAGTGGTGAGATGCAGTCCTGGTTGCAAAAAAAAAAAAAAAAAAAATCTCTCGTCAGGCCAGAATCAAGCAGTAGTAATAAAGAGGATATATGTTTCTAACATTTCCCATACAGTGGAAAGTTGCTCTATATATTATCTTTTTGTTCAAGTTCAATATGTAATTTAAGAATACGATTTAATTTAACAGCTCAGTTCCTTGTAGTTTACTGTAAACTGGCTGTAAGCTTTGCGTCCTGTGTTTGTTTACAATCATTTCCTTTGTACGCATTCTATAACGTATGGGTTCTGAGAATATTGCAGTTTGAATCCCACAGACTCATTTTATATACCACAAGCGGTTCTTAAAGACAACCCAACATTAGGTATGTTATTGGTGTTGAAATCCCCCTTTTTCTGCATGCTTAATTATTAATTTCTTCATATGCTTTGTGCAGTACATAAAATTGTTGTTGTAATCACAGGGGCAATGGCCATTAAGTCCTAATGTGGCTAATGTTTGCCTAATCAAACTTTTATGGATGGCAATAACTTTGAAATAACATTCTTTAATTATCCTTTAATTTGAGATGTGATATTGGTGCAATCTCTCATTGGAAGAAGGACCCAAACAATAACAGTCCCCTTGGGGATCGTTATTGTTTTGCACAGAAAGGTAAGAAGGCTGGGCAAAGAACCAGACCTTTTTTTTCTTTTCTATGAACATACTTTGGTACTTGCAAGAAACTTTGTCTGCAGCTCAATTAACCTTACTAATTGATTAAAAAAAGATTGATTCATCACACTGAAGTACTCACATTGTATTTTAATTTAGTATAATCTTGTGATGTTGATTTTCATTAAAGTGTAACAATTAGAACACAAAAGGAAAGGAGTCACAGTAAGAGGACATTTTATTGTTGAATACATGAAGCATTAATCATTTATACATTTTCCTGAAGCACATTTTTTTTATCGTTGGTTAAAAAAAACATTACAATTGATGGGTGAATGTTGATAATTTAATTTTTAATTTCAACTATATTTTAAATAAAAAATAATTTTACAACTGAAAACGTCACAGCGAGACATGGGTGGAAAAAGTCTCCATCTTGTTATCGTTCCTTCTACACTCAAATGACCTTTTCTTAGCATGTTCTTGGTGGAACATACAGTATTTACCCCTTCCATGGTCCTCACCACCCAAGCACAGACGTTTGAGCGAGTTTATTAGTTCAAAAGGATTATTATTCTAATGTGAAAATGGAACTAATGGTGTGCCAGATGCTTTTTGCACAATTATCTAAGAAAACAAGTCTCAAGATAAGTCATGTGTTATTATTTGGTCATTTTTCTGAGACCCTTCAAAATTGCCCAATTATGTTCTATTAAGGCAAGGCCAATGCTGTCAATCAACGGAGCAGCATTTGCCCCTTCCTTCAAAGAAAGCCCACTCGAGCTTTAATGGGTCTCAGAAGTTTTCTGTGCCGAAAAGTGACAATGGTGCTCAGACTGATAAAGTTTGTTTTTCACC
Organism: Chaunax sp. Z400; assembly: GCA_037577475.1. Lineage (NCBI taxonomy): Eukaryota > Metazoa > Chordata > Actinopteri > Lophiiformes > Chaunacidae > Chaunax > Chaunax sp. Z400. Next base: position 12,853,849 of record CM075200.1, on the reverse strand, counting down.
AGATTTATTAATAACAATGCTAGTTATCAGTATCATGTATTTTTTTTCATTTTTTTTGCTTTGAAAAGCAACAAAAATGTCATGGAGTAAAGTTTAATTTAGAGAAAAGAGAAACTTGTCAAAGAAAAGTAATCAAGATAGTGTTTTCAAAACATGCATGGAAACAGCCTGCAGGGTTCCCTTGAAATAAGTTAAACCTCAAAAACACTTGTCCTAAACATGAAAATGACCTTATTATCTTACATCTACAGCATATGCAGAATCTGTAACTTACTGTAAAGGAATTACAAGATTTATACTGTAGGCATTTATGTAACGCACATTCAAGAACACTTAGTATGAGTGGTATGAAAGGAGAACATTTGCGTCTTCTAACCATAAATTACTTCTAAACTGTTCTGTCATTATTCTGCTGATATATTCTTACACGGGACACACATAAGGCGAGGCCTCACATACCTCCTTCCACAGATATTTATGAAGTTGGCATCACAGTACACACATGCTCAGCCACCACTCTTAACACTACGATAATAGAGTTGTTGACCACAACCTGAAACCTTTGTGTTTTTATGCAGTCATAACATTTTGAAACATTTCTTTCCCATCCGTCTGAAATACCGGAGGGACAATATTTTACTGAGTGGTTCTGTAATAAGAATAATATTGCTATGCTTCATCGTCTTTAACTAATGTCCTTCACATGCTAAAGAAACTTAGGAATACGCCTCCAGAATTTATTCTAAGATAGACTATATTTGCTGAATTTAGGCGTACTTCCTATGTAAAAGTCCCTACTCCTATAATTCTTATCCCTAAAAAAGGCCATTATCCACGAAAGCCTTGAATTGAAATCGAGTATTGTCTCCAGAAATCTTGCAAATGGTAAATTACTGGGTGTAACTTAACAGTGAGGCAATTGAATTGTGTTATGTGACGATGCCATTTAATATAATAAAACAACATCTTTTTTGTGGTCTTACAGGACTGGATGTTCCAATATCTTGTCTCTTTTGTTTCCTGGAAGTCATTGTCCCCCTGCTGTTACACGTTTGCCAAAACTTGTGCTAGGTCAGCTCTAAACATGCTCTGCCAGTGGGAATTTATGATGAGCCGGTTGTCACGTTCAAGAAAAAACATCTGTTGTTTTATCCAGCCTGGCCAAACCCATTCTGACACAGTGGATTAGAGAAATAGGAAACAGCGTCACCCATGAATCTTGACACTGCTGGGTTTTTAGCATGCATACACACAGAGCGCATACTTTCACTGCATTCTGATTACAGTCAAAACAATAAAACAATCCAAACTTCAGTGTAGATATTGCAGAAACATATTTTGCCATCATATCTAGGACTCTAAAAATACCAAGTGAATGGTGGAGAGGTTGTGATACAATTAATAAAGTCTCTGTGATATGTCCCAGTGCTGCAATCAATCCTCGCCATCTCCCTGTATCACCCGCTCTCCTTTTCTCTTTTTGTTTTCATATCTCAGTCCCTCCCTCTCCGTCCTACATCTCCCTCCTCTCTGTCTAACTCTATCTTGCTTGAGAGCTAGCATATGTCTCCAATCATTTTCTCCCAGCCCCCACAACCCCTTGTCTTCTCCTTCCACCCAGATTTCCTCTCTTCCCCTCTCCCTCTTCCCCAGTTACTCCCTCATCTCCCCCCAGTTTGACTCCAGCCGTGACTGGTGCAGTTATCAATCACGAAAGCCAAGCCTTGTCAGGGCCGACTGAACCCAGAGGCATTCCTCTCCTCTCGTTGCCTCTCTCTTTTATCTGTCTCAGTCTCCTTCCTTTAACAAATTTGTTCCAGTTAATAAGCCCTCCAAAATGACCCCCTCTACCTAATTAAGCACAGGCAGCATGTAGGGAAATATGATACTTAATTAATGATGAGATAAACTCTCTCCCAAGGCCTTGTCAGAAAACCATGACACCATGTTTGGAGGTTTGAAATCAAATTAACATGCCAAAAGACAGAGAAGAATAACTGATGGGTGATTTTTGCTTTCCCCGTCCAATTCTTCATCTGAGGGAGGAAGACGATAAATCTGGTTTTAGATTTTGAGACAATCACTCCAGTTGTAAGTGGCTTGTATATTCAACTGAGTCATACTGTCACGTGTGAAGGACTAGTTTATTAATTATGTCTTCATACTTTGTAACAGCAAATCATACACAAAGATACTGTTTGGACTCAGGTTTAGATGAGAGACAAGCATCACCTCAGTATCGATTCAAATCATCACAGGCTGAGTCATTTTGCTTTACCTGTAGAATCGCTGCATTGTTTTTCTTTTTTTGGTTTAACAACATTGCAGGCTGTCTCAGAATTACACAAAATAAAGCAAACTTTAATTAAAAGAGTTTTTTTTTCTTTTGGTATTTCCAAAATCCATCTGTATTACAATTCTAATTACAAATAAAAGACAAACCATTTCATTCAGATCCCAAGTCTCCAACAAGTCATTTTGATGATGTCATCCATCTTTTTTTTTCTCCAGTATGCAGGACAGATCACCACCACTTAAGGAAAAACTTATCTACATCATGATCTTACATCGTGCAGCTGCCTCGGGTTTGAGGACTTTGACTCTGGCTTCTGTGGCCTTCAGAGCTTCGTTTTTTTTAGGCAGCCCGCACCACGGAGAAGCGGATGTATTTGAGGCCTTCCTGTCTCCAGTATGCGACCATCTTGCTTATAGCTTCAAGGACAGCAAAATAGAGAATTTTTTTTATGGAAACAGAGAGCAGATGGATTGAACATTGAAGGAAGATTCCGAACAGCTAATGGAGCTAATAGCTTACAGGGGAGCTAAACACACAGCAAGACTCGTAGTTTCTGTTCAGTGGAGAATGAGGAGTTAAACAGTGAACTGCAGTTTAATGTCACAATGCAAGAAGTTTACATGTTAGTAAATGTTTTTTACCCAGCTTCTCTCATAGTTGAAAGTAACCAAAGTAACTGAGGCTAAGACACATAATAGTCCCCAAATTCTGTGCTACTATATTCAATGTCCCGTTTATTTTTCTAAATTGCATTCTCAAGTTTACAGATCATTTCATTTTGTTTTAAACACATTTGTGTGAGTGAAACAAAATAAATATAATAACTATAAATATAATAATAATTGCACAATCATAAGTTTTTTTTTAACTAGACTGTTTAATATTCAAATCATTCAAATCCTGAAGTTACAACAAAGATCTCATATTGATCAGAATTAACTCCACTACACCCACAAAGAATGCAAAAGACATTCACTGACAATAGTTAATTCTCTCTTACTGTATCTCTACACCCTTTATATGATTTGTGTTTTCACACCAAACTTCAGTTTCTTTAATAATGTCCAACATTTCATTCTTTCATTCATGTTTACACAAGGATTAATTAATGGCTGAAGCAGTTAATCACGTTCAATAATGCACAGATGATATTCTCTTCTGGAACATATGGTGTCTTTTCTTTATTCATATTCAACATCAATTGTCACAATTTGCCTGACGGGCTCTTTCAGAAATAGGTCATTATGTTGTGAGTGAAGATATGAGCAAAGTTGTGAGTGGGTTGTTTGCTATTTGTCACAGATGGATATTTAAAGGCTCATTTATAGTCTACCAGGTGAGAGATCGCTTTCAGAAAGGCAAGGGTGAATAGGACAAAGAACACTGAGCAGTGATGTGCACCCCTAACTTTCTTTTACACATATGAACATGTGTTTATCATATTGAGGAAACTACATCTGATAAAATGAATCCAAATTTGTACACATCTGCATATTATGATAGAGCAAGCTTTGGTTTTCAATGATGATGCTAAGTGCAGCACACTGAGGCTATGTCTTGGAACTGCTGCACCTGCAGGCATGCAGTGTAAACTACAGAGTGACACATGTTGTCTCTGTGTGGATGTTCATTTCAGTTTTCTTAGTACAGCTTAAAATACATGTTTACATATAAGCATGCATGCATGCAGACCTAGAAATACAGAAGACATGCAGCTCTTTCTTTTCCAAATGTAACAACTGGAATGTAACCATGCAAATGTAACTATAAAGGGTTTAGCCTGTGTGTCGGTATCAGTCGTATTGAACGGATATGTTGGGATGAAGAGAGGAAGGAACCAAAAAAGTCAGCAAAGGTTCACATTATATTTTTTCAGCTTCTGCTAGGAAAAGTACGTATAAGTAAATATGAGTTCCCTAGCGTCATAAACTCCCATAATTCTCTTCAGATGGGCTTCTAAAAAGTACACTCAAGGGATTTAAAAGTCACCACTGTGTTTATTAGCAAATTCGCTTTGGTAGTTCTTGCATTATGGAATTAACAACCTGCATTTTGCTCCTTATTAATGTTTAATGATTATCTTAATCTAAGGGACAAAAACAATGAGACAGAACAAAAACAACACCAAGAACGTATAAGCACCATAAATTTCTCAGGTGATACAACCGGAGTGTCCGACATTTTACACAATCAGTAATTAGTGTGTCTGTGGAGGATTTTCGCGCTGTCACACTCACTCACTCAACCGACCCCACACGTTTTCAATAGGGTTTAGGTCAGGGCTCATAGCTGGCCAGTACAGAACTGTGACGACATTCTCCTCCAGAAACTGGGCACAAACACTAGCCCCTTGATGTCATCCCTTGGAAGATGTGCCCCAGTATAAGGTTGCCGGCCTTAAATCCATTGTGCAGATGATTTCTTACTGTTTTGGCAGGTACAGGCCTGTTATGGGTGCCAAAGTTCTCTGCTGCTGTAGCGGTGGCCCGTCGAAAACTGTGTCTGAGGTGCATCAGGCGGCTATGTCAATCCTGATTCAGAGTAGTTACACGCAGTCGACCAGGGTGCAGAAGGTCTGTTGTCTTTACTCTGCCTATGTGTAGACTCACTAGTGTGGATCGGTGAGCATCCACTGCCCTGGTGACTTCCAGCATGCCAATGGCACAATACCACTCATGTTGCCCCATTCCCGGCCCTCTAGGCAACGTTATTTTCTCTGCAGTCTTGGTGTGGTCATTTGGAATAGCTGCATAAAAGCATGGCTTTTTCTCAGACCCAAGATTACTCACAACAATCATTTAAGTCCGACCAAACCTCGTAAGTTGAGAATCATAACAAAACCTGCTCCACAAATAGATACAGTACAACCAATAGAGAAACGGTTTCCTCAAATTGGGCCCGAAAAGAGAGTGGTGTCAGTACATACCAGTGCTTCTTGTTGCAACACTGAAATAGTGTTTTAGTTCTCCTCCGTGAAACCAGTATGACAAATTCATTATTTTCACATCATGTTACTCAGCTGAAATGATTATTATAAACATAATTTTGTCTTTTTAATAGCCAAGTCTGGCACGGGGATTGTCTTGGCAGCTGAGCTCCTCATCCTGGAAATCTGTCTTAACAATGACAACAACATTGTAGCTCTTGTTCCTCCTCATCTTCAAATTAAATTTACACTGACTACTTTGATATGTGCAGAGTGAGTGTTTACATCCCTGTGGACTGTGAAAAAAATAAATAAAGAAAAACTATCACATCCGCAAACAGCCAACAACAAGTCTGACATATTTACCATAACAGCCGTTCTGAACTTTGGTCTAAATGAAACACATCCATAAAATAAATGTTTGTTCTGCACCATCCTTTGAAGTTGGATTTGTTTTTGCTCTTTAATGATTTCTTTTTTCTGATGATGATGGAAGCCGTGCTGACACCTTCTTTTGCTTCATCAAGTTCCGCTGCACAATTACATGAATTTACTTTCAATAAATTACCATCCTTGCATACATCAGTCAAATCATCCAGCTGAGGCATTCGCAAACAATATGCATTATTAATTTCATTGTCGGTGTTTATTTGGTTAACTTGTAACCGACTTGGACAGCCCATTGCCTTGATGATGCATTTAAAAGCATCAGGGTCGGCTTTTTAAAAGGAAATCAAGGGATGACATGCTTCCACACACCACTTCGCTCCCTGCTGAGGCCACAGAGGGAAAAAAGACAGAACTCCAGTGAAAGACCAATCAAAAACTCAAAAGATGCATCAGATGCTGCCGAAGCCAAAACAACAGAATCAGGAAGATCATCCACATCACAGCGATTCTCAGTGAGTGGTTGTTAGCACTGATTGAGTAGATTACAATTTAGCAAGTTTTTCTTGTCTACTGTTGTTAATTGAATGAATATATTGTATAAAAGATTAAAAAAAAAAACATCACGAGGAAACAAACAAGTTCAGATAGAAATTATCTCGTGTTAAACACGGAGTGAAGAGTTCAAAAACATTCAAGCATGTCAATCATCTCTTAAATGAAGACGGGAGAGCTAAAAGCTCATCAGAGGTTTTTGTTGTTTTCCAGACAGTTAATATCAAACGCTTGACTTTGGCAGTGCATGGGGTTTTTGACTATGAATATTGAATAGGAACATGAAAACAGTGAAAGTTCAGTGAAAAGTTTGGACGCAATGCATTCCAAGTAGACATATCTGATAATGGCAGGAGAAAAAAACAGCTAGTGAAGACAAATCAGAGCGAGGAAGCACCTTCTAAAAGTGCCATGTTGCAGCAATCCATTTAGGCCTGAGGGCACCTGGAGGCTGCTGCAATGGCAGTTCTCATCTGCCATCAAACTATCATTGCAGATGACAGCTCTTAGGCAGACTACCAGCTCAATTCTAAACTCTTGCACCATCTCACACTGAACAAGAAAACAGAAGAAGAGGAAATGGGAGGGGTGCATATTATGGCAAAGATTTCAGATAATTCTGAGTCATTAAATTACCAAAGGCTGGGCGACAAGCGGAAGTTCTATTGGCCACTTTCAGACAGGCAACAGCACCGAAACAAATTCCCTTCTCTGTGACCCCTTCGGTGTGTTCAAACTGGACCGGCCCGAGGCCTCACAACGCCACCTCGGTGTGTGCGTTCACAGTGGATGCTGGCATTCCGCAATGTTAAGAGACATGACACACGATGCAACAGCGAACATAAAAGCTGATATATTTCACTATCTCCATAGTTTAGCGGTCGTTTTCTGTACTTGTTCTTCAATTAACGAACTTCCTGTTTCGGACGCATCATTAAATCTCCCCGGGTAGGTTGCACAGCTGAACCAATTACTACAGTTTCGCACCCCTTCCGCAACGCCGGGGCGCTTTATTCATACAGACGCCCGTTTCGGCGTTGTTACTATACCTCTCGAGGTGTCACAAAGGCCTCACAGAGGTGGAACAAACTGACACCCCACTACGCCTTCATTACATTTAGACAGACGTTGTTGAGCGGAATAAAAGCACAACAGGCTCGGGCTATTCGTGTTAAAGAGTATGGAAACCTGGATGAGTCAGGGAACTTGGATAGGCAACCAAAAATAGCATGTAAAATGATCATCAGCTGGAACAGGATAGACAAATGTGGATAGGTGGATTGAAACTGCTTTCTTTAAAAACATAAAAGATCAATTTTTGATGCCTAAGTGCAGACGTTTTTCTATGTAGGATCCACCCTTGCAGTGGGATTAGGACAAAACAGGACAAATAGACACATTTTTATCATCAAACTATCCTAATCTCCACCTTTTGAAATATCCAAAGGCATGATTTGCTCTTCGCACGGTTGCGTGACAGCAAGAAGGTCCTGGGTTCGAATCCACCTGTGGTGCTGGGACTTTTCTGCGTGGAGTTTGCAAGTTCTCCCCGTGTCTGTGTGGGTTCCCTCCCGGTGTATCAATTTTATGTTCAAATAATTTCAATTATTTACCATTTCAAGTAATACCAACACTTTTGAAAGCTTTGAAAGTTTTTTTAGCCACTCTCTGATAATAACTTCTAACATAAGACCACAATCAGCATCTGATTAAAGGGGACATATAATGAAAAGCTCACTTTTTCAGTGTTTCAGTGTTTCAGTGTGCACATATATTTGGGCATCTGGAGATCCTACCAACCCATAAACGGTCAAATGAGTCGACCCTGTGAGTTTTTTGGTCAGCTGCCTAAATCAGAAACCATGTGATTCCATGTAAAATACAGGCTCATTTACATTTAAAATGAAAAAGTAACCGGAACGACAAACAAAGACTGAGACTACAGAAAACTGGGATTCACATTAAAAGAGGCACTAAGTCACATTAAGGGCAACAAATTGAAGTTGAGTATTCTTAAACTCAAAGGCTTTTTCTCCTCTTCCATGTCATGTTTTATGTCGTGGCATCGGTGCATGATCTTAGAGTGGATGAGCGCCTGATGCTACAAGAGACGCTTCGAGAGAGCTGGGATTGTGCTTTATCTGTCAGGCCTAATGATGCCATGCACCTGCTATTTTATGTCACAGCTGTAGCAGCTGTAGCTCCCATTTGGCCCAAAGCACACAGTCTCCATCTCTCTTTGAATCATTCCTTTCACTCTCCTTCTTAATTCCATTCTTTGCTCATCTCTCTCTCTTTCTCATACTCTCACCTTAGTCCTTCACCAACCTGTTCTCAACACCCCCTTTTATTTCCATTGTCATTCACCTCCACATTCACCACCACCACCCTTCATTCACTTTCTTGTCTTTTCTTTGTGGCTCATTGCCCTGATGTTCTTTTTATGGTCAACAGCCACAAGCTCCTCATATGAGCCAGTCTGGCCTCATGTGTTTCAAGAGGGGATGAATAGATGAGTGGGTGAAGGCCCACGAGGTGCCCATACAGCCAAACATCAGAACAATATGTCACACAGCAGCCTGATGACCTCGACCGTTCAACCTTGCAGGGCTCTTACTGTGCATCTTCATCCTGAGGGTAGCTGCAACATGACAGTAATATATCTTTTTCATGCTGAAAAGTATCCCTACTTTGTTATCACATGATTCCCATAAAGGTCCATGACAACGTCAGTAACCAGTATGGACTGCCGTGGGCTTGTCTTGTAATTTTAGTCACTTTTCAGTTCTGAAAAATATTCTACAAAGCCATGTTCTTAAATCGAAACATACACTCCTGATAATATTTTCTTTTCTTTAAGATTTAAGAGACATTTATCCTGCATATATTTATGGGTAATGTAACTTAAGAATACAGCTGAAACAAGGCTGCACAAGTTGTTGATTCCTGCACATGAGGTGATAGTTTTAATTCAAAACTGCATTCGTCAATATGAACAGTGGATCAAAACATTAGAACATTAAGTGTGTGCTTTTAGTAGTGAACCCAGATAGAACATCACCTGATATCATTGATTTGGTTTTCAGGATCACAGTTGTGTTTTCGCTCCGCCTCACCAGTTGAGGACCAACAGGGGCTTTGAGGAAGAGAAAAAAATGCAAAACGTTCAAAAAGTAAGCCACTAACAGGTGAACATAGTGGAGCATTTTGCAAAAAGAGTCATATTTTCCCTCAGGAGTTGGTGGAGACCAAAACGGAGCAAACAGTAGACCAGGGTTCATAACTACATTTGTCCAAGGGCAAAAAACAACAGTGTGGGATTATTTAGGCATATTAGTCTGTATTAGCCTAGTATTATTTAATATTTCTCTTTCTTAATACAACTCTTACTTATATTAGGCTATATCAATATGAACAGGCTCCTTAAAAGCGTGCTAATCCATCCATAATTATAATTAGGTCATTAACTAGATAATGATCTCAGACCTCCTCCAAGGATGCAGTCAGTGATCGGTACCAAACCGACCGTCAGTGAGTCAGTATCTCAACAAAAAACTCCACTTCAGGAGGTAAACAAAAATATTATTTTGATAATCTATTAAACAGTTAGCCAAGGAATGCTTTCCAGGCTATGTCAAAACAAAATTGATGATGTTGCTTTACTTGAATTTGCCTCATGCCAAATTAAGTAATACCCTTAATTCCTGGAAATCATTTGGAATCATGTGGTTATCATCAGGAGTTTATGAGCTATCAACACAAATATCGTTTCCCATAATGGTGGATCTGGATCTATTATTCGTCTACAGCTGTATATAAAACTTCTTCAAACTTTCACAGTTACATGAAGTCCATTCAAATGACTCTGAATCTGCATTATATATGTATTGGTGGCAGTGCCATGTCTCAAAGGAAAGACAAGGGTTGTGCCTAAGATCACCGGAGAACAAGAAATCTTTATTAACCAATCAAATTTCACGCTTCACCACATCTTTCTTCTCTCTTAATCTAACCCATCATGATCATCACTTCAAATCAAACAGGAAATTCTCACCTGACCCGATTTTAGACAGGTGATCTCCTGGGAACTTCACAGTAGGTGCTTTCTCGACAACCGCTGACTGAGTTGACTGAGGGAGAAAGGAGTTTGGACTAAGAATAGGAGCAACAAATCATTTCTGGGAGAGAGACGAAAATTTCTCAACAGCAGTAGTGGGTGGGAAAAAAAATCATGATCGCAGCTCAGGCCCGTCAACAACCTACAGTAAGACGTCCTCAGAGAGAGGCACCAGCTTGACAACATGTCAATATCACTTTGAGTGCTTCTCTGCGAACACAGCTCTTTGGGAAATCTCATTTACTTAAACAGCTTTACACACCAAAAAGACAGTGAGTGTTTGACAAATGCAGAAAATAAATGAGCAGTTGATCTTTGAGACCACAGGAAGACAACAAAAAAAAAAAAGGTAAGACAACACTTCTTTGTTGATCACTGTCAAAGCGCTCACTGGACCAGACGGTGTTGTCTAACTTTCAGCAGCTAACGCCTGTCTGTCGGAGATCTTACACACAGGAAAGAAACTGCCCTCCGTGAGTTTAGCCCCCAGTTCGGCTGCCTCTTAAATCTGTCACTCACATGCCTCTCAGAAGCTGACAGGATGATTGAATACACGCCCGTATTAACAGTGACAACTTCAGCTGTAGTTAAGAAGACCCGAGCAAACAGAGCTGTGAGGTAGGCAGGAGAAAAAAACAAAACACAGACACAGCTCTCAGTAACTCTGCAGGCATGCAGACAAAACGTGGAATTTAAGGAGCGACATGAGAAGGACTTGGGTTTATTTATATAAATGAAACACACCTCAGACAATGGCAGCTTTACATTTTTACACTGTGTCAATTGCAGACGACAGACAAAGGAGTGGATAATGTGAACAAGGAGCCAGTTTTATTTTGAGGAACTTAATATTAGTGAATATGCATATTGGAGCATGTCTTGCAATTTCCATATTTAGCTCCACACCCTGAGGTGGTTCTCTCAGTCTCCAGGGGCGACAGCCACTCTTGAGTGTGATTTGTCCCAGGGGCTGTTACACATGCTGAATAAACATGAGCCTAATATTCCTTCCGCTACACTTGTACAGGGTCAAAGTTCATATTTACAAGAACAGCAAATCCACTTACAATCAATGCCTATTTCGAGAGTAGCCCACCTTAAAAATGCTGCCTTATAGCCACTCGAACAATTTCTGTTGTACGCATATATGTTTAATTTGTCAAATCTCACATTACTTGTAAAGGCATTTATTTATTATCAAAAATCAGTATTTCTCTGTTTCACATTACTGTAATGACAACACATGTCAGGAGTAACTTGATTACTAAATCCATATGCATATTATTTACATCAAAACTTTGTGTAGTGCATTGCATTTTGTAGAGATGATTATTACTGATGCACAGCGTATATAACGTAAAAATAACCGCAGAAAATAGTCAGTTTGTGAAAGCCTGAGCTTCATACATGTTGTTACTCACCACAACTAATGAACAAATAGTTCTCAATTTTTAGAGACCTGATTTACTCATGCTTATATTTCGTTATTGTTTATTTACTGTCAATGAAGAAAAAGTATTTCTTATTTGATAATTAATCCTTTGTATAATCTGTCGAATATGCAGTAAAATAATCGATAGCTGCAGCGCCATCAGTACTGTTATTTTGTTTTTAGAGAACAATGTATGAGATGTATAAGTCAATAAATTGCCATTTAACAAACAAACAGGGTAATCGGACCATTTATAGCTTTACTCTTTGAAAGCTCTCGTCAAAATGTACATCAAATATTCTCCATCAAAGTTAATGTTCCTTTAGAGCACAAGATGATCTTTTGTTTTGTTTTAAAACACACTTTATGTTATCTTCTGGGTGCAACTAACAACACTAGAAAATACTATATTGGCTGCTTTCAGATTTAGGGAGTGTTAGAGCGATAAATGATGTAATTAGCCCTCTCATCTGAAAATCAAACAAACGGGCTTCTGTGTCTCCTCCGCATTGTGCACAGACTACTGTGGCTTACATCATCGCTTTAGTGAAGTGGAACTGACTTAAAATGTGAATAAGATTTTAGATAAATGGGAAGTTTTATCCAACATATACAAATGGTATGTCCAAGAACACAAGGATTGTCGGTGTTTTTAGATTTGGCAGTGGAATATTATGTGAAAGCCTCCCATAACTTTATAGAACAACTTTAAGATTTTTGGATGAAACAAGTTAATATTTGAGCTTAATGTTTGAGTTACACATATTCTTGTTACTAATAAGAAAAGTTTATAATGTGTTATTCTTCATAATATGTGTTTCACGTAGCTATTTAAAGTTTGTTAAAATACAGATTTCTGTGCACAGGCAATACATGGAGGCAGTGAATTTCAATTTGAATGCTGGTTAGCATTTTGGTCATCCAACATCACCAATAAATATTAGTAATTACCAACTGCTGACAGATTTCTTGCTTAACTTAAACACTGGTAAACCCTGTGAAGATTCTCAATAACACATAACAAGTTGCGCCAATGGTATGAAATTATTTGCACTTCCTGTCATCATCTAAGTGGGAGTAATCCATCCCACCCACACCATATTCTCTGAAGTCTATTGCTTTTCAATGGGAAAACATAACAGACCAAAAAAATTAAGCTTTGCACCTTAGATTGCTGCTTTCATAATATTCTCACTACACATTTCCAGATTTCATGAGAGCGTGTTACTAAGGCAGAGAGAGACCTACAGTAGAACAAAGTTTAAATTTTCTCCTGATTCGTCTGTCTGAAAAAATGCCATTTTAGTATCACAATGTTTTCAAGATATGGGTCCAATATTTACTTTGGTGACGATGGTGTGAAAGTCTTTCATAATCTGATCTTGATAACTTCTCCCACTGGCATGAATGAACTCAGGATCTCCCTCTAGTCTACTGAAAAGGCGAGACAGTACTGAAACCTACATGCTACAGATACAGGAAATCACTCCTCAGTGTGTGTCCCCTTTCCTTAACGGTGTCTGGCATCCTGTAATGTTAGAGGTTAATGTGCCATCATTGAACGTGATATTCTGACTCAGAACATTTTTTAACAGCCATGACAAAATGGTGTCATTTTCACATGTGGGTTGGCCAGAAATATAACAGAGACAGAAAAGCCCATTTATGGTAGAAGATCCACCAGACAAATATTGAATGTTGCTCATTAGTGTTGTAGTTGTATCACCCCATGCACTGTAAACTTGTGACACTTGTTACACGATACTTGTTAACGTAGCTCATCGTCAGCAAAATCTAAATCCTGATTACTTTACTCAAATCCCCGGAAAGAGTTTCTTTCTTTAGTTTGCTGGTGTTTGTTGGTTTGATTCTAAATGAACAATCCGTTTGTTTTACCTCAAAAAAGTTTCCTGTGAAGCCATTTTAAAGACATAATATGATTCACCGTTGCTGTGAATTGTGAAACATATGGAATAAATAGAGTAAGGTGCCCTCTTTTTTCATTTTTTATTGCTAAACTATGCCCTTCCTCTCACCAATTAGGGGATATAAAAGAGAATTTGTCTTTAGACTCTCTCTCTGTATGAGCTCCATCTCCCTACTAAATCATTCAACAGCACTGTGCTTCTCATTAGCCCGCTTTAGGAAAACTTCCTCAAAAATCAAATAAATCAGCACCCGGGAATAGAAATTAAGACTCCTGCCTGCAAGCTCGTGGGAAGCTTTTTCTCCTCCCCCTTTCAAAATAGACCAATGCTTAAGATTTAAAGTACTGCAGTCCTGAAGAGTTAGCTTCACTTTTGTGTTCTGGTGCAGTGAAGAGAATCTTGAATACTGGTACTCTGTGATGATATGTGTGTGTAGGTGTGTGTGTGGTATTGGCTGTTTAAGCCTCACTTCTCTATTGTCACGTCCAAATTTCAGTGCAAATGCTCTAAGTAGTATAAAAGTTGGGATGGGCCATTGCAGCCAATAGGGAGCACACTTAAAAGATGCAAATCATCCGTCACCAGCCAGCATGGGTGCAAAGTGATGATGACGTGTGCAAAAGTGTCAGAGAAAGACTCGCCACTGCTGGCGCCGGAGCAGCTAACAGAGATCAGGGAAGGTTTTCACTTTACTATCCTAAGAATGAAACCACATCAGACCTGCTGATAATAATACTCTTTTTCAATTTTTCATTTAAATGATTAATTATTAGATTGATTATTATTTTCTAATTCCAGTGGCCAAGTGAGCGATCAGAAATGAACAGCAGACATATACACTTGAAGATTAGACAGTCTAATGCATTTTTATGTTATTGTAGAGACAAAATATTTGGCATCTTCTTTTTTCTTCTTGTTGAAAGATGTGTGTTACTGCTAAATAATGAAGAGTGTTCCAGCAACAGATTCCCTGTATGAACAAAGTCAATATATCTAGCAACAAAAATATGCTAACACATCATCACCAGCAAGACAGGTGAGTGATACTCCAAACTATCATCAGTACTATCATTTTCAAAAGAGTGAACACAATCCTCTTGAGATTTTTTAGTTTCAGTTCATGATCGCTTGATTTTATTTATTTATTTTTTCTTCTTTGTTTACTCCCCACTCTTTCCATCTACCTCCCATTACGAATGAGAGCCAACATCTGACATTGTTTTGGCTTGGTTTGCTTATGGAGGTTGTTGGCTAGCCGCTCAGGACTCACTTGGGACCGGACCAGTCAAATCTCGTCAGGCCCTGGATGACTAGATGAAACAGCCATTCGAGGCCCATCCACATAGGTTTGCGCTCAAAAGACAGCATGGCATGAGGTCTGGGAGACACAACTGCCCAGGGGTCCATTTATAAAAAAAAAATATTAATAAAAAAGTGATGGTATAAAAGAGCAGGGAGGAATGGAAAAAGAAAAATATGATTTATTTAGCATGTTTACTGTTTACTTGTCTTGGAGGGCAGATTCATTTTTTTAAATAAAAAATTGATATGAATCCCAAATGCATGAACTAAAGATTCCTGTGGAATTTGACTTCAACTCTGATCACCTGTTAAAAAGACGGACTTTGATATCTTCCACCTTGATGATGAATTTCATTTTTCCCTGGTTTTCAATTTTTGCAAATAGTTGTACCATCAAAGATTCGGCGAGGTTGGATTTAAAGGAGATTATTAAAGGTTACTCTGAATAGAATACAGACTGAATAACTTACACTCACATTTTATTTAGCTTAACCAAGGAATATTACCCCAAAACTATAATTACACAGTTATTACAGATCTTATTTATGCTGCTTTATTTATTTAACCTGTATTGCTGTCACAAGTATAGGGTTGTGTATGTTTAGTGAGATATATGTGAAGCCTAAAACAGAAGAATAAATCTGACTTTAATACTGATAGGCAGGGCTGAGTAGATGTTTTTACATCCAAACTGTACGACTGTGATTTTCAAATCACACAAGTCATTTTAATTGTAATTTTAGTTATAAAACTCCCTTAACAAGCTGTAGGAGGTGAAAAGCTTAGTTGGTGGACACAGATTTTTTATAGTTATAATGAATCTGAAACACCAAATTACACAGCTCTGGTTTATTCTGTGAGTGTGAGTTGGCCAAAGAAGAAAGAAGACACTCCACCGACGTATTGACAGGTCTCACTTTAGATTAATGATCTGGTTGGTTGCAGACGTGAAAATGAAAAAAAAAGAAATGCGGTGCCTGGTCTAAATGTGCCTCGACACATGACAGTAGCGTCATATCCCACGTCCAGCAGCAAAAGTAACGGTTCATTTATACTCCATTTATGTACGAAAACAGATACGTGCGTATCAAACGTTGTGGCAGTGAAACGTCAAAAATATGGCGACAGGACAGGAGGTTGTGATAATGTGTGTATATACAAAGCAGTAAAAGTGGAGGTAACAATACCCTCGTCGGTGCATGAGGACGGAGAAAAAAAAGTTAGTTGCCACAGCTCATTGCTCACAGACAATCCAAGTTAAATGCACGTCTTAACCTAAAGTATTATCTAGCAAATTTGAGATTATTATAAACGTAACATTGTGTGTGCAGGAATGAGACTTTTTACATTTCCTTCTCTCCTGATAAAATCTAAGCTTATAATTTATTCACCGCTGGCTCTTCATTTAAACATCGTGCAATTAACACCTATTCTACACATTTAAGTTCTTGATCATCATAATCATCACATTGACTGCATTTTTTTTCTAAAAATCACAGCCTTTCTAACGCAATCAAAAGTAGCCTATCAAATTCAGCACTGTGAGAGGTTCCTCAATAGGACACAGGACCATTAGGTAAGTTAATAAATATATAAAAAAAAACAGACACTGATGCAAATGCGGGTTACGACAAGACTACTTTGAGGCGACTTTGTGATGCAGCAGCTATTCATCACTGTGGCTGAAGATGCTCTCTTTTCTGTCCTTAGCTTTATCTAATGAAGCCCCCATATGCAAATTAGCATGCCCTTTATCCTTGATTTTTCCTCTTCAGTATTTATAGCTGAATGGGCGTTACAATACGGCAGAATTTTTTACAGCACAAGCATTCTGATTCACACAATAATGTATGTATGGAGGGCACGATATATAAAGAATCACACTTAGCATAGCTGCTCTATTTGCATGCATGTGTACACAACACACGCTATGCATTGAGCCCGAACTGCTTGCTTCTTTTTAGCAGTTTTCTAGAACTTTGAAAATTCCTGATGAGGAAAGACATTCGTCAAGACAAACAAAGCCAGCTCACCAGGCAGGCTGCTGTAGATAAGATGATAGCAGTCATTCATTGTCACTTTTTTTATTTAGGAAAATTGTTAATGACTGCAAAAGTCACTACTTAAAAGTCTAAATGCTTATTATTATGTTACAGCATTTACTCGGTTGTTTGTTGTTTCCCTTGCTTTTGATATTACTCGGCATACACGACCAACTAACTTTCTAATTCAATCAAAACCTATTCACAGAAATTCTATCAGAAGAAGTAACAGATGCAAAAGTTCAAGGATTGGAAGCTTAAGGAATGCACGACATTCAGTGAACTGATTCTGAGAGACGTTATAAATGTTTGCTTTTTAAAAACAGATTTATGTGACTGCACAGAAGAAAAGCTCATTATTCAAACAAATACGCTCACATGAATGGGAATAGGTCACTCTCAGATCAGGATCTTCTGGCCTTCACAAAAACAGCACCCTGGTGTCATAAAGATTTTCTCTTTGCTTGCACAAATTCTACTGCAGGCGATATACGCGCGCGCACACTCTCTCTCACAACCTTGAAGTCTGGATGTGGACACAACAAATATTAAAACAGGCTCCAGTGCTGTTTGCAAACAAATCCCAGTCACAACAATATGATACATTTAAAGTTATGGACAGTGCATACATGTGGGGTTTTGCATAAAACTGCATGTGTGCACATTTAAATTGTGAAATCAATACAAACGTCAAAGTTTGTGAGTTTAAAATGTCTAATAATAGAATAATGCTCAGTAATCCCTAAATAAACAGACACACAAACTTTTTTTTTGATTCTGTAAATGTTTTAATTAACCATATTTGACCAAGATACCCAGGTCTGTTTTGCTTCACATTTTAGGATGATGTGAACCTGAGTTTTTGACTTTTACATGTTGCATTCTGAAGAAGTTTGTGGCCTTAATGGGGCCACCGGGTGACAACGCAAACCATTCATTCAGTGATACCCACAAAATGATGATGTGAGAGTAGAACAAAGAAATAAAAGAAGGAAAAGAAAGAAAGGAAACTGCATAATGTTCAAGGAGGACTAAGATGGACATTTGGCTGTGGCGTGTCTTCACAGCATTGTGCGATTTCAGTTCAACAGAAGTGGTGAATAAGAACGAGAGAGCCAAAGGGTCGGATAACATATTGCCAGACACCAGCCATTAGCCAGAGAGCGGCAAAAGAACATCAGAGGAAAACTCAAAGAGATGGAGAGGCACCAGACAACAAGGGGAGGAGAGAGTGAGGGTTAAAGGCAAAGATGTGAAAGGAGCAGAGGAGAGAGTGCAGACTGGAGTGTGGAGACTGATTGCCGTTGATCTTCACAATAAGCGGGGCCGACAAGCGGCGAGCGCGCCTCTGCTCCGACACTAATTGCCCGTGAAAGGTGACCCGTGGTGAGGCGGAGGCGCTCAGCTCAGATCGTCTTTGCAGCGCGACGTCCGCCCTGATCGCACGCGACACCAGACAGCCGAGCCGTCACACCAGCCACCAGCCCCACCAGCTCAACAGCCGGAACCCATCCAGAGGGAGAGAGAGAGAGACAGCAGACAGAGAGGAGTGAAAAGAGAGAGAGAGAGAGAGAGAGAGAGAGAGAGAGTGTTTGTGTGTGGGAGGTGTATAAGAATTGAGAGGACTGGAAGAGTGAGAGGGACTTAGACACAGGACAGGGGACAGGAAGACAGACCAAAAATGGAGAGTTTGAAGAACAGCACAGTAGGAACAGGCTGTATAGAGACTAAGGAACAGATAGGAAGAAGCACAGAAAATCATTTGTTTTACAGAGGATGAAATGTAAAGTGTGGATAATAACAAAGAAGAGTAGGAGCGAATGCACTGTTGTTCGTTTGGTACCCACTAATGCTGTAAACTGTGTGTGTGTGTGCAGAGGGAT
Organism: Chaunax sp. Z400; assembly: GCA_037577475.1. NCBI lineage: Eukaryota > Metazoa > Chordata > Actinopteri > Lophiiformes > Chaunacidae > Chaunax > Chaunax sp. Z400. The sequence continues at coordinate 12,834,981 of CM075200.1, read as the reverse complement.
AGAGTATTGAGGAACACTGTCTGATATTCACCACATAATCTAATAGAATAGAATTTGGGTGGTTAGTGGTCTACGATAGAAGGAGATGAGTTAAGCAGCTCTGATTCCATGTGTGTGCAGTTTATCTACAAATGAACTCCAAATGACCAAAGTGTCAAGTCACCGGGGCCCGAAACCTCCTAGGCTTTATAAGAAGTGGATGTGCCTAAACATTTGCCATCTGCAAACACGGATGAGACTTGGATGCACCGCTTCCTACAAGAGACCGAAGAACAATTGAAACAGTGGAAACAACCAGAGTCTCCGGCTCCCAAGAGAGGCCAGAGGTCTGCAGGCAAGGTTATGGCCTCTGTTTGCTGGGATGCAAAGGGAGCGCAGCTGGTGGACTATACCTTGACAAGGTTCACACTGTTACGGAGGACTATTATGCTTATCTCTTGAAACAGCTATACGTGAGAAAATCTGAGAGATTCGGCAAGGGTAAAGCTGACAAGAGGAGAGCTCTATTTGTCTGATTTGACACACTCAATCTGCTACCTCTTCCCTAAAATGAAGACGGTGCTCACTGAGGGACATTTCAACAATGATCGTTGCTGTGGACCACTTCCTGGAGGTCCAAGACGCCAACATCTACAAAGAAAATGAGGGAGGGATCTATGTTAAAAGATAAAATCTCTTTCTACCTTAATGCGTGAATTTGTACATTCTAATGAAGGTGACACACTTTTCTGTGTCACTTGTGTATTTGTAAAATACACAAGTATTTCTAGTCTAACATTTTGAAGCAAAATTCCCATGATGATGATTAAGTGAATAGATCTCATGTATACATTCCCAGGGTCATTAGTTTAAACCTGAAGAAAAGGAAAGTAGATCATGACTTGATGACTTTGCAGAATAAATGACTTGATCAGTTGATAAAATTAAAAACTAATAATAACTGATTTTAGGCCAGTGGATTAGTGGTTCGGTTAATTGTTTGTTGTTGTTGAACATTCTGTCTAACATTATTTAGAAAGAAGTGATTCTTTAGATAGATTACAAGATTTTCTTGCTAGCACCCGATATACTACTGTGACATCATCCCGTTATAAAGACACTAATTACATCTTTATTTTATTGAACAAACACAGGCTATAAATATGATGTATTCACACAATGTATGGCATTAGAAGAAACGCACATTAGTACATTAGTAAGGATGAATAAGGACGCGTTGCTACTCACCTCATGATTTCTGAGGCAGCAGAGAGTTAAAGCAGCAGTCGGGGTGGCGACGGGGCCGACAGTCACGAGAGAATAGAGGACAGAGAAGTGCGAAAATCTACATAATGGTTACAGATGATCAGATGAAGGGGGGGGTGCCGCCATGAGCCAGGACAGAGGGATATACTGTGAGAGTACTGCAAATAAAATGGCTGAATGGAATAAACTGAGGGAAGCCACAGGCCCTCCTCCTGCTCTCTTCTTCTTCTCTCTAGGATACACAACAAATGCTGCCCTGATTTCTGCTGCAACGGTTTGCTTTTCCTGAATTCATTTACTGGGTTTCCCAAAACAACATTGTGATGCCACACAGAAATGTTAGTGAACAGGGAGCGAACATGAAAACAGTCCTCACCGAAAATAATTTTATCTAACTTGATTGTGCGTCTCTTTTGAAAGGCACTTTTCCTCCGCTCACTGGAGAAGAATTCTAAATATATTGCATTGTAATGACTTCCAGTAACATTTGTCAAGTAGTTGTAAACTTCCAGAAGCATTTTTATTATTGATTTTTCCCCCCCCTGCTTTTCATTGGTTTTAAGAGGTTATGAGAGAGAAAAAAAGAGCGACAAGCTTGTATCTTTTTACACACTGGAGCCAGACAGCTGGAGCCCAGTGTGGGGGAAGCAGTGTGGGCAGGCTACAGGCCATTTTCCCAGCACCGATACGGATATATTGGAAAGCAGTGGCCATTAATAACAACTCAGTTGTCATCTGTGCAGTCATTGACCCCCAGACCGGTCAATATGTGTAGAGAGATCCAGAAGAAAAAGGGCATATGTCCCCATATGTATGTGTTTGGAGTGTAGAGTAGCATGAGCGAAGTCATCTGCTGCTAAATCGCATATGAATACTAGACAATGTAGTGTGTCTAAATGTGGAATACGGGATTTTCAAAATTGCGTTTGTATGTGTGTGTGTGTGCATCTGTGTGTGCGTGTGACAGAGGGTTAAGTCAGTTTGTGATTAGCGCCACCCTTTGGTAGCGCATAGTGTGTATTGGCAACATTTGCATGTGTGGATCAGGTTCATTTGAAGGCTTTGTTAATTATATATTAATCTTAAGCACGGCACATGTGTTGGTGAAGGTTATATTCATATAATAATAACTTAATATATAATATTATATACGTATATATATATACATATACATAATGCCTAAGAAACAAAAATCACTCCCCAGTGAGGAGTTACAATGAATATACTCTGATTTATTTCCAACATGTAATTTGATTGAGGGTTTATTCCTAATTACACGATCTGAGCAAAAAAAAAAAAAGAAAAAACAAATACACAGCATTTGTGGGAAACTATCAACCATCTAGATGGACATTATTAGCAGTCAGGAACATGGAAGAGAGAGCTAAAGCTCTGTACGATGGAGAACTGGGGAGCATTAGTTTAGTGAACAAAGTGGGGAGGCCAACATAACAGCTCTGGTGGATTCAGTAAGTGTACCTTTTGTATAACAGTAATCGTCATATTTCATGCTGTCACTTTCTGTCTAATTGCTCAGCTTGGAAAGAGGCTTCCCTGCAACTATCGCCGTCCTCCTGAGCGAAGCGCAGACAAGACAGACACACACAAATGAAAGAAACTGCAGTGCTAGTTTTAGTTACCTGCAGCAGGAGCTCCTGACAACTTAATTCTTTTGCATCGTGTCATCGTGTCTTTTCTCAAGCTAGTGATTTCGCAAGACCTGCGTGTGTGTGTTCTGTGATTCAAGTAGGAAAGCAATGCTCGAATTAGAGTCATGGAAACTATCAGCTGAGCAAAGTGAAGTTGTAACAAGGCGCTCTAAATGAGATGGTCAACTGCAAACTAATTCACCGCTACTTGGAAGGTTCCTTTTCTCTGTTGAGGCTTTATTTTCAACCTCAAGTTAGTAATTTAGATGATCAAATACACACCACTTTGTATCTCCGTCAGCAATGTTAACAAAATGATCTACATTTAGTCAAACCTTCCATTGACGTTAAGTGTTGATCACATCGAAGAGCTCTCCTCGTGTCTCCAAATGCACATACGAAAAACAAATAAGCACATAAACACATGCAGTATTTTTAAAGGACCCTGGCAAGAGAAAAATGAAATAGTCTTTGAGAGTATTATGGATTGGATTATTATGGACATATGGATTGCTCCCTTCACTGAAATCAAAAGCGTATGCTGAAATGCTGAATGGAAAATAAAAGACGCACATTTTTTAATATGTTAAACTAGTTTGCCACGTACTTTCTGAAGTAAACAGCGGTTTACTAAAACGCGAGCCTAATATTGATCATATCACACTCATAAAAGTTTTTACAGAAAAAAAACAAAACTGCAACAGATGACTATAAAACAAAGTGTCATTGTGATGCTGTGCGACACACTGGATCATCTCTATAAAGTCATGAAGCCACATTCTTTTCAGTTTTAAAGTCCGTTTTGTTTTTTGTTTTTTCTACTCAGCTCTGATGCCTTTATGCATTTTTTTATACACCGTGATTCCCAAGCATCAGTTTTACATGCATTCAAAACTTTTTTATACGGTTGTCAGTGTGTGGCATTTGTAAAAAAAAAAAAAAAAAAAAAGCATCTATTTTCACACACGGGTTGAGAATATTTGAAAAATATTTTCCTTCCTTGAATGGAGTTCTTGAGAAATATTATACATCTTCGTGGATAAATACGTTGAGAAACTGAAACTTAAAAGTTTGTTTACCTCCTTCATCTGCTAACGTATCTATCTGCAGGTTTGATGGAGCAATTTTTAACCTGGTAGTCGCACTCCAGAAACTAATCTCAGGCTGGAGATGCTAATCAATGTTCCAAAGTTCTCTAGTTTGGCTACATAGCAACAAGCCATCCAAGAGACTTTCTAATTAAGAAGTTACCATTTACGCACTTACGGCTCTTTTTTAAGCAGTTAAAAAGAATCCCTTAACTTCCCCAATCCTGTCCTTTTTAGTGCTGGAGCATCAACCCTCAAAGTCACAGAGCTTTGCTAGTTTTCCCCTGGAGACCATCCCTGAGATTTCCCTTTGCACATTTCCACAAGACTACTGAGACTAGGAAGTGATAGCGTAGTTTAAGATACTAACACCTCGCCATTAACATGTGGCCAGTCCTAGTGCCCTCTCATCAGTGCCCCGAGGGTTTCTTTCTCTGAAATGCTCTTTTAGCAGCTTCCTGACAGGCGAGCGCTTGGCTTTCTAGTTAATTAAAGGGAAAAACATGGCCTTAACTGGTGCATGGTCGCGCCCAGCCTGCATAATGGGACGTAATTAACTTCCCCGCATCGTTATTTCACTTCAAAGGGTCGGTTTTGACTCAGCCATGCAGACACAGATGCACACACACACACACACACACACACACACACACACACACACAGATATACAAGATGTGTATTTATTATTGCTTTGCACAGATAGGCCCAGAGAAAAAGATCCATATAGTTCCTCCTCTGGGAGTTCCACACAAAGCCTGAACTGTCGGGTAGATCCTGGAGAAAAAAAAAATGTTTCTGTTAACTTGTGAGGGAATTTGATAACATAAATGCACACACACACACACACACACACACACACACACACACACACATACACACACGCACAGATGGGTATTCCATAGAACAAAAATCAGAATCTGAACATTTAGATATTCCCTTACATTTTTCTTATCCACTAATGTGTCCACTGGCCGCCACCCTCCATAGAACAGAGATGGAGAGGACAGGTTATGAAGCACATACTGTGCACTTCTTTGCACGTGCACCTTGTGGTGATCAAGTATGAAATGTAATATTGAAACTAAATGGTAACTAACACTCAAAAGTCCTTCAATTGATAGTTATTTTCACAGCTGTCTGCACAAAGGCTGCTAAAAAATCAATTGAGGTAAGTCTTTAATCAAGTAGGGTTACAAATTCAGTAAAAATATAATTTAGAAAATTTATCCTTTTGCTTTTGTTGTCCTTTTTTGACCTTTTGACTTACAGTACATGCATAATGCATGTATATACAGTACATACACAACATATCGAACACCACAGGGAGAAGAATTCTGGATGCTGACATCTGCCACATGCATTTGGCCGCCGACATCGAGATGAGTCCAAAGTTTAGGGGGACTATTTTTTTCCACCTCCACCAAAACAAGTTACCGTGAATTTCCCAGCTGCGAGTGAACAAAAGAGCAACGAGGCTCGGCCAAATCGGACTGATGGCTGGGCTCTGTTAGCCTTTTGCTGTTATTAATTCATGTGTTTATTCTTCCTGTCGTTATCCCCTCTGATACAGCGCCCCTCCATCCTTTCCTGCCCCTCCCCCAGGTACCAATGAGGAAACGTTGTCTTGTTACATCAGGTGTGATGCGTACGTACCACAACCCCTGCGGTTGTGTGTCCTTAACAGTGCCTAATGGGGACAATTTTTTACATTTCGATAAACATAAAAACAGTTTCTCTAAAATTTTTATCCAGATCAGGGCTGTCATTTTTTTTTTGGCTTTAAGTCAAATACTGCTTGAGTGTAGATTTGTTTGTAATGACATTGTAGCAGTATTATAGTTTGTGTCATATTGTCGTCAAAACGCCTGACTAATTTCCCCCCCGACTTTACTATTTTTGCAGTTGCTGTTCTGTTGCTGGTCTGTCCCCAGTATATCTGACACAGCAGCAGGTGAAAATCTTCTTGGTGGCTGCTGCTGGTGGTGATGGTGCCCAGAACAGGGTCAGCAAAGGCTGGTCAAATGGTGGGGGGCGGAGGGGGGTCCAGCTCCAGCACTTCTGACTCTGCAGACTGGTCTTCATTGGTCACCCCTCTTACACTTGTATTATCTTCCATCAACCACACACACACATGCATACAGAGTCCCCCTCCATGCTGAACAGTTGCCATGTCACAGTTGGTTTTCCCCGGATGAGATCTACGGTTACCCTGAATTTACATGTGTGCTAATTAGACTGGAAGAAATGATTGGCTGCTCACAACATTGCAGTAAAGACGACCCAGATGCATGCACAAAATACACACACATAGACACGTGCTAGTCTGCACATGCATACACATATGCACGTCCATATACACAAAGCCCTGGTGGACAGTAATGCATTAGGGCGCGCCCCATCACACCGTGTCAACAGACACACCTCGGCTGAGTTTGGGTTCTGTCACATGTGATTTACTCGCCGTCAGACAACCTCACACCCCTCCCCTCTGAGTGTGCAAATCTATGTCGCTTTATGTCCTGTGCATATGTCTGTGTGTGCCGCAGTATTTCCTCCATACTGGGAATCTAAGCCAACAACATAAGCTATGTATCTGTGTGTCTATTTTCAAAGCTGTTCTTATGAATGTGTGCCAGGAAGGTCCATATGTAAATCACGTGTGTGTATGTATGCATGTGTGTGCGTGCAGGATGGTGGTTAGCATTGAAAACCCCCACAGAGCTTCTCCATAATAGTCCTAAATCAGCCTTGTAATAATAACATCTCACTCTGTGTTATTCCTGCTGCAGTGCTATGCGCTCAGGCCCCCCAAATTCTGCCAAATAGCACCTTTTGATGTCTCCACTGCTGGCAGGACACAGTGAGCTCTTTACCCTCAGCCTCACACAGTCACACAGTGTGAAAAAAAAGTGAGACTGAGCATATGGTGAATGAGAGATGATGATGTCCACACAGCCATACGGAGTATCAAATATACAGAGCCATTCTCATTTCCTCTAACGGGGGTGTTCTCTTTGTCATTTTTGAACATTTCTTTCTTACTTTTTTATCATCATATCATCCCAAAAGGATATTAAGGGAGATAACCGCAGTCTGATTTAGTGCTACGTTCACAGACGTTCTACAAAGTCGATCCTTTTGTCTTCTTTTTCCCTGAATGTCACCAAACTGTTTTTCTCAGCTGGTGAGCAGAGACCCTAAAAGTGGGTCATGAGATGTTCTGCCAGAGCCGTACTTAGAAAAATGTTATTCGATGAACCTTCATCTCATAGACAAGGTCAAATTGGATTACTCAGTGTGGAACCTCTGTGTTCTTTACTATTAGTTGAACACCAGAGCAGAGCACAGTCTGCCTCTAGCTGCAGCTTTATAATCTAAAAGCATTACACAAGGTCAGTTGTTCACAAGTCCTCTCAATGTGTGTCTTAATATGCATGTGTGTGTGTGTGTGTGTGTGTGTAGTACTGTAACAACAGCAACTCCATGCTAGAGCATGATTAAAATATTGCTGAGACACCACTACTTGATTCAGTCAGACAAGAAGGAAATTCTCCTCCAGCACTATATGTCAAATCTTTGGCTGTCTTCCTTGCTTGCTTTCATTTTACCACACATTCCATCGTCCCTCCTTCCACTCATCCTCTTGCCTCTCTGTTACAGCGAGAAATATAGTAATTATGCTAGTCTTTTAGAAAAGACCAAGATCCCACTCGAAATCCTGTTCAATAATTAGATTATTTACTCACATGTTAAAACATGGACACATTCAGAGTAATTACAAATGTTTATGTACGTACTTTTCATGCATTAAATATCCCAAACCGTCTGTTGGTGTGTTAGAATAAGTTGTCTGGCTTAATTAAAATTCTCTGTTGAGCATATTCTGCATTGCAGAGGTTGGATAACTAATGCAAAATGGTTGTGGAGTCTTGTTTCAGTGAGTTCTGGTCATGCTTTTCCTGAGCAGTGATTATTTTAGCATTTCTTTGACTGTGGCGTTAGGCCCAAATGTAAAAAAAATAGAATGACCCACATGAAATGTATGGGCACAATGTTGATCATCCTATAAGTCATTAATCAAATAAAATATTAACAACATTAAATAACATCACAAACATTGTTTAGGCATCACAAATGTTGGAAATGACATTTTGTAATAGGATTTGCAATTGGACAAAAAAAAAAGAAGAAATTATAATTTAATCAATTTAAACATATAATGAAAAATCAATGATGAAAATAAACTGTGGCTGCAGACTTATGAAGAGCAACAAAATAATGTTTTAGGATTCAAACACAAACACTTGTAAAAACAGGATGAACAGGAAGATCCCGACTCATCCAGAGAGAATCCCATAATACACACAGCTTTCTACACTTGACTTTGCAGATACAACCATGTAATTGTTCATAACCAACCTGTTATGGGAAGCTTGTGGCAACACTATGTGTTGTATTTTGGCCTTGCGGGGGATGGATACTAATGAACAGCAAAGACAGAGAAAATATAGAAGCACAGCAAAAACACTTTCAAAATTATGAGAGGAAACATGTGAATGAGTGTGTGTGTGTGTGTGTGTGTGTTTAAAAACATGTGAAAGGGAGGAACATTAACAATGATATATTTCAAATGGAACCAAAACTGTTTTCAATTTCGCACCCCCTCCAAGGTTCCAAGGTATCTATCGTCCCTTCAGAGGAGGAAAAAAAAAAAGGAAATCATCCAATTTAGCAAAAAGAGGGACGAGTGAGAGAAAAATTTGAAGCCCCAATTACAAGTAATTACCACTTTTAGCTCTTAACATGGTGAAATGATTTGATGCCTTTCCGAGGGTAGTCTGGTTTAGCTCAACACAGACATCTCCCTCTGCCTTGTGTTAGTCTTTGGCGGTGGTTAATACGATCATTTGGTGGAGATAAAAGACGGGGCGGTTTAAAAAATGATGGAGCTGGAGTCGGATCTGTTGCCGATGAGTCACACAAGGTGGTGTTGAGATGAAGCAAACCTGCGTGCCACGGCAGCCTTCCGCTGCCACCAACACTAGAATTGATAAAATAAATATATCTGCGAGGCTTTCACGAGGTAGGCCGGTGTTTGCGCGGCGACTGTGTGGCAGTGCTTCAGTTGTGTGTGTGTGCTGGAAACACGTCTGAACCACTTCCTTCCGTTCACACACCAGTTTAAACTGCAAGGTTTGGAAATTGTAAATAGGTGAACGTGAGATGTTCTTGTCTGCTTGCTTGCGGCTTCCGTGTTTATAACACTGGTATTAATCAGTACAGTCATTCAGTGTCAGACAGATATGGCTTCTATTAAGGCTGCATTTCAAACACACACAACTATTATTTCCAAATTGCTGAAAATATGTTTTTTTTTAACTGGTGATTTGTGATTAGAGGAAAGGAAACTCCCTGATGGTAACATGATCAGAGATAAATAGTGCTGAAATAATTAAGTGACAACTAGGAAGCCAATGAACAACAGTTTTCTTCATTGATTGATCATTCGAATTTCTCATTCAGCAAAAATATCACAAAGGTCAAAGACTGCTGCTTCTCTGTTTTCTTATTGCAGCTGAATATCGTCAGCGTCTGGACTTTTGATCTGATAAAACAAGTTATTTGAAGGCATCACGTTGGGGTCTTGGCAACTGTGAGCAATATTTTTCAATATTTTTGTGATATTGTATAGAATTAACAATTTCTTAAAAACAAATGGTTAGTGATGTGAACATTAAAGTATTCATTGCAAACAATTTGATTGTGCCAATTACTCTCTAGATTAATTATTTAAAGTTTCAGGAAAACTGTCAAATGAAACAAAGAAAATCAGCAAAAGCTCACTCTGGCTTGTCAAAATGGTTGTTTATTTATTTTTTGAGCAAGTCATTTTTGCAGATAAATATATTTTTAAAAAAAACATGTATTTACAATGTCTGGTTCACTGGGCAAAGTGTATATCGGGAAAACCAAATAAGAAATATGCACACACCTCCGATGAAAAGCACACTTGTTTTAGGGTGAGGTGACCCCTCTTACACCTTAGATCACAACAAAAGCCCCTGGGGAAGGGCAGAGAACGTCTATCTCAGAGAGGTTGCTCTTTTTAGATAACTGCAACACACACACACACACACACACACACGCGTATTCAGACTGGAATAAAAGATATAGACAAGGCATTCACACAGAGGCACAAATACACACACACACACACAACAAACCAACACCTGCTAATTCCCAGTGTTGCATCTCAGCATTGACACAAGACAAATACAGTTCCAATCCACCTGGTCGTTTGATGGCTAACACGCTCACACATGACAATGCATTGATTTTTATTTCCCCCCCCCCCCCTCCCCTCCCTCTTAGCTCTGCTGAGTACACAGACAGAGCGGTGCGGAGAAATCCATTAAGCCGACACTTCTCGTTTCCATTGACTGACAGGCCTTGACGTGCTCGGGCTTTTGACCCACCCGCTTGACTGGCAGCTCGACAGTTAAACAAGCTCTCCAGTTGCTATAATAGTTTAAAACACTTTCAATTACCCCAGTCAAACAAATCCTGCAGACGAGAGCTCGGGTGCTTCTCCACAAGCAATCTCACACCCCAGCGGGTCCTTCTCCATATCGTCTGGTTTATCTGGAGATCCCCCACACCACGATGGAGGGGAAGAGTTTTCCTGGACAAAGCAAGCATGAAGTCGGTTTGGGAAATTGAATGGTACAAACTGTGGGTTACTGAAAAGAGGGAGATGACTTTAATGCTTTTTCTGTGTGTTTCAAAACACTCTACTGTCGACTAATGTTTCTCCATCTTCCTCCCATCTAGCCTTACACAGAGTGCCTGCAAGATTTATTACAAAACTCATTAAACATTAAGTAAATCAGTTTTTATCAACCTCCTGACTTCTGCTGTGAAAAGCACACAATAACAAGGGTGAGAAATTTCCACAAATCAATGAAAACTCCCAGTAATAAGCCAGAGCCATAAATCACTTGTTAACAAGCACCTCACAGCAGTTCCAGTCGACTCAGGTTAAAACACTCCTTGCACAGTGTGAGACCTGAAGTGGCAGTAAAAACATTAAAAGGGAAAGGGCAGATTTTGTTTGCATTATATGAGATTAAAGCAAACAGAAAAAAATGTCATTTCAAATTTGATTGGTTGATGAACCTGAGGAGCTTTTGTCATGATAGGTTGCTTTTTTTAAACCATTAAAAATTGTATTTGCATAATTATCCATATGCACTTTTGTCATTATATTACAATAAAGTAACAAAAATTATTTCTTAATATTGAGTTGTGAAGGCTGGTTAACAGAATTAATTACATTACAAAGTTGTTTTTTGTAAATAACATAAAATTGAAATTCTTCGAGAAAATGACATTTCTCAGTCTAACGTGTCTCTTCATGCGTGCCGAACAAAGGATATTGATTTAATTTCTATTTTGTCAGTGCATCTTAATAAATTAAACTATGATATAAACATGTTAAGATATTTTAAACAACCTTGAAAAAGACAAAAGAAAGAGCACAACTGTTGGCAATTGTATTATCTTGCAAAGACACCTCAAGCCTAATTTAGGATGACTTTAAAAGTATAAGAGTAAATTGGTGCACAAGCCACTTGCAATCAAAAAATACCATATAAGAAGAAAAACATATCAAAGCTATATAATAATTTACCACTCACACAAAAAATCAATTATGCACTGCATGTTGTGTTCTCCTTGGTTCTCTCTTCTGCCATTTGATATGTCCATGAGAGCCTTGGCAGTACCTTTTCATGAGGTTCGTTTGTTTATGCATAATTATCTGGCACCACCACCAGCACCTAGGGCTCACACTGCATTAATAATCTCCCTGTTGCCCCAGAAACACAAGACACACACCAGCAAAACAGTGAAGTCATTTTCTCTTTGTCCTTGAGAGAGTCGTGTGGTCGAGAGTCGGCCGTGAGGTGTGTCGAGGAGCGTAGAAATACATTGTGATTTGGTGAGATCATTTTGGCTCTATTTTGTAAGTAGGTGCTGATAACATTTGAGTGTGAGAATGCCTTAAAGTAGGCTCATAGCTGAGGTCACAGCCAGCTTCCAGCAGTCTTCACAAACCATAAATAATTTTTTTTTGTGATTGCAATGCTTCTTATAGAGGTTCTCCAGTCACCAATAGAGGTACTGTAAGCCTCAGTATGTGAGCCAGTTAGAAAGAGCCAAGGAGGTAAAATGTAATGTGGGAATAAAATCTGTTTTCTGTGAGTTTCTTATCATTTCTGCAGGCTGAATTTCAAATCAGATTTTTAAGCGAGCAAATTTGGTTAGGCAGCTTGCACTCGACCTGCACTGCAAATCAGAACTTAAAGTGAAAATAAGTTAGAATTTTAATGGCATCCAGTATTTAGACTAAATCGGATTTGTTGCCGTTAAAAAGCAAAAATCTGCAGTTTTATTTTTATTTATTTACTTATTTTTTTTTTTTTACATTAATGGTAAAAACTCAATCTGAGGGTTTCTTATGTTGACCATGTTGCGGCACCCCCTGTCTGAGTCTGGCCACTGCAAACACTGCTACTGTAACACTGCATTAGTGGTTAGAAAGCCCTCATCATACAGTGTGTCAGGCATGCTCCAGACTAGATCTGGGACACCAGAGGGAATTCTAATGTCTCCTTTCTTGTTTGCTGTTGCACTACTTCAGCTTTTACTATATGATTCAAGCCTCCTTCAGAGGTTCTTACTCGACGATATGGATACAACACATACGAGGACTTATCGAGGAGGCAGCAACATCAGAGCGTCACCAGAAGACAAAATAATTCTTGTAGAGCAGAAAAACCAGGAAAAATCTGCCAGAGCTGAAGTTTTTGATGTCATGAAAAAAAATTAATAATAATTTTATTTGTTCTGTCTTTGTCCTTTTCCTTCTAATCCTCATTTTGCTCTGTGGAAAACAACTCCAGACAAATACAAAAAGGACAAGAAAGCAACTTTAAACAGTATTTCCCCCCCCTAATTCTCCTACATTTTTAAAAAAAAGCTACACCACTAAATATATTCAAATAAGTGAATAATGGCTCCATCCACAGCTGGTGTAGACAGTGAGGTACAGAGTAATATTATTGATTTTTTCCTGTTTATTTTGTTTTAATGCTACCTAATTAGTGCTTCCCAGCTAACTGTGTCCGCTCGCTGAAATGACACAACATTATGACAGGCTGTACTGAGCAGCAACTACGCATGTGTTCAAAACAGTGTAGCAGTGGGAGACTATCCTCACACACGCCAGACCATAAATGTCACTCTGCTCGGTGCGGTCTGGGAAGACTCGGCAGGCATTTACTTGCATTAGTGGTGTTAATGGTGGGAAACCAAAAGTACATTGCAGATGATTGGAGAAGCTTCTGACCAACTAAATATTATTAGCCTATATATGTACTTTTCATCATCTACACCAGTCCCCTGTTAAAAAAAAAAATGTGTGTCTTAATAGACCTTTTAGTCATTTGAGACCAATATTAACTTGTTAGGTTTAGAGTAGCTTTTTAAGGTTTGTGGGTGATCAGTATCCGACCAATCAAAGAGTGCGGTCGGAATTCCCTGTCACGGTCTGGAGCTTTTGCAATTCAACATCTGGAAAACAAGGAAATCTGTGGTCAGTTCTCAAAACGAAACAAATACTTGCAATAAACAATAGCTTGGCAAATAATAAAATGTGAATTGACCAACTTCAAATGTCACTTGTGATTTGAAAATTAGTTTAAATACATGCACCAGTGTATCTGTTTAATGCAGGAATTGCAGCAATACTGCCTCTCCCTTCCAAAACCAAAAAAACATGCTTTAAAAATCTTACTTTTTTATTTGCTTTTTTAAGCCATTTGCTGGTTTTAGTCTTTATGAGTTTTAAATTCAGGGTCTGTGTATTGGTGAAATATATTAAAAAAAAGGTTCAAATTCAGGAATCTATATCCACACACTTAAATCTGATTGTAAATTTGAAATGATCATTAGTATGAAAATCCAAAGTCAGTGTAAGAGAATGAGGACTTGGGAGTAAAGAACTATGGTGACAAATTCTTTCCCTCTCCTCCTCCTCACCCAGGCTTTCTATCCAGGTCAATACAAGCAGGCGCCACGGCGCTAACATGACACACCATGTAAAGTGACTCTACAATCCTCCATCCCCCACCACCGTCAGACACTATTTGCCCTTAACAACAACCATTGATTTTTTTTTTCCTGATGAGGATCTGGCCGGCATTTAATCTAACGTTGTAGTCCCTCGCTGTAGGACATGACTGAGCATGTCATGGTAATCGATTACCTCTGTTGATGAGAAGTATCTATCTATTTACAGTATCAGTCAGGACGAGGAAAAACAGCACATATAAAAAACAAATTTTAAGCATCTGAGCAATATAAGTTTCTTATATCCTTCATTTTTCTTATTTCAAGGGCAAAGAAGATGAGGATTATATTATTGCAAACACCTCAAAGCCAGATGATAATTTACATGCAGTCACAGCACATCAAGACACTGTACATGTCTGACTAACTACACCATCGCACCTCTTGAGTAGCCTATTGTTTACAGATATCTGACCAATGGTGCTGCTCTCAAAACAGTAGTGGGAGTCCACTTATGATTCCCCTCTTTGTCTACAGTAAAACCCTCTTTAGGCAAAGGACACTGGTTTTAAATACTGCATTATGCAAATTATTGCATGAAATTTGCATTTTGAAATATTTCAAGCCCTCTGATTCACTGGATAGTCTTGGCACGCTGATTTTCAGATTTATGCTCTGTCAATCATATTTCAACAGTCATATACTTTTTGTAATAACCCAGGAATGTGCATTAACTTAATTAGCCCATGAGTGAAATTATTTCCATCTGAAAAAAAAAGAATGTATATAGATAGTTAATAATTACATACATATATATGTAATTATCAACACACATATATATATATATATATATATATATATATATATATATATATATATATATATCATCTTTATCATCTTTATTATCCAGCCATGAAACTTTATTTACGCATTTCTCACTATCTTTGTGGTCATCTTTTATTAGATATAGATATCTATCTATCGATAGATAGATTAGGCTGTACTTCTTATTACTCCTTCAACTAAAAGTGTTCTGATTTGTTTAAGGACTAAAACGTCCAGTTTTTCTACCCTGCTACGCAATTATGTCTTTATCTTACACCGCTAAAACATCGCCTGAGCTATAGACATAATGTGGCATAGAAAGAGAGAGAAACAAAAAAGATACATAAAATACATAAATGCCGCACAGACTTTTATTAATAGGAGGTGAAATGCCGAAAGTCCCTGGTTTCTGTGCAATCAATGCATTTTCTTATTTGTTCAGCTGGGCGTGATCGTAGCAATAACCATATATTGTAGTGTAAAGCATAAAACACCACAAAACATTTCATCTGGGGCTCCGTTTCATCACACACTCTCTAATCTCCATCGCCACATTAATAAATAACCAACATATAGACTGCATCACTACTGTACATCAAACAAAGCCAAGATTATATGTGACAAGCCTGGCAATTAACAATTTCTCTCACTCTGAATGCAAAACATAAAAAGATGATCAAGGCTGGTTGATATCCACAGACTATGCATAATTTATGTGGCTAGTACAAAATACCGTTCTGTTGCAGTTCTGTTCATTCACTCAACTAATTCATTGAAATAAAGTGTCCCAAAGGGGTATCCATGTAATCAAGCCTAATGCCAGATTGATTTGAGAGCGGTCGAAGTCAGAAAGCTGGAGAAATCTGGGAAAGCTTTCTGTCACAGGAGGGAGACTGTATGCTGGAAACTGGGTAGAAACCGTTTAGAGGGTCCAGTTTCAAATGAGAGGATAATAAAATAGAACTGAAAAAGGATTTGATGCTTTACAAAAGAATGAAAAGTAATAATCATCTTAACACTGGTATGACATTTCAGGTTTGAATGCTTTCAGGTGATATGACCAAAAAATATTGAGGTATTGGTCAGTTTCTGATTTTTTTCTCATTTTCCTCATTTTCCTTGAGATTCTGTGGAATTTTGGTTGTGTTAACTGTGTGTGTGTGTTTGTGTAAGTATTTCATTCTAGTACTACTGAAGCTGTGCAATGTCTCTGTGAGAAAGACTTAAAGATACTGCAAGTGAAATTATTTTAAAAACAGCAGCAAAGAGGCACAGAAAGCACACAGGCTCCTAATGAGAGACAATGCAAGCGGTGAAAGAAAGAAAACATGATTTACTGTCATATGTTTTTACGTTTGACTGTTTGTTACTTATATATGTTACATAAACGCACCATTTTCAAGCAAATGAGAGGAATTGCAAGAGACAGTAAGGAGGGAAGAATGCAAGCAATGGATCCTAAAATACAGATGATCAAGACTTATTTTACTTTTCCTACTGATAACAAATATTGCATTTATTACTTTCAGCAGGTTACAATAATTTATTCATAATTTTTGGATATATTTTACATTTCAACAAAATGCTAGAAACAACCAAATACTAACAGAGCATCATCCATATACTTTAAATCATTTAACCTGATCTCCAACCACTTTTACACTGGATAGTGTAGCAATTGGGACATATTATAGTCTGGCTTTGTTGCGATCGCCCTCCGTCACTCTCTCCTCTGCACTCATGGTTATACAAGGGCTTCACACACAAAAGGACGTTGAGGAGCTTCATGGCGTCATTATCTTTTCCCATGGACCCTAGAGCCTCAGCTTGTCCCAGTTTGACTCGAACACAGCAGGCTGAATGTACTTCTTTGTCCCCTCGTTGCTGCGACCAGAGGCAGAGCAGAAGGTTTACGTTTTAAGCAAGGTGACAAAGACCATCCTCGGCAACAGACACTAATTAGCCAAACTTCTCTCTGTGTGAATTCTATTTCGTCTTACATTTGAAGAAAACTTTAAAAATGATATACAAGAAATGAGAAAATTCATTTGCATGACTGTCAGTAACAGCATTTTCTTCTTCCTTGTTCTCTCCTCTAATAAAAAATATGAATATGAAGTGTGTCATCTAATAGGTGAGTGGTAGAGTTTAGCAACACTATCTGCTGTTGTTTTACACTTTCAATGCGGGTAAAGGAATCTCAGACTCATCAAGCTCCATCTACTGACAACATAATATGGCCAATAAGAATTCAGTGAAAATGCACACACGCCATACCATAGAATGACACACTGGTGCATTAATTTTTCTATTGTTTGTCTATTGTGGAACACTCAAGCATTCATATTTAACGGTGGCAAAGGGCTGCATACTTTACTAAGGCAGGAATGTCTGAGTGTTTGTATCATCCATCTCTACTTTGATCTAAAATGATTTAATCAATGAACCCTTTAATTAAAAAAAATATGTACAGTACCAGTCAATAGTTCGGACATACCTTTCCATCCACTTGAATGGGAAACTGTGTCCAAATTTTTGACTGGTACTGTATATATATATATATATATATTTTCATGCCTGTTTGTTTGGAAATGTTCAGTCAAACATAGATTTATACTGAAAAGGAAAACGACTGTCTTTCAAATTCAAACAACACATTCTACTTTTGAGCGTTATGGTGGCAACACTGTTTAGAGGTTTGCTGGCTCCATCTACTGATTCCCCCAGTTTAATACAATCAAGTACATTTTGAGTAACACTGGAGAGATCATTGGTGGCACAACTAGCACAAAACTGATATCATGGACAAGGGAAAGTGTTCACCAATTATGCATGGGCATACATCTAAAGTGAGAGAATTATATAAATCAAGAATTAATAGATGGGATTTCAAAGAATAGCTTAGATTCACTAACACACATCAAAGTGATGCATGTATTCCTGTTAGACAAACCAACATTTTCTTAGCTACTCTAATCTTTGACATGTTTATGCCATCAAACACCATGTGTTGGCAGCACGCTGTAAAAGCTACAAAGGCAGTTTCACAGGTCTGGTGGCTCCATCTGCTGATCACATACAGTGTGCAGTACGGCCAAAGAAAATCAACGGCAGCAATCTCTTTAAAAATGACCAAGACTTTTCTTGTTGTCATGGACATGTAATTTTTAATTCATTTAACATTCATTAAAGATGTTTCAAATGATGGTAACCATTCTCAAAGCTTATTTACTCACACCTGGAGCAGAGAAAAGAAAACAGGTTACACTGCTCCAACTGAAGAGAAAGATGTGGAGTGCAGAGGCTTTGCAAAACCAAAAACCACAGTAATTTGTTTTTGAAAACAAAAAACAAAAAAACAAAAAACCCTCTGCAAAATGTTCAAAATCTCAGTCGTCCATCCATCCATTTTCTGTAACCGCTTAGGGTAGCGGAGGTGCTGGAGGGTATCCCACCTGACAATCACCAGTTCATCACAGGGCTACATACAAAGACAAACAACCATTCACACTCACATTCACGTCTACGGGCAATTTAGAGTCACCAATTCATCTATATTGCAGGTTTTTGGATTTTGGGAGGAAGCCGGAGAACCCGGAGGGAACCCAAGCAGACACGGGGAGAACATGCAAACTCCACACAGAAAAGTCCCAGGTCCTCAGGTGGATTTGAACCAAGGACCTTCTTGCTGTGAGGCAACAGCGCTACTCAATACCGCACCCAAATTCCAGGTCATGTTTTATTAAAAAACAAAGCTTTTGGTTCTGTTGTCTAAAGTGAGAAACGTTGTGTGACAAGAAGAAGTTTATTTTGCATCATGGTCATCTTAGATCCATTAATCTGAAATGCTGTGTTGACAACATCATGCAGACTGAATTGCTCAAGCGAAAGCTACAACGGTCAGATCCTACCATCTAGTGGCCATGAAATGTAACGCAAAGAGCAAGCGTAAACAACATCTTCACATATCTGCAAAAACTGTCAAATCAAAGTATCTCTACTAATATTGTAGCAAGCATAATAACTGCACAGTAATTAAAATACATGTTTATGTCCTCCCACAGGTTAGATGAGTGAGAGCATCATTTAAAAATCAGTGGGACCCAAAATGAAGGCATACCAGTGTCTGTTTCCATGACCCTACAACAAACCGGCAGCAGATCATAACAGTATTCTTGCAGACAAATGGTCCTGGTCCATTAAGGGAGGAACAGCTTGAAATCAATTCTAGATGTAACATAAAGCCAGTACATGGCAGCTCGAACTGGACTAATGTGCCCTCTCCTCTTGGGTCTGGTTAAAAGCCGAGCCGTAGAGTTTTGAATAAGCCTTTTTTTTCTCTCTTATGGACATCAGTAAATAGTGCATTTCAGAATCAAGTTAAATTGAAAGAAATGAATCAGTTTTTCAACATCTTATTAGTTTATGAATGGTCATTCTCTAGCTTGTTAATTGTTAAATTTTGATAAGAGGATTAATCTGTCATCGAGGTGGCATCTTGTAATTGTAAAAATAGAAAAAAAGATTCCAGTATAAAGAGTATTTTTAATAATAGTTACAGTTATTGCAGTGATTGACTGAATTAGACTTTTCTTAGATGTTTATATTGTATCACACATACATATCACACAACTATGCTCATCCTGCTTGAGTTCAAGAAATTCTTATTATATAAACTATATAAACTACATTACTATTACTATTACTATATTACTAAGTATTATTATAAACTATTTCATTCAAGCTAGAAAGAGAACGCAGCATATGCATTTGAAAGTCTAGAAACAGAAAAAAAAGGTAAGGTGTCATCAAGTACAAAAGAATTCAAAAACTGCAAAATCATTTACTATGTAGTTCTCAAAAATATTTGAACAAAGTTAACAGTCTACCTTGCATTTTTTTTTTCTGAGATAATGTTGGCATACTTGAAATACATACATGCATACATATATACAAAAATAAGGCTCTCGCGATCAGATTTTTATCCATGGCAATGTGGAGAATTTTAGACTGTTTTTCAGTGTTTAACGAAATGATTTTTAGTGGAGGACTTCGATTTATGACCTCACTGTTCCTGAATCCTCAGAGACAACTTAAGATCTAAAAAAAGGCAAAATTTGCTTGTGTAGCAACAACAGTGTCACATGTCAAAGGACTAAATGGACCTTTTTTTATTTAAAGATCCAGATTTTGTCGAATCTATTGGTGTTGTCTGAACCTCCCCTGTGGGTGGCAGCTGAAAGTGCTAAAAGGCCCTCTCTGGCGCCAGATTGCCTGTTTAGACTACTCTTAAAACACGGAGATATAACATGACAGATTCCATGGTATTCATTTTTGTACCTTGTTAATACACTTAGAAGCTACATACGTATGTTGTTTAGGACGGCTAAATGTAACGTAATGTAGACTTCAGAGAGAAAAGTCAGAATTAAAGTCAGATTTCTGCATGACCTAGTTGCCTTGAGCTTCAACTCACAGAATGCTGACCTCACAGTCTCCTTCAGAATTTTCCGGTAGAGAGCAGAATTCATGTTTTCCTCGATTATATCAAGTCGTCATGGCCCTGAAGCAGCAAAGCATCAACAAAACAACAAAAAAAACAGCAAAACAACCCTTCCCATCTGGATGTATTTCAATCACCTTCTTCCTCGTCTCTTCTGGAATTTCTTTTGATTTTGGCTTAGTGTCCTACTGGTGAGATACCAGCCGACTTCATGCCTCTGAAAAATGGTCTATTTAAAACAAAACAAAAATATTAACATCATCTGCATAAGCAGAGAGAGGAGCTGGACAACAGTAGAAACACATTTTCTTCTTTGATGTCATGGTCACATCAAATGTCAAAGGCAAATGAGGTAATGTATGCATATATTGTCATTAGATGTTGTAGAGCACTTTGATCTTTAGAGATCTTATAACCCCTTGGTGAAGCCTCAAAGTTTGAAATTTCCCAAAGTACTTTCATTGTGAACATTTTAAGCGACATGTCATCAGCCATACTTTCCAGCAAATCAAACAGCTATATTGTGGACTCCTTGTTGGGGGAGGGGGGCTTTGGAACAGTTAGAAAATGCATCAGGAAGGAAGACATGAAGACGGTGGCCATCAAAATACAGAAACTCAACAGGTGTAATCTCAAACAGATAACACGCGAGGTAGGTAGGGGAAATGGGTTTGATTCATTTGCCTTTTAGTTCCATCAACCAGATTTGATGGTTATCAAAGGCAAATTATGGTTCACACAGCTTTATTCACCCCTTAGCCAAACAGAAAAATCCTTTTCGTGCAAGTTGGTGGTTTTTGCCTTAGTGTTTACAAGTCACATTCTTATTAAAATGGTGTGACAACTTGAGCACGTGTTGCTAGAGCAGGATCTCTCAGTCTCACCTGGTGATCCAGAACATGCTCTATTGGGTTGAGATCTGGTGAGTATGCTGGCCAAGGAAGGACAGAGACATCGTTCTAGTCCAGGTAGCGTAATCCTGACAGACATGAGAGCATGAAGGTGATGCTTAATTGCTGTATCCTAGGAATGACAGAATTATACTAGGAATATTTTGGTAATGGATGGCTCTCGGTGTACCGTGGATTTGGACCAGGTCTGACCGCAGTCTGTTAGCAGTGGCTCCCCACATCATGACACCACCACCAAACGGAACACTTACTAGATGTATACTGCAGGATAGCGGTCCCTGCGACAATGGTACAAACGACAACGACAATCAGCTCTGTACAAGATAATTCCGGATTTGTCACAAAATGTGATCTCCGTCCGCTTTGCAATCAGCCATAACATCTGTAACATCTGTGCTACACGTGTCTGCCGAGTTCCGACCATCAGCATCCCAACTGCCCTCACAAAAGATTTGCGGAAGCCATGGCATCGTCAGTTGTTTAACTAGGACATTAATTAGACCTGCTAATTTATCGCCTTGGCCAGGTCTTTTCAATCATGCAGAGAAAAATCTAACCAACACCACTGTTTCCTCTGAGATGCACCAATGACTGTCATTTCTATGTTATGACTAAATTATGGTTATTCATGATTTAACATGTTTGGTTGTGGGTACTTAAAAAAGTCTATTCAGTGTATCACATGCTTGTTTGTTTCAGTAGATTAAGGCTAGTGAATAGAAATTACAGGGTTTTTAAATTATGCTTTTCCACTGTTGCTCACTATATTATGACTTGTTCATTTATTTGATATCGCCAGACATCATCCTTGCTCAAACTGAGAGAGTTGGACCCAGACAAATGCAGCATCGTTCGTTTTTATGAGGCTTTCGTTAACGATCGACACGTTTACCTCGTGTTTGAGGAACTCCAAAGAAGTCTTCATGATTTCATCAACGAAAGACAAAGCAATCATCTCCTTCTGAAGGAGATTCGACCCATCGTCTGTCAGGTATTGACCTATATGTGCACCAGCATTTCCTTTTGCATTAATAAACAGTTTAATATGATTACTAATCAAATATAAACTAATGTGTTTAATAACTTTTCAGCTCGCCAATGCTTTCAACCACTTGAGTACTCTGGGGTTAATACATACAGACCTCAAGATGGACAACGTGATGTTGGTAAATCACATACAGGAGCCCTACAGAGTAAAACTAATTGACTTTGGCTTGGCCATTGACGTGTCAGCTGCCAAAGCAGGGTCCACCGTGCAGCCCACTGCATACAGGTGAGAAACTGGAAACATATTTTATTCCTTGAGTTCTACTGGTGGCTCATTGACACCTTCTGTGAGGGGTTTTACAGCAGTACTCGTAGAAGTCATAGCACTGGACGTAGAGATTAATACCTTACATGTTTTTTGTCCTCTTTCAGGTCTCCAGAGATTCTCTTGGGTCTTCCTTTCACGGAGGCCATAGATATGTGGTCTCTGGGCATCATGACTGCAACTATGTTCCTCGGAAAACATCTCTTCTCCAGTATGACTGACTATGATGCAGTAAGTACTACTACATTTTTGAGTTTCCCATGGAAAGATGATTGTAAGGTGACTCTGAAGGATGGTCATTGTCTCCATAGCATATATCCAAAGCAGGATACACAACTCTCATGAGTTGATGTTGACATTGTGTCCTGCTCAGACCTTTATGCCAAAGGTATTTATAAATTATAACACGCAGCATCATCAGGAAAATTGGGGGGGAGGGGGACTTTGCTGCTACGACTGGTCCATATTCCAATGAGTGGGGTGGAAATACCATCTTCTGATGGCACTACGCACTATTTTAAGTATTCTGGACTTCTCAACCTGTAGATATTTTTATTGAAATGAATCAGTTAAATCTCACAGGACTCTAAGTTATAACTTGTTGTGTCTTCAGATCAGGAACATAGTGGAGACTCTGGGTCAGCCACCAGACTACATGCTCTGCCACGGTCTCAAAACTCACCAGTATTTCAAAAGAGACAAGAAGTCTGCCAGTCTCTGGAGACTTAAGGTAGGCCTACCACGACGGCTCTGTCTGTCCTGAATTTTGTTTGGAATTTTAATGTAAATTGTAAATCATTTGGTTTTGTCTGCAATTTGACTGTCCTCTGAATGTCACTACTAACAACACTGTCCATTCAGACACCCAAGGAATACAAAGAAGAGATAGGGATTACGTTGAACGTGACCAGGCGAAGGGCGTTAAGATCTCTGGATGACCTTGTGCATGTAGGTTTTAATTTTTCAACCATTCACATGAAACTTGCATCTTAACCATAGAAAACTCCCAAAACTCTCCAGGAGTTTTCACTAGTGGAGGTGATTGAAGATGCTCATGACCTTTGTTTTTTAATGTTCCAGATCCATCCCATAAATCATGAGAATTGTGTAGATAACATTGCAGAAATGAGGGATAGGGTCATATTTCTGGACATGCTAAAGAGAATGCTTCAAGTTGATCCCAAGGAACGGATTACACCGCGTCAGGTGCTCTGTCATCCTTTCATTTCCGGGTCCCACCTGATCGCCCTGCAACCCTTCAGCCCCCAGTAAGTCAATACTGTTATTATTTGTTAAGTTTTCATGAGTTATTTTTCTCCATTAATGTCCGACGGGCATATTTGTTGCTGGGAACAAAAGATGTATTTCCAGTGCAGGCTGCATAGAGGTCAAGTTGTATCTGTTTCACTTACTTAGTATGTATACTGTAGTCACATTGGTGATGAAGTCAGCTGATGGAATGATTCATTGCATTTCAGTGTTGAGTCTTGCTATGACATCATGCGGGCCTATCAGTGCTGCCTGGATGATGACGTTAGAGAAGTTGTGCACGGGTCTTTGGAGGAGCCCACCTCAGGGCTTGCCCACCCCGTTCAGAGCGGTGGTCTTCCTGATGTGAACAGCGGCCTGTCCCTTTGCATCATCGAGTCACAATACCCAAGTACCCTGAACAAAAGTGCAGGGATAAAAAGAAAGGTGATTCATGATGATGGGACAGTGGATGAAACCCCTCGTGTGTCCAAAAGGATCAGGTCTGAATGCCAAGGGTAAGCTAAGCTACATTAGTCACATCATTATCAGTAGGAGATTTTAAGTATTTAGAAGCTTTCTGATGGGCGTTTGTGTTTTTCTTTTCAATAATTCAAAATCATTTTCATCAAATTACAGAGGTGGCTGCGGAGATCCAGCCACAGCCAGCAGAAGCCATGATCCAACTGATCACGTGCAGGCTAATGCTGCTGTGAGGAGCAACCCAACTCAGCATCACAGTGTCAACACAACATTTCACCAACAGCAGACAGAACAGCGCTGCATCAGGGCGGGGATTAAGAGGAAGTTCACTGATGATGAAAATGACCAAATAGCCAAGAGGTTCCGGCAAAGCAATGCAGCTCCATCCACCTTATGCAGGAGCAGTCGGACCCAGACCTTTGTGCCCCCAGGCGTTAAGCCCTCTCATGAGGACAACCCGGATCCTGAGAAGAAGAGAGCTCTTGATGACAACTCGGGTCATGTAAGGAAGAGGGCTCATGATGAAGAGTCGCTTTACAAGAGGAAAAGGGCTCTTGATGACGACCCGGGTCATGAGAGGAAGAAGAGGGCTCTTGATGACGACCCGAGTCATAAAAGGAAGAGGGCTCTCGATGAAGAGTTGAGTTACAAGAAGAAGAGGTCTCATGAGGATGACTCGGGTCATGAGAGGAAGAAGAGGGCTCTTGATGACGACCTGGGTCATGAGAGGAAGACAAAGAGGAGAAAGTGAACCAAACAAACAGAGAGTGCATAATTATAATTTCAACCTATTTGTTCAAATGACACTTTCTGTGTGTTTGCCTTTAACAATATACAATATAAATAGAACTAAAGTTGGATTGATTGTATATTATACTGTATATGCAGAAACACACAAGTCCAATAAATTATCAAAAATTTAAAATTAGACAACAGTGAAATTAATTTCTTTTTTTAACATTTTCTGAAGATTTTTAAAATACAGCAAAGAAACCCTGCATGAACAGACAGACAGACATGGAGTCAAGACATCATCCCTGCTCAAACTGAGAGAGTTGGACCCTTGCAAATGCAACATCATTTGGTTTTATGATGATTTTGTTATCAGTTGACAACTTTACCACGTGTTTGAGCACCTTGAAAAAAGTCTTTATGATTTGAAGACGAAGCAAACCTCTCATTCTGAAGCAGATTCGACCCATTGTCTGTCAGGTATAGGCCTATATGTGCACCTGCATTTCCTATTGCATTAAAAATAGTGATTTGATAAATTTTCAGCTCGCCAACGCATTCAACCACTTGAGTACTTGATTCAGTAAAGACTCCCGTTAATCACTGCCATTTCACCGACCTTCGTTCCCCTAGTCTGCCCAACATGTCCGCTGTTACAGTCAGGTAACTGCGTTTAGCGACGTTAGCATGTTGTGCTAGGGGTAAATGTGCTTTATGTCCTCTGTTACCCCGGTAAATGGACCGTGTGGATGTAAAGTATGTTTGTAGCTGTGACGTGACCAGATCAGGCTGACTGTAATAACGGAGCAGTAACACCGTCGCTCATAAATGTAGGATTTGGAGGCATATCTGCTGCCCGGTGAACTGTATACACCGGCCTCAGAACCACAGAGCATTAGCATCTCCGTTGTTGTTGCTACGATGTTAGTATCGTCAACACTATTTCTCTTGTTTGGAAAACATTTATTTGTCATTTTAACGACTATGTGTTCATGTGTGTGTACTTCTGATTTTTAATCCAACTAAGAATGAAACGTAACATGAAAAGAAGCTGATTGTAACAACAGTGTAAAGATGATAATGTTAGCTATTGTAAAGGAATTATACTCTATCTATACATTTTATCTATAAAATGCCAGAAAAAGGAATGTGATGGACTGAGGAAAGAAAGAAGGACCAACCTTCTGTAAGTTTATCAAGTATTTATTGGAAAAGTTTCAGAGTCAAATGATGTGCAAACAGCCATTATACAACAAGGGAAGCATAAATAATCCAGAAAACAAAGTTTTGTTTTTATAAGGTAAAATTAATTCAAAATAAATACAATGTAAACACAAAAAATACAAAAGTAATAAAAATTCAAGTAAAAAAAGAAATGTGCTACAGTGCAAAAGTCTTCATAATCTTGTTGTCTATGGTATTACAGACTATGTAGATGACCTGTTGGACCTCACCTTTGAGAAGGTTTTCCAGGATCCTGCTCCACATGTGGATGAAGTGCTTAACATCCCCATCCCTGAGGATCTGTGTGCCCAGTCTGACAAGCCTGATAAGCAGGAAGTGATAACCAGCTATGTATCGAAGTTCAATCAAGGACAGGTCTGAACCCCACATATGATCCTTCATCATCTGGGAACTCTATCCGTCATACCACTGAACATCTTTGTTTCAATAAAGATTAAGTCAATTTAAACAGTGTGTGTTCTTTCACTATGTGATATGTGTGAAGTCACCAAACGACAGACATGACAGATGAACTGTAACCATTAGAAGGTAGAGGGAATATTAATTTGTACTAATCAATTCCACTGTGATATAATGTATTATTATAGTATTGCTGTACTTACTGCACTATCCCTCTTAGACATAAAGACCCATAGTCAGCTCAATAATGTTTATTGCATTCTGTAGTGAATATGCATTTAAACAAACAGGTTTGAATCCGGGATGATCTACCATGCATGATGGAAAGTTAACTACAGGTAAGGACTGCATAAGAAAATTAACTCAACAAGCATTTATGCCACCTGCGGTATCTCCCTGCTGCAGACATTCTCAGCTTCTGTTGGCTTTGTTGCACAATTTCCACAGGTACACCTATCCCACATAGAAATAAACAGAAAAGAAAAGTGACAATGGTTTATTAAAATTGTGTTTGAGTAAGGACATAAGTCAACAATATCCACTTTTTAATAATGTTATTAATGATAATACTTTAAAAAAAAAGGTTTTCCCATGCTATGATTTAAGATAATAAGAGTTATGAGGTGTTGACAGACAATCCCACACCCTGTAAGCAATGAAACAGCTGGCTAATACATACAAAAAAAAGCTTTTATTTTACTGGTAAAACGGGAAAAGCCTAAAGACATATATGTCAAATTATTTATATTCATTAAAAAGCCAAAAGCCTAAGTTCTGTTAACGATACATAAACACTTTGTGTTGGCATTGGAGTAAGTAACAGTCCGTAACACAACCACCACAGCCAACAAAAGTGTGGCCGTAGCCGAACTACGAAAGTATAAAAACGTGAAATGAGATAAAGTCATTACTTAACCATTCAGATACGTTCCGTTTCAGTCTTGATCCCTGAATGTCCTCGGGAGGATCCTCGTACTCAGGGTCTGACTCTGGGTCAAACATATATGATCCAACATGTTTGTCTGAGCCGCTCCCAGAAATCACAGTCGACAGTTGCCATGGAATCGCGACGCCGTAGATGTAGTGGGCACTCCTCTCACTTGAGGGGGCGGAGTGAGAAGTGTCTCATTTGCATATTGAGCGCCATGCCCTCAAACAGGCCGTTCGGAGAAAGGCTGCTAAAGCAGGAACAGAAGGGTGCAGCGGTGCTTGATTCCATTGATATTTAAACCCACCCATGTCGCAGACGTTTCATTAAGACTACCAGAAATTGTATTAACTTGTGATAAAAGGGTATAATATGTCACCTTTAAGTATGATTTGATAGAACAGGGCTGGTAGTAATCAAGCCTCGGTTTGTCCAGTCCTCCTGTTATTAATGCAGTTTGGTAGTTTTTAGGATTTAGTTTCTATGGTGGTAAATAACTTTTTCACTGGTGCTTTTGCTATTGGATTACATGTTTTCCTTATCAAAAATATCAATTAAAACTTGCATTTTGTGTAATTATTTTTCTATATTTATTAAAATGTTAAATTTTGTCAGACGTCCTGAGTAAGTTGAGTATGATATACCCAAAAATAGAAGAAAACAGGAGCAGGTCCAATACATTTTCACACCACAGTATATTGTGAGGTGAACCTGAAAACAAAAGGCGCATGGCAGCCTTTTCATGCTATTTGAGTTGGGCTTCTCTGGGTCAAAGTCCACGGCTGCTTTTAGCTCCTCATCTGTCCCTAAATGATAAAAGTTGCACTGCAAGTCGATGACACCCTTCTTTTTTCTATTTCCCAGGGTTCTTTTCTGCTTGCTCATGCTCTTTTTATCCTCCAAATAAAAAAAAAAAAAAACATCCACGTGTCTGCTCCTCTCACATACCTTATGTGACTTGCCAGCTTTATACACTTATTCAGTGTCCTTCCAATAGACATTTATCACACTCCGTTCTTATTAATATGCATGACCAGTTACACTCCAGCACTTTAAACTCAGCAAGTACTCTCACACGCATATTTTCTTAAGTTAATGCAGCATCTCCAGGTTATGTTTTTCTTTCCTCATCCATCTCCTCCTCCTCTCTGCCTCTTTTTCCATCTTTCTCATACCCTGTCATCCTTGTCTTCCTCATCTATTCCTCTGCATCATTCTCTCAGTGCTGCTATATGATGCAATAAAATACAATGTGAACAGTGAAGTGTCATTTTTTTTTCTCCTTACTCTGTTTCCCTCAGACTTGCCTCTCCATTTCCTTGTTTCTCCTCTTCTACTCCTCTCTATTCTTCACCTATCTTTTTTGACTACTTCTTTTTTCTTCCCCATTTTCTTTGTCTGATGACTGTCTTTCACTGTTCCCTCTTTCCTCTTCTCCCATCGTCTCTCTTATTGGTGCGTTTCCTCTTGTTCCTTCCTTTCCTCTCTGGAGTCCTGTTCTCCCGTCTGTTTCATTAACAAGATTTATATTCTCTAGTAATTACAGTACACGCACACACACACACACACACACATACATAGACATACGAGCACATGCATCCACATACACAATGTAAGCTAGTCACACATCCCGGGTCTGCATTACCACTTTTCTACCAGTCAGGGTCACTACGGCACTGTGAAGGAAAGAGCATGGGTGGGTGGAGTAAGAATGACTGTCTATGTGTGTGTGTGTGTTTTTGAAATTAACTCCATCCACACTAAATAAATAGCATGCTGCTGGTATCCTCCTCCTTTATGTTCCAATTTTATGCTTGAATTCATAATACACATTCATACCGCCTTAATGCCTTCCTCAAGGTCACACCCGTGTCTGTGTTTGAGTTTGTATATGTGTGCAGATAAAAACCATCAAGGTCCCAGATATTCTCAATGCGTGCAAGTGCGTTAGATGCGGAAACAACAGGCTTTATGACTGCAAATATTTGCACAGTTAGATGAGCTGGTGAGGAGTTAATGGAGGCACCTTTCAAAAGTTCAACATTTATTTGTCTCTTAGTCTGTTAGTCCACACGCCTACGCTCTCCGTTATCGTAATCCCTCTAAAGTAATGGGCCCTGCTCCTGACAGCGCCTGACTGATGCCGTTTTTTTCTGTCCATGCGGAGCTAGCTAGCTAGCTGTCAGTGACAGAGTGACTGCCAGAGAGGTTGACAGAGTGACAGAAGCAGGATGACTGGTGTTCTTCGTCACAATGTTTCTGACTCACACAAAGACAAGGAAAAGATGCTTTTTTTTCAATGTAACCCCCTCAAAAAATAAAAGAGAAATGTGAGAAATGCTTATTTTGTTACTGTTAACTTTGAAACACAAAACTGTCATGTAAGTACTCCCAATTGTGTTTGTCAGTAAGTAATATGACAAAAGGACATCCTTGACCTTGTCTCCACAGGCCTCCTCTTTTAATGTGTAACTTTTAAAGCATGAAAAAAACAAACTTAAATGCACTTTCTTGTTGTAACAAGAAAACATCTTTATCTTTTTAAAGGATGAAGTTCAAACTTCAAAGAGGAAGAATGTTCTTCCTCTTCCTCCTCCTGCAGCAAAAGTTCCAAACGGCAGCACAAATTTTTGAAAAATTACTATAAATGATGTGTCCAGCGCAGTGTGGACACACATTACCAATTTTTTTTTTCACTCCCAGACCAGAGTACTGATTTCTATCAGATTTTTTGAGAAGAATTCTTGAGCCAAGCTTATCAAAAGTTGCTTAAGACTTGTTGATATCGTATTTAGTTTGGAAGTTACTAATCAATAAAGTTTACAAATGGCAGGGTGAATCAGGAAAATGTCCACAACTCATTGTCCAATCATCATCATTAATGTAGGTACATAACATTCAGGCTGCTTTGAGAATAGGCATACCCATGTATTTTAAGTTGTACACAGGGAGGGAGCCACAAACATGAAAAGTTTAAATCTTGCGATTGTTTGCAGGATTCATACAAACTTCTGTTTGCATGATCCAGAGCCATGACTCAGTTGCATTAAATTTGGAAATCACACATATGTATGAGATCTGAAAAATGTTCAGCCATTGATGAGTGACAAAGGGTTCTCTCACTGCAGAATATGGTTAATTCAGAAGTTCATAACTTTAAAATTTTAATATAGGCCTATACAAAATAAATCAGTGTCGTTATTTCCATATTTAAGTCTTCATTTGAATACTACTAGAATTGATTGAGGCAGTCTTTGGACAGCATTTCATTTTTTGAAACAAAACAAAACAAAACAAAACAAAACAAAAAAACATTATCACATTACATCAACTCCTGAGGTGTTCAGCATTTATAGCTCCCCAGTTGCACAGTTAAAAGTCCTCTGGACTGGAGCCACAAAGATCCACAGTTACATTCCCCATATGGACAAGCCCTCCTTTGCGAAGTTGTAGCAATTCATGCCTCACACTCCACCCCACAAAACCCTCATACATCAATACGACACACAATAAAGAATTCATCTGGAACGCTTGCTCTGCTCGAAATAATTAGAAATGCAATATATATTGCTGGAGGTGAAGTGTCCTGCAAGGTGTGGCTTTTTACATCAGATAAAATAATTACTCACTAATTCACACACAGTTTGCAACAAGGTATGGGGTGGTAAGAATTATTATTATTCTTTAAATATATTTCATAATGGTTAAATTAGTGTTTTTCCTCTGTCTGAAAGATTCAGAAGCTAGTCACTCTATTTGATCTATTTAAGGAGAGTGTGTTTATGTCATACTGATATAGTAAGAAAATATAACCTTAAGGGAAAATAACATTTTTGTATGTAAACTACAAATCAAGAATTGTATTAGCTCCAGGATTCTATATCAGAATGGAAACCCCATTATGGACTACTTCACAGAGTAGTGCCACGGAGCTTCAGTATTTTACAGAACAGCCACCGAACTACTCAGTGATGTCTGTGAGAACTTCCATTAATGAAATATAGTTTTTCTTGAAAAACTATCAAACTGATAATGAAATAAAGGTAAATCCAAATTCTGGGTGTAGGTTGTGATGATCAAGGAGTCTTATTATGAGGGTCAAACTAGAATGGGATTATTGCTTTTCGTTGCAATGATGTAATAGGAAGACTGAGCTGAGAACACAATGTTTCTTTATGCCTTAGTTCGCACATATCAACATGGTTTAATGATATAAGTTTTAACAAAGATAAGATAAATTATTCAATTCATCAGTGTTACATAAAGAAGTATGTCAGTATAAAAAATGGGAGAAAGGTTATTTAATTTAGATCAGGTTAAGGCTGTCCTGATCAGCACTGCACAAATGCTCAAACACACACACAGATAGTAAAATACACTAATATTTGCATGAAGGAAAAAGGATGACAATGAAATGACAAGCTCTAAAAGAGGCATGGAGATGTTACATAAGGTGTGTTTGTGTCTTTTTTTTTACGCTTCTTAAGTGTTTTGTGTGTTTGTGAGTGCGTAATGATGTGAGTCAAGCACTTAAGGCAAGAGTGTATTATTGTCACCTTAGGTCCTCTAACATCATTCATACACAACCAGCATGCACAAATAAACACTCACACACACACACACACACACACACACACACACACACACACACACACACACACACACACACACACACACACACACACACACACACACACACACACACACACACACACACACACAGTAGCAGGTGTCTACCTTGTGAATACAGCAAGAGTTGTTCCTCAGTCTGTGTGGATGTTTGGTAAGTGGTGTGTACTGGTTGTGGACAAGCACAGGTGTGTGTCAGTTGATAAAGTTGATCAGCTCAGGGCATGTTGCTGCTGGCAACCAACGTGAAGCGAAAAGGCCATGCAGACAATGTGTGTGTGTGTGTGTGTGTGTGTGTGTGTGTGTGTGTGTGTGTGTCTGTGTGTCTCTTTGGGGAGTAGAATGGCAAACATAAACACTGCTGGTAACCCTCTCCTCATGTCAGAAAGACCCACACTGAAACACACACACAGCAGATGATTTTGAAGAAGAAAAGCTATCAGCATATTTATAAGTTGATATTTCATGGAAACCAATGACTGCAGCACCGGAAACATTACTTTTTCTAAGTGAAGGCATTGGAATTGATCTCCATGATGAGACTGAGCCCACACACAAAAACAGCATGCACATTAAAATACACAATGCTTCCTGTCCAAGCCATATTTTCAAACGGAAATCGAATCCAACCATCATGTTTTGCAACTCAGGTTGATATTTAATGATTTTCCAAGAGACAAGACTGTAAAAAGCAGGTTTGTGACATCTGCCCACTGTTGATGGGGAACAATGCAAACTTAAATCCTAAATCATATCTTGCTTTTAATCATAACCTCAACTCGAAAATGAAAACGCTGCTTTGCAAGTAACAAGAAACCCAATGTTTATACTGAGAAACCATAGTCATAGTCTACAATAGGATATCCAAATAAAGTATGACTGTTAACTTTCAGATGTTATAAATGCATTCTTGCATATGCATACCTCTACTGGCTGTACAGTTGGAAAAATTCTATATACATTATTATAGTGTATCCATTACAGACTATATAATTGATTTTGAACCGTTGTACTCATATAAATAGATAAATAGTATTTGAACTGTTAGATACACCATCAGTTAGCTCTGACAGCATGCACAAATTTGACTTTTGCATCAAGTAAGTCAAACACTGAAGTGTATATTTGGAGGAAAGTCATCTTCAACTGTAGGATTGAACCAGGAAACTGTATTATGTAGAAGGGCAAAGGCAACAGCGAGACAATGGTCCCAAAAATGATCAGCAATAGATACCGAAGCCAGGCACTATCCTCCTGGATAGATATGGGCGCAGATCAAAATGTGCTGTTTGTCAGAACACATTCATCTGTGCAAAGGACTGTCCACATGGAGGTGAGCAAGTCAAACTAACTGAAGATTGAGAGACGGATGACGTAGAGGAGTGCGACATAAATTTGTATGCGGATTTGTATGCATGCAGACCGACTGTGTGATGACAGGAATGGCTAGATTGCTACATCACTGCACTAAGGCAAAATGAGATAAAGAATGTCAAGAAGACAGAAACATGTATTCATAGACCCTTTAGGTTTGGAGATGGAAAAGTGGTCTTTTCCACCAGAGAGTTGAAAATTCCTCCAGAAATTTGACAAAGTGCCATATTGATACAGAACTTGTTCCAGCAATGATGCCACTACTTTTGACCAGGGTGTCCATGAAAAGAGCGGGAACAGTGCTGGATATCAGTCTGTGAAACTTGATTTGGACAACAAGCGCCGAAGCATTCGAGGTGATGATGTCTTGATATCTTGGTGGCTGCTGAAGATATCACAAGGTAAAATGGAATGAGGATCTAGAAAGACAGTGTGATGAGTAAATACTGACAATCTCAGAAAAATCAGCCCAGCGGAAACTCTGCAGCTTGCTTCTGCTGACAGATAGAGAGAAGCTCATGACTAGCCCGGGGCAATGAAGATACAGAATGGAGCGTCATACTACAGAGAATTGTTAAAGAATATAAAATATGTTATAGAAATACAGTAATATCAACTGCTGTTGGCCTCAATGTACAATGAAACCGTGGCAGCAGATCTGCATGCATTTGAACCAGGTGAATGGTACAGTATCCACGTTACTGACCAGTTTGCATTGGTTTAGCGCAGGTAGCATCCTGACCACAAAGTAATTCTCTGAAACAGTGAAACACTTTGTGCGTGCATGGTCCACGTCAGAAACTCTTCTGTGATAATGGGGGAGAGTTGGACAATAATTAGGTGAGAGAGATGGCAGAAAGGTTCTACAGAGAAATAAAGACGACAGCTGCAAAAATCAAAATCAAAAACTTACTGAGATCATAATAAAGTTGTGAGGACAAATAATGGTTGTGGCATTGGACTGAGCATTTATGGGAAAGAACACTATGAAAAATGTGCATGGCTACAGTCCTTATCAGTTGGTGTTTGGACAGAACACTAAGCTATTCCTCTGTGCTAACTTACAAGCCCCCCAATGGCATCACAAAAAGTTAACGGGTGGCAAAACACATCTCTGGCTTACATGTGTCAATAAAGGCCAGAAAGAATACGAAGAGTACTGCATAAATGGTTTCATTCCACAGATGAGACAAAGAGTGTATTCTTTAGAGTAGAAAGGACCAGGAGTCGTCATTGGTCAAGACGGGGCAGACATGGAGGAACCTGCATCAAGAGTATACGCTATCTCTGACTGAGAAAAGTGACAGAAAAGGAGGAAGTCATGAAAGATGATGCAGAAAATGGCACAAACATTGTGCAAAGACAGGAGCCAACAGGAGGTACTGAAAACATGGAGGACACAAACGGAACAAAGCAGCACATAACATAATGACACATAATGACATGGAACTGATGTGCGTCTAAAAACAGGGCATGTTCTGAAATACAGAGATGGTTACAGTGGGGTATTATAGACAGCAGAAGAACTAAGGAGTGCAGGCAAAGCTACAAGTAAATACCATACCTGGTATAATCTGCTGCTCATTGAGCCCACTGATGTCACAGGCAATACAAAATCAGATGATACATCACAGATAGAGAACAGATAGAATCAGGTAGAATCCCACTATCAGTGATGTTAAAACCACAGATATCAGCGAGGATGTATGGATAACAGAACATCTATCATTTGACTTAGCCAAACAAGAGGAGATAAAGGAACTGGAGAGATTAGTGTGATAGAGGAAGTTCAAGATGAGAGAAATGAGTGCATCTCCACCAGATGGGTCCTGCACCCTTGTCTGGATTAGTACCAGAAGCACGTTTAATGGCTAGAGGTTTTTGAGGAGTTAGAAGTGTCAGAGCTGAAGGTTTCATCCACATGTCCTTGAGAGTAACAATGGGAAGCTCTTATCATGAAGTAGGAAAGGGTAGAAGTAGTTCTCTTTGAATGAAGATGTCGGTGGCCATTGGAAGTTGTTGTTGATGAACTTAAAGAGTGTGTTTGGCAGTGGGGGTTTGGTTAGAGGAGGGTTTGGGGAATGGATCCAGGGAGGCACACCCCATCTACACAATCAAACGATTACTAGTCTGCCATGAAAGTTGGATTTCTGTGCAATCTGTGCAGCCATCCGAGTTCCGTAAGCATTTTGACGATTCATATTTAATTTTTTCGTCGTCAACTTTTTGGAGATGTAAGGAATAGGAGTAAATATTCAGCACACCTGTAATCCCAACTGTGTGTTAACATATCCATATCCCTTTCTCACTGTGTATATCAGCAATGCTTCTTCTGTCTCCAACCCCTCATCCAAACTTTGATAGATCATTTATCTCCAGCTAAAATGATTAACTGATTTTGATCTTGCGAATAATCAATGATATGATAATAATAAAATTTTTCAGTGAAAATGAAAAACACGGTTGATTCCACCGCTGCAAACGGGAAGGTCAACCATGTAAAAAAAAAATTGTCTATATTGTAGTCATGAATAGATATGCCCTGATATCGGCCTCAAAGCAAATTGGTTATTGGCCGCGATGTGACAGTTTGACATTAATACAATTTTCTTGTGAGTGTCATTATAAAATTCTATTAAATTCAGTCACAGTGGCCCTCCAAAAAACAATCCAAATGAGCTCTACAGAGAAAGACTTACCGATTTTAAAAGTGAAAGAAGAGAACACGGATGTCACATTGGTATCAGAATAAGATTTAGAGGAGTAGTTGTATTAATGCAGTAAGCTGAATATCTTTGTGTTTTGGACTGTAGGCAATGTGAATTAATGCCCTGACAGCAAACCATGAGTTTATCAATTGGTAAAATAACGAGGAAATTAACCGATATTGACAGGTGCAGCCTGACATTAATCATATATTGTATTTCCTCCTTCCTCCCATTCAGCTCTTTGCATACATCTCCTGTCGTCTCCCTTCTTCAAGTAACATCTGGCTCTCCACGTAGGCTCAGTTGACGCAATGCCTGACAATCGGATCCCCTGAGTCTCCTGATGAGCATCATTAGTTTTGACATCACAAGAAAAGAAAACAAAATGACATGTATGGATGTCCCAAGAGGAAAAAATCAAAGTTACAGATGTAAATGATTGTTTACAAGACCTTATGTTAGTCCTTAGATGTGATCAAAGTATTTTATGGATACTGAATATCCAACAATCAGTGAGGTGCTAATTCCTATGAAGTGTCACATGTCTGAGCATCCTTGAATGCACCAAGAAGGGCAGCTGATAAACAGTATCTGCTCACAGCTGCAATATGACGCAATAATAAAAAAAATAAGGCTGATTAAATGTCGCCGTGATGGATTACCCATCTTAAAGTTTAGGTATCCACAGATTCCTCTGCATAGCACACATTAAAAAAAAAAAAAAAGTTTAACTTTTTTTTGTCAGTCAAAGAGACACAAATTAAAATCAAACTGCAACACTGAACTCAGAATGTTTGAGGGTTTGAAAGCATATCACGGTTTCTATCACTCCAGTGCACTCTCCAGTCCTTACATGTCTCTGCTTTCTCAACACCGTGGACCCATCTTTGAAATAATCCCTCCAAATTAGTGCGCACACTAGATGGCACTGTTGTCACATCTCACCTCAAACACACCGACACACATACAGTACACACACACACACAAAAAGTACAGATTGGCAAACACTGCGCTACCTAGGTCTCAAGACACATATACATCGCCTCTTTCCCTTAGCTGATTTATCTGTCTCTCCTTCACACACACACACAAACACTCCTGCGTTACCTGTGTCCATCAACTCATCGTAATGTGTCATTATTACTCAAACAGACACCCCAGAATACTACACCCTACTGTTACTATGGCCAAGTGATAGAAAATCAGTAGTATACAGTATACAGTAGGCATATGGTATTGTGTGACACATCAAATTACAAAAACAGTCATGCATGTAATTATAAGCTGCTGCAGTGGAGACAGGCAGGCTGCAGAACCCTGTCTCATAATCACATGCTTGCATCAGTTCCATTCACTCACACCTACTGTCATCTCCACCGGAATAGTTATTTTTGCTTTATTTTTCTTTATTTTAGTTGGTGAAGTGTTTCGATGAGGAGCTCTTCAGGAGAGTCATACTCTCACAGTTTACTTTGACAGTGGGGTTTAAAGTGTCATGTACTCAGTCATCAAAATCTCTTCTTTTGAGCAGGCTGCGTGGACACTAAAAGCCGAGCAGCCCTCTTTGCTTTTAACAGTGTATTTGTGGCCACAGCTGCTGTGGAGTCTCAGTGCTGTCTGCTTTGGAGATGTTTTAATCTTCTGTTAAAGTGGCAGTCATGTAACTTCTGAAGCCTAATATTGCTTGCTGCACCTGACACAATGTCCGTAGCTTTTTTTTATTGTATTTATTATTGGGTATTTTTAATTGTTAGTCTTATTTTTATTTATTTATTTTGGTTAATTGTAGTGAGGCTATATACAAAAGTTGTCATTCATGAGAGACATATTACTGTGATACCCCTAAACAACAAAACAAGCACCTCTGATTGGGAAAGGCGAATGGACAATCTGGATATATGGGTATGAATCTGTGCGAATAATAATAAGAAATTTGATTATAATTTTGAGTTAAAAGCTCACACTTGAATGAGATTCATTGAGTCAGATTTTATCAAAATAAAAATGAAGAAGTTTTGTGTTCAGCCAGAGTTGAACCACACGCACCACTGCTTCCTTGTTCAGCTTTTCTGTACTTGATGTGCT
Source organism: Chaunax sp. Z400 (assembly GCA_037577475.1). NCBI lineage: Eukaryota > Metazoa > Chordata > Actinopteri > Lophiiformes > Chaunacidae > Chaunax > Chaunax sp. Z400. The sequence goes on along the minus strand of CM075200.1, from coordinate 12,796,486 downwards.
CCCTGGTCTCTGGCTTCCTCCCACAGTCCAAAACATTTTATTTATTGCTTTTGGTTTTGTTTTATGTGTTGCAGTATTAGTTGAATTAACTCAACCACAAGCCTTAACAATAAGCACTTGAGTACTGAATACTAATATTCTTTCATGTTGAAATTCTTTAAGTTAATAAACTTAAGGCGTAATTTTAACTCATGGCGGGACGGTGGAGCAGTGGGTAGCGCTGTTGCTTCACAGCAAGAAGGTCCTGGGTTCAAATCCACCTTAAGCTCCAGCTCCAGCCCCGCGACCCTACACATGATAAGTGGTTACAGAAAATTAATAAATGAATGAATGATTTCCTTAAACTATTTGAGCTGAACTAACCCACCAGGTTTTACGGTGAGCGAAACGAAAAAAGCAACACAAATTTGCTCCTTTGTGGAGCTGAGAGATTACTAAGAGACTTTCCAAGAAATTGAATATTGCACTGGGTCAATGAAAGCAAATGAGTACATCACAAACTCCTGATCCCACTCTGGCTTTCAAATTGACCGGGAACAGTCTGTTCTGCTTCACTTGGTGTTTGAGTGAAGTGGGAGGTCAGGACAGTGACTGACGGCTCACTTTGCGAGACACAAAACGGCTGCAAAGTTTGGCCACTGATCTGTGACAGTTCAGCCATCACATCTGATTTAACAGAAGTTGCTGGTTGGCTTCTCACCCTCAGTAGCCAACACTGCTGTTCCTGACGGTGCTTCCTTAGGAATCGTATCCAACTATCATGCATCCTTTAAAAATGACAGGTATTAAAACCAGGTAGCACCGAGCAAAATGTTTGGACACAGTTCAAGTTGTGTATGTTCAAGAATATGTTCCACAGAAGGATTCAACACCAGTGGCAGAGGTGCATTTACCCATGTTTTGAACTGAAGCACACTTTTTAGGTACTTGTAGTTCCTTTATATGTTTCTTATTTCTTCTATTCCATTACATTTCAGAAAGAAATTTTAACTTTTTACTACACTCCCTTTATTTGACAGTCAGCCTCAGTTATTAGTTACTTTGCAGCTTAAGAGATTTTCAGCAGAAAAATTATTTTATGTTGTTATGTAACTACCCACCAATACCTTAATTCAAGGCTTTTCTCAGATAAGTGTTTTGCATTGTGGTAACACAGACATATCTCATTTTGTGATCAGCCAGTTAGATGATTACCTGACCAAATAAGTATTTAACAACTCTTGAAATACATGGCCGTTTCTGTCAAAATAGTACATTTAAAGAACTTATGGTTTTACATATGTATTGAAATATATTTACTAATGACAAAAGAGCTGAAACTTCTCAAAATCCACAAAAATATGTAAACAGTAACAGTCACAGGACCTGATGTTTGGCCATCTGCAAAACTGCATGTCATAGCATCTATACAACCAATGCCTAAATAAATAATATTTCTAATGTTCTCTATAGGAAACGTTTCATGTCATTTCCTGCAAAGCGTTCAAACAGTTTCATGGAGATTCAAAGCCCTTAAATTACCCGAAAAGTATGCAAAAAAGTTGTCTTTCTGCTCACAAAACTTCTAGATGAATCATACTAGGCTAATTGGCAGTATTTAACACATCATCACTACAACAAAGCCTGTGTAAGCCAGTAACCTGTGCAAACTCAGCTACTGTATATCAGGTCATTCAGAACTGAACGATTCAGAAAATTTCTGGGTTGCATAAGACACCTGAAGAACCGCTCCTTTAATGTGCGCTAACCTGCCGAAGAGGTGTAGCATGCAGCTTTTTCACGTGTATAATGTATACTTCCATTAAGATAAAGTGTCTGATTTCATGTGGTAAAAGGTCTCTCCCACAAAGACAAGAAGCCTATAACAGAAAGGTATGAAGTAGATGGTGAGGAGGGGGGGAGAGAGATTGAGAGGAGGAGGAGGGGAGTGGAACGGGAAGGGAAAAAGGAGGAAGACAGTGTGTGTTTCAGCTTGTCAACACATAGATATTTCCTCTGCAACACTCTGTCTCTCTTCATATCTCACCGAAGTGTCAGGGGAGTGGTTGGTGGGGTCTGTCTGGAGAGACCACACACATGTTTAGCCTAGAAGTGCTGGAGGTAACACATAGGCCTACTGTAGTTGTAGACAGAGAAGAGGCTGGACTTGCCAGCCATGCCAGTGGCACGTCTATAGGCAGATGGTACACCACTTGCACAACAGCTATTGGATGGATTGCTAGAAATATTTGTATTCATAATCCCCAAAGGACAAACCCCAATCCCATTTGATTGATATTTGTGCTTTTGTCGTGAAAATGAATAGATGCATGTACTGTATGTCCCCTAGAGGAGAAATAGTTATGACTTTAACGACTGATAAACATTTAATCTAGCAACATTATCAGCCAAAAGTGTTAATTCACCCAATACAAATGTGTTAGCATTGTCACTGTCAGCTTTGTGATCATCTTAGCTTGAAGCTTTCCCTACAAGCCTCACAGAGCTGCTATAGCATGGCTGTAGATACAGTAAGATACAGTAAATTACCCCCCCATAAAAAGAAAATGGTGGCATCAATGGTGATAGGCAGAGGTCAGAAATAGAGAGAGCAACCAGGCTGACATAAACGGGACACTTTAAACCAACTGCTTTCCTCCTGTTAGGCCGGGTTGGGTCTTCAGTCTTCAGCCATGTCTTAATAGATTGTCTGCTGTCCTGCCATGACATTTAAATGGTTTTCCATAAAGCTATAGCACATAAAAATATGAGAAAAGACTCCATTCATCAATAATCTATCCATCAGCCCATAGCACCTCACTGAGCTGCTATGGGCGATGAATGAGCGGAACGTCGCACTCCGTCATTTAGCAACAACATTTTAGAAAAGTGTGCATCCTGGGTGACTTCACATTCAGGTTCCTTTACTCTCTGGTAGCACAGCTCATCTGTTTTGTATATAGTTCAATAGCCGTTAGTATGCCACAGATGGCACCATTTATGCAGTATATCTAGTGTGGAAATCCATTTTTTCACTTTAACATGCTGAGCAGCAATGAAGCTAAACTCAATCGACCATTGTGGAATCATATTAGACTCAGTCTTTACTCAACTAAGAACTCCTTTTTTTTCTAATTCAATCTGACAGCACAGTGTGCCAACGGTCAATAACTACGGGCCTAAAATGGTGTTTTCAATGCTTTATAATGGAGCCATTGACTGACTGTAACAATGGATTGTATAAAATGTATAAAATGTATAAAGTGGAAAAATCAATGTAATTGGAGCAGATTTGAAGCCTTGGGCTTGTTGTTGGATACAAATGATTGTGATATAATACTAAAAATCTGTTGGTAAATGTAAATAGTCGACTGAGAGATGAATAGTTGCCTTAAGTTTGTTCTAATAGCAATAAAAGTTATGCTTCTGATAATTTTGTGCTCAGTTACTGTACAATAATCAACGTGCTCATGCATAACATGGTTGTTAGGGTTAGGGTGATTTGTATGCAATGTTTCAGCACTGAAAATAAAACTACATTTATGATAAACTCCTTCATAAGAACTATTTTTATCAGACTTTTAGACATATTTTTCTTTCACTAGGCTAAGGACACTCAAGTCCTTTGACTATAGGACACTAAAACATTGGTGCCTAGAGAGTCGTACACTTAATTTTGACCAAGTAACGCAAAGAAAAACATGCATGTCATTTTACAGAAGAGTGCTCATATATTGTTATGTTTTATGGGAAATTGATTGAGACATTGTTAATAGGGAAATGGTCAGAAAGGGGTGTTTGCTGTCTGGCTAATGCAGCAAATCAAATCCCCGACAAATTAAAGTACTTCATCACATTAATGTAAAAATCATCTAAAAAATCCAATATAACCATAAAGCAGTCTCGGTCATCAATTTGCAGCATTGACCATGATAGCTATATACTGTACACCTAGATATATTAGCGTCTCTGACTGTAGATAAACTTATATTGTTACCTTCAGTGTCAGCTTTTTTTAAAGGGAAATAAACGCTCCCTCTCTTTTTAGAAAATAAAAACTATCCACATCTGCTAGATTTATGTAAATTACAAGCAAACTATGTATTTCACTAGCCCCTCTATTGTGAAGGCAGCTTTATGTGAATTGCAATGAAGATTTGTCTTCTCTTATATTTCAATTTATTGTCCTGCTCACCTTGTGATCTGTTTAAAAAATGAGTGGTTACATGTCAATGGCATCCCAGGAGGCAATTAACATGAACCACCAGTAGCAGCATGAAAGTGACACTGAGTGCATCAGGTCAGCTCCAAGGACACTACTTGGTGAAACTTGTTCAAGTGTCACAGGAAGTCTATTTTCCACTCCAGGTACTATCCCTTATTGGACTTCGGAGTTCGACCAATTAACAATCATTGCACAGCATATTTGACCTGCCACTCTCCTCAAGACCTGAACAAGCTCTGGAAATACTGGCCACAGCCACACATCCCTTTTCTGCACGCTAAGTTTGTAGGTCAATGGTGGCTGCTTTTGATGACTGTGAGCTCTCAACCCTCCTGTCACCCGAAAAACTCCTCTTCTCGTTAAAACCCAACCTGATAAGAGTTGAGCTGAGGCTTCCCTTTTGCTTTGTCTATTTTTGTGTCAAAGGTTGTTCATCTTTTGACTCTTCAGTTGACTGATCAATACCCAAGACCATAAGATTTGATTTCACTTCTACCTTTTTCTTCCCACTGCCTCAGTTACTTTTCGATTAAGCCTATACTCTTTGCTCAAATATCAAATTGCTTGTCTTGGCTTCTTGGCACAATGACAACAGCCATGTTCACTCTTGGGTTGTTAAATCTCGTGGAGAACGTGGGCAGTTTGCAATGGAGGCAGATATGGCACAGCTATAGTCGAGGTTCCTACTCAAGCAAAGTAGCTCATTTAATGTGGCCCGATATATAGATTTAATGTGATTTTGATTGTATTTAATAGAATACAAAGTCACATTTGGCAGCACATGGAGTTGTTGTTGACAACAAATATAGAAAGAATAGAAAGCTTTATTGTCATTGTTGCAGAACAATGAAAGGCAGTTTAGCAGCTGTTAGATTAGCAGCATGATACAATTCAAGCACACAAAAACAACACAATGGCATGCATATACTAATAATAATGATAATAATAATAATAATATAATAAGAGCAGAGCAACATTGATGTGCATTACAGTGTTTCTGAAAGAGATGTGAGACTGAACTTGTAGGCAAGGTAATATTATTAAAAAAAAGAATTAACACATTTTTATTCAATAAAACATATGAATTACTAAATTAAAATTCACAAATTTGCTGATATTGTGCTAGGAGATCCTTGTCTGATCACATCCCATGGCTATCATCAGCAGATGAGGTTGTTTTCTAACGAATAGAACACTACATATATTGTTCAGTATGTCTTTTAATTCAAATGTCAGCATCTAGACTGACATTATATAATGCTAACTGACTTTTTATTTGGACCCTCGTATTTTCTCAACCATCTTAGAAACTGTTCTTAGACACTGTGAGACCATTAGCCATTTGTTTATTCTTGACCCTTGAGAGCAATTTATGTGAAAAACAATCTAATAATAAAAAATATTTAATCCCAAATTATTTTTTACCGCTCAGACATAATTTTGCCCCTTTTTTACTCTGCATGGCGGGTCTAGTCAGGTTACCAGGTTTTCATATCTTATAAAGTACTGTGGCTAGACTAGGTTATAGGGTTAGTACAGGCATAATCCAATATGTGCAATATTACAGTTAGGCTAGCATTTTACCAAGGGTCTGTGGAATAAGGTATACTTACAGTTATGTGGTTGAACTAGCATTCAACTGGAAATGTCCAATACTGTAATAGATGCAATACTTTGGTTAAATATGATATTAGGGATTAAGTAAAACTGTGATTTGTGGGCGTTTGTAACGTGTCGATGTCATGTCTTGTATCGTGCTATCCTTTGAGTTTGTTAAGTAACACCGTGTATGAAATTTCACTGACACAGAGTTTCCCTATGAGGACCATAAAGTATCTGACCTGACCTGACCTGAAGGTCTCCTTGCTTGCTTTCAGTCCTTCCAGCTGCATCTCACAGTCTTCATGTTGTCTGGTTGGTGAAGATCAGCAGCCGTTTTTTTTTTTTTCTTTTTAAATCATTTATGGCATTGAATAATATTCCTTTGTACCCAGACTGAAACCCAAAAAATCAGGCTATCACATTTTTAATGTGTGATTAAAAATAACTCGAAGGAGAACAGTATTTAATGTGATGGAGTCATTTGATTGTTAAATTATGGTGCCATGAATAAAAAGAGTACTGAAAGAATAAGATACCAATGAAATAGTTATAATAGGTAGTCCTGGATGCCACAGTTGCTCACAGCGCTCTCAGTTTTAAGCTGCCACCTTTTAATTATTTATGTTGTTTGGTCTGCAACGACTTAGATTTCCAAAAAGCAAAGTTAAAGAACTTGAGGCTAAACCGGTGTCTTATTGTAACACCTTCCACCCCTTTCTTCCACATCTGCCTCTTTTTCCCTCTGGAAGCCTTTTTTTCTTTTCTTCCTATTTGTATTCCGCCCCACCCCTCACCGCCCCCACCCCCACCATCACCCACCACCAGCTCCACCAGGTTCTTGGCAGTGCTTGGCAGTCGCCCACCTTGTCTAACTAGCAGGTTGATGTGAGTCCCTTTGGTGTGTATTTTCTGTGTCTGATTAGTCTCTCTGTGTGTGTGTGTATGTGTGCATAAAACTGTGTGAATGTGTGACTCTAATGTGTGTGTGTGTGTGTGTGTGTCTTGCAGTAGTCTAGACATGGTTTCCTCTCTGTGTTTGTCTTTCTCCTCAGACCAGCTGATCTGTTCAGCCAGGAATGTTACTGCTACTGCTGCCATACTGTCAACACACACTCTCTGTTTCTCTGCAGCTCCCCCTTTTTCTCTTCACTTATTTCATTTTTCTCTCTTTCTTTATCTGCACATATGTGCGAGCTATCTATTCTCCTGGCTCTCTCCCCTCTTCTCTGTCTTCATCTTCCTATCTCTCTTATTTATTTCTCGCTTCCAAAAGAAAAAGAGTCACAATCTATCTTCCCTCCTCTCCCCGAAAGGGCTTATAATATCCATCTTTGATCATTCTCTCTTCAGCGCCCCCATTTTGTCCTCCTTATCTATTCTTTTCCCCCCTTATCCCTTCCTTCCTCTCCTCTTACTTCTCCCCCTGGAGACAGAGTTGTCTTTCACTCGACGTCTGCTGGCAAAAGACCAGCATCAGTAGTTTGTTGTATATTTAGTTTTAGTGTGTGATTTGTGTGTGTCTGTGTGTGGCTTTTTGAAATTTCTAACATTTCTGTAGACCTTTCATGCATGTTTTTATGTGTTTACTGTATTTTATCACTGATATGAAAGCATCTACTGTTAAGTTAAGTGTACACATGTGTGCATATGTGTGTGTGTTTATGTGTGTGTTTGTGTGTGTGTCCAGGCTGACTGGCATCAGGGTGGCACACCTCAGAGACTTAAGACAGACAGAATTAGAAACATGCACACACATAACCACACAGCAGATACATTGCAGAACTCATAGCCTGTTTTTCTATTTATTTTCTTTATTCCTTCATTTAAACTCATATACATATTAATCCTGTCTAACCACCTTTGAAGAAAGATTGAATGCATGTACGCATGTGTGCATCACATCCACAGAATGAAGCATCTGTGAAAATATTCAAAACAATCCTTATTTATTATCCATTTGTAATTTTACTTAGTTTAGTTCATTTGTAAAGGGTAAACTCACACAAATGACAAGAAAATTGAGGAAAAGAAGCTCAAAAGTTGGTTATTAATTACTGCTATGTGAATATTATGCAACATATTGAATCTGTTAAATATTACATAAAATACAAGATCATAACATAGAGCTTAAAGTATATTTTAAATATTAATGTACACATAATTTATAACATAAGATCAGGGGGTCGCCGTGGGAAAAAAAAAGCGGCTAAGCTAACTGGCTACTGGATTCAACTTGCTATAATACTAAACAGGTACATTTAAAAGTATTGCTGTAACATAACATATTCCCTTAAAAGTATTTTCTTCTATGAAAAAACTATTCTTTTTTACCAGTGAATTTTTTCCAGTTACTTTGGATATGTCCCCTCAAATAGCTTTAAAAAAAAATCATTTTCCTGAAGCAAAATGCAAAGGAGATCCCACCCTATTTCATACAGGTGTCTGGAGAATCCAGAAAAGGCTGCGTCTGCAGAACACGATCCCTTACCTACTTCCCACCCATGTATTAGACCACATGACCAAACCCGAGGTACTGCTCATGCCAAATGAAACTGTGCCACCTGTGCACTGATTCGACGCAGACTTTCAAAGTTCTCCGTAATAATTTGCATCCAGGGTTGCGTTTTTATTTTTTTCTAAACCACACATTTGCATTGAAACCCATTTTCACCCTTCCTTGCTCTTTGTTTCAATTTCTTATTACCATTTGCTTTTGTTTATACCCTTCCCTTCCTCCCTCCTTTGCCCCTTGCTTCCTTCATCTCACCCCTTCAAAATGATTGTCTGTTATTCCCTCTCCTTCTGCTTTAGGGGCCTTCAGGTTGTAAAAATTAATCTTCATAAAAGGAGGAAAAGTTTCTTCTCTCATCTCCCTTGGTTCTCTTTCACACACACACACACACACACACAGACACACACACATACACACACACACACACACACACACACACACACAGAGTTTCAAATTAAACTGATAAAATTATCTTTCTAGTTGGCCTTGACGACCAATGCTCCCTATTACACACACACACAAACACACACACCTTAGTGCTGGCCACATATCTCAAAAAAAAAACAAGAAAATAGAAAAGATAAATCAAAGAAAATTGTGTCTCCGAGTTCTTCACCTGTTCTCTGGCTTTGAGCAATATGATTGAATTAAAACACCCCTGATGGTGTTCAAATAACCATCACACCCGTCACCTACACCATCACCAGAGATTAAAAAGGCTCGTAAATGACACTGACAGAGTTCTGCATGGACACACAACACACACACACACACACACACACACACACACTGTTTCTTCTCACAGTCTCTAACCATCTGGTTAACTTATCAGCCCTCTCTCGTGCGACTGGGGGCTGCCACACAGTACAATGCCTCTCTGTCTTCCTCTCCTTCTTCCTTCACACGGTGTAGTCCCTTAACCCCTCCATCCCTTGTTCCCTTGGCCCGTCAATCCTTCTCTGCATCATTTCTCCTCTCTCTCTCCAATGCTCCTTTCCTTCATTCCCTCATCCCTCATCTCCTCTCTGCCTTCTCATTTTCCCTGCTTTCCTCTCTTGTCGTCTCTTCCTTCCCTGCCTGCCCGTCTAGATTCCTCTTCATTCATTCTTGCTACACTAACTTTATTGTTTTGCTCTCTTTTTTTTCTCTTCCTTTCTCTCTCGATTTCTTGCGTTTTCTCTTTCTTTCACTCCCAAAGGCAACTCAGCCAATCAGGCTTCTAAATTGAATTTCTCTCTCTGCTTTCTACATGAAATGGACAAAGAGTTATGGTTTTCACATGGAGAGAGAAACAGGAAGAATTTATGCTGCATGTGTGCATGTCTGTGTGTGTGTGTTTGAAGGGAAGACAGAGTGAAAAATGAGTGTGTGTAAATAAGGACATCATTAACATCGATCCATACTTTATTTCAGTCCTTCTTTGTCTTTGTCTTTTGTAAATAAACTCTTAGTATGATCGTTTTTGTTCTAAATTTCAGGGGGAGCATTTTTGTGTATCAAAATTTTCATTAATGTTTTGTTTAATCTGGAGGTTCCATACTAACATCCCAATCATCCTATCAAATTTGCTGTAGTTGTGATTACCATTCAGTGTTTGGCTCACTTAATTTTAACCCTCATAACCTCATTTTCCAAACCAATTCTTCGGCGGCTAAAAATTCAATTTTCAGAGCTCCAGAAATATAACTGTGGGATAATGTTCTTGTGACTAAGGCAGACATTTATCTTCTTCCTCATCGGCTGCAGCTATCTCACTTTCTCTGAGACAATAACCATTCATGCAGTGACTGTTTTAACGATATCACATTTCTGATTTACTCAACTGTAAAATACAGACTCAAACTTTAAAGCGTACCTATACTCTCTCATTCACTTTTTATTAAGTGGGATGGTTATACTCCTGTTCTTACAGATGGAAAAAAAAAGATTTGTATAAGAAGTTTCTATAAAGTTGTGTGTCAATTTGCATGTGTGTCAGTGCTCAGATGATTGTTTTCTTTTGTTTTGTTTAAATCAACGAAAAACAAATTAACTTCAGATCTACAGATTAATGCATCACATTTAGCTGATAATTGAGGATTTAATTTGTCAGTGTTCAGTGCAATCCTATGTGAGAAACTAAAGAAAGCACTACAGCGATGGTTTGAGCTAGAGACAAGCCTTTTTTTATCCTCATGAACTAGAGAATCAGCACCTTCAAATGATGACTTACATTATTACCTTACCTTTTTCTGAGCCACGAACAAAGCCAAAATTTCTTCACCAGGAATAAGAAAGATAACTGACAAAAAGGCTGATATTTTGAATGTCTCAGTGAATGTGAATTACATTTGGTACTACTTTGGTGTATAATTGATAGAAGGTGTCAAGGTTTTTAAATTTTCATACATATTTCAATTCATTTCGTCTGATTTTGTGCGTGCATGATTGTCTCTGCACTGCACCACTGTGTTTTGCATATTTCCATGTTTTGCATATTTCCATTGTGTATACGGGTGAGTTCTGCGCTGCCCTTGCCCAAGGCAGTGTATGTGCATGTGTGTGTGCAAGTGATGGATGCATTAGGTGAGCAGGTTAATCTCTGACTAATGTAGATGAATTGTCCACAGCCCACGTTACACAAAAATTGCAAGCATGGACCCACAAACACGGATGAATGATCTTAATCGCAAAAAGCATTAGAGATGCAACCACTCACGCACACATTCTGTAGATAAATTATCACTATACTATGCAAAACACCATGGGGCACGGCAGGGTGAAGGGCATTGGACAGCCAGCAAGGGAATTCTGCATTTGTATGTGTGTGTTTTTCAAGAAACAAAAAACAGATGATGCAAAAATCATATGTTGCAAAGGAATTTGCTCAGGTTTTATTTATTTTTTCTCTCTGTTGATACTCTCACTGTTTCCCTGTGTGAACCTAGCTGTCATTTTCTCTTTGTATTGCTTTTTGATATAGAAATAACACAATGCACACACACAAACACAGATGCAGTGACTCATTGCCACAAGTTTCTTCTGTGTGCACCCACTCTGGGGTCTGGAGACTGTCAATGTGAATGTGTGTGTATGTGTCACAGAAGCAAGGCTTAATTTGGAAGCTGAGCTGAGACCTCCAGTTCCTCTGGGTTTGACAGACAGACCGACAGACAACGGTCGGACTTTGAAGTCGATCTGCTTGACTGTGCAGTTCTGCTACTGCACAGTCATCCTGCCACCTGCTGATGCTCCCACAGAAAACCTCATCAAAACTCCTATTATAGCTCTGTTGTTGATGCCAGAAGCTACTGGCCTTAAGCCAATCACTGCAGGGGAACCCACGATCCTCATGCTACTCACTGTTGTGCTTGTTGAGCAACATTTATTCAACTGCCAGGCTTGAAATGCACACTCTTTCACAGTAAATAGATTTAGGATTTAGACCGGAATTAGATGAAGAAAGGGTCATTTAAGGGGAAATAATTCTACTTTTTTAACACAAATTGATTCTGATTAGGTCACTCCATTTACCCACTACATGGGAACACTACTGAGCAGTGTGGCAAGAGTGAGCTGAGCCCGATAGAGGAGAGTAGTGATAAATACAAGACAGCAGGTGCATCATCCACTGAGCTGGGGAAGAAAATTGTGGCCCGACTAAACACAGTCAACCCCTGGATGTGACTTCTCTGACTCACTGACAAAGTCCAATTTGAAGAGGTGCTTGTAGGTCACAGCTCTTATCACGTTCCCGACTATCACCATCAACTAACTTCAACATTATTATACGCCACTTCAACAATAATCCATGGGTATGAGATATAAGAGAGGGTATAAGAGAGTGCTCTCCATGGAGAAGAAGGTTGGCAGCTAAGATCAAGATAGCTTGGAGGGAAGTTAGTTGGCTAACAAAGTGTGTCATTAGAGACACAGACATCTTGCTTTACTTCTTCTCCATCCAGTACCTAAGCGAGGCTGTAGATACTGTCAAACAAAGACTCACAGCTCTGGCTATTGGGGTGGAGAGATACTAAGGAGAAGCAGAGCCAAGAGAATAAATGGTTTGTTATCCATCAAGGGTGAAGTCCAAGTTGCAAGGGAATAACAGCACAAGGACAGACCCACCTACAGGTGGGACTGAGCAATACTGGTGGGACATGTGGGAGAAAGAGGCATCACAGAACACCTAAGAGCAGACTACAGCAACGTCCCAGAACATGAGCCAGTCAAAATCTCAAAGGCAGACATCGAACAACAACTGGCCAACACTGGGCAGGACAATCCTGATCATGACAGATCCCCACACCTCGGTACTAACCCATAACCTGCCTCTGCACAACATGGAAGGTACTCTCAGTCTCCCTAGCTGCTAAGTTGAGTTGGCACATGAGTCAGTACATGAATCAAATCAATGCAAATCTGGGAGGGGCATCGGAAACAACACAAGAGGGTCAAAGCACCAGCTACTGGTCAACAGAGCAAGCACCCAAGACTCTAAAAAAAGACTCAATGCCTCCACATGGATATTGGAGTGTCAGGACCTATATAAGGCCATTAGTACATTTAAACTTTCATCAAGAGCCCAACGTGGCTGTGGAAAACATGACTGGAAGCCAACTCCAAACCATTGCTCAAATCAAGTGTAGCATATACTGAAGAGATGTACTGTACCTCCGCAGCTGTTCTCCATAGACCTGAACCCCCTCAGCCAGATCATCACAAAGAGTAGTTAAAGATACAGATTCAGAAGTGGAGTGACCATCAGCCACCTCCTATGCATGGATTAAATCAAGCTGTATGCCAAGAGCAAACAAGACATCGACTCACTGATCAAGGAGCAAGGATATTCAGATGTCATTTGGTCAGGCAAAGTGTGGCCATGAAGAGAGGGAAGGTGATTAGGACTGAATAGGTGGAGATGCCAAAATGGAGAAGCTACAAGTACAGTACCTGGGTATTCCAGAGGTCAGTGATAGCCATGAGGATGCAATGAGGCCAGTCACAGCCAAATACAGAAGGAAGGGTTGGTGTTTGAGTGCTTTTACCGGAAAAAGTACAACCATGTAATGTGTAAATTATATGTTACAGAACATATCTTATTCACAACGAGTGTTCTGTATTTACTCATGACTCCTTTGAGAATGGAAAAATGCAAGGTTTTTTTTTTATACGTTTTTTTTTTTATTAAAATGTAATGTTTTTCATCTTTCCCTGTTGCCCCAGTTTGATAAAACATGTATTTTCATGCCAAATTTTGCTTTCAGTGTCTTAGAGCACCATGTCATCAGCAAATGCCTAATCTCATTTTCACACATCCTTCACTTAAATCACAGCAGGGCCTAATGAGGGCTTCAAATGCTGGCTCCAGTTTCACTGTGGAAGTCAGTGTTGGAAGTATGGGGGTAACACAAGGAAAGAAAAGGCATGGGACAGGAGGCTTCATTTGATTTTTTTTTAATGGGCAGAAATTTGTACAAAACCTTAGGCTGTCTCTGCCACTTTAAAGTCACCTGAGAAAACAGACAAATCTAACACTAAACTGTCTTGCTGACTGTTGGAGCAAATGTTTTTCTCTTCATTAAAAGAAGGACAAAGAAGAGTTCTCTTTCCACCTGTTGCAACCTGTTTTCTGCTGTTTGGTATCAGACACACTTTTGGTACTTTTATGACTTTCATTTTTCAATGTATTTATAGTGAATGAATAATAACAATGATAAAGGTGATTATACACATTCTTTTAATTTGACCATTTAGTGTATTGTGTTTTCTTTTTAAAGACTCCCTTCTGTTGTTTTTGCCTTCAGGAAGGATGAAGTCACTGTATTGCTTTCCCCATTTCTGCATCTTTACTGCAATTCCCCAAGTTTGTTTTCAACAATTTGTTCATTTGCTGTAGAACCTGACTTATTTAGTTATCCAGTTTGTTTAATTCAATCTCCATTCATCCACCTCCAACCACTTTATCTTTTGTGAATTTTCTGGGTTTATATTTTCCTTTAGTGTACTCCTGGCTTTTCGCATAAGTCACATGCGAGTTTACCAGCACAGGAAATCCACAAACCAGAAGGAGCTCTGTGAATTTCTATATGTGGTGGCAAACATGCATCATAAACAGCTAAATGAAGAGGCCAGAAGCCCTTAAAAACCCATTGCTAATTCAGAGAGATGTTAGAAAGTGAGCTTCACAGTAAAAAAAAAAATCCCACCCCTGGTTATTAAAGGAACAGTTCACCCAAAAATGAAAATTAATTATCTACTCACCATGAATTATGCCCTGGAGAATGCAGCAATACTGTTTAGCTGTGAAGCTCCAGAGATTTTTGAGGACTAAAAACTTTACCCGACTTTCCATCGGCATGGTGGAAAGCAGATAATGAACACGTTTTCATTTTTTGGTGAACTTTCTCTTTAAGGTGTTTATCTCACGTATACAGGCACCAATCTGCATCATTCTGCTGGAGTGTTATGATTGGCTGTATTTTAGTGTAAGGTGTTGCGCCATATCTATGCAAGCATAAATCTTCTCTCTCATTCCTTCCTCTATCTTGCTTTGTTTTTCATCCTCCTTCCTGTAGTTCTCTCTGCAAATAATTTATTTTTAAAAAGCTGTGGAGCTGAATTGCACTATCTGATTCAAATTATTCAATAACTTTGTTTCTCCATTTCAAATCTGACTCTCTTTCCACACACACACACACACACACACACACACTTTTTGTAAAAACAGTTTTAATAGTTTGCCACCTGTATTGGGACATCTCTAATATTATTTCCCCAACCTTAACCATAACCATTCCTTATCGTTACCGTACCCTCATTGTAACCCTCACCCCTAATCTCAAAAGAGGTGCAGCATTTTATCTCGTGAAGATGGAGGTACAAAATAAAAAAATACACACAACTCACTCCGACACACACATAGACAGCCCAAGGCCATAAAGTTGTAAATTCTGGGTCAAAGCAGCAAGGTGACAAAGCAGTAGATAAATTCACCGGCAATCTGCTCAAAACACACATTCTGCAAGACTGTGTATCCTGTAAATTACATAAAAATGATATGTAAAACCTGTATATGTAAAACCATGCTTGCACTCATACACATTTAATACACACAGTATACTGTGCATATATGTATGAAAGGTTGGACATTGTAGAAAACACTGTGGGGTGGATAGATATATAGAATAATATAACTTTCGTCATGAGCTACAAGCCTTTGGTCTTCATATATTTACTGCCATGCTGTAAGTATCTCCTTGACACCTGGACTGTAAAAACCAAGTTGAGTTGTTCTCACTGATAGTTCAAGGCCGGTCAAGCATTGGCCGTAAACTCATGTCTCAGATTATCACTTTACTTCATCATTATTGCTGTGTTTTTGGATTTACGGTTAGCATGTAGCACCCAAATCCAGAAGATTCGGTCAGCAATTTTTCTCCGCTGCTCGCAGGATGGCACCACTTGGTTATCTGCACAGAGCAGGCATTTCACTCCAAGAGACAGAGGATTCAGAAAGAAAGGGGGTTTAGATTGGACTATTGCTGACTAAGTTCTCTGAAGACTCGGCATCGTTGGAGACAATCGTGGACATTTTCTTCTCTGTGTGAGGACTACAAAGGAAGATTTTTGGTTACAAATCTTTTCTCAGACTCTGCAATAAATAATATTGTTTTTGTTATGCTGTTTGTTTGCTGATGAGGACGTGTTGAGTAAAGATGTGGTCAGTAGTGCGACGAGGCAGGTTTTATTCAAGATGTGCTCATTAAGGATGTTGATCAGTCTGTTGTATTGTTGCTCACACATCTACCTCTACTCTTACAGAATGCAGATATAAACCCTTGGCACCAGATGCTGATAAAAACAACAACTTAACCAAATGCCAGGTTGAATAACGTGAGAGGAGCAGCTGTTTAGCTGTTTCTGAAGTTCATAAGCATCTCATTAAAGCAATCACTCACTCACATAAATCCTCTTGGCCTGTAGGAAAATAATTTTTGATTTTTTTCCAATTCTTGTTTGCTGTTATTTAATTAAAATTGAGATTTGGGGTCATAATTGGTGATAATGGTATAATACATCATTTATATTTGTCTGTTTTGCTAAGGATGAAGCTAGCCACTGTGTACCGGACTTATATCTCCTTCATTATAAGATGACCCTGTTGGTTGAATAGATTTGTTTTATTACTGTGAGATACTTTAATTTGCCTTATACAATATGTCTTTGTTTCATTCTGTAGCACTGTTTCACTTTCATCAAAATTGTGAGATAGGCCCTTTTTTTATTTTGCCAGTATTATCAAAAATAGCAATAAGCCAGTCAAAATATATACCCAGCATGGACAACTCAAGTGCAAGTGGATCCAGATCGGAATCTGGGATCATAATCAAAATTTTGGAGATTGAAATATATATTTGTAATTGGGCCAATTGGGTTGAGACATGGCACTGCCACTATCATGTAGCTGAGATAATGTGGATTCAGAGTCAATCAAATGGATTTCATGTATCTGTGAAGTTATATCTACAGGAAGTATAATTCCAGATGCACTTTTATGTAAAACTGGATTTTTGTTGAGAACTCGTAAACTGCTGATGATAAACATACGATTCCAAATGCTAGGAGTAAATTCCCAGAGTCAAGGAATGAGGTGGTACAATTCAATTTGGTATGTGGCAGATCCGAGGAAAGCAGCGTCATTATGGTGACATCACCATATATGTGCTGTGCCCTGGGTGCAATGGTACAGTACAACAATTGATGATCGCCTCATAGTGATATAACATGGAATGCACGTATGCATGAATGTTGAAAGGGCTCTTTCTAGATGTTATCATCAATAATTTTTACAATCAATAATGTGGCATTCTCCTTTACTACCCACAAATCATTGAGAGGATATCAGATGGATTGTTGGATGAGCAAAGTGCAGGACAGCACAGCATACACTTCCTGAGTCCTGCAGGTTGTTAGATAATAAAACAGGTGGTGAGAAAGATAATAGATTCAGTCAGGTTAATTCATTTGGTTTAGTTCATTTTCATCCGAGTAGACAATTTGGCAAACACAGAGCAAACAAGCATAATACAACTAAATTTCAACAAAAAAAATCTTTGTTCAGTGTGTCCGGTCATTATATTCTCAAACCCCTCCTGTTCCTCTTTGGTAATACTGTAATCATCAAACTACACTGGTGATGAAACACCTTCAAACATTTGCAATGAGAATGAAAACAACAGAAAGACAAGAGGCGAGAGCAAGAGAATGAAAAATGTCAAAA
Organism: Chaunax sp. Z400; assembly: GCA_037577475.1. Taxonomy (NCBI): domain Eukaryota; kingdom Metazoa; phylum Chordata; class Actinopteri; order Lophiiformes; family Chaunacidae; genus Chaunax; species Chaunax sp. Z400. The sequence goes on along the minus strand of CM075200.1, from coordinate 12,778,906 downwards.
AGAGCAACGGGTAGAGACAGAAGGGTATGAAATGTTCCTCTAATTGCCATTTCAGTGTTTCTTTGAAAGGGAAATATGAGGGGGAAAAAGTATGAGCTCCTTTTAAACGTTCAGCTTCAGAGAATTACAGAGAGAGAAAATTAGAGAGCAGAAAGAAACAGGAACATTCCTTTTGCACACCATAGAAAGTCAGGTTTAATATCTCTAAAGCCATTTTGTCTCCTATAGTCATGAATTACCAATGGCGTTTTGAATAATGACGAGGAGAGAAAAATCCATTTCTTATATTCAATTGAGAACAATCACATTTACATTATTACACATTTACATTTACAGTTACCAATTTTCTCAACTGCTCTGTTCTCTCCATTTCTCTTTTTCTGTCATTTTGTCTCCTCTATTCCCTGTGTCCGTTCTCTCAATATTTAATCTGTCAGGTCATTTCAATTTAGTGTAATTTTGTTGAATCCAATTTATTTCCATCATCGTTCATTCCCAGAGCGGGTGGGCTGTATTTGTTGCTGATCAAGCAGCCATATTTTCTTAAAGTCTTGGTTTCAGTATTTTATTCCCGTATTCTCTGCATTTGCACTGATACTATAGTTTGTGTTCAGTGTCGGTGTTTCTTCCATCTACTGCATCTGCTACTGTAGGGTTCTCCTTTTTTTATGACTAATTTTCCTCATTCCTCGACAAGATGAACTCCAACATTACCAACATGATAAGAAAAAACCTCAACCACTGATTACTACTATGATATCTGCACATTACAGTACAAGACATTATAATAAGCCCATTGGCTGTCAAGCAAGCACTAATGCTAATAACTGTTTGTGATGTTTGGACCAGGAGCCATGAGGTGTGAAGAGAAAAGGTTACTTTATCCCACAGTTCTGCATATGACCAGACCAGATGGTAGAAACTCCCCCATCTCACTGACAATGCCAGCACATATCATTCTAACAAGCCCCTTCTATTCATTCTCACTCAAGTGAAAAAATATTGTTTTTCACTGATTTAGAAAGTTTGTGAAGACAAATCCAAATTGAACCCCAATCACTTGTACCTAAGGTCATCCACAAAACATCTTCAAGGGCACTCCATTTATCCTCCGGGAGGCACTCAATAATTTGTAAATCTTAGAATAATCAATTAGGTTTTGCAGATCTATTTCTAACAATGATGGTATTGTCATGACCCTTTATTTATTTGTAATTCCAAACAAATACCCCAAATACATCTTTGAAGAAGCTCTTTCTGAGGTGTAGGGCTAGGCAGTAATATGGTATTCTAGTGTCATGGGTTATTTGAAAATAGCAATGGTGTCTGTTTTGTTTCTGTCAAAAAACAGCTTCTTCTGAGAAGAGAGGATTAGAAGAAACAGATGATCAGCGTAAGCAAGTTGGTCCATAAAAAGAATGAAAAAAAGAAAAACTGTTGGCAGCAGTTTGGGATCTGACCTAGTCCCCATTTACTCGAAAAACGGAGAAGTTTTTTCTTTGAGTTTTCAAAAACTTCTGTGTTCACAGGGCATCGTTCCCGAAATGATCCCCGTACACACAGATCCGCAAAAACGATTGAAAACACTGTAGTATGTATGCCAAAGCAGTAGTTGCTGGTGTAACTTTTCAAAATCAACATTGCAGAATAAGATCACAGTGGTGGTTCAGCAAATCTAAACTGGAGGTGCGTCAATAAACTCAACAAAGTCTGCAGCACAAACGAAACCGCACAGTCCAACATTGTATTTTTGTTGATGTTCTGGCCATAGTAGGCTGTTTGCTGTCTACGTACATGAATAAGGCTGGCAGGAACCGTAATAGGCATGCACGAAGCGGGCCTGTGTCATCATCATTTCCATCCAGAGTTGCGCTTTGCCCGTTTACACAACAACGATACGGTGGTGTTTCCACTCTGCAGCCCATTTTCGACCAAAATGCAACAAAAAGTTTCCGTTTTTGGGTGAAACATTCATTGTGTAAACGGCCACCTAATGACAAGGGAGAGACAGAAAACCTTGACGAGGCTATGTGCAAGAAGGTGACAGCCAGAAATTGTGTTTTTCTTTGACAGGTCTGCGCAACTTGTTGGGTTTTCAAAAATGAACTTTGTCTTACATGGTAGGACGTAGGAGATGTACTATAGGCTGTTCATAATGTGCTTAAACCAGTCAGTGACTTGGTCAATATTTTGTCTGGAGAAAACTATGTGACCAGCTCCTCTCTCCTCCCCCATACTCCAACCCTGCAGGGACGATGTGCCTGCAATGTCAAGTGAGGACATCGAGTTCCATAAAAGTTGGAATTCTTTCCAAGCTAGAGGCCAAATATGAAAGTGATGTGGTGTGCCAGCTGATGAGGAAATGCACCTTCCTTTACCCCCGTTACCGTGGAAGATATGAGAGTGCATGATGACACCGCTTTTGGCTGAGACAAGTTATGGGCCAAGATGGTGGCACTCGGGAGGCAATCAGAACATGCAGGTCCAGTGGCCATCAGAGTAGAGGCGGAAGAAGAGCAAAGAGATGGGCAATCAGAGCCCTGGAAAAAAAGGTAACTTGAGGCCATCATTATATTTATCCTATTTATGAATCAGTTCAAGATAAAATGCCCTGAGGAGTACCTTAAAGATAAGCGTCTAATGAGTGTTGTTGTATATTGCAAAGGGGCAACGCGCTTCTCCCATTTCACCTTACATCCTGATAACGTGCAAGAATATTCAATTGTATCTGAGGGCCTGCTTCAGGGACTGTTGTAAATTGGATGTAGTGAGCAAAATATCAACCGCAACAATGCAAATTTTCATTTATTTTTTTGGAGCAGCTGTAGCTTGCATACTTGGGTTGTCCCTGATTAGTGCTGCCAGCGGCTCCAGAGATGCAGATGAAGCAGTGGGCTCAGAGGACATCCCTGTCGCACGCCCCTCTACAAGGGAAACAAGCTGCATATGATTTCATTAGTGTATTCTTGTGTGTAAAATAGTGAAAACAGCAGTACAGTATATAATTGTCTCCACACTCAAAGTGTCCCAGAGTGTTTAATAGGAAAGGCAATTCAAGGCAATATAAATCTTTTTTTTTTCCATCTAGCAAACAACAACACTGGGTGCAGCTGATGATTTAGTATATGACATTATAAGCATTAACATTCTCATGATGTTCATTATTTGTCTCTTTCTAACAAATAGGGTCTCTGTAAATAAATCTGATATTGCTGGTTCAACTTCGGGAGTGTAAAATATGACATTTATATTACGTGTGTTGAGGTTTCTAAATGATATTGTATTTGAATTCATAAACTGCAACACAAACTCATTATTTCTATTTATTTATTACCTGCTAATGACAATTAAGATGAGCAACACAGACTCTTCATAGTGGTGCGACTGATGTCTTTTTCCCCAAACCCCCATCTCAACAGATTTTACACACAAAAGAAGACAAATAATTCTATTGCCCGACAATGTCTCATACCAGATTTGTTTAAGGTGCAGTCACATTTCATTGGTTGTTTGTTGCCATGACGTTTCCCGTTATGAATAAAACGTTTTTTGAGGGAAAGCAAGCATATTGAAGCACTCATCTGAATTTTAGTGCGGGAGAAGCACACCTGTTTCCTCTTATGATCAGCATGTCGCCGGCTGTTTGCATTTTCATTGGTCAAATTTGATCAAGTGCCACTGCCACATTTTGACATGTAGGAAAAACACAGGTGTAAATAATAAAACGAATGATGATTGAATTCCAGAGCTGCTGCACCAGTTTCAGTGTCCTGGTATTGTGCATAGCTGGCTCACTGTCACCTGTCATGACTCACTGGGACACTTGAATGCAACAGATCCATTTGCTTTTCTTATGCTGATGATTATGGTTTCTCATGCAGTTAAAATGTCTGTTGTGGGAAAGGCCTATTGAGATGGGAATCACTGTTTTATTCCAGGAATGTTAGCATCACACACCCCTCCCTTTAATTCAAACGATGTATTCTTTTTGTTCCCTCGAAGCCTGATTCCTGAACATGGCAGCCACAGCCTCTTTCTACCTCAGAATTAAAGTATGGTTTACTTTCATCTTCCGCTGGCAGATCAAATGTATCATAAGAAGAAGCCATGTACTCCTTAACGGAAATGAAGTATCAAACTGACTCATAAGAACACTGATAAATCATTGAAAAGCTTTGTCTTATTTGAGTATAAATACCGGAATTATAAACTCATATAACATCATTTGACATCACCCTCAAACTGCCACTTCCAATTGTCTCTCAGTCCTTCATCTGTTAAAACATTTTCAGATGCCAACACTACAACCTGGAGTGACGTTGTTAACCACGATTGAGCTTAATGTCGTCGTCAACAAGTGTGAACTAATAAAATGTGCCTGTATCCTTGGAAAACCACACAGGGTGCTGCCATTTGTGTGACCACAAATTCAGCTCCCCTTTCACCACCACTGAAGCAGCTTAAGGATTTGTCTCGCAGCTTGGAGATTTATGTCCCCATGGTATAATAAAACAGAGATAGCCCTGTTCTGCCATTGTCGAGCTTCAAGAGTGACTTGCTTATGTTAACAACTCTCGAATGAGTTAAGATCATTGGATAGTGAACGACATGATGTGCTGCTGTTACATCCTTTCGGCTAAATTCAGCATTGCTGTCCTTCTGTCCATGGACGGATGTCAAAAGGTCAAGGTATAGCTCACTTGCAACTGGGAGGCAGACCTTTCCATGCTGCCAGATGTTGACATATCAGTGAGTTGAATCATGTTGGTTTTCTCATCTTCATTCCCCTGCTACAAATAGCAAAGTGACAGGGATCATTAAATCCACCCTTACCTTCCAGCACAGACTGAGCCATTCTTCAGGGAGTCGTCCTGACATGGGGATTTTTCCCCAGAGGCCTTTGTATGCTGCTGCAGAACACCAAAAGAGGGAAAATCTCACTGCTCTCTGTTGACCAGATGTAGAGAATTTGTTGCATAAGACTGGGTAGAGAAAATATCTTGATGGGAATTTTACCCATTTGTCACATATTACATATTTAATCAAATATTGAGCTTTTCAAAACTGCACATGCTGTTTGCTGATATTAAACGCTTGTGATCACAAGAAGATGGGCCCCACTGCTCACTTGAAAATATGTATTAAGCATTGTTTTTAAATTAGATTCACCTCATTCACCTCATCCCATGCTTTCTTCCATATGCATACTTAATGCCGCACTATTCCCATCCCACTTGCTTTCTGGCTTGACGTCTGAACTCACCACACTAGATCAGTCACAGCAACACATTCACGACAAGAGATATATCGTTGCAAAATAAGAATAAAATTCTCTGGGTGAATTTTCCATTTCATTTATATTCATCTCCAAACACCAGGCTGAAGAGAAATAGCCTTTTTTTCCCCTTTTTTTTTTTTTTTTTTTACAATTTGAGCCTTAATTTGTGTCTCTTAAGTTGTGGGATTTCTTTGTGCAATGGGCTGACTGCTTGTGCTGCATAACTCACGGTGCTCAGTTATTAAAATACCAGCTCAACATATATAACCAGTTCAAAATCCTTCTCCTCAGCCACAGAGCCCTCCATAACCAGGCCCCCTCCTACCCACCGGACATCCTCCATGCTCACACTCCCTCCCGCAGCCTCCGCTCCTCTGATGCCAACCTCCTCTCTACACCTCTCAGGACCAAGCACCAGACCTGGGGTGAAAGAGCCTTTCTGGTAGCTGCCCCCACACTCTGGAAGCCCCTACCCAAACATATGAGAGACTGCACTGACCTCTCCATGTTCAAATCCCTACTCTTGTGTGTGATTTGATTCGTGATGTAATTTGTTACATGTTATTTTGAGCTGTTTTTTTTTATCCATATTTAATATGTGATTTGAAACCTGTTTTTAGCATGTTGTTGTTTTTATTTTTGCCTGTAAAGCATCTGAAATATTTGACAAGCGCTCTGTAAATAAAATGCGTTGTTATTAATATTATTATCATTACAGTGGGTGAAATAAAATCAGGGTGTTTTTGGAGTAAGTCCAAAAATATCCACAATGTCGCATTTTTGTTATATGATGTGCTGAGACTGTGTTAAAAGATTAATTTGATCGACAGGTGTGTGTGTGCTAATGGTATTAAAACTGGTGCTCTGATATTATCAAGGTAAGGTAAGGTAAGGTGTAAGACAAGTCTGTTTTATTTCATTAAAGTTTTCCAAGCCATAACAGGAATTATGTCTCAAATGAGGACAATAAAACCGAGATCTCCATGTGGTAAAGCGAAGGAGCAGGACATACACTGGTATGCATTTGGTCGTTGTGCACATACAGGACTTGTACGTTATCTCCGATGGCCACTAAAACACGGTAACTGAGCGACGTGGTGAGAACAGATGAAGCTAATTATTAAAAAAGAGCTTCCCTGTGGTGAAATGAAAAGGAGCAGCATCACTCACTTGTCAGCTGCACGCTGTAATTGACCAGCGGTGTATATACAGAGCATGAGTAATATACAATACTCAGCTGGGTGTGAATTTTATATTAGAAAGGACATCTCCTTTAATGTCCCCATATACTCTGTAAATGACTGGAGTTGTTTTAACTATCCCCAACCTCAGCCTCACAGCCAGTATAACAGGCCTGTGACCGGTAACGACCTGCTTTATGCACCCTACGAGCCGTCGCACACACACAGAGACACTTAAACACACACGTATTCTCTCCAGTGCAAGTGTGGGTGTGTGGAAGAGAGAGACAGAGAGTTGTGCAGGAGCAGTTAATCTGGTATGTTCAGGGAATGTGTGTATAAATATCGTGGTACCTTGGACATGGTGATGCAGCGAGACACAAATTATAGTTATGGTTGTTTGCGCGTGTGTGTTTGTGTGTGTTGGACAGTATGAGTCAGTACCAGACAGTATTTATAGTTATAGCACGAGGTTAACAGCAGACACAAAGCACACACACACAAACACACACAAAGTTAACATACATTAAACTTTATTCCCACAGCTTTCATGCACACAGTCTCAGACAAACAACAGAATATTTCACCACTGACAGTGGGCTATCTGTTGTTGCCACATAGTGCTAATCAATACTGTCTCTATTGGACACATACATCATTGGCAATGAGCTGCACTGACGGTGTGTTTGTCTGTGTGAGCGTGTGGGATTTTGTGTGTGTGTGTCAATGTAATGGAGGTGTAGATCAATGAATGACAATAGGCAATGTGTGTGTGTGTGTGTGTGTGTGTGTGTGTGTGTGTGTGCGTGTGTGTGCGTGTGTGCGTGTGTGTGTGTGTGTGTGTGTGTGTGTGTGTGTGCGTGTGTGCGTGTGCGTGTGTGTGTGTGTGTGTGTGTGTGTGTGTGTGTTTGAGAGATCTTGTGAATGTTTGTTCATTTAATTTCTCTGTGTGTGATATTTTTTGGATTACAAACCTCATTGGGGGCTTAATGCATTATTTTTATTATTGATGAATCTATTGATTAATTTACTCGTTTAACCTCTGAGTCTCCCATGTCCCATCCGAAACAAAACAAGACAAAGGCACTGATTGTGGTGTGATATCTCCAGTTTAATGTCGGCCTACTCATGTCATTGTTTTATAAAAAAAAAAAACTTCTGAGTGCCCCTGGTTTCCGTGATGTCATTCAGTAGGTTGTTGGTTTATTTCAGTTCAATATAACTATGTGTTGCAATAAAACCTCCACTACACACAGCTCTCTAACTGTGGTGAAAATGGAATTGTCATTGTAAACATATGTGTTTATGTAATTTTTTGCATTTGATATTAGTTTTCTTGTGTGTTTAACATAAATTACAGACAAAAGTGTGCTCAGCAGAATTTGTTTTTTTTAATTGATGTGGTGTGCATCACGGATTGAATAATCACACCAGATAAAACTAAAATTATTACCACTTAGCTTCCACTGTTATGTACTGTAGCTTATCGTGACTACCAGGGGAACACAGCAAAAAACACAACAAAAAAATAAAAATAAAATAAAAAGTTTCAGTTCCTTATTCATCATTAGGGACAGCTAGCAGGCCCACAGCTCAGTATCATGAAAATCATCTTCTGACCCTCAAATGGTCCTTGGAGAGATGAGCTAGGAATAAAAAAATAAAAAAACAGCAGAGAGATGGAGGGTATTAGAGTTCTTTGTCCCAGAAACAACAAACCCTTTCATTCTTTATACTATACTTGCAGAATCATTTCACCAGGCAAGATGAACAACAACAGTGGATGAAACTATGTGTCACTGATGCAATAGCAGATAAAAAAAAATAAAAAGATATATGGTAATACAATACCTCACAAGATGCTCCAGCTTGGAGAGTTGGCTGGAAACCAGATAGATTCTGCTCCTGGACTGGCGGGAAGGGAGGGAAAGAGACATGCTCCAATATCCCTGAATGGTTATAGTCCAAGGTTCCATCAAGTCTGGTGTTGCCATATAGCAGTGTTTACTTTTTCTTTGTGACCATTTCAAAGATCTATTTAAGAAGAGGGAGATCCCTGCTGTCCCATCATGCACCTCGACTGACTCTGAAAAACCCTCCTCGCTGCCATTTATGACTCCCATCTGGGCAACAACACACCTGCAAGAACAAATTGCTTTGAAAAGTCAACAGAAAAGCATAAAATCATCTGCATAATTTTACTACGAAAGAGGCGGCCTGCTATTAATCAAGAAATATCCCACGTCACATACGCATTTACGGATCGATTTTGATAACATGCTAAAATAGATCTTTACTATAATGCTGTCTTCTAATCCTAAACTTCTCTTAGTGTTTTTTTGTGAGGTTTGTTCTTAATTATGCCAAGTAGTTTGGATTTTTTTTTTTTGCTCATTTCAACATGATGATGAACGCCTAGAAAACAATCTGCTCTTCTCTGTATATGGGATGATTTCATCCACCAAAATATAAATTTAAATATAAATACAATTGTATAGACTGTAAACATACAAAGAATTTCACACTGTGGAGGTTCAGGAGTTAGAAACCAGCAGACAAAAACATATTCAGCAGTGTAAGTAGAGTGGCCTGCCAAGAAAATATTGCCAAATTAAATCACAAAATATATATATGCAGCATTTATATGTTGCTAAAAGGTACGTGGTGAACAGTGTGAAGCTGTAAAATGAAAAAGGGTAGAGGTGGGTTGGGTTTTCTACTGGAATGTGGATTACATGAGTCATATTTCCAAATCTATGTCTCCCCGTAACAACCTTATATGTATCCGGTCTGCTCGCCTCCACAACAGGAATAATAAATTCAATACTCCTGCCGGACCCACAAACCTGCTATTATTCACTATACCTGCCCGTGTGTGGGTATGTGCATATGTGTGTGCACTTGAGAGAGAAATAGTGAGAGATAGGTGTGTGTATGTAGGTTTGTGCACATGTGTGTGTATGTGCGTTGCTATTGTTTCTAATTGTAATACATGAGGGTTGACTGTATTTGAACCATATGTGGTACATGCCTGCTGTTCCTGTTTTACATTAATAAAATGTGTGTCTGTGTGGGAGCGAGCGAACGATCCTGCTCCTGTTATGGAGTGTAATAGTAATAAAATCATCACACACCCTCATTGTTTCTGACATTTAACCAGGAACTCTGAGGAGAGGAGAGGAGAGGAGAAGAGAAAACATCTTTCTGAAAATATCGCCCTGTGATTAAGGGTTTCAGGTCGGAGTGATTATTCTCAATGTGATGGCAGCTTTATTTTCATACTAATTTCCAAGCATCACCCTGTGAATCAGATGGCTCTGTCTCCAGACGATACACAGGGAACTTGCATCCAGCAGGGATGGGAGGTGGGAAATCGGGGCAATCTATTCATGTGTCATGAGCTGATTTGTAGCTCATTCAAACCTCTGAATTTTAGTGTGGACTATAAAGGCATGAGGAGACAGTATCAAATTTCATCTCCCATACGGGAGCCTAACTATTTACAGATTTTACATTAAAGAATGCAGGAATCTATTTTGTGTCTGGGACTACTTTTTAAAAAAAATTTCTAATATGTGTGGGGTTCTGGCTAAATAAGTAGTATTAAAATATATTTAAATCCAAATAAGTATTTAGATTTAAATTCAATGTGGTGATGTGTTAATTATTTCTTTCAGAGAAATATACTATAATTACAATATGAAATACTTATTTGAAGTTTTACCACAAAAACAAGCTCAAATAAACACACCATAAGGTGTTTTTAACTGACTATGAAAGAGTGTCAGTTAAATATTTTATATTTACATATATTGGAGCGTTAAGGGTGAAAACATGATATATGGTATTTTCTTCTTCATTATTCGTGCCTGTCAAGTTTTTAAAGGGTGGGCTATAGTGCTGCGGACATTTGGACTCATAAGAAAGACTCAGAGAAAATATTGAGAGCCAAAAGTACATATTTGGGAAATATGAATATAGTGTAAGGTGTTGCAAATGTTGTGCTAAGCCTGTTTTGAAAGCACAATGCATGTCTAAGCATGAATAGGATGCTTGTGCCATTCATAGAAGACAGTCAACAATCACTAAGAGTAAAATCCACTGAAGATCAGAACTTGGGTAGGAATTTCTGATGGTTTCCCGAGTATAATGTATTGCAGCTTCAAGGCCCATTTTGACTTTATTTTTTAGATAGAACAAATTCTACTTTCGCTGCTGCTCTCTCCACCTACACACAGCTAACTGAGAGCAACAAGTTCATTTCTGATGTGAGAGGATTGCTTCAAGTCATTCTGGGAACTGCTGGAAAGCATTAACTGGAGTAGAAGACTGGCTGAGAGGGAGCAGGGGACACCGAATGAGTAAAGTGCAACACTTGTTCACAAAATAACTTCTTGAATGCACTGAACATCACAGAGTGATGGTATCTAAGAGAGATAGAGCACTTGAGGGAGGAATTTTCCATACGCTCCGAATCCGCAGACTCAAAGCCGTGACACAGTGGCGGTGGGTAATACAACGACACGGCTGTCCAGTTATGTAAGTTATGTATCTGTGTGGAAGAGGGCAGCACAGACTGGAAACAGACTAACCCCAACCTCTGCAAAATCAACATTATGTGACCGAGTTTCAGAGGCAATATTAACAATGTCAGCAAAAGTCAGCAGTGACATTAATTATTATTAATTACATAATCTATTATACAATGTGTTTTCACTTCACAAATAATCCACTACAGATTACTGCGTAAAACTGTAATTTTACACAGCCTCCAGAACCCATGTAACATGCTGTAAAGAACAATTATCCCAATGTAGCCAACAAGCAAATACGTCAATTAAATTAATGTTTTTTCTTTTTTTTTTTCTTTTTTTCTTTTTGAGGTTCATTGTTGATGTCCAAGTGACTCCCTTACAGGGTTTAAAATTAAAGTTTTTACAACATAATGTCTAGAAATCTTTTCAATGTCAATCGCAGCTGTCCAGAGCCAGAGGTCAGCTTCTTCTGGTTCAAAATGAAAACTTCTTCTTGAAGTCTTTCTTGGACTTGCTTCATTGCTCTATATTTAAACAAACTTCACTTCCTTTTTCTTTATAGCCTTTTTCTCTATAGAGCTGCTTCTGGGGATGGGAGGAGGAGGGTGGGAGGTGAATGGGTGACATGATGAGTACTCAATCCCAGTCTATGGGGCACAATAATTACATTAATTATAATAATTCATTTCAATTTATTCTTAATTGTAACTGAATGACATTGATTGCAGTGTACTTCCTTGTAAGTGACCAAGCAGAATTATTATGTTTAATTATTATAATTTACATACATAATTATAATTATGACTATAATGTATTATTAGTTCACGTCCAAACTTTTTTTTTCTTTTTTCCTTTTTTTTCTTTTTGTTTTTTTTTACAGTAATACTTAACTACTGTGTAGTATCTTATTTCTAATTTTCTTTTTATGTGTTATATTTGTGAATTATCTGCGCGTGTGTGTGTGTAATTGTAATACTGTGAGCCTATATTGTCATAGTTCTGAAAATAATAAAAAAATATGAATTTATGTTTAAATTGTAAAATATGTTTGAGAAGACATGAATCATGGTTGTTTTAGTCAAAAAATTCATAGAAATTGAACGAAATTTGCAAAAATACCTGATTCAATGGAAAATTTCTGGACATTTCTGAAAAGGTTCACCTGTTTGAAACCCACATGTAATTATAAATACCTGGATAATTTGAAATAATTACATATTATCAATTCCTATGTTATTTGATTATTGTTATTTTCATAATGATTGAATGATTTTTATTTACTTATTTATACCCTAAAACTAATGCTGGTGCTTGTCAGGTTGTCGATGGGGCACCTGAAAACTCCTCCCCTCATACTCAGGAATTGGACGAGTTACAATTTTTGTAACTCTTGGAAACAGACAATTCGCCAAGCTTGTCTCCGTCATGCAGCAATTAACCATTTCTTTTTTATTATTCTCACAACTTCCATCTCTTTTTGTGTACACACACAAGTTCAATACCACAAATGTCTCTGAGGGATAAATGTCCCAAATTCTCCACCATTTAAATTTCAACCTCTCTAAAATGAAAGTCTTCTTACCATCACAGATGTCAACAAACTGCTCCACTTAATTACAGATTAATTAAATCTTAATTAATTAAGATTTGAAGAGGTGTTATATTGACTCCATTTGTTACTTCAACATGATGCTACATTTAGCATTCCTTGTTTACCACCTTTTGTGCACACATGCCTCGGTGTAATCCAGCAAGAAATATCAGATCATGGACAAATAAAATGGCCTCTTGGGTTTATTACAGTTTTATATGACTTTGATCTTAAATGCAGAACATACATACTTTGGGTCTTGTCTTTTCAACATAATGTTAATGAGGTAATGTTTTCACAGGTATTGTTTTTAAAAAAAAATTGTAATCTGTTTTCAGGAAACTTTTTTGAGTGGATAAAGAAACAAAGTCAGAATTGTTTTCTACTTTTTTAAGCGTGCAAGGGATGGGATTTAAGGACTTTGTCAATTGCACATAAACTATTTGAGGGATTACTAGATGGATGGGTGGGGCATGTGCAATGGAAGAAATCATTAAATTTTATAGTGGAGCTGGATAAAGAGATGGTCAAATTAATAATGACACCAATGTGATTCCAAATTCTAGGGGGAGGTTGTCACTGTGGATGAGTCATATTATGAGAGTCAAACTATCATAGTATTGTTGGTTTTAGGTGCAGTGACATAATGGGGAAACTGAGCAGCCTTGGCGGAGGTTTGCTGTCTATTATTGGAGTGTTTCTCTCTGGTTTGAATTAGATATTTGCTTGTGCATATTAACTAGAATGTTGCTCTTGGTACCTGTTAGACTCCATAAATTATCGATTAAGTGATTGCTTCGTGGATTCCAAATATAAAGGCCTATTTGCTCCTGTGTGTGTATTCCGTAACTTTAAAAGCTCCAGTCCAAGATTTTAATACATTTCATTACAATAAAACTTTTATTATCCTCAACAAGAGCAGATGTTATTACTACAAAGCTTTGAGTGTCTGCAGCTTAGAGCAACTAATGGCTTTTCCATATGTGTGTCTGCAGTATGTGTGTGTGTGTGTGTGTGTGTGTGTGTTCTACATGAGTAATATTGTAGTATAGATGAATTATTGGCACTCATCCATGACTACACACTGCTGTGCCACAAGTCTTTGCTGTGTGTGTGTGTGTGTGTGTGTGTGTGTGTGTGTGTGTGTGTGTGTGTGTGTGTGTGTGTGTGTGTGTGAATGTGTGTGTGACAAACCATAGCTTTTATATACTGGCAAGGAGACAAAAACAACAACCCTGAAGGTAAAGGAGACAAATCTAATCAAACAACACAGGAGCAATGCAATCACACACACACACACACACACACACACACACACACACACACACACACACACAGAGACACACCCAAAAAACACACATACACACACACACACCACATAAGCACTCTTTTTTTCTTTCCACTATTTTGAACATACATGCATATTCAGAGAGCTGGATATATGACAACTATGGAAAATCTTTGCACAGGCTCGTTTCTCAAGAGCGTGTTTGTCAGTGGGCTGAACAGACACTGGTTCAGCAGCATTTGGCCGCAGATCCTGTGCCCTTCCTTTACAAAATGCACCAAGACTAATAATATATCAATGCATTTCAAAGTCATAGATTAAAACTTATTTATAGATCAGACCAACAAACCTTAACATAATGAAAAACAATATGTTTGTGATATACCCAGACTCTGGTAAGTGCATTTATTCCACAACAGAGAACAACTGTAACAAAAAAATATATATTTGAAACTTACTGCACAACAGTGAAGGGATTTAGTTTTGGATTCATGGGGGCTTGACAAACAAAGTCAGAATAAAGACTGCCATAAAACCTTGACACGAAATGAGGGTCACAATAACCACACCAAAAGAAAAAAAGGAATTATTACAATAACAACTTTGCTGTTTAATTATTACTTAAAGAAAAAGAAAAAAGAAAAACATAAAACAAGGAACTTTCGCCCATGATCTTAAAGAAAACAACATAAAGATGCTTAATGTTTAAATAAAAGATTCAATACACAAATGTTAAATTAAAGTGCAATACAGGACTTGATGATAGCTTTTTTCTTAGGTATTCAATTCAATTCATTTATATAGCACCAAATCACAACAAAAGTTATATGAAGGCACTTTCCAAGAAGAGCAGGTCTAGACCGTACTCTTCGTTATTCTACAGAGACGCAACAATCTCCCCATGAGCAAGCACTTGGCAACAGTGGTGAGGAAAAACTGCCTTTTAACAGGCAGAAACCTTGAGCAGATCCAAGACTCAAGGGGGGCGGCCCTCTGCTTTGACCGGCTGGGGTGAGAGAGAGAGAGAAAGATTGGGAGATAGATGGGAGAGAGAGAGAGAGATGCATATTTAGTTCACAATATATTTACAATTGATACAGAAAATATTTACAATCTATAATATATTTATGATTTAATTATAATATATTTACAATCTATAATATATTTATGATTTAATTCTAACATATTTAAAGTCTATTTACAACATTTGCAAACTCCAGGACATGAGGACGAGGATTTAATCACAGCTGTGCCTGCAAAAAAAAAACAACACCACCAAAGTCAAACAGAGGTAAAACCTGTCTGAGTACTTACTTTTTGCATTCATTGAAGCTTTAGATGAGTAGCATTGTTGAAGTCTGTCTGTTAGATGTTGAAAAGTTGAGTTTTTCTCAGAAATATGTGACTGATGTTTTCACCTCGAAGTCTGCTGCTGAAATGAGCCCAAACAATCACATCTGTCATGGCAACATTTCGTCTGATGTGTCAGCATATCAATTTTGAACATTCTATGCTAAAACTAATAGCCTTAGAGAAACCCCTAAAACAAAACAACAAATCAGAGTGCAGAAAGATTGCATATAATCAGGGTCCACCTCTCATTTTTCATCCAAAGTGTTTTCTTTATTGATTGCCAGTTTGAATTTTAGCTGGAGTAGCTACAGAGTAGATAGTGAGAGAGAGAAAAACTTTGTTTGCTGTGATATATTTTCTCAGAAATCCCTGAGATACACAATATTTACCTCCGCGAAGGAGGTTATGTGATTGGTTCGGTTTGTTTGTTTGTTTGTCTGTTTGTTAGCAGGATTACGCAAAAACTAATGGACACATTTGCATGGAATTTTCACCAAAGATGGACCCTGGCATATCCTAGATGTGTTTAAATTTTGGTGATGACCTGGATTATTGTTGGGCCTTGGCGGAGGTTTGAGTTCTCCATCCATTAGTTTTTGCGTAATCCCGCTAACAAACAGACAAATAAACAAACAAACAGACAAACAAACCAAACCAATCACATAACCTCCTTGGCAGAGGTAACAATAAAAAAAATAAAAAAATAAAAATAATCTGTCTGACACTTTTCGACAGACACAAAACATCTGGGGGGAGAGGCTGCCGCTAACATTCATCAACTTGTTTCTCCGAAAATTTACGATTCAGATTTCCTGTGACTAAAAGCCTTCATTCAACATTAGATAAACGTCCAAAATCTTGAAACAGTTAGAAAACAGTGGGCTGGAAATGTTCAAATGTCCAGCCATCCGGCCAACAGCTGGTGCTTATAAAAAACTCTGTTAATGCTGACCAGCTTGTAGTTTAAATTGGGAAACTATTCTTCTCTTCTTGGATTTTTCTCCATTTTTCCTTCTCTCTGATCATAGATTTTTGATCATTACAAGCCGCTGATGAGGACCAGCTCACACAAATATGTTGATAAGCACAACATAACGTCTTGCAGATTTTCTTAGTCGGAATCATGTAATTAGAAAGCAAAAACCAAACACACAAATACACAACTGTAACGAGGATGACAGAGAGGAATTTGGCATTTGGGTTAACGAAGGGCAGAGCGAAAAATCAAGACAAAATAGAATTGCATGAAAACAGGACAGAGAGCAAGACGGTGCAGTGGACGATATTTAAGACATAATTACCTCAAATGCAATGATTGGTCGACAAGATAAAATAAAAGGTGAATGTGCAGATGAAGAGAAGGCCTATGGGTGAGAGAAATAGGAAGAAAGTTGGAAAAAGAGAGAATCATAGTTTCCATTTTCCAGTGCGTCACATGAAAACGGTCTATTCATTAGAGCATCAAAACTAACACGCAATGTTGTGACCACTTCAAAGACTGGGATGAATATAAACAGAAATATACAAAGAGAGAGAGAGGGAAAACAAAGTTGGTCTCTGTTTCTGTTTCCAGCTCAAAGCTGTAGCATATATATCCAATATGTGTATATGACTATCCTTATGTTTACATTCGTAAACACAGAGTATGTGCATTGGCAAGGACATGTTAAGGCCCGAGGAGGCCGCTACTGAGGCTCCACATACATATTCACCATATCCGCCGACATGTGTGCCATTACCAATTTGTTCCCACTGACTTTACAAGCCTGAAGAGGAAGAGACTCTACAAGTAAAAATACAGAATTAGAGAAAACTCAAACTCAGAAATTCTGTGGCTGTCTGTCGTATCCTTCTGGGCGGCCCCGGCATCCACAGCTCCAGGCACAGTCTCACCATGCTATTATTTATTCACTCAGGCTCACAAGCCCGACCGACACACACATTTTAGAAGTGTAATATTCACCCTGCACCCAGGGGCCTGTAAAAAAGCCAATGGTCTTGCCTTCAGTCCTGCTGCGGCTGAGAACCTCATGGTCAGAGATCCAGCAGCAATTTTCTCATTGATCTGGTCAGTAATCCCTGCCGGAAGGTATAGACGACCGAGTTCAAGCGAATGTGTGTGAGGTGAGTGCATATTAGAATTTCCCCTTGTCGAACATGTCAAGTTCCCTTCTCTTTACTCATCTCTCTTTTCATCTTTCATTTTTTTCCTCTCTTTGTCTCCCTCTGTTTCCAGCACCATTCTGCCATACCAACATGCGATTAACCCCACCTGTCCTCTTTGTGTAAAATCACACGGCCATAGGATATTTTGAAGTGCAGCTCATCTAAACAGAAAAGGCTGCATTCTAAATTCATTTCCAACCAAGTGGATTAATGTAACAGATGATAAAAAAGTTTTTTTTTTAAAACCACACAAGGATTTTGGGACATTGGCCTGCTGATGAACTTTCCCGCTGTGATGGGAATGCAGACGTCAAAAATACCCTCCACATTAGGAACTTTAGTAACTGCAGCATAGTATGAATGCCACTTAATGCTATTGGATGCTTTGGTAAGAACAAAAGAATTTCCATAAAAGCTGCTGAAAAACTGAGTTGTTCCCAGCTCAGCATATCAGCTCCTCTTTCCAGAATGATAATTAAATCATTTTCGCTATAAACTGCTTATCTTCTATAACTAAACAAATGCATAATTTCACAATGGTTTACCCTTGTGCCTGTTGGCCTGTTACACCGCAACACAGTTCATCTAATCGTGTCCTCCATTTTGGATTCTCCAGCTTTCTAAATTGCCAAATCAGACAGTTTGCAATTAGCCAACAGCGCATACTTGAGCGGCAAACATGAATTCTGTGCAAGCATCATGATAATTTAACTCACACATGAGAAAATTCATTCATCCCATTGATTACCCTGAAAAGCAGACACAATTAGCAGACAATGCCAATTTGGCTGAGCTCATATGTGTATTTTGCTATAAGGCACATTATAATCCTGATAAATTAAATAAATTAAAAGTTTATACCAGTGAAGACTACAGGACATAACAGTAAAATACGTGCAAACAGTTCTTTAATCCATTGACTCTCGCTTCATGTATAATGCATGATCAGAAAGATGTAATGTGACACACACACACACACACACACACACACACATATATGTATATATATGTCCACTACAACCAGAAAAAAAAACCCAGTCAAACAAACAAAAGGAATAAAAAACACACAGGTCCACTTGAACTGAAATTAAACATTTTATCATGCTTTAAGCACTTTTCATTCCAGCAATCACATAAACACATAAATGTGTTCAGAAACATTTTCCTTCTGTGAAACATTGTAACAATTATCAGATTATGGTTTAATCTTTTGTTTTGGTGTATCTGGAGTGTATCTGAAGATTTATAACTCCAACCAGATCGGATAAAAGGACACTTTGAAGTCAGATGACTGTTTCACTTTGGCTCTCTTCTTCTTCTCCTTTCCTTTCTCATTGTTTCTGTCTGTTTTATCCTTTTTGCCTTTTTATCTCTACCCCTCTGTCAGCCCGTGTGTCTGGAGCTGAGGTAAGATTTGTTTTTGATCCAGGCATCTCCCCAACAAGCTACCGATGCTTCTTGTGCACATGTGGCATCCAGAGAACTGTTCTTCACTATTGATTTCTTACAGGATATTCCCTTTTCAGGATTCTGTTCTCTGTCAAAAGTCAAGATGGACACTTGACCTGATAGAGAATCGTTTCTTTCTTCTCTCTCTCTGTCTTTCCTTCCCCCCCTGTCTTCACTTATATCACTCTTTCCTCCTCTGCATGCTTCTCCACTTTCCTTGATTTCCACTCACATATGTTGCGGTTCTAACTCTAATTGACCCTTCTTAAACATCCCATAACTTAATCCTTGTTTCTATGACGACATAATTCTATTATACAGTCCGATTACTTAATAAATTAAAGACGCACACACACACAAGCACACACATGTTGATTCTACATTGGTGTTCCTTGTTATTTACTTGAGTTGGATTAAGCAGATATGTGTGTGTGTGTGTGTGTGTGTGTGTGTGTGTGTGTGTGTGTGTGTGTGTGTGTGTGTGTGTGTGTGTGTGTCTGTGTGTCTGTGTGTGTGTGTGTGTGTGTGTGTCTGTGTGTCTGTGTGTGGTTGTGAGGAACACCATGTGTTGATGGTTGATAGAGAAATGATGGAACTATTAAGTTCTTAAAAAGCAGATTCACCAGGGATTCACCATGGGACACAGATACAAACAGAAATACAGCAAGCAGACAAACACACACTCTCAAAGACACACACACACACACAATGGTTAATTTATTAAGGATTCCAGTGGAGGGGATACTGTAGGCTTACATTTTATCCATATATTTTGTCCTTTCCTTTTTTAAATTGACCCAATTTCCTCCAGGAAGTGATTAAACTTAAATTTTACGTTTGATGAGAGACACAGTGAGGTGGATGGAAAAGTGATGCATCATCGTTGTTGGTGGTCCTGACTACTTATGCATGACTTTCTACATGATAACATGCATTCTGTGGAGTCTTTGATGGCAGTGGAGCGAAATGTTGTCAGCATTACATAAAATCCAGCAGTAATTAAAGAAACAAAATAATATGTAGCAGCCATATAAACTACTGATATCATAAAAGCTTAATAAATTTGTGACATTCCGTCCTTGAACAGCCTTGGTTAAAGGAGGTTTTCTGACCTCTATTGCAGTCATTTCAGTCGGTGTGTTTTGTCTACACCTGTCATGGATCTGATCGTAACCTGTTTGTTCCTCTTATTTTTATTAGTTCCACTGTTTCCTGTTTTATTTTGCAAGCTTTATTCCATGCCGTGTGTTTTGCTTTACACTTCCTGTTGTCTTTGCTCGTGATCTGTTTTGACCTTTTGTTTCCCCTGTCTCGTTTTTAGTGTCCTGCATTCAGTTCTGGTTTGTTCCCTCTCCCTCTGTGTCTTTGTAGGTCTCTCTCATGTGATTGTCATTGTATCCTCCTTGTGTCTTCCCCTTTAGTAATATTCCCTCCAGTGTGTAATTGTCTGATTATCCCCACCTGTGGTTGTCTCCTCCTCCCTGTGCCACCTGTTTGTCATTCCCTCGTTATCCCAGTGTATATAGTCTGTGTGATTCCCTCAGTTAGTTGTCCCAGCCTTTCCCTTGTGTCCCCCTGTGTTTATTGTGAGTTTTCTTGTTTGGTTT
This sequence comes from Chaunax sp. Z400, assembly GCA_037577475.1. Classification (NCBI taxonomy): domain Eukaryota; kingdom Metazoa; phylum Chordata; class Actinopteri; order Lophiiformes; family Chaunacidae; genus Chaunax; species Chaunax sp. Z400. The sequence continues at coordinate 12,758,458 of CM075200.1, read as the reverse complement.
TTTACTTCTGCCTTTTCGTGTTGGATACTGTTACTCTGCTAAGTGTTTTGTCTGCATTTGGGTCCAGTGTTTTGAGAATCCCGACAACACCTTGTCCAAAAATAGGAAGAAATGAGAACAGTAACTGTGAAAATACTGCCAAATGTGTCAGAGTAGAACAGTTAGCTGCACTCAGCATTTGCTACAGACAGCTTCCATGTCAAATGAAAGATGATGTTGTTAGGATGGATGTGTCACTTGCCTTTGAATGGTTGAGGCAAAATAACTCATAATCATCCCACACAGAGAAGAATTAACATGGAACATGTTGCCATGACATGAAAATGAAATAGCAATTGAGTCTGATTTATCAGCTTAAATTTGTTTGCCGTCACAGGTGGTTTAACCGCACCAGCTGGGTACAACATACTCACATCAAGAACTCAACACAAATCATGGCACTAACATATATAAGAGCTAAGAGGTTTAATTGAGCTGTCAGCCCAGAGGCCTCACTGGTTTTGAATGCAGTGACACTTCCTAATGCTATTTGGCTCATTTTTAGTACATCTCTTCAACACTGGTATAATAACAGCTTTGTCTAAAGTGGAAAGACACGACTTCCTGTGTGTCTTTCCACTCTGGTTGGAAATAGCGAGATTCAAATAACTGCAGCAAAAACAGAAGCTCAAAGATTTGCCGCCCGAAGGGAGGTTTAAATCCGTTTTAATTCGGCTTTTAAAGTTCAGGCCCTGAAGTAGCCGCAATGGTAGACTTTAGTAATGATTCATGTAGTAGTAATGATTCATTTTATGCTCCCCAACACACACAAGCATTATGCTTAGCCTTGATAACCCCCCTCCCCCCAGCGCACACAGACGCACACAAAAGAGTTCATTCACTCCAGAAACACATTACAGAAAAGCATAATTAATGGGGATGTTTGCCGCACCTTTAAATAGATACACACTAACACACACTAACACACACACAGACGAATAAACACAGACCTATGACTACATGGTGTTTGCTCTCTCTACGAGCACGGTGCCTGTCTCTGGTTATCATTCATGTCTACATTTCCTCTCTGTAATTTGAATGAGGGCATACTGCTGAAAGCCTGCTCGGAGCCCACTGACCTGAAACTTGCTAAATGACAGACGGAGAATGAAGCCGGTGAACATAATGACACAGAGACGTGAGATAACCCAGCCCCGCTAAGAAGACTATCTGAATGTTAATCAGCATCAGTGACTCCTTTTTATTTACCCCGGGGCTGTTCGCCGAGGGTCCATCTTCTTCATTGGCAATGCTTTGCTTCACACTCTCACAGTTCAGAAGCCTCTGCTCTGTGAAAAAAACATATTACCCACCTGCACCACCAGAGGAGCTGTGGGTTCATGAAATTGCCCAAGGGCACTTTAATGGTGGAGCCTTACACTTGCACATGCATCAGTCAGTAATCTGATAAGGGGTCACTCAAACTCCTAAACTCACTCGCTTTTTAATATGCAATAGTTTGCAGTAGGCTTTATACTAAGGATCTATAAATGCTAAAAAAAAATATAGCATGTTAAAACAGAATTTAGGATAAGACTGTTGAGTTTGAAAAGTGTAGCCATATTTGCAGAGGTGATGGACTCTCATTCTTTCTCTCTTTGACTGTTATACTCTTTACTCAGATGCGCTTCAGGTACCAGAATTTGGCACTGATTGATTTATGAATCAGTACTCAGAAGTACTGATGTAATTTTTTCAGTGCCCATAGAGATATAGACTACGGTACCCAACCCTAAAACTTATATTAAATATAAAATCTACTTTAATCCTTATCACCACAAACTGTTGAGGAACATGTGGATCTTTAGCTGCTAAACGCTCCAGAATCATCAGAGCTTTTTAGCTGAAAACAAATTCTTGTTGCAGCTTAAGACAACACTGGTGAAATCAGTGAGATTGAACCGAAACAGTCAAATTTCTTGATTGTTATTTGAGTGATAATTCTCAGTGGGTTCATAATTACAATTTTACTTTGAATGCAGGCTTTTGACCCATTTTTTTTCACATGAACTGCAGATCAGTGCTGTGATAAAATTCTGTCTCATAAAATTAAAACCTTTCCTGCTCCTGCAAAGTATCATATAGTAGCACACCAGTGTGCCCTGCTGTATGGGCGGCCATTACAGCCTGCAGAATCAGATAAGAGGGGCAGTGACCCGGCGACCGCTGCCAGCCTGCCAACCAGAGAGCGTTGAGGGTAAAGGCCGAAACACTCAGTGAAGGTTGGGCACCTCCTGAAGACCTCAATGCATCCAGATGAAGTAACCAACTACAACCAGGCCCTTATCCATCGGCCGCCCCCCACCGTCTCCCACAAAGTCTCTCACAAGCCCAGATGCCATCAGGATAGTGTAACTACCAAGGGATTGAATCATCTAGTCCTAGGAATAAGTGCTGCTGTCAAATGTAGCTAGAACTCAGCATGGAATATATATCACTTAGCTATTTATACTTAATATTGTAATAAAAGCTTATCAGCCAACGGCAACACTTTTTTGAAACACTATAATTTACTCATTCATTGGACCTTCAGCTCAGACTCTCCAAGCCTCTGTGGGGTTTTGTGTGTCACAAGTAAACACCAGATTCTTACATATAATGTGACCAAGAGGATCGCTAATGTCCCTTAATGGGCCTAATATGCGAATGATCTGATAATCACAGCTTGACGGCTGTTATGTTTTTGAGAATAGAATTGAGAATGTTGGAGTTCTAATTAATCCTGTGCTCAAGCTTCATTACCATACTTTTGGAACCAAAAGTGATTTGCATATTTTCCAGGCACCTACCCAAGTCCTGATGATCAGGGTTATAAGGAAGATACATGCTTGCATATTTATTTTTAATAACAAGGCGCACACATATCCATAGCCAGTGTCGCAGCTCTGTCTGTCTAATCTGTTTATCTATCTATCTATGACAGTGTAAGCATCAGTGATTTTCTGATCAAATTTTGCCGTGACTCATGTAAATTCATGATCAATCAGAACTGAGCGCAGCTAAGCATAGCCTATGAGATTCTGTGCAGACACTCTGAGATTTACATATTTTAATTGCTGCTGCAAAGACTGTATTACTGATGCATCACCTGCCTCTTATACACACACACACACACACACACACACACACACACACACATATAGGTAGTGTGACAGAGTCCTTCGTCTCGGTTAAATTTAGATGTAAAGGATCTGTTGGTTTCAGTCTCTAATCCTCGCCCTTTTTTTCCTTTACTGTCTCCCTATTTCACTTTTGCCAGTAATATCAGTAATTATTCTGGCTACTTCCCAATAGTCTGCCTGAAATTGAAATTTGCTATCTCTCTCTCTCTCTGTGTCTGTGTATGTGTGTGTGTGTGTGTGTGTGCGCTCTCTTGTGTGTCCGTCTCGGCGAGTGTAATTGCTTGTTAAGCTGTTTCGAAAGCAGGTGCAGTTTGTCTGAATGACTTCTCTGTTTTCTGAGGAGCTAAGTGCTTTAACCTGCCAACGTATTTGTGAGGGTGTGAGGGAGGGTGTGTGTATAATGAGGGTGACGTCAGCCATCATGTCTGACAGCTCCCTTCCTGAAAGCACACCTAAGAAAACACACGGCCAGGCAACACATGTGCCGGCACACACAGTCTCTTACAAATAAATGCATACGTTTTCACGGCCACAAATGCATACAAACAACCACACATGCAAACACTCTCTTCTGAAAACACAAGCGCTCACCTCATGCTGCTGACAGATGAAAACCTGACATCCCCAAAATGTCGACATTTCGGTCGCCGACCTTTTCTGATTAATAGCCCTGTTTTTGAGACTAAACTGTCGAGAGAATTCAGTTTTGACAGGGTGTATAATGTCGCACAACAAAAGAAACATTTAAAGACTTATGTATAAATATATAAAACACACCATAACAACAAAGGGAGAATACTTAGAATGCTTTGAAATAATTATTTTGTCTGTTTAAGAAGGTAAAGTCATAGAAATATGATAAAATGCATAGTTGTCGACAAATAATTTTAAATACACATATATTGTGTTAACTATCTTTACACATTGGATTTTGTTGTAAGTGGACAGAGTTGAAAGAGCTGTTTCTCTTTGTCTTTATGCTAAGCTAAGCTAACCAGTTGCTTGTCTTAGCCACAGCTTTGCCTTAGACATACAGTAACAGTGTTATCAATTTTCTCATCTAACTCTTGGCAAGAAAGTTAATAAAAAGTGATGAAAAATGTTAAACACTTAACTAATTCTTCACCCAAGAATCCACGTTTTTTTTTTCACCAAGATGTGTTGTTTCAGTAAAATCATGAAGAAAGGTTCTGTACTGAAAAATGGAAGACAAAGACACATAGGCACACAGAGACACAGACAGATGCAGTGAAGCTGTAATAAGTACAAGAGCTGAAGAGAGTCATAGGAAAAAAAAAATAAAAACACTCGGTGCAGGGGTTCCCTGCGTTCCAGCCTGTCTCATTGTAAATTCCCGCATTTAAAAAAAAAAGGCGAAATTCATTTCTCACACAGATGGGAACAGGCAAGACTGATTTCATTAAAATATCCCATCTGTTGGAAGGAGAGAGGGAGAGTGAGAGCGAGAGGAGAAAAAAGACAAACAAGGGTGAACCAAACAAAACAGTTTGCCTGTCCTGGAATAATTTGTTTCCCCTCCAATGATGTGTGTGTGTGTGTGTGTGTGTGTGTGTGTGTGTGTGTGTGTGTGTGTGTGTGTGTGTGTGTGTGTGTGTGTGTGTGTGTGTGTGTGTGTGTGTGTGTGTGTGTGTGTGTGTGTGTGTGTGTGTGTGTGTGTGTGTGTGTGTGTGTGTGTGTGTGGTTACGTGTCGTAGTGATGGGAGCTGAATTTGGACAGGTTCCCATTACTAGAGCCAGTTAGGGAGAGGAAGAAAGGAAGAGAAATATGTGTAGGATACAAGAGGAAGATATGCAGCTGGAGCAAAAGAGTGGGTGGAAGAGTGAAAAGAGAAAGATGGAGAGGCCCAACTTTTCAGTGAGACAGGACTGCAGATATCTGGACAGGTCTGTTTTTAAATTCTCACTCTCTACACAGTATGACATGGAATAAGATTAGGGAAATATCTTGATTAATGGTAAATGCACAGAGGTCAAGGTAATGCAATGATGGTTATGAACATTAATAGTTCAGGTCCCTGCATTCATCTGATGCACTACATGTTCATCCACCATCTTGACCTCCATCCTGACTTTCTCCTTTGTAATAAGGGCAATAATACCTCCTGTATTGGCAGCAGATTTTGGCATTTGACTTAAATACTGAGGTGCAGGGGGGAAAAAAAACTGGATACTAAGCTGTCTGAGGAAACTAAAGCAGTGGCTTACTTACATAAAATTTGAGCTTGTCAAAAAAAAAAAAAATCTCGCCAGATGTTGTAAATTTGAAAAGTCTTGTCATCACAAGGAGGTCAGTGCACACATCCAAGAATTTTACATTTGGGATTACACAAATAAAATAATATGTCTTATATCATCTTATAATGTAACTATTCTATGCTCAGCAACAAACTCTCAATGTGTTTTTTTTTCTTCTTGAATTGAAATAGGCCTGTTAAATCTTCAGTTTGGCTGTGTTGAAAAACGGTAGACCTAGAGATGATCAGGGAGTGCAGGAGGAGACAGAAGGGTCATTGAGCCAGCTGTGACTCAGCAGAATAAACAGCCAATCCGTCCCACTACTCACCAGATGCAAAATGTTGTTTGTTCATCAAAACACCATAAATAAGAGAGGATGTCACTATTTCTTTTTTGCTTTTTTATCCATTCATTACTTGGAATGGGCTGGGTATGAACCGACCAACAGGAAGTTCTTATTCTAACGCTGGAATTGATATGAGCTGATCGAAAGTTGCTGTGCTTAATTATTCAACTGACTACAGAACAACCTCATCATTGACCTTCAGAATGCTTTTCCAAAAAGGTTGGGACAATGTGTTAAATATCAATAGAAACAGGATGTGATGATTTGCAAAATCATCCCACTGTGGTCCTGGTACTTGGGGCGGCTGCGGCTTAGGGGGTAAGAGCGGTCTTCCACTTATCAGAAGGTCGGTGGTTCGATCCCCATTTCCCCAAGGTCTACATGCCGAAGTATCCTTGAGCAAGATACTGAACCAATCTGCTCCCCGGGCGCCGTAAAGGCAGCCCACTGCTCCTCAGGGATGGGTCAAATGCAGAGAATGAATTTCCCCATGGGGACAATAAATTATAGTTTATCTTATCTTACAAAGACAACATATCAAATAAGCACAAAGACAACATATCAAATGTTGGAAATGAGATATTTCTTTTCCTTATTTTTTGTTGAAAATTATACGCCCATTTTGATTTTGATGAAACATAAAATACGACAAACGGAAAAACATTTCACTTTCAAAATTACAGCAATTGTTCTCCTCAGGTCCCAAACGCTTACAGAGCATTATTAAAAGAAGAGATGATGCCACACAGTGGCAAACATGACCCCGTCCCAACTTTATTGAAACATGCTGGCAGCAAATTCTAAATGAAGATATCATTTTCAAAAACAATACATTTTTTTTTCGATTCAACATTTTAAATGTTGTCTTTGTGCTGTTTTCGATTACAAATGGGGTTTCAATGATTTGTAGATCATTGCATAATGTTTTTATGTACATTTTACACAGCGTCCCAACTTTGCTGGAAATGGGGTTGTAGTAAGGTCATTTTTTATATAAACTCGATACTTCATTCAGCTGCCCAGTGAGGATTATTTTTCTTCATCATGAGAATGGATAGTGACTAATTTTACTCAGATGTTACTTAGAAAAAGTACATTATCTGTACCGAGGAAGTTTCAGTCAAGTACACACTCATTGTCATTTCATTATCATTAGTTTCTGGCTGAATGAGGTCATGAGAGAATGAGGAAGACATGGAAATATTTAGTTGAATGGAAGAAGAGGAGAAGGAGTACGGGACGAGCAGAGGTGCTTACACCCCAAGGTGGTGTGAGGACATTTGTATAAACGGTCGAGCATTTAATTGATGTCGGAGAAGGAGTGCAGGACGGGTTCAGATTGCTGTTTAATTCATCATGTACCCTTCTTATTGCGCTTGACCAGCAGAATTTCCCCACAGAAGTAATAAAGTTTATCCTCTAAACTGACAAAGCGGCCTAATGAGGGGTGGAAGATGAAGAGATGCAGACAGAGAAGTGCTAGTAACACCTCCTGCCTCTGAACCTTTGGCCTGGATCATGTCTTCCTGAGTTTCGCAATGAAGTGGCATGACCTCACTTGTTTTTTTCACTCTCAGAGGAATGGAGTTTTAATCCAATTTAATGTTTTCACTCACCGCATTTCAGCTAAACTGTGTTTAACGGCTACGAAACAACCTTACAGGAAACTGTGTTGTTGTTGATTGCCCTTAACATGCCACCTGTAAATGTACAAATGTGGGATATCTGGATTAGATGAGATTATGCTCACGTATTCATGAGTTACAGGGTTATTAATGATGGACCAATTATCAGACCGTGGGCAATATTCAGTGTTTTCCTGAATATTAGTATCCTCTTCTGTGTGATTACTGATAAAATAAATCAATTTATTAATGTGCTACTTTGACTCTGACACATCATCACTCAATTCCCTGCACACAACACTATCCATAAACCAGACTCTTAATGAATGGTAATGTTGCTCCCTACTTAATGCTACGTAACTTGAAAGTTGATGACATGTCAATGTTGAGTTAATGTTAGTGTGAAGGTGTTTCTGCTGTAGAGTAGCCCCAAAAATCAGGTTTTGCAGGTTTAAATTTGGCTTATAGTCAGTCTCTTTCTTACTTTATGTGTAGAGTTCTTATATATTTTAACTCCCAGGGCTTGTTTGCTGAGATTTATTCCTATTAACTGCTTCCACAGTGCAACAGAAGGGTCCAGTGATTCAACATACTCTTTTGACTTTCCTTTTGAGCAGCATAAATCATCATCATCATCATCAGCAAACACCAATCTATGCAGGTTCACCAGTGTTACCTGTGTAGCTTTGGTACGATGGTATATCGGTGACTCACGTTAAATAACAGACCCAGATCCCATTGATTCATTTTGTAAAAAAGAAAAAAAGAAAAAAAATCAATTTAGTGTTCCCAGCTTCCCTCTCAATCTTTCTGGCAGTGATAATACAGAACTGGCAAACATAACCTTTGGATGATAGAATGAACTTCCAAAAACCTAAGAGGGACTTGTAAATGAATTTTGCAAACACTGTGAAATACCGCACTTAAGGAAAATGATAAAAAAAAAAGGAAAAACCCCACAGAAAAGCAGCCTCCCTGTTTAAACTAAAGCATTTGCCCTCTCTTATGGTAACACATTTTCCCTCAGCCCCTTATTAAAGTCTAATTCACGTTTTTGAAAGTGACATGTCTGCCTGAGAGATTTCAAACCCTAACCCACGCACTTCACTGGAAAAAAAACAAGATTCTCCCTTTTATACCTGCAGAAATTTTCTTTGCATCACTACTTTTTAATGGAAGTACTGAGTTTTTGATGGGAATAAATAGGCAGTAGAAACTGATTTATAACATAGGTGCCAAACATGTGTATGTCTATCCTAGTATGCTGACAACATCACAATACTTAGAACACACAAAACACACTCTCTATTAATTTCTATAAGACACACTGACACACAAACACCCCACAAACAGACACACACTGCATACAGACTCTATGATAATGCACACTGGGCATTTATCTTTACAGTGAATTATGGCACACTGCAGTCTCATTGACTCTTTGCACAAATGTGTTAGAGTGTGTCTCTTCGTGTGTATATGCATAAGTGTTGAATTATGACCCATATTTTGTTGTGTGTGTGTGCACGAGTGTGCGTTGATATGAATTATGGCATTGCGCTATATCATTGACTTCAACTGAGTCCCATTTATCACAACTTAACCATGGAAATACATTTTTATGAGCAAAATACTGTGTATGGAAGCCTGTGTGTGTATGCCTTAGTGTGTGTGACCATCGAAATACTCCTAATGAATATTACAGCACGGGTGTGTGTCAGGGAAAGAGGGAGAAGGGATTAATGTGTGCAGAGTGAGTGTACGTGTCTGAGATACACACAAAAAAAATGTTATTGCTCTTTTGATTTATTTCCGATTCTTTCTACCTGCATCAAGAAATTGTTTTCCCAGCAATGATGCAATTACAAGTCCAGAACCGGAAAGCCAGCAGACAGACACAAACACCACAAAAAAGTTATATCACACCAGTTCAAGAACACACGAAAGAAGGAATTGTTAGAGTGTTCAAAATAATCTAAAATATATGTGTATTTGTACACACACACACACCGGTGTTCATGCACAATTCATACAGTACATATAATCCATTCACACTGACCTTTTACTATAATAACGTAGTTGCTATTTTTGTATGGGTGTGGGTGTAAAGGTCAGTGCAAAGTAAAAGTAAATGTGAGGCTTACACACAGGCAGACAGGCAGGATTCATGTTCCCTGTAACAGGCTTATAATTTTTGTACTTTTCTAGGCCAGAGCTGGAAGTTTAGTGTCCTGCAAAGAATTTTACAACAGCAATAATTTCTGCACTTCCTAAATAATATCCTCGTGTGTTGCAAGAGATCTCGGGGGCATAGCATGTGTTGGAGAGGAGATAACTCAAGAAGCAAGCATCCGGTGATCTTTTTCATTTTATCCCGTCGACTGGTTTTACCATGGTAACCTTGCTCTTCCATTTAGTGGTGTGGAAACCCAGCAGTATGGCACACACACACACACACACACACACACACACACACACACACACAGTCTCTGTTTCTATGATACTACCTTTATAACATCAAACTGTCTCTCATAGAATCATCAAGCAAAGCCTCCTCTCTACTGCGGTTTTATATCTTGTAAACTCGCCCATTCCCAGCTGCATGGTTGCCACTGAGGAGACTTTATTTGCCCTGTCGGAGGTTTAATGTCGGTCAATGCCCCAACATCTCCATGCAATCTCTTTTTCTCCAGTGTTTATTATGGTTGTTAAAACTTTTCATCTATTTCAACCGCTGCATCTGCAGGGCTCAGGATTACTTCCTGGATGAGACAGAGGTGTAACAGGAGTTACATGGAAAAAGAAATTGTTAACACGCATCGACACACAAATCAAGAATTATGGTGGCCTTAGTTGATAGGGCAGTCCAAACTGTTGTTTTTCAACAAAAAGGACAACATGTTTGCCAAGAATCATGAGCCCACTGTCCCAAAGCTGCATGTTGTGTCAAAATCATGATAAAAAGCTCTTAAAAATAAATTTTGTCACATTAAATTTGCACCAAATCTTTTCAAAGTGCACCAAGAAGTATTATGAATACATGAATATGGTAATAGCTTGTCATTGTATTATAATTATCGTTTTTGTCATTTTGAAATTTAATTGACCAATATGTGACATTTAGTGTTTCTCAGAGCACATCATTTTTTTTGTTTTCTTTTTTTCGTTTTGGGGGGGCTCAAAACATTAATTTTTGCAATCTGTGCCATTTGTAGAAGCTGAACACACACACATCAATAAGAAGATAACACACCAACACACGTACACCGACAAATGACAGATCATCCTCTTCTGACCATTAACTCCAAAATATGCTGAGTCAATGAACTAAACTAACCACTGTTTATAATTATGTGTGTGTGTGTGTGTGTGTGTGTGTGTGTGTGTGTGTGTGTGTGTGTGTGTGTGTGTGTGTGTGTGTGTGTGTGTGTGTGTGTGTGTGTGTGTGTGTGTGTGTGTGTGTGTGTGTGTGTGTGTGTGTGTGTGTGTTGGGATTTTTTCTGGTTCTTTCTTTTGACTTCACTTGACCTCAATTTCCCTGCTGCTTGCCTCTAAATACAACTTACATATGCACACACACACACACACACACGCACGCACGCACGCACGCATGTGTAAACACCGAGACAAAATTCACTCTTTTTTACTTGCTTTGTGTGCACGCACATACACATTCATTGTCATCTCTCTCACTCACACACAGTTCTTCATATGAATAATACATCACTATATGAGAGCTGTTCTACAGTCTAGATTGAACCAGAGACCAGAGTGAACGAGGGGGAGTGTGTGTGAGAAAGTTTGTGCCCTTAGAGCTTTTAGAAAAGTGACTTTCTGCATGAGGTTACACACACTGGACAGCGCTGCATCTCCCTCTCACCGTCTTTCTCCACGTCTCCCTGCATGGCTCTGTAGGCTGTCAGGTCACATATGCCTGTGTGAGAGGTGTGTGTGTGTGTGTGTGTGTGTGTGTGTGTGTGTGTGTGTGTGTGTGTGTGTGTGTGTGTGTGTGTGTGTGTGTGTGTGTGTGTGTGTGTGTGTGTGTGTGTGTGTGTGTGTGTGTGTGTGTGTGTGTGTGTGTGTGTGTGTGAGGGGAGGGGTGCTATGACCTCTGTGCAAGCTTAAAGTGGGTCCTCCGTTTAGGGTGCTAACGGCCCGATTTGTCTTCCACTTGTCACACTTGTCAACTTCAGCTTCCCTAGAAACATCCAGAGCGAGAGAGAGAGAGACACAGAGAACAAATGGTGGAGGCCAGAAACATTGGCTGTGTTTGCAACATTGGAAGTTTGCTGCTGAATCACATTTTTGTGTTTTGGGAGTCAAAATGTTAACAAAATACTATTTTACTCTTGACTTTTTATTTACTTGAGCTTTCAGAATCCTGTTTATTCTGGCATGTATGTCAGTATTATAATGTTATATGGATGACAGCTATTTTTTTTCCTCTACAAATAATTACGCTGTATCTTTTAATATATTATTACGCAATTTTTTTTCTGACCTTTTCATTCTTTTTTTGTATTTCACTATTCTTAATGAATTATTGTTTTTATTTTATACTTAATTATTAATCATGCTCTGTATTATATTTGGTTGTAATATGTTCTTGCAAGGACCCCAGGAAGACTAGCGGTCACTAAATTGGCAGCTAATGGGGATCCTAATAAAACAATAAAACAATACACTAACATCAAGGTTACTTTGGCAACCAAGATAAAGATCATTCACTCTGTCATGTTGAATGAAAGTCACATGACTATCTGATGCAGTCATGTGACCATCATGTGATTCACTTTTCAAAATCATCTCCATCTTTTCATTTTTCCTTTTTATTATCTGCAGTTTGATCTTGCAGCAGATAAGTGTCATTTCTGTGCATGTGAATGTTGTTTTGTTTTTTAACAGGTAGGAAAATAGTTTGAACACATTTACTGCTGCCACTCAACAACAAAGTGATGACAATTCTTGAAAAATACACAAAAAAATCTGAAAAACTACAGGTACAGCTTTGATTTGCAAAACTGTATGCATAAAGTATCCATTATTTGTAGGCTCAGCATTACAGGGTTTGTGAAGAAAGACGCTCAGGAAAAAATCTAAAGAACATGCCCTTAAAAGTGGAAGCAAGCGAAGGCAAATATTACTCAGTGTGTGATATGGTTCAACAGTCTAGCATAAAGTAATAGAGAGCCTGTCGATACATCACTCTGGTGCCAAAAGGCTTCGGCTGCCAAGGTCTGTCCCCATCTGCTTCTCTCACCGAAAGCCAGGGGAATTGAATCTATGTTTCACTTCTCAGCCCTTTGAAGCCTGTTGTTGTTCAGAGTCTGTATATGTGAGTGTGTGTCTGCGGGTGTGTGTGTGTGTGTGTGTGTTGGAGGCCATAATTGATAGAGAGCAAGACTAATTGTGTTTCCATTGTTTAGGTGTCAACAACTCATGGTGTGCTACTTGTTTGCATATTGTTAATTTCCTCCTCTCTCCGTGCATCTCTGCATGTTTCGTCCTAATGTGTGTGTATGTTATAGGGTGTGTATGTGACCTGCCAAATGGAGACATCCCCGCACACTGACGCTCCATTTGACAGGCCTGCTGACACTTCAGCTGTGGGTGTACGTGCGTGTGTGTGTGTGTGTGTGTGTGTGTGTGGTATGAGTGACAAGAAGTGACACACTAGCATTTGTCTCGTAAATGCCAGAACAGAGACCTGACACCAAAGGGCAGAGAGATGGTGAAACAGGGGGAGAGAAATGTTGGCATTGAGAGCAAGGAATATAAGGAGGAGGAGGAAAACGGGCTTTGCGTGGTCTCACACTTAGTTGGTTCTTCACTGGCTTATTTAAGATTGTTAAACTGGTGAGAAATCCACACACACACACACCACTAATCCATCTTTTAACTCTGACAGCCTCACACCTGACGAGGTGTGTGTCTGCCTAGGGCACCTTTCAATTTGGTTGTCACATGTCTTCTTTTCACTCCACCGTGCAGAAACTGAAAAGAAAATCTCCAGCTAAACTTGTCTATTAAATCAGACCTACATGTTTTGTAACACATTTAAAAATCCTGCCAGTGAGAGGCCAGTCCTGACAGATAATTGAACATGTTTACAGTACAAGTATTTGTCAGGTTTAGTGACCTGATTGCTAATCAAGGCCCTCATGTTGTTCTTATAGCAGCAAAGGAGCTCTCCAAGGTACCCGACTGCACCTTTGTTACAGGTAACAGCCAGTGGCAAGCTCCTGTCATCGCCTTGTAAATATCCATCCATCCCTTTTCTGTGTCCTTTTATCCTATGCAGGGTCACAGGGGGGCTGGAGCCTATATCCCAGCTGACATTGAGCAATAGGCAGTCCATACACAGACAGGTCACTCCATCACAGGGCTGACACATGGAGAGACAAACAATAGTTCATATTCACATTCACACCTCTGTGCAATTTAGAGTCACTGATTCCCTCAACATGCATGTTTTTGGACTGTGAGAGGAAGCAGAAGGGAACCCATGCACCACAGGGAGAACCGAACCAAACTCCACACAGACAGGTCTGGATTCTAAACGGGACCCTTTGCTCCACTGTCCTGCTCCTAAAATCACAGCTTTTATCGATTGTTCTGCAGGGATTAGTCTTGAGTACAGTACACATCCTTGTAATGAAATATAACCCTGACGTAAGCCAAAGAAAGGGACCGTTGGGCATTGTTGGCACCTAATGCATGTCACGCAAATCATGACAGATGGTAAGAAATGAGTGGTCAGGATTTTTTATTATTAGTCTCTTGGCTAAGTCCCTTTACAGTGACCTCATTTGACACAGTAATCATCTTCAGAGACAGTCCAGTCTGATTCTGGTCGTTTTCTGACGTCAACAGATGTTTTTTTTTCCATTGTGTGTTTGTTCTCTGTGCCATTAAATAATGTTTTGGACAAAGAGAAGAGCTTTAACAGTGCAAAGCTTGTGAAATTCATGAATCCATGAGCAAAACTGACATTTATTTGTGATAGCTGATCATAAAGACTTTGCACAACCATAGCAGTGTTTAAATTGATCCTCACTGATGAGTCCTCTTCTCGGGTGCAACTGGGCAGCATGGCAATGCTCTAATCTCACCGAGCTCTAAAAAAAAAAAAGAACAGCAGGCATGCCAATTAAACACATGCAGGTCAATCAGTCTGCATCAGGAATATTCAGTTAAAATAACTCACATCTGTGTCTTTACTGGCTGTTGTTTTTTTTTTTTAGAGTTTGTGTAACTAACATATGCATTAGTGCAGGATAAGCTGTTCTATCAGAGCTTTAATCACAATGCTAATTTTAAGTTTGATGAACCAAAGCTTCTGCATTAATTCAATGATTTACGTGCAATATGCGTAAATCTATTGAGATTCAATCTTGCACCAAAATGTAACAAAGTCATATTGATTCAGGGTCAAATAGGGACACACATTTAACAGCTGCTATTAGAAATAAGCTTAAATGCTGCAGCACGCTAAAGTATTCCGTTCTACGGATATATCATATCATATCAGATAAATATATGACGCACAGCTGCACTTTTGCACAGGAACTCTTTAGAAGAACTCTTCAGTGACCTGGGAATGTGTGGCTAACACGATTTTGGAAAAAAAAAAATCTGTACTGGAGTTTTTGAGTTTGAACATGTTCTGGTTACTTTAAGTTTAATTGATTTATTTTTTGACTGAAAAGCAGCAGGGTCGATAACTAAAACATGACCAATAATCAGAAAGTTTTTGAACTTTTGTTTTTGAGAAACATCACTGAATTAAAGTTATTGATTGACAGATCTCTCTAAAGTGTTGCTCCCTCTTTGAAATCTAAACAAGTTGGACAGCCTTTTGAACCTTTATGTTTCTGCTCTGTAAATAATGCCTGTTTGTGTTGAACAGACTCGGCCAGTGCAGAAGTTATTGAAGGAAGAGTCTCCCAGATCTGAGCCTCGGAGCAAAGTTTAGTGAACACAGTCACTCCGCTTGGCTCTCACTCATTAAAACATATTAATTCTCCTGTCATGTGGGGACTCAAATTGAGTAAATGCAGTCTCTCACCGTGGGACCCAGTCTCATTAAAATATAAAAGCACTTGTGTCATGTAGGCACTCTGCCCACGATTCCCATGACCCATGTGGAGCTGAGATTATAAGTAATGTTTCTGCTGATGGAAATGTGTTTGAGTTCAACATGAAACAATTTTGGGGGTTTTTAGAGGTGATTTATGCACAAACAAGTGTTGCACTCACTGATTCTAAATAAGAATATCTAAATGGCTAAAATTTAAATATGAAATGTTTTTGGACAGAACACAGTGATCACTTTGAACGTTTGAAAAAACACATTTTAATTTATGAAAAGCAAAAAGTGGTGAACTGTAGGAGTCACAACTTAAAGACACATTTCAAAAACTAGATATAGATATTTATATAATACACTAGGCTTTCATTGTCTTCTTAGAGATATTTCCTCTGGAGTTGAAGTTTGTGTCAGTCCTCAAGAAGAATTTATGAATTTGATCTCTTTGTTTCTCTTCTTTTCACTTTTCACACCTCATCTCTGATTTTCTTTACAAATGGCCTCACAAAACAGAAACCTTTCCTCCCTTCATCTTCAACTTTGTTTTTTAAGGTTGTAATTAACCACAGACGATATACATACACAGTCAGCACCAACACGCAGATTCACAAACATAGCTTAAGTGTGGTTTTAATGTTTGGGATTTATTTTCAGGTACACCTTTTGAAGGAAGGTAGTTCATTCAGTAGAATTCAATGCATCATCAGAAATGTTCCTTGCTTCTCCCTCTTTCTTTCTTTGTGTGTGTGTGTGTGTGTGTGCTGTGTGCTGTGTGCTGTGTTTTCATCCCATTGTTTGGACAAAATTGCGTGTATATGTGAATGTCATTGCTTGAGGGAAACATGGGACAAAAATGACAAATGGTTTTTCAAACTCGCACTGACACTCTAGAAATCTGTTGTGTGTTTTTAAGCATCTAGAGAGCAAAGCTGTGTGAGTAGGAGCACAATGAGTGGACTGCATGAGCGTTTGTGTCTGTTGGTGTGTCCGACTGGACAGTATGTTACTTTCTTATGCTTGATTCTCACATTTGGTGTGAGTGTGTCCTCAGACATCCTAATGTACTGAAAACTTATTTGACAAACTTTGGGAAAAGGCCTTCAGAGGGAACATTTTCTTCCTCTGGACTGTCAGGTATATACATTCTCCCTCAGTGAGGAATCATTAAACCATTATCACTTATCAGAGGGAGCATCGTCTGTTCTTTTCTTGACAGAGTGTGTATTATTTCATTTAATTTCTAAATTCTGGGTGCCCTGACAAACATAATAACTATGGATGAAATGAATGTTTTAAGACAATCCTTGCCTCATTGAGAAAGCGGATCACTTTCAGTTTGCACCGACTGAACGAACATGAAAGAATTTCTGTATAATGAAAACACAAAATGGAAGTTGTTTGTGAAATATGAATTTCACCCACGGAGCTGCATTAATGACAGTTCAAAACAGCAGTGTGGAGTTTTTGTGTCCTCCCACTGACAGTCAGAGCAACTACACAAACACTGTCAAAGACCAGATTTAAAAAAAACTAGAGGAAATATAGAGAGAGCGTGTAGGAAGGCCTGGAACATGAATAAAAGTCTAAATGAAGTTGGACTTTTTCCACTTTTAAAGGTTGAGAACAACTTTCAATACATTTTCAGGATTTTTTTCCACTCCCAAAAGCAAAAAACAAAAAAACCCAAACAAACAAAATAACTATACCGAGTCCTTCTGTTACTAAATCCATCTGAGTTAGCAATATTTTGTTCTCGACACATATTATACATATTCCATACAGGGACTTGCCCCACTGCAGCAGTTTACATGATACCTATTTAAGACACACCATCACATGGCCCATACATTGACTTAAAATGCCCAGATATGCATGAGTTCACCAATTCATTGATTTCCACTGTGAAAGTTCTGAGTTCGGAGGAAAGAAGAATGGCGACATATATACAGTATATATTTTTTTTTTCCAACTTGTATTGCTTGAATGTGGTTACTCACGGTGCTTGCTGCTCCGCAATAGACAACACCTTCACTGGGTCCCGTGAGCCTGTTTTGGCCTGGCCAGGGGGAATGTCTTGTATCCTAATCCATGATAGGCCCTTGTAGCAATCCATCGTGGAAAATATTGGTAGATTTGACTAATCAGTTTTGCAGATAGATCTGTGTCAATTGCATATTTTATAAACTATCGGTATTGGCAGAAATAGGCTCTGATAGTGGCCAATGGCTGTGCTGCCTCCACCTTCTCACCTGGAATTCCTTTGAAAGAAAAACAATATAATAATTATCATAATAGAATAAATTGCCCCCACCTAATTTTATATGGCTACGTCTTACTTTGTTCATGGATCCAGCTGCATTTACTTAATGATTTACTTCTTTGACTGAGGTGTTCAGTTCAACATTTTTCCAACGTCTAATTAAGCAAACGCAAAGTGAATGTTTTGCAGGGCACGATTTGCCTGCACAGTCAATGCAGCCAATGCCAGCCAATGTGAATGACGTAAATGGCGTAACACAAATGACGCGCAGATGGACAATTCCCATTATTCACACAACACAACTTTGTATACCTTCCAAGATCCAACGAAAAAGAAGGTTTTTTTTTAAAAGGTAAGCAAGGACGTTGGACTATCTGGTAAGTTCTGAACATATGTCTTCACACCAAAAGACTCTTAATTCTCATGGAGGTGGGGGGGGGGTACTGACCAGATAATCATCTATCGACTTTTTCTGCTTCAAACTACCATTAATATATCTGGCTTTGAAAATTTACCCTCTATTTCCTGCTTTTTGTGATTCTGATATTCGGTTGTATATTATATTGTCTAGTATACACATATATATATATATATATATATATATATATATATAGTATTTGTTGTGTATGCGTTCAACTGTAAAAAGTAAGTTTTGCACAAAGTGAGATAGTGCAGTGCATCAGTTCGTGACAAATGTTTTATACAGATATATCTCTCAAATTTATTTTTCATAAGAGGCCCAAGAGCCTCTTGCACACACAAACACATCTACAAGAGGAAGAAGAGAAGAGGAGAAATCCTTATCTTCAAACACTGTGGATCCCTCTCCTTGGGGATTCTTGTGGTGCCTGTGCATGTATGTGTGTGTAAGTGGTTGAGCTTGTGTGTATAATTTCCATGTCAGACAACGAAGTCACTTTGTATCTGTGTGTCATCGCGTGTGTATCTCCTTGTGTATGTGTGTGTTTGCAGATGTGGTTTTGTTCAACAGAAAAACAAGCCTTTAAGTTTTACACAGAATATCCTCAAATCCCCAAATGGCTTGGTAATTACAAACAGGACAAGAGTGGTGTGTGTGTGTGTGTGTGTGTGTGTGTGTGTGTGTCATGGGGCTGTAGCTGAACATGTTTTATGAGTTTTGAAGGAAAAATAATTACAAATTCCTGCCACAGCTCAGAGAGGGAGACAGTTACTGATAGTCTACGATTTACATCATGAGATGAGCAGAAACAACCAGAGACATGTACAAAGAAGCATGTAGATAGAAGGGACAGTGAATCACAGACAAAAAGTACTTTTATAGAGAGAAAACATATGAAATTCTTCCAAGATGAATGAAGGGCCATGAGAGCATGGTTTCATTTAGTTCCATTATGCATACAAAGTTTCCCCATAGCACCAGTACTGCCTTAGCAATTAAAGCAAATATATGATTGCATCCTTAAATGAGCCTATTAGCAATTATTTGCATAACAATTTTCTTTCAGTGTATGACTTAATCTGTTTCCTTTCTCAATTATCTCTACTGTTTTTTGTGTGAAATTGTGTTACATTCCAGACAGCGTAGCAAATATTGTTGATTTTTGACAAAGATGCCAAGAAAGCATCTTTGATGTGAAAATTAAGACGCCGCCAGAAAGACACAGCGAGACACAGAGACAGGAAAGAGGGAGGAGGAGAGGGGGAGAGGACAACAGAGAGAGAGAGGAAGAGAGGAAGACAGAGAGGATTGTTTAAATGAGACATTTTGATGAATGTGCAGAGTTTCGGGCCAGTGGCAGTACAACTAAGCCAGAAAATTATAGACTTCTAAACAACTTCACACATAGGGAGAGAGCGAGACCTCGAATTCTTCCGAATACAATAGAAAAGAAGAGAGAACATTTCAGCACATGGTACAAGAGAATATAAGAGAACAACATGGAATAGAATAGAATAGGATAGAATGAAATAGAATAGAATAGAGGTTTAATAATTCAGAATAAAGGGGAAAAAAAATGAAGACGGAGTCTTGAATCATGCTAGCAAGCCTGCATGGCAGATACGTGCTTTGAATGAAATGCTAACATCAGCAGGCTAACATACTTACTGTGACAATGCTGACGTGCTGATCCTAATAAGTTGGAATTTCCAACATGTTCAACATCTTAATTTAGTGTGTTAACATGCTAATTACTACAATGAATCACTGACTAATCACTAAGATCAGTTGGGCTCATCATCTGGGTACCATAAATGACTGTACAATATGTCATGGTAATGTATAATAATAATACTAATAGTAATATTTTTTTTAGATATTTCAGTCTGGACCAATGGACTGACCGAGCAAAACTTCCATTCCGAGGATCACCATATCTAAAAAGACAACAGAAGGTTTGCAAATACTCTACATAATATAATACAACAATAGAGCATACATAATATATAATGTAGCGTAGTGCACAATACAACATAAAGTACACTTTTTGAAAAGAAAAGGATTTGTTTTTTTATGTTATATTGAAGAAATCAGCTTCATGTTTTCTTCCTATTTGTATGATCATTTATTTTGTAGTCATGTATCCATTTCTAATGGTTGTGTGATTATAAGAATAAAAAAAAAATAAAAAAAACTTTTGATGTGTGGTGCATGTGCAATTTCTGTATGGCAGATGTTTTTGGAGCTTGACAGAGGACTCCATTCTCATTTATAATTTTTTTTTAAAAACATATCAATGATACAAATGAGCTGCAGGACATGCAGAGCAGAACACATCTTAATTATGATGCTCATCCCTTTCTCCCTTTCTGCCACCGGAGGCAGCAATGGTTCACACACTGACACTCTTCCTCTTTCCATCTCTCTCTCTCTCTCTCTCTCTTTCTCTCTCTGTTTCACAAACACACACATGCACCCGCATGAACACACACAAAACCATCCATCAAGTGTGTGAAAGATCCTTAAGGCCTGAACATTACTCTTGTTGGGTGCTTGACAACTCTGTCTCTTTCTCTGTATTATTCTATCGTTCTCTCTCTGTCTTTCTCTCTCTGTTCTCGCCAGCCACCTCTCTGTCTCTTAATCTTGCTTCCTAATGTACATTCACTTTAAATCTCTATGATCACCCTCTCTCTCTCTCTCTCTCTCTCTCTCTCTCTCTCACTGCACACTCTTTCCTCCCTTCTTCTTGAAATCCTCACTCACTGCTTCACACACATGCGCGTTCACGATGGGAGGGTTGTGGTTATCAATCATGGTGATTATGCTCTGCATCATTGCAGTAACATCAATGAGGGTTTTGAGGAACGATGACATCATTCGTCTATACATCACTGCTAATATGGTCTTCATTTGGTGCTCTTGAAGTGGGGAGAAAGGGAGACAGACACCGAGAGAGAATGAGACAAAGGATCTATTTGGATGGGATTAGTTTGTCAAACTACGTCTGAGATATACTTATAAGAAAGGGTGAGGCTGCTTTCATGGAGTCATTCAGATGTGATCAGAATCACTGAGGTTTCCAACAATTATTAACAGAAAACGTGTTACAACTAAGTTGAAGTTTGTGACATGAAAGGAAGATCCATCTGAGACTTCTCCATCCATCATGAATTCATTTTCACTTTTTATTGGGCTCCCAGCAAGCAGGGCTACTGGTAGGCCAATGAAATAACTTCTCTAATATCCAGCATATCATTTTGTATAGTAGTGGCAGCCACTCAAATAAGAGGTTTTACTCCTTTTGCTGTATCGCATGTGACACCAAAGCAAATATTTTACATACAAAACAAGAAGATATTATCTTGGACTTCGATGAGCATTTTTACCTCCAAGGGGAGCATGTTCTCACACTTGTCTGTTGATTGGTTGGTTGGTTTGTTTTGTCAGCAGGATTACTTGAAAAGTTAGAAACTAAATTTCACAATATCTTGTGCAAGGGTTGGGGTGAGGACAGGAACAAATCCAATCACTTTTTGATGTAGAGCCAGACAAGGATCTGGAACCTGGAATTTTTTTTCTTTTTCTTTTTTTTTCTTCAGGATTGTGACATTTTCCCTAAGTGAAAAACACCAATCTTAATTCCACAAAATGATGGAGCATTTATCAGACAACAACCGATTAAATTTTGGTGTGGATCCAGAGAGATGGGCAAATCCCAGTATTTCTTTCCTTTCAGGGTCCATAATTCATAATGTAAAAAAAAAAAATCACATATATTCATGGTGTTCAGATCTATGAGTGTATATAGTGTTGTGTGCATCCGATAATAATCTGGATCTGCTTGATGAAAATAAGATATGTGTTTGGTGGTCTTCATTTAGCCAATAAACAGTAACAAATAGGGCTAGAAACATAGCTGAGATGATGGGGTTTGAGTCATCTTCTACAGTTTTACAAATACTGTTTATCCAGATGAGCATGATTATTATTTTTCATGGGGATCCAGATCGGGTTTATATAACATATTTGGGATTAGTCTCTCTTGGTGTTCAACTGAGCGTCACTGTAATTTACAATTTTCTTAAATTATTCGTGGAAATATTCTGCATATATATATATATATATATATTGATAATATGACTTGAAGTATTAGAAAGTATTAAAATTATATTTAAAGGGAATATCTCTTATATACCATTTTAAATCAAATAGGCATCAACCCTGATTATAATATTCTTTGTCTTGTAATTTTGTGAAAAACATTGACATGACTTTTTAAATTAAAACATTAGTCAAGTTCAACAAACAAAATTTTATTTTTTGCCTTTACTATTATTTTTTCTCTTCAACTTATAATTGTAAAGTTAATGATTGCAAAATGTAACGGCTTTAGAGAAATGACACTGTGTTCATTTATACAGGGTTCCTACAAACCTCACTTTCACTAATGAAAGGTTAATGGAAAATGAAGGTTGCCTAGTGATCCAGTGGCTGTTTGGCACCATTTCTGGATTCATGTCTCCTTTATGGAATAAATGAATGAATAAGCTCACTCTTTTGTCCTGTTTGGTGAACCTCTGCCACTCTGAGGAAAACATGAAGCAACCCTGTTGTCTTGTCAACGCTGCTGTATGTGGGATTAATAAAATTACCGAATCTACTACTAAGAAACTACATTCATTTTGCAAAACGTTACAAAGAAACGTTGATATGTTTTAAAAATAAAAAGAAGTTTTTGTTGTTTTTTTCTAAATTCAGGTTTTGGTCTGAGTGAGACACTTCTGACAGAAATGTTATTGAATTAAAAGAGAAGGAAAAGAGAGGCTATTATGTAGTAAAATAAGAAAAAGACAAAAAAACAAAACAAAACAAGAGACAGGATGAGATAAAACAGAAAGTTAGACAGTAGGAGAATCAAACAATAGTAGAAAAGAAAAGCAGGACAGCGACAGGCCGAGAGAAGAGTTGTGGGGAGAAAGTATGACAGAGAGAAAAAGAAAAATGTGTTTCTGTGTAAAGTTATGATGGATGCTGCAGCAGTGCAGCCTGGCATTGATTTTGGGATGGTTGCCTGTCAGCAAGCCAACCAGGGAGGAAATAGGTAGCAGTGGACTAAAGATTTATTTTTATGGTAACGGATGGTAGTAATGATCAGTAACTGGTTAACGCCGATGTTCACAGTACAGAATTATTTAATTTACTGTCAGTCTTTCCCTCTGTGAGAGTTCATCTTCAGTATAATTCATAGGCATTTTGGAAGAAATAAAATGTTACGGCCATCATTCCATGTGACTTTAGAGGGTCTAGTCTGTAAAAATGTCATTTTAGTGGTCATGGTATTTAATTTACTGTCAGCCTTGAAAGAGTTTTTTTCTTTTTTAATCTTTTTTCCTGCCGTTTGTATTTTGAAAATGTTTTTTCATCATGTCGTCTTCTTAAATGCCGTAAAATGCTGTTACAGTGTGATTACCAGTTTCCATGCTGCTTTTTCGTCCTTATATTTTGTAGAACTTTATTGAACTGAAATGCAGAAATCATAAAGAAGCCCACTTAAATTCCAGCCAAAGATCCTACTGGACGCTGACCTTGAAGCAGTGGTTTTTTGATCCTGCTCCTCAGGACTTGCTGCCGCGCTAGTTTTTATTAGAGTCATTGATTCTGAAATGAGTCATGTGTTGGGCAGAAAGTGAATGCAGCTAACCAGGCGGTTTGATAGAAACAGTGCTCTGGACCTTAGCCAATAGTTCCTATGGTGGTCATGAATTAATTCATAAAAACTGTGTTTTTTTTTTACTGTAATATATTTCACTGTTGCATTTTGACAGGACCTGCAGAGCTGAGCAGGGCCAAAAACTTTTGAGAAATTATCTTGTTGTTACGGCTGCTAAGACAGCATCATACCCCTTTCTTCAGGGTTAATTTAAAAAATCAAACTGGCACATTGTGCTGTAAAGTTCTTTTAAGGGAGGAATTAAACTTAAATCATCACAAGTCAAAGAAGCAAGAAACAGACAAAAATATCTGCTTTTCCCTGAGTGTCTGTGTATTGTCGAACTTAGGAAGTGGTGTTTGTTAAGATTCAAACATTACAAAGACCTTTGACACGAGAACAAAAAAACACAAAAAAAAAATCACGAACATTGTTTTCAGCAAACAAAATGATAAACTGTTTATGTTTAGAACTGATCAAATGGAAGCGAGTGCTGTCTACTCTGTATCTGTTTGTGTGTTTGGAGTTTGCTGGATGCCTGCTGGAGCTGAGTTACATCTTGTATAGTGAAAGAGAATTGAAACCATTTAAATTGGAGACAGAATATTGACAATATGTAAACCGCACAGAGGAAAACATATTTTTACTGGAAAGGGGAGCATTAAAAGAGTCAGAATGGATCGACCACACTCGTCTTCTTTTTCCTGCACTGCATTCAGTAAATTAGTTTTTGTGGTGCACGCCCCTCTATCCTTAAATCTCTATACTTGTACCTGTTTTGTCTGATTCCAAGTCATTTATTATCTCTGTGTGTCTCTCTTATGTCTGATGTTATCTCCACCTACATCAGGTTCTCGTCTCTTATTTACAGCATTTATGTTAATGAATATGGATTTTCTGCTGGCGATGAGATTTCCCTGCTAACTTTTCTGGCCGTTTCAGCATGAAATGTATATATATATATATATATATATATATATATATATATATATATATACATATATATGGGTTTGAAGTGACATCTTAGATGAAAGTAAATAAACATAAAAGTAAAACTGGTGGGGGTTTTTTTGCACTAGAACATACCGAGTAGACAAATGCTTATAAAAGTGACAGGTTATAGCAATGTGAAAAATAGCAGCAATACAGAGACAAGATGAAACATAAGCAGTGTGCATCATAAATATAAATATGATTCAAAATGCAACAAATAAGAGGGAAATTATGTAAGTGCTAAATGGCTAGTCTACACTCCTGGGCAAAACAAATCAGGCAGAATTACTTGCTTAATTTGTAGAATTACTCTCTTATTCGAACAAATATAAGTGAATTAAGCGCCAGTGTTATTGTATGCATTGTCTGTGTGCATGATGCGTTTTATTGTGGGATAGCTTTTCCTTGGTTTTTCTGCAGAAAAACCAAGGAAAAGCTGTGTGAAAACCTTTCACGGTGTGCTGCATAAATGCTGTTTTATTTATGTCTGACTGCTTCCCACAACTAGTTAGTGCCCCAAACATTTCTGCCAACCAGTTTGGCCTTGATATGCGCCCATATATTCTCTATGGGGTTAAGATCCGGTGACTGCACAGGCCAAAACATGACAGACAGAGAATGCTGGCCAAACCATGACTTTGCTGTTTTTGCAGTGTGTGCTGGTGCATTATTTTGTTGAAAAATGGCCTCTTATCTTTTAATTCCACAACACAACTTGTTCAGGCTTGGGAGCAACCCTTTTTCATGATATTTTTTGGTTCTCCTTCACGTTAACGGACATTTGCATTTGCACCATGTGACTCATAACTCCAGAAGAATTTTTGAAGAGATTTTGAAACAAAAACGATAGCTTCACTCTTCAGGTACAGCTTTTTTCATATGCAGAGATCACAGATATTGCTCACCGGTCAGGACTTGGGCACCGTGTAAGTCAACTAGCCTGACAGTTTGGTTAGTTAATTATCTGAAGATTCTGCATAAAAATCCAATTATCTTTATAGTACAATAAAGAACAGCAAAAGTCAAGAAGGAATTGTCTTATTTTTAACATTTTTAAATGTACCCACATATAATCCCACATATTAAAAAAAAAACTCAAACATGCTTACACAGAATTTTATTGTCACAGATTTAGCCTCTATTCAGTAAAACAAAGAGTAATAGTACAAAACATAATGTAAAGAGGTTACCTCATTTTATTTTGTACAGAAAATAGAAATGCTAAATTAAAACCAGTGAGAACTTTATGAGATTTTGAGGAAATTCATTTGTCATGCATACATAAAAGTAAAAATATAAAATGCATTAACAAAGATCCCTGAATTCTCCACATTTCCCCTTGTGATTATTTACTTCAGGAGGTCAGAGGTCATCAAAACAACAGCAGCCAGAGCTCGGAACAGACAGATGATGGTGGCACAGCGAGGAGATGGATTTCCCAGGGTTTTCTCACATACTGTGACAGAAATCGTTTGTCTAATAATAAAATAACTGTGTGTGTGTGTGTGTGTGTTTCAGAGAAGTGAGCTGGCGTGCTACCTTGTCTCCTGCACTGACCCACCCATCAAGAGCACTGTGGAAAATCCATCTGGATCATGCATACACCTAATGACGTCACAGACACATGCTCTGTGCAGAACCGTTTTATTTTTGTTTCTAAATTGGAAGTAAAAGTTACTCAGACTAAACTCACTGAACCGACAGAGGGAGGGAGGGTAGAGAGGGAGGGAGTCAGGGAAGGAAAGAGAGGCAAAGATGAGAGAATGAGACAGTGATAAAAATAAAAGGAGGAAGAAGCTGCAAAAAAGACGACAAAAAAGAAAAGAGAAAGTCTTGTGAATCTCACTTTTGCACACACACACACACACACACACACACCTAATCAGTCTGTATATGACCACCCCTATCCCTTTCCCCTCATAAATAAATATCAAACCATGTTATGCAGGTACAACTAATCCCCTATGTGTGTGTGTATGGGGTGTGTATGCTAAGGGGGGGTGGTCTGGCACGGCATGGTAGTCATTTCCCTTCTAGACTCAACATCATACACACACACTCACACACACATGTACACACACACACACACACACACACACACACACACACACACACACACACACACAGCAAGCATTGGAATATCATTACGGTAAGAGCTGCAGTGAACAGGCCCCTGACACAAGCGGCCCTTTGTTCGATTGCAGACACACACACTCTCAAGCACACACACAGCAGACCCAGACTCAGGCCTTCCATATCGCCAATATAATTACAGCTATTACATCTGACTCAAATATAACTAACATCTCTCTCTCTCAGTCTGAGTCTCACTCGATCTTCCCTCCTTTTCCCTCTCTCCCCCTGTCTCTCTTTCTTACTCTTGAGTACCCATGTTGGAGCCCTGTGTGTTTGTGTGTGTGTGTGTGTGTGTGTGTGTGTGTGTGTGTGTGTGTGTGTGTGTGTGTGTGTGTGTGTGTGGTGTCATAATGCTATATAAACATTACCTCAACTAACGAGCGGTAACTGGCCCAAATTTTGTATGTGTGTGTGTGTGTGTGTGTGTGTGGTTTAACTTAATGACCTGTACAGTCAGTTTTTTGTTTGGGGAGCTTTTACTGTGAAATGAGGGGAAAAAAAATCTACATCTCTCTCTCTCTCATACATCGAGCAAGGGATGATGAATGGATGTGAGATGGATGAAAAAAAAGAAGACTGGATGAATAGCAAATTCACTTCACATAAGATATTACATTTAACTTTGAGTTCTTATATTTTAAGTGATTGTCTTTCATTAGAGCTGAAACAATTCATGCATCAGTCAATCAGTTAATCAAATGATTGTTTAAGTAATTTATCAAGCAAAAATCCAAAACACTGTGGCAACTCTAATATTGCAAAAATATTGCAGTCGCCTGTTTTATCTCTTTATCAATTAAAAATGTTATTGCTGTTGTTATTTTATCTTTTGTACCTTCGGTTGAATGAAACAAGAAATTTGACTATGTCACCATGAGCAGAGGAATTAGAGTTGGCATCATGTAAATAGTTGTGTTTGTCTGCATATTCCCTGTGCAGTACGGTGGAGAAGTGGTTAACACTGTGGCTTCACAGCAACAAGCTTCTGGATTCGAATTCAGATCTTTTTTGTGGGGAGTTTTCATGTGTGTTCCCACAGTCCCAAAACATGCAGTATGTGAACTGGTAGCTCTAAATTGACCGTAGGTGTGAGTGTGAGTGTGAATGGTTTATGTTCCAGCTCTATGATGAACTGGTGACCTGTTCAGGGTCCTGTCAAAAAAGTTAAGCGGTTACAGAAAATTGATGGATTGATGAATTTTGCCTTTTCGCTTAAGTTCTTGAAGTCCTAAGGAAAAGTGGCCTTATTTATAATTTCAATAGTCCAACTCTATTTTTTTTTCTATTTTTTCATCCACATTTTTGTCTGAACGTAGAAAACCACAAGATTGAGACAAGATTAAAATTCTATAGCAATGCATCTTTTGAGATCTTTTTTTTAAATTTAAATATAGACTTAAATATTCAATAACTTTTAATTAATGTAGTTATGGCTTTAAAACTCTAAATGGAGTATTGCTTATAAGTTAGTCTGGGAAAACAAAATTGTAAAAAAATGTTCAAATAAAAAACAATTAAAAAAAAAAACGTTTTACCCAGCCATCCAATCACAGCAGGGGAGGGGCGGAACCCACATAGACCTGCAGGTCTCTCCCTACTTCCTCCAGCGCCTCCAAAGCGCTCTCAAGCACTCCCAGCTGGGCGTTTTCAGAAGAGTACCTGGCATTTTCAGCTGGGGAAAAAACGCTTTGGTGGACACAGGCCCTTATTCCACCAGTACCAGTCCAATCTCTCACTGGATCATCAGCAAAATCACCTCAAGAATATGCTAGGGTCCATCTCTGGTGAAAGTTCTATGCAAATATGTTGATTAGTTTTTGCATAATCCTGCTAACAAACAAACAAACAGACAAAAAAAAACAAGCCAAACCGATCACATAACCTCCTTGGCGGAGGTAAAAAAAAATCCACTTTAATACCATATACAATACTAGTACATCCACTGAGTGCAAGCTTTTTAACGAGAGAGCTGAGAACAAAAAAACAGTCAGCAGTCAGAAAGCCATACACAAGAAACAAAGGATAAAGTCAGACAACCAACAGCCACAAATACAAACATTAAAAGCAATTACAAGAGTCATAAAACTTTAAATAGTAAAGTCTTAAAATTCCAAAGGGAATAAAATCGAGACAAAATTCAATTCTTAAAGCCTGTGCCAACCGTCTGGTTTGAAGCCACCATTAACCACTGTTAGTCAGCAGCGCAAATAGTCAACACATTCTGCAGCACTGACCAGCAGAGGGGTGGAAGGTTTCATTTGTTACACCTTGCAGCATGGGGAGTGCATTTGTTTCCAGTACGGGGTGACCTCAGTAACAAAGGGCACCTTTTGGTGGCTCTGCAGCTCTGTGGGTCAAACATGGCACTAAAAGGTTCAGATTTCAGTCCACACTGTCACCAGGAACAGTTAAAGCAGACTTAAATGACTGGAAAACACTGAAGGAGAATCTAACCCCTTGCTTTAGCTGCATCTACTGTGGCCATGTGTGCCCGCCTCCCTGCTCCAACTTAAAGAGAAACGTATGTCTTGGTTGTAACCCTCCTAATTCCTTGATATTTAAACATCTCCCAGGCCTTTTCTAAAGCCATTTAATCATCAAAAGAAGGAAGGGATTACATTATAGCAGTGCAATAAGCCCAGAGACAAAACTTCACTCAATTTCATTCTTCTGAGATTGTTTGCCAACTAGTAGCCTTGACATGTGATTGTTTCTTCCAGATTGGCAAACATATGTTTGTTGTTATATCAGATGTTATTGGCCTGTTGTGTGCAACATGATCGACAGTTTAAGTTGTTTTATAATCGCTCTCTTTCCCTCTGTCTCTACGCCTTTCATGGATATAAAGCCAGTGAGTGTCAACCGTGCAGTAACACAAACTGTGTGTGTGTGTGTGTGTGTGTGTGTTTATGTGAATGTGTTCGTTCATGACAAATTAGTGGCTGTCATCTTCGAAGACGAAGCAATATAGGGAATAATAGTGAACCTTTATCCACCATCATTAACGATGTATCCACATACACTATGGCACAGATGTAGCTTTATGCACAGTATATAATTGATGAATAATGCATGGACATTGACAAACTGCAAATAGAAAGAGCTAAATGCATCCTCAGTTATCGATTTTATGCAACAGATAGAAAATACTTGATTCGGCACTTGTCCTTTTACTTAAAGTGTTGCAAAGCCTCTGCTGTTCAACATTAGAGGGTTTTTTTTTCTTTTTGAAATAGCTTTTTGCCTTGAGCACAATGTTAAAGTGCAATTTTAATGAAAAGCTTCAGAGTCAAAACTTTTATATTCAGGGAATTTGTGTAAGCGCGCACACACACAATTTTTGCTAAATTACTCCAGTCTTCAAATCATCATCTTCCTCAGAAACTGTTAAAATGTATTGCCACTTCTTTACATTATTTGTTAATGTGTGTTTTACTGTATTGGTTTTTTTAGCTCCACATTCAGCAATGAGAAAAAATAAAAATAATTAAAAAAAACATATCTAATTACAGGAATGTGCTTGTTTCCACCACACTGTTTATTTTATGTATTTTAGACAGTCGTGTTTTGAAGTCAAGTTAATTGTCTCCAGAGTGCTTCAGCTTATAATCCTCAAATCTATATACTGTATATGAACATGAACATGCACATGAAACACAGCTCACAATACTGTGCATGGCTTGCTGTGTGCACACAGTGCTGTTTGTCTGGGGCTGTCAATTGAGATATGATTCTTTCTGTAGCCTAGCTCTAGCTCACTGTTCATCATGCATGCTCTTCACCTCCCCATCAACCACCCAGGCCACACCGATTCATCAACCTCTCAGTCTCTGCAGAGTTGTCAGCCGCCACCACCACTACAAGTGTCTGGACTCCATGGGGGGATTTATCCTGCTGCTGCTGTGGGCAGATGCCCTTCGAACGCAAAATCTCCCTGAATCTAAGCACCAAAGACTTTCTGACAGACTAATTATCACATAATTCTGTTGAAATAAACATCTTTACTTCATTCACTTGTCTCTCCTGATTGCAACTATAGCAGGAGTATCACAGATATCACTGCTACAGTTCTACTCCTTTGATTCACGCACACTGCTAAGTTTATTTATTTAATTTTATTTTTTGTATTTTTCTGAAACTTTCAAATTGGTACAAGATAGTTAAATTGGTTAAGTATTCTGATGCAGCACCTATTTGATAGAGAAGCCAGTTTAAATAATAAAGAAAGCCTGGAGATGTATATGTCATTTGATGCATGTAAGTATGATCTCTTTGCTAGAAGGGACATTTCCCTCTTTATTTTCCACATATAGCTTTTTCATACAGTTTGCCAAAAAATACTATTATCAAAGGTTACCCTTTGATATTAAAATGTATTCCTAATTTAATTATTAAAAGGGAAAGCAAAGAGAGATCAATAATTGTTGAGAGGTGATAGTAAAATTCACAAGGAGTAATACAGTTTATTAATATCACCACAATATGTACTGCATCATCTAATGTAGACATCATGTATATACTGTATATAAATGTCTCATGCCAAATTGCACCCAAGTGCACTGAATTCAACAAAGATCTCTCATATGTCAGTAGTTTAATGAGATCAACAAACATAGCAACAGTCACACAAGACAATTAGTGGTGCTCGCGCAACATTGTGCTATAGTATGAATGTATCACAAAAGCTGGGTAAACATGTCATGTCATCAGGCCAGCCGCAGCCATTGGATGCAAACAAGGTATATGTTGTAAACAAGTTAACTGGACTGTACCTCTTACCTACAAACATTAGTACTGCCAAAGTCCATGATTGGCCTGGACAAGGACCCAATATATTTAAAATAAGAAAACTTTCATTTATTCTCTGATTGAATAAATTCATTCACCTCCACTTTTCCTGTGGTGCAGTGACACAATAAGCATGAGCCGTCAGTTCCCAACCTCCAGCAATCGTAGGTGACTCCTGCAGAGCTACAGTAGTCCCCTGTTGCCGAACTGCAGAACTCTCCGGTTCTTCTGAGCCTCTACTGCAGCCATTTCCTGTTCCCACTGAGTGCCCATAATCTCCTACCTTCTGGGCTGCTGTGGTAAGCAGTGTCTTTGTGGCGGTGTCCTTCTGCCCCGTCACTGATCTCTAGTTCTGAAGCCATTTTGCTTGTCCCTAGCTTGGATCTTCGGCCCTGGGTCTCTGATTCTTCATTCCACTGCTCCCATATGGTCCGCCTGAGGCCTCCTACCTAGTCTTTGCCCTAACCTTGAGCCGAGGTTTCTGATTCCCCGTGCACCCAAGGTATCTGGCTCCATATCTTGTCCATGCCCCAGGCAATCCACCCGAGATCCAAAGTTGCCTCGGTTCTCCAGCTGTCGACAGTCTTCCCTAGTCCTATTATTTTTGTTCCTTAATTTTGTCCAAAGCTTATTCCGTGTCTGGTTTGGATCTCACTTTGCTATTCCCTGTTTGGTTAAATTTTGATTCTCCCTTCCCCCTGAGGGATTGTTGTTGTTGTTGTTGCCAGTGTTGGACTACTTCCCTGATATTGATCTTCACCTGGCTCATCGTCCTATGTTTTTTGATTTCGAAAAACAAATGCTGACCTGCACCAGCTCTGCTTTGATTGCCTGGGTTCAATTCCTCATGTTCTTTGTTTGTTTTTACACATAAGTATAACTCTGACTAATGAAACATTGAAGGAAATCTAAACTATAGCGATATTTGCTTTGAAAGACCCTATGAGTTTTAACAGATTTATAACTTTTCATTGAATTTTAGGCTTTCCTATTCCGTTACGATGTGTGACACAACCAATATCACAAGCACATTGTAAGATCTGTAGAAAAATATTTTGGCATAACATCTGAATGAAGTCCTTGAGGAACTAATTTGCAGTCAGCTAAACAAAGATATATGATAGTATTTATTTACTTTGTGTGTTAGTGTGTGCATATTTGTAAATGTGCTTTTCTGCAGGGAGCAACGTTTAACACACACACCATCTGGACTTCTTCAAACACTGCATCAATCTAGGTTCCTGAACATCAGATCAGTTTGTGTGTGTGAGAGTGTAGCTTACCAGCTACAAACTTAAAAACTGTGATGGCACAGTTTTCCTTCAAACTGCGTTTCCGAGTCACAGTGCGTGAATCAACCATTTACTGGCTGATTATTTTTGCCTGCTTATTGGTAGCCTGATTCCTCAGAATCTCTGCCCACATGCCTGTCATGGAATTTCAGATGCATAATAAGTCAATCTGTGAATCGGTGAATGAAATGTACTCAAGTGTTTTCTGTGTCCACCACACCTGAACATGTTTTTAATAATAAATTATATGACTGCACTTAGATGAAACACATAAATGCTGCTGCTCAAAATGACATTTCTTCCCAAATTAATTAAAAAAACAAAAACAAAACAGTCTTTCATGTGTTGAAAATGGCTCCTCTACTGTTTTGAATTACGCTGGACATGACAAGGCCAGTGCTGATGCAGACTAAACCATTTGGGACTTGTCTGCATCATTAAATTTATATGAAAAAAAGAATGTTAAAAAAAGACGGCCCTTGAGTGGGAGTCTGAAACCATACTCCTTTTCAAATATGTGCTGCTTGAAACTCATCTGTTACACGATTGTCTGCTATTTTTTTGTGAAACCAAATCTATTTAATATTTTTTCAATTTCGGCTAAATTATCTGGACTTGTGCTTTTGACAGCTGTAGAGGCGCCACCAGACAGCATTCTTTAGATTGATGAGGATCCTATGATATATTGCATGGCTGCAGCTAAATACTGACACTCCCCCACAGAGACACACACACACCATTGTCTCAGCTGAGCTACAGCACAGATTCTACACAGAAACGTTTACAAAGGGCCATAAATGTGCTTATGACTGTGAAAGTTCCTGCAGTATGGACACGGAGAGTCTGACTGCAGCTAGCTGTTTCTGATACACTGAGCAGTCTTCAGCCTGTCACACCATAT
This sequence comes from Chaunax sp. Z400, assembly GCA_037577475.1. Classification (NCBI taxonomy): domain Eukaryota; kingdom Metazoa; phylum Chordata; class Actinopteri; order Lophiiformes; family Chaunacidae; genus Chaunax; species Chaunax sp. Z400. The sequence continues at coordinate 12,724,477 of CM075200.1, read as the reverse complement.
AAACAGAAATACTGCTAATTTGCTACTAGATTGTACATAATTAGAGGGCAAGGGCAAGACTGGCATGGGTACAATGCAAAAAGGGAACTTTTTTCTACATAAAAAGCACTGCAACGTTTACATTTCTTAACCAATGTCAGTTAAATGTTTTTGTATTCAAAGGTTTATGATCTACATGGGCCACAACAACATTTGATCCAGTTACTTAGAATCCTGATTGCAGGGCTTTAAAGCTAATTACATTAATGTCAGGCTTACATTAACATCTTTTAACCAGGGAGAATAAAGCTAAATCCATGCTTAACAAAATTGTTTTTACAATTCCTTATGACAATCAATTATTCCACCACATAATTCAGTCCGCCTTTAACATGTATACACACTCCTTAGCAGTATCTAGCAGTGGTTATGGCCTTCACTGGAGGAGTACTCCACATATGCCTTAAATCATTAAATATAAAAAGCACTCATCAAAATTGGTTAGAAATGTAATCAGTGCTTTTTGATTCATAAAAATAGAAGCTCCCGTGTTTACTTGTTGATCCCAGGCCAGCCTTGCCCTTTCTAAAGTGGCAGACACTTTGACGTATCGCAGGAATGAGCTGTCATCGATTTGGGTCGGTTTCTTCTCTCTTCATCGTTTTTCTGTCTTCTGCGTGACACGCCATGAGGCATGAGGCCACACCCCCTGCCCAGCTTGTCCTGTGCAGTCCTCTGCTGCATCTTAAACTCACTTAAGACATGATTTGCTGTAATCTACTTTAGATTAGATTGCAGAGTGAGTGTTATACAGTCATTGTCTGCAGCTGTTGCCCACATCAACTGTCTTCAGCAAGAAATATTTATTTGTGTTTTTTCCATTTGCACTAATTACATCTTTTAGCCGACTTCTAACCCACAGTACATTACCTCATTGTTGTTGCTGTTAGGCTCTCTGACATTATTGATAATACCACTCTCAATGCACTCTCACAGCAGGTAATCAAATCTATTTCCATTATCCTATTGCATTTCTCCTTATTATTGCAGAGCTACACCCATTACACTCTCCATATCCACCCATTCAGTTGTTAGAGCACCACTGTTTGCCCAGCGATTTATCCCCTGTTCTGGAGAGCCAGGTACTAAATACGGAGGCGGCCAGTGCAAGTTCATGGTAGTCAGTCAGTTAGTTAGCCAGTCAATAAATCGGGTAGCCAGTCAATCGACAAGGCTGTGATCCAGCTAATCTTTCATCCAAATATGCATCTGGTCAGCATGTCAACCAGTCAGTGACTCATTCAGCCAAGCAGCCTGTCAGCCAGAGAAACAACCAACCAAACAATTTGCCAGGAAGCCAAACAGTAAATTGCCGATTGAGCCCACCAGCCAAAAACAAACAGCCAGCTAGTTGGACGGACAGACAGAAGTGTGATTAGTGATAAGTGATTAGGGTGTTCCAGTCATTTAGGATGAACGAATGCATTCTGCAATTAGGGGCTCTCTCTTTCTCTCTCTCGAGTTCTCCACTCCCCCTCGTTCACTTTTTATTGCTCTCTAATTACAGTTGTCTGCGTAGCCACACACATCACAAACACTAACATTAGGATTCTGCCCTTTGCTGCACTTAAAGAAACTTCCACTGAGAATACATTAGTGTTCTAAAAGCACTCAGACTAATTATGAGTATAAATTCAGAAATGTGGTGTTCGGCTACACAAAAAGTTGTTTTTAAAATAGTAAAATATTCAACTTTTTAACCTCTTCAGCATTGATAATTCAGTCTTCACAGTTCCTAAAAATATGTGAAAATGCTGATTTACATCGGAATGCATAAGTGAACAACTATCACTGCTTGTGTGGTGTAATTAAACATTTTATTACGCAATATAAGTTCTTTGATGAAATGAGTAGATGCAGTGATAAAATTGTTGATTTTTCATTATTCTGCTCTTGTTCTATAATGTTAAAAAAAAATCTATAAAATGAGACAAGGATAAATGTGTAACAAAGTGAATTTACATTTAATGCACTAACTCAAAAAAGGAAACCAAAGGAACTTGTATTATACTTTAAATTGTGATGCAGTTTTAAAAAAAATATATACATATATAAGCAAGCATATTAAGCAACATAATCATGTAGAAAATCCCCCACATTTTTCATACGTTTCGGAAGAGTTTTGCATTTAACATGGTACATGGTACACAATCTATTCATGAGATATGCTGTTGGTTCGTAGCAGGACCATTGATAACTGCTGCATTAATTTGACTTAATTGTGATGTTATCAGCTGTGACAAATCAATAAACCACCTACATTATGAAATAAGTCCAGCTGAGGTAATATTCAACAGCTTTTACCTCCAAATTTGAGGCCTCGCCGTTTTCCCATTGCCTTTTCTCATTTCTCTCTCATTCCCCTCCTCATGGCTCTGTTCTCTAGTCACAATTGTCTGTGAAACCTCTCAACCCTCTTGAGCAGGGGTCACCAATCAGCAGACTCTGGGCCAAATATGGACCGTGAGAGGCTTCTATCCGGATCTCAAAGCCTTTTGACATAACCTATGCTGCTATATGTTGTATACTATGTTCAACACAGTGGCACACAGCATGCATGAATGATGGTATTATGAAAAATTAGTGTGCCACTGCGTTGAACATAGTCTACAACAGCACATTGCAGCATATGTTAGCAGCCTGTTGTAGCATCCTAGCAGTAGTAACACCCATAAGGACCCAGGCAGCTCTACTTGAGCGGGCCTGCTCCTGTATATGGACAACAAGTAGGTGTCTATAATTCTGGCATAAGAAGGCAGACGCTCTGAGCTGTTCTTCTGCTTAGCTGCCTGAAAATACTATGAAAGGCTGTAGCTTGTATTTAACTAAATCACTGTGGGCACTGGCAAAAACGAAAGTGATCCCTTCCGTGTTGTAAATATTCATCACCTTTTACTTCATCATTCATTATCTTAAAAAGTACAAGAGCCAATCTTTTAAAAAGTTATTGCTTTAACCTTCAAGCACTGAAGTCTCCCAAACCTGACTGGAATGAGACATTAACACGTCTTTCAAATAGTGTATTGCTGATTTAGGACCAGAGCTTTCCTGTTGTCTTGTGGTATAAACATAAGAGTTGGAGGTTACAAGGTTGACTCATGGTTTTGGGAGGAGACATTCAACTTGTTTATTTAATTTAGACAGTATCTGCCCAGAAATAGTTCTAGTATGAGGGATGATGCCATATTTACCAGCTTTCCACACAATGGGTTGTCTAGACATGATAGTCTGAAGACTTCATGTGGTTAATCAAAATTGCATCAGCAGAGGCAGCATATTTGTGCTAGACATGATTGTAATGAGGTTAAAGTGTTATTTTATTGAATTCATTGATTGCTGTTGTTCATAGATGACAGCCTAAAAGATACAAAACAAAGACATATGACAACAATCGTCATGCAAATTATACCCCCGAGTCTACCAAGCCCATGGTCTGATCTTTAAACCAACAATCCACAAAGCATTTACACCTCTCTCTCTCTCTCTCTCTCTCTCTCTCTCTCTCTCTCTCTCTCTCTCTCTCTCTCTCTCTCTCTCTCTCTCTCTCTCTCCCATCAACTACACTGTGACAATAACTGGATCAAATAAATAGTCATGTGTCAGGTATCATATGCGTATGCTGATAGAGAGTACATGTCTTGACACACACATATAATCAAATATTCTTTTAATAGATCCATTTCAAAATGAATCACCATTGATGTTATGCAGAAAGAACAGAACAACAATTGTGCTCCAGAGAGAAGGAGAAGGGAGCAGAAAAAGAGAAAAGAAGGTCAGAAAATGCTAAGTCAGAACTGGGCATAAGGGAATATTGTCACCAGTAAATGATCCGCATCATGCGATTACTCAGCAGTTCTTGGATCCTATCATGAGCCAGCAGTTATGTATTGGCAGTCCACGTCAGTCACGGATGGACACACAGGACTGAAGGTCATAGCAGAGCCAACTCTTGGCTCGGTTGCCTCAAAAAGCAAAGCTTTTGTCCATGTTTTTGTCTATATTTCAACCTTTTTGTCGAGCAACCACCATCACATCTAGTATATAATATATAATATATGAACTCACCTATTGAATTTAAAGAGTTTAATCCTGTTCATTGTAAATTACATAGTAATGAACTGGCAGTAGCCCCACCTACAAAGTACTGTATTTTCTGAAGTCTCTTACTGTATTTTAGAATTACAATATATTACTTGGAGAAAATACACAGTTCATTTCTGGCCACAATTTTGTCAGTAAAGCCCCGTATATTTACAGTGAGTAAACTGTATGTATCTGTATTTAACGATAGATTTAACGATAGAATGACATGAAAATGGTGACTTAGTTTAGTAAGTACAGCTCTAGATGTGTGTGTCAAAAGGCTGAGCAGGTTGTCGTGTGTGTCTCTCTCATTTCCAAATTTGAGTTCCCACACTTTTCTTTCACCTTCCCACAGTTAACAGCACATTTCTGTAAATAATGACATTTCTCCCAGATGGCATTGCAGTTCACACCATCTCACTCTACGACATTAATATAGCAGAATAGTGTTCCTATTCCACTGTAAATTTACAGCAAAGTTTTACAGTGTGTGACTTGAAATAGTTTTTAAGAAGTTGCTGGAACCAGAGAGGTTGATTTTACGTCTTTATTTTTGTACGAGCAAAAGTTAGAAATTCAATGTGAAACACGTCATCCTCTCCAAAAAGTAGAAAAATAGAGAAAAGCTTCAATGTGATGTGTAGTGACATCTGAACTTAATCAAAACGTCTGTCCCAAGTTTGTGTCCCATTTTTTATCCCATCATCACCATCCTCTTTGGGGCATGGCTGGCATATGTTTCCATAGGAAACTTTCCAGGTTGGCCAGATTTTCTCAGCACTACTGTGTAAATCCAAAAGGCTGTATATTAAATAGATGATGGTTTCAATAAATACTTGATGTTATGGCCATTCTGGTTATCAGGTAACTGTGCGGGAAATGATTTAGCTTAACCTGAAAATAATTTGTTATGTGTGTGTTTCAGGGACCCCATTTACAGTTTGTCACTTTGTGCATCTTGAACAGATCAGATAGCTTTCAAATATGAAAACGTTTAAGTTTAAATGAATCCAAGAAGTGTAAAAGAGACACACTAGAGGATAAATGCATCAATATGTTATCTGTTCTCCTCTCAAGTGTAACTAAAGCAGCAAAGCACACTATGAAAGTAACCACTCATGCAGTCTTTCTCGTGGATAAATCCATTATACACTAAATTTAAATGTTACTCTCATTAAAACAATAGGAAAAAAACAGACTTCGACAAATTTGTCCGTACAGAAGTTGCATTGAGCCTTGATATTTGTGTTTACATGCAGCAGCATTGGAGTTTATTTTGGACAGACAGTATGAGAGCATATCCAGGTGTCTGTAACAACAGTGAGGTGTTTACATTGATAAACCTGTGAAAGGGGTACTCAAACAAACTTAATCACACTCGGCGGACAAATATGTAAAATAATTCAATATGTGTTTTTAGTTTTGGTGCGACAGCTGATTTGACAGCAGCACAGAATACAACACAGCCCTATACCAGCCTCCTGGTCATGAATAATTCATGACAAGAGAAGAGACTTTTATGGTTTAAAACAAACCTGGCTGTCATTCCTCAAAGCCCTAAAGTTGGGAGTCTTGTCCCTCGCCATATTGGGTTTGAAGTCCCAACTCCCATCTGGACACATTTCACCCATTTCATTTGGATGCAGGTGAGAATTCAGTCCATATGAGCTTGTGCCGAAACATTTGGTAATCATGATCAGGACGCCAAGGAGCATGCGGTGGCTGGTAATTACAGTATGTTTGAGAGGTCAAACGCTCCAGGTGGACTCGCCAGATAATGGGTCATTAAGTTACTGCACTCATCTATGTAATGTGTGTGGAAGAAAATCCCCCGAACTCTGCTACATTTGAAATCTAACATGTGCTGCTATGCCTTCACACCTCACACCTCTTTATTACTTCTTATTTTCTTTGTCCTTTCCTGTTTCTCTTTTCATCCCCACGTTATTCACCCTCCTTTCTGCTCCCCTTGCCTCCAGTCCTCCTCTTCTTTTTGCGTCCCCTTCAACCCCCATCCTCCATCTACCCGGCCTTCGCTCACTCACCCTCCTTCTCTCCACTTGCATATGCTGTGAATCAGAATAGGTTTCCATGGGGAGCAACACTGAATATTATCTTAAATTTTTTTCATTTTCTCCTTCCTCATCTGCGCTGCTAGTTTTACCCCCAATTTCTCGCCCAGAGCCAAAAAGCAACATGGGATTCATGAAACGTGCAGACACCAAAGAAAATGCGATTATAGCCTATCTATCGCTCTTTCCATCCTGCTCTCTCTCTATCCAAAACAACATGGGAATCTTGAAACATGCTCACGCCTCAGACCGGAGTACTTCTCCTTCTCTCTCTTGTCTCCAATTTCTCTCACCCCATCCCTTCCCATTTTTTTGCTTTCCTTTGAATCCCATTTATTTCATTGTTCCCTCTCAGTTGACTCGTTTCATGTTATCACCCTTCTGTCTCCACTTCAATGTCTCTTTTTCTCCACCATTCTCTTCGTCTTTATTTCACTCCCTCATGCTCAGAGGTAATTCTCTCCCTCCTCTCAGGAGCCTTATTCATCATCATCTTCCTCCTTCTCTCTCTCTCTCCCTCTCTCTTTCTCACACACACACAGACACACACAAAGAATAAACACTCATCTTGGCATGCACATACGTACGTATATATTCTGCATATCAACGTCATTTTGAAAAATATAGAGAAAGATAGCATTCGGGTGGGTTGATGGAAGGGGGGAAAAGAAGGAGGAAATCCGAGATAGTTAAGAGAGAGAAGAAAAGAGGAAGTGATGCACACACCAATCCATATACTGTATACACACTGCATGTGCACAAGCTCGCCTTGTGTATATCAATGAGCCATTTGCTCTCATTTTTGAAGTGTGGTTTTATTTCATGGTCTCTAAACACTGTATGTTTCTTAAATATTAAATATTATAATAAAAAGTATTTGAATGTAGCATAATTGTAAATACACAAGGGATGGGAAACATGAAGCAGTGAGAAATATGGACAGAAAAAGAGAAAAAAAAAAGCCAAACTTAGCAGTCAATGATATGAATAAAATGGTTCCTATATGCCTAAGATATGGTTCAGTTAGACCACAAAAAAAAGAAAAGAAGAACAGAACAATAAATGAGGCACTCATTAAGGCACTTAAAATATGGGAGAAAAAGCATGTTTTTTTTATAGTGTCAAAATGCTGTCAACCAAGGTGTTAATCATTTTGTAATAAAAGAACGCAAATGAAGGGATATACAGATTAGCAGGCAATAATAGAAATGATTAACCTCGATTTAATCAGAGCAGATGTGTCTCAGGTGATGTATTTTCCATTTCAATGACATTTACTGGAAGAAGTGTAAAAACACAAGTGTCTTTTTAACACAATAAAAAAAAGATAAATAACACAGAGGAAGGAACGTAATGGAGATAACTAACACCATGCTAAAAGAAACGTTCAACAGTCCAACTATGTAGAGTTCTATTTTGCTAATATTGATTTTATTATTTTCAATTTCACTAAAGTAAATAAGAGACCTTGCTTTAGGCCAGGAATGTAAAAAGACAAAAGAAAAAAAAATACATACATATGTTGACATTCATTTGTATGTTTGCAAGTATTTTGCATTAATTATGCATTATACTCAACTTTTGTCTCCTTTCTTATATTCGTGATATAAGTCTACTGTAACAAGATAATTTTCCTGCTTATCAAACTGCTGTAATTGAAGTATCACTAATAAAAATGAAACCATGTTACGAATCACAATGAAATTACAATACAATTATTCACACAATACGCTCACACACCAGCAAAGGAGTTAATACAAACACCAGTGCAAAGACACGTCAACAAGGCTGCTTTAACACACTCATTTCTGAAAACCATAATGGAGAATTATGAAAAATTTACAGACACAGTTTAGACAGATAGAGGGATGGAAAGAAAAGACAAGAGAATAAAGTATATTACACACACTGAGAGAAACGATAAATTAACATCATGTGTCTTCAAAGACACTGGAAGGCGCATGATGTTACCCATGTGACATTAGCTAAGATGATGGATGATCGTGGTTTACAGACAGAAAATATGTCTTTGTGCGTATGTCTCTCTGTGTGACACAGACAACACATGAACAAATTTGTGTCTGGCCTGTGAGCATGCAAACATGAATGATTTGTGTTTTTATGGATTGGGGCAAATCTATGATTTCATGCTTGTGCACAAGAATAAACCCGTTTGTTGTTGTATATGTATTTTGGCGTGATTTCTCTTCTCTCTTCTTTTTTTCCCCCCACAACTGCACCTCTTCTTCCCTTATGCTTGTTGCCTGGACATTATTATTGCAAAAGTGTTTATTTAAAAGTATTTCTACGAGGAGAGACAAGTGAATGAAGTAAGGATAGTAGTTATTACTCCAGGTGATGTGATAATTTGTGTGTCAGAAAGTCTTTGGTGCTTAGACTCTTCAGGGAGATAGTGATTGAAGGGCCTCTGTCTTGAGCAGCAGCAAGATAAAAATCCCCCTTGGAGTCCATACACTGGTGGCGGTGGTGGCTGATGACTCTGCTGAGGCTGATGAAATGATGAAGTTGGTGAAGACTGGCTGGTGATGGGGAGGTGGATGGCATGCATAACAGCGGCATGAAATAAAATAGAAATACAGGAAGATTCATATTTAAAAAGACAGCTGTCAGATCATAGGCTAACAATGAAGGTATGATAGATGTGACCAGCTGATGAGAACAGCTGATATCTCAATCACAGGCCCAGACAATGATGGCAGGAAACTAAGATTGAGCATGCATGAGAGGTTTGAATGACAGGATAGTAGGAAAAATAAACTATGGCCTCAGTGGGAGAGTCTTCCTGACTGAATGTTCTCTAGAGCCTCATTTAGTGGAGGCTACATTTCTCAAATTTTTTTTTAGCTTTTTATGCATTAATACATAATTTATATAATATATATATATATTATATATATTTTATATATCAAAACTGATCTAAAGTTTAAAACTGTAGACAAGACAGGACTTCGATAATAGATAATTACCAATAGTAGGTTGTTGTTTAGGCATTTAAGACTTAAGGACATATCCTGTATGCGTCTGTGTGTGTGTTTCTGCAATTCCATGAATATTTTATGCAATTTCATGTTATCAAATGTGCAATTTTATGAAATATGATTAGATCTGTGAATTAGATCACAGCTACAGCTGAGTTGGTACAAAAAATAAAATATGCAGCTCTCATGTGACACCAGATGACAACATGAGCAATGGTGGGACTGGAGAGAGAACCTCCAAAGACCCTCCAGGCCTACGGGACACATGGTGACATATGAATCTATTGTCCGCCGAGAGGTCTGAGCCGGTTGTTCGTAAATTTCCTGAATGAAATGTGTGGATGTACAAGCACTCTGGTGAATTTGCAGCAGTCCTCGCAGTCAAGGACACTGCCTCAGTGTGTGTGTGTGTGTGTGTGTGTGTGTGTGTGTGTGTGTGTGTGTGTGTGTGTGTGTGTGTGTGTGTGTGTGTGTGTGTGTGTGTGTGTGTGTGTGTGTCTTACATGGATGTTTGTGTAGGCCTGTGTGACTTTTGTCAGGTCACTGCAGCTTAGATAAACACTGGTTAGTTGATTGCTGTTTATTAACGCAATTCTTTTGTGCTTGTGCGTCATTCAAGTGCTCCAATCACTCACGTTGAAGTTTAATGATTTCACATTGTACCTGATGTACAACGTTCCACAAACTTTCAAAAACTCAAACAAAACTATAAAGATCTTTGAGGATAGATTCACATTTTTTTGTCTCTCCAATACTTTAAATAAAGAGATGCCTTCTTGAAACGACTTCAGTGTAGTTGATAGGGGAGAAAAATCCATCATCCACATCTGCGAAAATGCATGAAAATATTCAACACCAAAATTGAAGCTAATTTGTGTTTGGGCCCTAGTCTCTCAGCCAGAAAGAAAACAAACAATTTTACAGAAAGTTTAAATTCATGTGCTTGAGGCTGAAAAATACACCAGGGAAATAAACTCTTAGTCAGGGGGACAGAGTGTGTGTGTGTCTGTGTGCGTGTGCGTGTGTGTGTGTGTGTGTGTGTGTGTGTGTGCGTGTGTGAGAGTTAGAGTCAATCTTAGAGGTCAGAGAAAAACTTCAAATCATTTGTATACGACAGTTTTACATACAGTTTAGCCTGAAGCAATATCTCAGGTATGTGAGCGTGGGTCGAAGCTGTAACTTTAACTAGTCAACTTTTACTTCAATTTATGTATCGGGAATCAGGAAGTACATTTGTCAAAGAGCCAAACTCTTTCTAATCAGGCTGAACATTCAGATCAAACATATTAAATTTAGTTAGGCCTAATAGTAATTTTTACTAGGCTACATCAGTGTGAACAGCCACTGACTTCTGTCTAATAGGCCAGCTTTGTGATTCTCTGACAACTCCGAAGTTGCATCCTGTAGTCCGACCAGTGTGCGGCTGTCAGATCTATGGTATGGGATATGGCCATCTGGGAGCCAGGAGGTTTGATGAGAGGATGCAATTGGAGAATAATCGGATTTTGTAGAACGAGTGAACTATGAATTACGGGCTTTTTGGCTCATCGCCAGAGGCTTGCAAGCTAAATGATGGTCACTCTCAGGACAGACAGGGCCTCTCAACTGGTAAATGATGTAAGACATGTGCATTTTCTGAATAGATCAATATCCTGCAGGCAAGATGCAAAACTTTGGTATGGCCTGCTGGCTGCCAGTTGCTTATCACTGCCCATCTACACAATTGTGAGTACTCACGTATTTATCATCTCCACTGAAAGTGTGTACTTAATTACAGTATTTATTTCTTATTTCAAAGTCTCCATGTAGAGCTCTCCTTAAGGGCAATTCAGTGAATGCTTGGATTGCTGGGCAACAACCCTCTTGCTTTTCATTCATCCATTTCCGTTCATAATTCAACAGGGTTATGCTGTGAAACTCTTCTTAAAAACTTCAACTTTATCTTATTTTCCATCCAACTCAACTACTGACTAGAGGTTTCAGGAAAGAAGCAGAATAACATGTTCTCTATATCACAATGTAAAAAAAAGGGTGCTTGGAGACTACAAACCTCCGCCAAGGCCCAACAATCATCTGAATCATCACCAAAATTTTAGCACCTTAAGCATATGCTAGAGTCCATCTTTGGTGAAACTTTCATGCAAATCAGTCTATTAGGTTTTGCGTAATCCACCTTAAAAAACAAACAAACAGACAAACAAACCGAAAAATCACAAAAAAGACGTCACTCAGCATTTAATTGACGTTACACACACACACACACACACACACACACACACACACACACACACACACAAACAGAGAGAGAGAGAGAGAGACATGAAGATTAGCAAAGAAAATAGAAGATGGTAACAGGAGCTTAGCAGGCTCAATGCTTGATTTTCAAAATAAGCCCCGAAGCTACATGAGGCTACAGCAGGGCGCATAAACGCTTAAGATTTTAAAAATACAATTCTCAATGACTTTTTTTCTTCACGTGTACGCACGCACACACAAAATGAAACCCCTTCCATTACAAGGCACTGCGTGAAGGCCTTCGACTTCAGCTGATGGCTTGCCCTTATTCCAATTTAGACACCTAAATGACTGTGGAGGTGAGCTCTCTGCTACTGCTACTGCTCATGGGTTCCTCAGCGATGACGTTTACCAGGCAACAATGCTTTTACTTTAAAGTAAATAATAATGAACAAAGCTTAAAACACACAAACCTTTCAGCTTAATGAATTCAGACGTGTCGCTCACATCTCCAGTCTCACACAGACTCTAGCAGGCAGAACTCTGTCCAGGTCCAGCACAATGCAATATGAAGGAGAGAGAGCAATCAGTTCAACACAAAACACCTGGGATAATTAGCTCTCTCTTTCTGACCCCATTCCCTGTTCCATATTGTCCCTCTCATTAAAACTTAACTCATTAACTCTAATTTCAACATCTTTCATTGCACACACATCACATTGCACATTTATCCTTCTCCTACTATTCTAAATCTTTATATTTAATCAGCTGCTCCCTCATATAAATCCAGCCATGCAGTTCATCCCAGCACAATCTCCTCTTGCATTCCTACAAAGTTGGTGGGCTCATAAGAGACTATATATATATATATACAATATTTACAAATGACTATTACTTTTAATTTCTAATTTAGGTCAAATCCAAAACCATGGGAGTCTGCATTCATTAGTATATTTTTGTTAGACCCTTTTCAGATAAGTGATGACATTACTTGGATTATAATCTCAAGGCTCATTTATGCTCAATTTGAAAGACAGATATGATATGGAAACAGACAGAGCCAACTGTCTGCACTCTACATTGATTTGACCAATATTATTGCACTCTCTAAAAGCTTCTTTTGTTGTGGTCTGTGGATACATAATCCATATTTAAAGCGCTATATGAAATGGCAGTTTTTCTAATAATAGTGTTTTTCTGTATGTGAATTATATCACTCATCAATAATAAGCAGAGATCAAATGTTGTAGGGACAAATTGGTGGTCGAGCTCTTTTTCTTCTCATAAATCTTTTTTATAGCACTCAAAAGATGACACTCTGCAGTGAAACAGTGAACAGTGAAATCAAAAAATGTAATGATTGTTGTATTAGTGGAAGTCAGTCACTATGCCTTTTTAAAGCTTAAACTTCACATGTGAGCATCACCAAAAATGAGAGTTGCTCCCCTGGAAACACGGAGATCAACTTTGTGGATGTTTGAGCTTTTCCATGAAACTGGATTATAGTTCAATCAGGAAAGACAAGAGGTTGAACTAAATATGATGGTTTATTTCATCAGATGATATGTGATAATTAGTCTGTCAGAAAGTCTTAGACTCTTCAGAGATTGAGATTGAAAGGCATCTGTCCTGAGCAGCAGCAAGATATATATCCCCCCTTGGAGTCCAGACACTGGTGGTGGTGGCTGATGACCCTGGTGAAGCTGATGAAGAATGAAGTTGGTGAAACTGTGAAGTGATGATGGGCAGGTGGAGGGCGCGCAAAACAGCAGCATTAATGAACAGACAGAGTCATATTTAAAAAGACAGCAGCAAGATGATAGGCTGACAATGAACGTGTGTCGCTATGCTATTGGATAGATGTGACTGGCGGATGAGAACAGCTGATATCTCAATTGACGGATTGTGATTTAGCAGGTAATGGCAGGAAATTAAGACTGAGCATGCGTGAGAGGTGTGGGGGGAAAAAAACATGATAAATAAACTATTTCATAGTTGTACCAACGGTTTTAATGAGTAACATGTGTCCTTATCCCCCCAAAATTGACATTGGTAATATCCACTAATACAAATGGAATAAACCGTCAGAGATCATGAGGTTATTGGGTGACTTAACCTTTTAGAACTGCTAATCGTCCCTCATGAAAACTCCTTTAATGTACATTGTCGACATGCCAAATGAAAAGTGCCGCTGAACAAAGAAAAATCGCCAGTAAAGAAAAAACACATGGAAAGCTGGATTTGATCCCACAGAAATGGCTTTGATAGCAATGTGTAAAAGTAGACACTAGTAGCGTGTAGACAGTTGGCACCATGAGACAGACAAAGACAGAGGGAGAGCAACACATCGAGAAAGAGACATTGTGGTTTTTCTTCTCATGGATATATAATCAGTTTAAGAGGACATTTTTTTTCCCCTGCAGTTTTGCTTTGATGCACAATCACATTTCGACTCGCGTGGCAATTCTCTGTCTCTCTCTTCATCTGTCCCTCTGACTCTCTCTGTCGTTTCCGTTTGATGTGGTGGCACCCTGGCATTGTTCTTGCTATTGTGCCAGTGTGGAAAGAAGGGAGGAGGGACAAGGGAACGGGACGGAGGGAACGAGACAGAGATAGATGAAGGGATGGTATTGATGTGGCATTGAGGCCCCAGTAAAGTTGAAAATCTGGATATAATTGACAGCTACAACACTGGCAAATCTGGGAATCCCATCAGAATGCAACACAATGTTCTAGAATGCACCGAAATTACCTCTGAGAACATTCCGGTAGGGCCAACAGGCAGTGGGTCTTATATATCATCATATCATCATCACAAATACCAAGCATTCATGTTTTTCATTACTCCCCCATTCTCCCTGATTTATCTAACATCACGCTGTCCTTCTCTCCAGTTACTCCATTACATTTAGACTGTTGTAGTTACTAGTTACTTCCTTTCCAGTGAAAACCATTATCTCCAAACATGGGTTTTTGAATTTTAATGCCAACGTGTGTGTGTGTGTGTGTGTGTGTGTGTGTGTGTGTGTGTGTGTGTGTGTGTGTGTGTGTGTGTGTTGTTAGGGGAAAAACCTGCCTGCTTGTTCCTGTCAACCTGCATGCATCAGTATCTGTGTGCATCTGTGTCTACCCTTTTTACTTTTACTTCATGAGGAACAACTTTTAGGCATTAAGGACAGCATTTTTGTGCATACTGAGGATACGTTGGCCATTTCTTAATTCTGCACAATTTAATGCTTTAGACTTGGTTTTAGGGCTAAAGACTAAATCTAAACCAAGCTAATTCCTTTAGCACCACATTTCTGCAGTAGTGTACAGGTTTACTCAATAGTGATTCCACTGTGTGCTTACTGGTGCACCAATCCACAGTTATCATCATTGTGCAGTTGTATTTGAGCGTGCTAAGTGAAACATGTGCTCCACATGGTGCCCTTGCACATAGTCATTCCATTTTCATAATTGTCCCCATAGAGTAAACAAATGAGTGTTTGTTACAGTACATATGGGGAGTGCAGAATGAGTGAGGAGATCACCATTAAAAAGATGGAATTCTTAAAGGTCAGCAGGGGGCAGAAATAGAATACAACATTCATAATTATATGCTTATCTATGCATGTTTTTTTGTGGTTTTTTTTGCTTGTTTGTTGTTGTCGGTTTGGAATGGATACAATTCAATAGAACCCTAAATCTCTATCATTTTGTGGCAATTTTATTTACAATGGCAAACTTGCATTGGAATGACTGAAGAAAACAAAGGGTTCGTTAGTGAAACTTTGGAACGTAGTTTAAAATTGAAACATCCAAACATGGCTTGTTTTCACCATCTCTGAACAAACTCTACAGCTTCAGGAGTCAGCTGTTAACAACAGGCCTAAACCAGCCAAGGTAACAGCAAAAACACACTCAGCAAAAAAGTTGTGTTATGACAAAACAAGCAACAGATGGGCAGACATAACAAATACTGTCTCCAATTACATTGTGAAAGAAATGGTTCTTACTTGTGTGCTTCATTTAAAAAGAATAATAATAATATTTATAATACTTTTCTTGAACATGTTGTTTCCATTGATATCTTTAGTAAGCAACAATTAACATCCCATCAATGAGAGTGAGCTAGTACAATAGAATCAATTTATAAATGCATTTTAGAAATGAGAATATGTCCAATTATCATTAATGACAAATAATTGTTTTGTCATTATCACACACTGCTAGTTTACTCCAGTAGACTATATCCTAAAGTCTGTTTCATATTCTCTACTGGACACTCTCCTCTAAGCCTGTGCAAGAGCATAGCCCCCCTACTCCCACCGCACCTCCAAGCATTTATTTCTGCTGTGTGATAGGCTGTTAGATCTAGCCATATCAAGTAAATATGTCTGATGCAAATCATTGCTAGATTGTTTCATTTCCCATCCCTATGTTTCAGAAACGTAAGACGCATTATGTATTCATGATCAACCAGTTATTCATATCAGATCCCATCAGAGCAGGACAAGGGATCACACAATCTGTCTGACGTGAAGGAGAAGCACACCTGCACCCTCTTCATGTGTGCATAAGCATCTGCAGATGTGTGGTGTGCACATTATATATCTATGTGTTTGATGCCACGCACACGCACACACACACACACACACACACACACACGTTTGTTTTCTCAGGCTTTCTTTTACCGTCTCTCTTTCTCTGTATCGATTTAGACCACAGCAAATGACTAATCTCATTTAAATAACTCTGGATGAGAACAAAAGAATCCCTATACTGACTCAGACTGAAAACAGAAAGGACAAGGAAGTGACTCGTATGGACTTCCAAATGAGTCTCCTTGCTAGCTTACAACCAATACTTAAAGACAAGCCCATTTTTAACTTGCAGTGGCTCTCTAATGTTCTGACCGATCTTAGCACTAAAGGGCAACGAACCTCTGACGCCTAATGTGTCAGGCTTTGTTTGGTGGCATTATCATATAACAGCAGTGAAGGGCAGTAAAACTTAGATTGCAGCATCTCATCTCCCTTTGAACCTATACTTTCATTTCAATTATGGGAGACTTCATTCTCAGGGAACAAATAACATTTCATTTTCATTTGTGATTAGGCTCCATCGTGATGGATTCATCTTTGAAGGCAGATGGTGAAACTCCGAAATGACGACTAAACACTGATGGGCTGACGACCTGGATGTGAGGACAGCGCTCTGATGAGCCCAGCCCCGGCGATGGATAAGATGAACTGCAAGTAAATGAATTGGAGGAGGGTCACAATGATTTTTCACAGAAATGACAGCTGATGCTAGCAGAGAGGAGAACAGATGTCGTGCTCTAGCTTCTGCCTGGAACAAAGTTGGGCACAGCGCAGGGCCATTATCATTGCTATAGTGCCCGACCAAGGCAGTAGTCATATTTAGGCTCACAAGACCACATTGTTAAAGAAGCAATAGGATTTGCACCCATGGTAGTGGTCTAAAAACGGATTGTAGTCAGGTACATTGCTATTTTGACTTGCATCATTGACCCAAAAAAGATTGGTCTAAAGTCAATGGTACTGTGTTTTTCCTGCTATCTAAAGGGGACATCGACATTGGGCTTTTTCACAATGGGCGTACACTAATGATGCATGACCTGTAATGATCACGGATCATTACAGGTCATGTAATTAATAGTTTCCTCATTGATGATTTGGTTTTTCAACCACCTACATCCCATTCGCTATTAATCAGAATCATCATTTTTATGATGTGGTCAGCCTGATCTGCAGACTACGATCTGTGTGCAACACTTAGCCTACTACACACACACAGGGATGGCAGAAGAACTACTCCTCCTCCTCAGTTAAATATTGATTCATTTGCTCACATGCAAAGGACAGAGGGGGGACGGGAACAGAGTGTCCACCGCCCAAGGACCACATACCTGTCACTCAGCAAAGATGAGTGGGGCTTTTTAAATAGCAATGCACCATTTACAGACACACCTGGCTTTTAAAGGTAAGATAAATAAACATTGGCTTAAAAACACCACATTTGTGCCATGCACTTTACCTTAAACCCATATTATGCGCCCTTTAATGAGCAAAAGAGAGTTTGGCATACCCTAAATGAACTTGCACCATGGACTTTAGACCACGTGCTTTAGATCGTTTAAATAGGCCCCTATTTAAAAGTTAGTCAGCAGCAACATTATTGGCTGATTGAAATATTGGCAAAATCTAAAACACTAATAGTCTGCTGATTAAGAAGACACTCAGGGGGAAAGAGAGAATTGTGAATGAATGGGCATAAAGATCATCTTCCTCACTGAGCTTGAGCTGAGCTTCTACAGTTTGGTCAACTCACATTGATGCCAAATGATTTTATTTCCTTTGGAAAAAAGCAGCCTGAATGATACAGAGTCATAAGTCAAATGTCAATTTGGTTATCTTGTGTAGAACAATGCTGCTGCTGCTGCAGTCAAAATGTGTGGCGCTACTTGGCTTTTAAAGTGAACACCGTCCCAGATTTTTCTTGTCACAATCATATTAAAAATCTAAACCCAAAGTTACGTTTACCACTGCCATTATTAAGACTCAAGGCAAGCCAAGGCAGCTCAGTTTCCCCATATTGCCATTTCACTCCAAAGCAAAAGTCATTGCGCTGAACTCGTCCCCAGACGTGCACACACAAAACTCAAAACCGCACACACAGGCAGGAGAAAAGGAAGTATATTAAAATGGGGTAATGTTTTGGTGAAATTCATAAGCTGTAATATGGATATGAATCAATTAGATACATTTGTCAGGACGGCCGCGGTGCCAGTAGCAGAGGTTCAGATTTCAGTCATTTTCTTGTCATGTTTCCCTTCCTCCTATCCAGGATACTCTGTTTGCTTATCTTTACTCAGCTACCTGGCATCTGGGCATCAGTGCACTCTTATGTGTGTGTGTGTGTGTGTGTGTGTGTGTGTGTGTGTGTGTGTGTGTGTGCTATGTGAGCACCTGTCTGGTTGCATGGCAGCAGTAAAAACATGGTATGGAATATCATTGATTAGATTTTTGATTTTTTTTTCTATAGACAAGCAGAATGGATTAGTAAATGAAGCATTGCCATAGCAAAATGGAAATATTGCTGAGTGGACAAAACAATTCATCTTCAACATGGAATGGGGGGGGCTTTGTACGTGTTACAAGTGGGTGGAACTTATCCCCCCTTTATATAATAGCTACTACACCCATGATCAGAAGTCATGTTAATGACTCCAATCTGTCTTTGTTTTCATTTGAATATGAATGGAACATTCGTGTCGGTATACCCTTGATATTTTAGTCTTGGGCAAAGTATAAAAAGTGGAAAATGTCACCTGTCAGGCATAAGTGCGTTGTGTGTGAAATTCAATGGTTCAATGGCAAATTCGTAAAGCGTGTGTGAGAAAGATAAAGGGCAATGATGAGAGACTGAAAGAGAAACAGAAAGTCAGAGAATGAGTGAGCCAGAGAGGAAGGTAAGAGAGAGAGAGAGGGAGAGAGAAACGGGGGAGAGAGGAGAGAGTCTGAGAGATGATTGATGGAGCCAAAAAGCCGATTTCTTGCTTCATCTGATCTGCATTACTGTGCAATCAGCAGCAGACACACCCATACACACACGCACACACACACACGCACACACACACACACACACACACACACACACACACACACACCTTGCAATAAACACAAATTCCCCTCTCAACGTCTCTCTCACAGACTATTAGTCTGCAATCAGCATATAGGTTAGTGATCAGCAACTGTCATCAAACACACACACACACACACACACACCCACACACATACAGCTACTTTGTTTTGTGCTTTGTACTCAGACGGCCTTGCTTGAGCTCTTTTTTTTATTTTTCCTATTGATGCCCAAAGGACAAATTCATCTTTTCACTTGCCTTCTCAACAGGCAGGTCAAAGTTGAGGGTTGACCACACAACTACTTCGCTGGAGCTGAAGGCTTTCAGTATTTTGCTCAAGGTCTCATTTTTCACCAACACCAAAAACTAAAAGTATTAAGTCTACATTTTATATATATTTTAATCATCTACATTGTTTGAAATGATGAGATTATGCATATCGTTTAATTTTCCACTCAGATCTATTTATCTATAGAGGAGTTACTGACTGAAATAATGTGTTTAATATATAATTTAAATCCTCATCTCTCTAAGCTGCAAATTGTATGCCATGCATGTCATCCGTGTGAGTTGTTTCTAACTAATGGTATGTGGTTCTTGCTGTTGCTGTGGGATCACGTGTAAAATGCATGTTATATTATTCAAATATGTGATGTTTTGAAATGGACATAGCAGTAATAAGCCAGTGAGAATAGTTTATTCTGATTCTGGTTGGAAGGTGGAAGGTCCAGTAATAAATATGATTACAAATGAACACCTCTGGTGTAAATGATGTTTCCTGTTCTAAAGAAACAGTAAAGTTTGTCAACTCTGAATTATCATCTTGATTTATGACCTTTTTCGATATATTGTTTTCATTTATTTATTTTCTGTACTGAATGTTTGATTCCATTCCGTTTTTGTAAGGTTCCCTTGAGTGTCTTGAAAGGCGCCCATAAATAAAATCTATTATTATTATTAGTAGTAGTAGTAGTATCATTATTATTATTATTATTTTCACCTGTATTTTAAAGATTCACTTTCGCTATATTTCCACTGCATAGTACCGACTCAACTTGGTATCGGGTACTTATCTGCAGGTTGTTTTCCATTAGGGGATGGTACCTCCTCAGGGTAGATGGACGCTGCGTGAAACTGCCATGGTCCTCAAAGTGACACACACCTCCCGTCCATCTCTCATGATCCTCTCGTCAGCTGTTAAAGACAGGAACGTCTGCACCTCCTCAATATAGCAGCACAATAAAAACAAAAGTTACAGTCGCTAAAGTAGCTTGGCTGTTTTAGTGTGGCGGCCATATTCAGTGCATGCCAGGTATTGACCAATCAGTGGTCTGTAACGTTTCACGTGACCTTTTAGTACCTGCTCGGCTCGCTTGGAACCACAACGGAGGTGGTACTAAAAAAGTAGTGCCAGGTACCAGGTACTTTTTCCCTAATGGAAAAGCAAAAAAGGCGAGTAGAGTCTAGTCGAGCTGATACTACACAGTGGAAATGGGGCTTTAGTCTGTAAAGTATGAAATAGTTCTATGTCACTTCTCTTCTTTTCTACATGGAAGGTTTCCAGAGGTTTGTGTATCAAAAAATGCAAACATGCACTTTTTTGTTATTCTCCTGCCTTACAAAATACACACTTCCATTTACTCTATTGTCAAAGATTTGCAGGCACATACAAATGTTTTGTAGATGTTATGCATTGTGATGCATACACATACAGTACACACAGAGCAACAGAGCTGCTTAACAGAAAGATGAGAAACGAGAGCACGGATTTGAAAGCATTTTAAAGTCAATGAAACAAATGCCTCTCTCCCGCTCTCTTTCACACACACACACACACACACACACACACACACACACACACACACACACACATACAGAATGACTGATTAGCAGTCTAATGCAAAGCAAAATCAAATGCATGCAAATGCACACACACGCTCCACACGGATGAGTGATTAGTAACTTAATGTTAGTGAAGCGTCATCATTTTTCAGCTGAGCGCTGGAGGTTTATTGGTATGAGTTATGACCTCAGTGCTGCCATCCATCCACCGCTCTCTCTGTCCTCCCTCTATCCCGCTTTCTGTTTTTACGCGTCTCCTTCTTCGTTTGTCTTCCTCCGTCACTCCTTCTCATTGCTCATCTCTCTGCCTGCCTGATCATCATAATCAGATATGATTTATAGTGACACACACACACATGCAAGCATGCACACACAGACTGACACGCACCAATCGTTAATCAGATATTTGTCCTGTGGTGGGCTATTATAATTCTAGCAGTTCGAACGGAACCTCTAGATTATTGGAAGAAACACGGTGCAACAAGATGCTGTCTGATAAATTGCGCTCCTTGAGCAGTTTATGTTCACACACACACACACACACACACATACACACAAAGAAAAAAAATGCATGCATGTATCTCTGATACCTGCTGAGGAAACTGCCCTTATGTATATAAAATGACTACATTAATTTAAGTAGACAGAATGAAATCACACACACTCTTTGTATATTAATTGGATTCATGCTGCGAGCATGCTAATGAATGCTTGTCGCTAATTTTAAAGGTGCAATCAGTAACATTTCCCTGCCTCTCTGTTTGCACAAGATTGGCTTTATTGATGAACAGGAGCTAGCAGGGATCGCTGATCAATGTCAGCAGCTCAGCAGCCAACGAGGTAACGGAGGAGATTTCAAACTCTCTAAATAGGCAGGTCTGTTTAGAAAGCTTGTACATGTGTATTTGAAAGTAATGGTAAAGATTTGGCCTTGAAGAACTTGTGCACTCTATTAAAATGAATGATTTTTGTGTTGCTCAATGAAGAAGCCATCGTTTAAGACTAATTCCTGGCCTCTCTAGAACAATAACACATTTTATGAGTTTGCTTTCGCATTACTGGTGATTAGAAAATATTTTCTCAATTGATTTTGCGAACACAAAATATAGTGGCCTTTCAGATATTGACTAAAAGAGCTGAGCCAGCTGTATTTTTCTCTAAATGGATGATTCGTGAGGATTTGCTAAACAGACACAGATGAGAAAAGTTGCATACTTCAAAAATTTGTCCAGAAACAAAGGAATTTTAAAGCCATTCTTTTCTGTCAACCTCGGCAGACAGTACACAGTGGCATAAGTGTATATTCGATGAACTTTAAACTTTTCGACATGATCTAGAAATCATTTTTAGCATTAGTCAGCCTCCTCATCACCACCTTTTTTCCATAAAAATATATAATACAAATATACCGCTAAAGTTGAATCGCTAAAATGTTGAACTGAACTCAACAATTCATTGTCAGCTGATTATATCATATGAAATTATATCATCAAACCATAGTAAACTAAAGGAGAAAGGAGTAGGAAAGGTTAGGCTGAAGAGGAGACCAAACAAAAGAAAATGAGAAATTCAGGAGACAAGGAGGAGAAAAAGACTAAAGGAAGGATGATAAAAGAGAAGGAGGCGAGGGGGATGAGAATTGAGGAGAGGATGGGGCAGAGAGATACAGAGGTGAGAAATGGTAAATTGATTGCCTTCTATATAGTGCTGTTCTACGTTTACCGACAAACTTATTTACAATTTTTCCTCCATTCCCCCATTCAGTGATTTACACCAATAGTAGAGGAGCAGCCAGGATTCAGCATCTGGCTCAAGGACACTTCTACATGTGACCATGGGGAGCCAGTGATCGAAATGGCTACCCTGCAATTAATGGATGAATTGCTCTACCCCCTCAGCCACAGCCACCCCTTAACAGAGGGGAGATGGGATATAAAGCACAGTTATGGCCATATTGCCTGCATTATCTGCGGTGTGTAAGTGCGAGTGACGCAGAGCAGAAACTATCCAGAGACAGCAGATAGTGGACTGAGACTGATACAGCTCTCCCATATTTTTCTTTGCTCCTTTATGTTTCACTGACAAATCTGTCTTTTGAATGGTTTTATTTTAAGTGTTCCGGCTGTTTGTGCTTTATCTCCATGACAGTCTCTCTGTATTTGTGCCTCTTTCAGACCAAAAAAGAGGTGCTGTGAGTGGATGCAAACTGATAGATGTTGAAATTCTTCCTTATTTTTTCACTGCAACAGCGATCTTAACTTTAGCTATACAACCTGACTTTAACCAAATGTTGTAGTCGTGTAATCATAAATTAACCATGGTGCATTTAACATCACCTTTATAGTATATTTTGCAATCAAGCAAAAACAAAAAAGTGGTAATTGAACATATTCCAGGATTTTGAAGAATCATCCAATCCTGATAATCTGGTTTGGCAATACTTTTGATAAATCCTTCACCATGCTCCAGACAACAATGAATTTGCCCTGTCCTCGTAGACAAAATCCCATGCATGTATTTGCTTTATCTCCTCATGTTTGGCAAATCATGAAATCATGAAATCAAATCATGTTTGCTGTCATTGTGACTCTCGAGCTCCTTCATCTGGCATGCAAAACGTATAAATCCAGCTAGAATCACAATTAGTATCTGCCTGCTACACTTTACATCAGCAGTCTGATTATACACCGAATTTAATATAATTTTGGGGAGTGGACTGAGGAATACTGCAACCTAAAATGCAGCACACTGCACTGAACTGTGACTGACTGCATCTTGTTTATTGTTTTCCACATTTGAAAGCTGTTGAATGAGGACATTAGCATTTAATGATCTATTCTTTCTCTCTTTCTCTGTCTCTCTCTTTCACACTGTCACACTGTCTGTATGTGAGAGGCAGAGAAACAGTAAGTGTGTGATGAATATTAACACAAAGGCTTGAATTTTCTGCAAGAAAGCCTTGTTTTAGAAGAAAGGTTCCTATGTGCTCCCACTTAACCTGGAGAAAATCAAAAATCTCTCCTGGTGAAACCATAAATTCCAATTTTCCATAGTGTCCATTTTCATTTCCTGCTATCTGGCTTTTCTGCTGCCCCCCTAAACACACTGCCACACATGGATGCACACACACCTGGGTAAACACACAATGGTGATACAGACACACGCACACGCAATGGTGCAAAAGTTCTAATTGATCAGTGGATACCTCAGTCAAAGCTGTGATTTCCCTATGCATCATTACCCTGCCTCTCTGTTTCTGGTGTCTGCGTCAGTTTTTTGGCAGTCCTCCATCTCCTCCTGTGCAAGAAAATTCTCTTATTTCTTTGATTTGCATTTAGAAAGAGGAAGTCTCTTTTTGCCTTTTTTTTTCACCTTGTGCATCTTTCATCTTTCTCTGGCTTTTGTTTTTCTTTTCCATCCTCCCACTCCTGTCATCCCATTTCACTCTCTCCCATTATTTTTGTATGTATCTTCCTCTTTAAGTCCACCCCTGTCATCAATCAAGTATTCTCTCCACCTGGTCCTGGTCCACATCTGGGAGCATGTGACATGGTTTGATCCTGATCTCCATCTTCGTCTAGCCACTTCATGACTTCATCTCCTTCTCATCACTGGATGTGGAATTCCTTGTGTTTCACATGCCACTTGCCAAGTGCTTTGCAGGCTTACTCGACTGTCCATGATCCCTCTGCAGTGGATGACTATTGAACCATTGGGTTACCACCTGGCTGTCAGCATGTCCTTCCTGCAGCCCGATGATCACATCTGATTGGAGGCAGCTACACAAAGCAAGCAGACTGACTATTTAATTTGTATTTTTCTCTCTCTGTCTTGCAATCTGTCACCCAACCTCCTCCCTTAGCAGATGCATCGCTGATCTGTTGATTTGATGTATAAATGCTTATCTGTGAACTTTGCTTGCTGTATATATTTTTTTTTCTTTTTTATCCTGGGTGCATTTCAGCAGCAAACAACAGGATTGTACTTACCTTCACTGCTTTTTCAACCTTATTTATACAGAAGAAAATTGACACTTGAATGACCCTGTTGTAATTGAGGCAAAAAAAAACATGAAAATATTTTATCTTATATCAATGCAGTATTTTAAGGTTTAGAGATCACTGATGTCTGGCAGGTATTTTCATTGTTGCTTTTCATTTTTTAATTGATTTGTTGTGGAAAGCTGTTTCCATGCTGCAGATTTGTGAGAAAAAAAATGTTTTGACGAGAGCATGGTGGATAGAAAAATATACGTCCTTGTCCATGATTCAGTGTAGATTCAGTCATTTGATAAGGTTACATATTTTTCATGTCATTTCTGCTTCCTTCTTGGTGTTAAAATATTTCAGGTCACATTGAAAGTAATTGAGAGCCTTGATAGCGTTTTGGGGCTGCAATTCATCTATCTGTGTTCCTGCTGTATCCGGATACAATCATTGGGATTTGCTTTGTAAATCTCAGTGAAACATAGTCTTACTTTATTATTGTGAAACAGACATCCAAGTCTCATTGAAATCACCCTTAGGTTGACAATGCACACAAAGCCAATGATGAACCACAACAGTTGAACTATGATGGCACACTGGTGAAAAACTTTTTTTTTCTGCAGGACACAGATATTGTCCCAACTCTGAAGTGGTATCCTCATAAAAGAGGGCTGGCTTTCTGGGCCACGAAGGTTTGTTGTGAAGATAGCCAGACTGAGAGAGTGTCTGAGAGGAAGGAGAGAAAACAGACACAGAGACAGACGGGAGGGCAAAACCTCATCAAAAAGGGAAAAAAGATACACAAAGTAAAAACAGTTTTATGAAGACAAGAAATAGAAAAGAATGAGACAGAAGAAGGGAAGAAGGGGTGGTGGCCGGGTTGATGGCCGTGCATGAAATAACAACAAAGTTTTAAAAAAGAGACCCAACTTTACCACAGTGAAGCCGATCGCATGCTCAGATCTTTAACTGTTGGTCAAAACAACTACATTTACTTAAACGCACACACTTATCCGTGCATGCATGCAGAGCCCGACACACTCAGAACAGGGTTATTCTCAGCGATAATGTCTTTAGCAGTGCCGAGGCCTCTTTGGATTTTGGTCCTGTGGCTGGAAAGCTCTGAACCCACAAGCTATGATAGTAACTAGCTCTCAGACATATATTACATAAAGGACAATAACGGATATGGCCTTTATTTTCCTTAATAAGGGAGAGCACATGGTGGCACTTACAGGTCAACGTCAGGTTCATCTGGCTGAGCCACAGTGCTTGGTATGCTCTAAACTGCATTATCAATACTGTGTGCTCGAACTTCTAGAATAGGCAGGTGATGTTAGATACTAGTAATGTCAGCAGCAGTACTATTGATACTCTACTGTTCCCTGTACAGTTTGTAAAATGTAAAGCTCTGTCATAGCAAATACATCAGTTTAACTAATGTAACAATGCATCAGTGGAGATGCTCTATTAAGTGACATAAATATGTTTATCCTGTATCTATTAACAGTGGTGCACATGAGGTATTCGGCCTATTTATTTTTGAGTGACTGGTAAAAAGTAAGCAACTTGATAAACACACTAGTATTTTTTTTTTCATTGCAAAATTTATGTTTGCAGGGTCTAATTGAATTACTTTGTTTGATTGTGTTTTCAAATAATTGCCTCATTTCTGTTAATTCTGCCAAAATTATGTATTTATTTGTTCATTTTGTTTATTGTATAATTACAAACCCTTATTTGTTCATTCACACAACTACAAATGTGACTTTTATTCCTCTTCACTCTCTGCTGTGATTTGAGAGCTACTGGTCTGAATCCCAACTGAGCACGGAAACCTCATCTACCTTAAAAATCCCCTTGAGCAAGGCATCCTGCTGTGTCTGCTGCAGGGTCTCTTCATGCACACTGCACATTCAGCCTCCCTCAGTTACAAATGATGCTACATATTTGCTGAAAAGGGCATCCCGGTAACATCAACCTCACAAAATAACAGTAAAAGAAAGTAGCAGGCCTTTAAGAATCTTACTATGATAAAGCCATGACCCGCCCTGCTCTGCGTCTTACTGGCTTCACATGATGGTGACTTTACTCACATAGCCCCTCACGGACAGAACTTCGACTATAGAAATATCGTGGTCATACAAGTCCAATCAGAGGCAGAGGAGGGAAGGTCATGGTGTTGCCATAGTAGGATATGTGAAAAAAACAAAAGTCCAGAATCCACATCATCGTCTGGATAAGCCTCAATTTCTAATCACTTATTTCCCTCCCTACTGCCCAAAATTCCAGAAAATTTAATTGACATCCTTTCAAAAATGTTTTAGTTATCCTGTATACCAAAATGGGACCAATCACATAATAACCAAACAGCCTGTATAAGTCTCTGGCACACCTGTAGACAACAGCTGGAGAACCAGTGTCGGTCCAGTCCATATCCATTTCAGGACTAGTGGAGTCGGTTGGCCTTCATGTTGACAAGTCCTGTATGGGGGGAGTTTGGAAGCTAAATTTTACAGGGAGGCCCTGTCTCTTTTCTGTGGTCGGTCTCTCGCTTTTCTCCCCTTTTTGTATATCAGTCAATCTGTTTGTCAGTTGTGGGCTGTGCTCATTTTAGCCCTGAGGATAACCCAACTCCACACACACACAGAGAGAGAGCGAGAGAGACAAACTCAGTATTTTTGCACTGAGCTCAAACAAAACCACAATGGTCCAGCCCTTGGCAAGACAGCCAAGATGAACTGACCACTTTGACATCCATCTGGACACATGCAAAAGTGAAAACACACACAAATAGAGTAGAATAGAAGAGAAGAATATCTCTATTACAGTACATCTGTGTGACGTTACACAGTATTTCATAGTCCCATTTGTTAAAGAAGACTATCAGAGCATACTTACAGAATTAAAGTATTATTATAGACAGTAACCAGGAAGTTCTACTCAACGCCGTCTACTGCTACTTCTACTCTTTGTTGAGATTTACAGTTTTTAGAATCAATTGCAGATATGACTCTGGATCTTATAAACGTGAACAATGACTTTTCTCTGATAAAAGAGGTGGGGAAAGCATTTCTTTACTTATTGACATGTTTGACTGGACACACCACACCCTTTACACACACACACACACACACAAACACGCACACACCCTGTGTTGGGCCCCAGCTAAAAGCAGAGGGGACTGTTTCCTGTCTGTCGGGCCACGCCCTGGGTAAAAAAAGGAACGATTACATGGCACTCATGTCCTGAACCTGATATTTGTGTTTGTTTTGTTTTTTATTGTCTGTAATAGGATGTTCCACCGTCTATATGACATTTCAACTATTTATGTGCATAGGCTGTGAGTCAATGTTTTATCAGTGGGATTGGGAAGATGCTGTCATCTTTTATTTATTCTTTATTTCTCTCCACGTCTGTTAATATTTTTTTTTCCAAATTTTGTGTCCCAAAATATGTGGACACTGTCTGGGGTTGGTTTTCCAATCTGAGTTCCAACTAAGAGAAAATCGTGACGACATAACACTGAGTATTTTAGACAATGCTCCAACTTCGTAGCAACAGTTTGATGGACGCCCTTTCCTCTTCCAAGCTGATAATACAACTTTGTGATGTCCATTAAGAAATGTTATCCAACACCTTCAGGATGAACTGGAATACTGACTGACATCTAGGCCTTATCACCTGCCAACAGTGGCCTGACTAATGCTCTTGTTGTTGACTGGTATTAAATCCCTTGATCCATAGCATTCTTAGAGGAGTGGATGCCTTTATGGTAGCGTATTTACGTCCATGGCTATGGAATTACATGATTAAACGTTGCATATGGGTATAATTTTCACCTGCCCCCATACTCCGTTTGGAAGTCCACTTACTTTTGGAAAGGGTCCAAAATTAGCACTATGTATAAAGGAAATATACTTGAGAAATAAAATAAATGGAGCAAAGCCAGCGAGCTAGTTCAGGCAGTCAACTCAAGCTGCACTGGCGTACACGCATGGCATGCCTCATTCTCCTCATTCATCACAAACACACCCTCCCAAATCTAGAGGTCAATTTAAGATACAGAGGTTTCCCATCTCTTTCCCATCCCTCCCTCTGCCTGTCAATGCCTCTGCTGCCGTATGCCGTATGCATCCACCTGTAGACTCTGGTTAAGTGGGTTCAAGAAGTTTCCTCATCACTCCCCAATATCTGTATGTAATCACACCTGCAGGTAGTGATGAGGTCGGAGCCTTAGACTGCAATCTCCAACTATGCTCTGCTGCTGTAATAATAAACATTTCAGAATTCTGAGATGTCCGGCTGAACTGACGTTATTTGATATTGGTGATCTGCTCAAATAGGCCCACTTAATAAGAAACTCATCACTGTATCACTTAAGTTGACGGATCAGATTTTGTTTTGCAGCGACTATGCACACAATGTGCAACTTAATGAGTCAAGCCGTATCTTGCAGTGAAAAAATGACTTACGACAGTCAATAAATGCTGTCCACCATCTGGCTATTTCAGTGTTTCCGCTGGTAACATTCATCCATGGTAAGTAGCACACAACTCTGAGATGAAGAGAGCAGGAAGACGCTGCAGTAATGTTGCATGGGAGACACAAAGCACAGCCTACTATTATTATCTAGCCATATTAAGTAACACTTTTCCATGGCTGTGGCAATGTTCTGGTACTTATCTCCAACACTGGGAGAGACTCTCTTCCCACACTAGACTCCATCACTTACACAATTACCCACAAGGCCATTTGCTTTTAAGGGGTGGTCTCAGCCAGATGCGGTTAGGCTGTGCATGTTTTATTCATAACATTTAAAAAAGAACAAATAACGATATCGCTTAATATGATTATAACATGTTACTTTAACTTGATACAAAGAGAAGGGCAGTGGTGGAGTACTCAGATCTTTACTAAGTACGATGGTATTAGTACTCTGTTACAAGCGAAAGTCCTGTATTGAAAATGTTACCTAAATACAAGTACTGTATGTAAGCATGATCAGGAAAATGCACTTAAACTATTGAAATAACTCAATGCAGAAAAAATGTTTGACTATTGTGCAGTTTGTAATATCATAATATTATTTTTTACACATGCCGGATTGTAAGAGCAAGATTTTAGTGCTATAGTTGGTTGGTCCCTCCTCAGGGTAGACTGGGGCTGCATGAAACTGTCGTGGCGTAGTCTTTAACGCAACACACACACCTCTCATGATCCTCTCATCAGCTGTTTAAGACAGGAAGGTCTGCACCTCCTCAATGTAGCGGCTGCAATAACAAAAAGTTACGGTCGCTAAAGTAATTTCACTGTTTGAGTTTGGCAGCTATTGATTTGTGCTGTGCAGGATACTCCGTGCCTGCCGGGCATTGACCAATCAGTGGTCTGTAACATTTCACGTGACCTTTTAGTACCGGACCTTTTAGAGCAGGTACTAAAAAAGCAGTACCAGGTACCAGGTACTTTTTACTTAGTGGAATCGTAAAAAAAAAAAAAAAAGGCGAGTCAAGCTGGTACTATACAGTGGAAATGGGGCTTAATGGTTATTTTCATTAAGATTAACCTGTTGATTATTTTCTCCATTAATTGACATATTGTTAGTTTGTAAAAACCCAGAGGCCAAGGCGACATAAAAACAAATACAGATATGTTACTATTGTCCAACTAATAAAAAGCCAAAAACAATATTAAGACTAAGTTTAAACTATGAAGGTAAATAAAATAAAAAGAAACAGATGTTTGTATTTGTGAAGCTACAGTTTTATTGCCTCTTGAATAATATTTTGGTAACTTTTTTTTCCAGTTTACTAACCATTGGAAGATGAATTAAAAAGTTAATTTTTGGACTTTGCTTTGAGGTATTGAGGATATTTCTCTATTTGTCTTTTTCACTGTGTTTCTGATTACCGCCTGCCTTTTTGGTCATGAAAGATGAACTGCTCGTGTGTGTGTGTGTGTGTGTGTGTGTGTGTGTGTGTGTGTGTGTGTGTGTGTGTGTGTGTGTGTGTGTGTGTGTGTGTGTGTGTGTGTGTGTAGGAGTGTGTCTGTGTGTGTGTGTGTGTGTGTGTGTGTGTGTCTGTGTGTGTGTGTGTCAATATCACCCTGATGGTCATCGCATGGATAAAAAGATAACAAAAATCCCTCAAAGTGAGGATATGTGTGTGTACCTGTGGTTGTGGGTATAGAGCCTGGTTGTCTATGTGTGTGTGGGTTGTGTGAGTGTGTAGGTGTGTGTGCGCACTCAGGTACATAGTATAAGAGAAAACTTAGCCATGTATAAAATTGGCTTCGCTGGCTGGTTGCTCATATTCACTGAGCCAGGCTTGTAGCTCCACACAGAAACTGTCGTTCAAATCACCTTGAATTATGATTCTCTCTCTCTCTCTCTCTTTCTCTCTCTCTCTCTCTCTCTCTCTCTCTCCGGTTCCACAGGCTGAGCTGTATTTTAGCAGCCAGCCATAAGAGAGTGGGCAAAGATTCAATTTGAAACCTGCCCATTTATGAATCAAATTTGTTCCGCATATACATTTTCCATAGCTCATAGCATGGCACCAGCCTTTGTTTAGATAAGCCTGCACATGCATGTGTGCAAGAGGGTTTTGGACATAACTTGGAGTGAGTGTGTAAATGATCTTGTGTTTGTGTGCGCGCATGAATTAGGAATTATCCCATTCTTTCACTCATCAACTTTGTTTACAGTACACTTAATTTAATGTGATACTCTGTTTGTATAAAAGGTATGATTTCGCTTAGGTCCGGATTTATTAATCCTCTTGTGACTTAGTGTCTTGTTTCCTGGAAACTCATGTTGTTTATGCAGGCAGTAATAACCAAGATGTTGCACGGTATCATTCATTGAGAGGGCAGCCTGCTGTTCCGTTCACATGCTGCACTGAGCTGGTGGTGGATCGAGGGAAATGCTCTCACTCCTCATCTGTTTTTAAATACTCTTCAGTCGTGAAAAAGGTTAATAAAAGGATATATATTGTGAATTTTGATGATTGACATATTGCTACAAAATGTGGTAGGGATCAGGTTAGGCACAGTGTTTAAAATAATATTGTTTTGTTCAATTAAATACAACATTTTCAGTTTCTTTTTTAGCATTTGCACTTTCAAACTTCATGACTTCTTCTTTATTTTCTTCTTCCTTCCTTAAAACGTCCCACAACATAAAAAAACAAACAGTCAGCAGAGTAGTCATTAACCCATTTCCCTATTAACACCAAATAAATACACAGAAAGGGCCAGAGACATTGCAACCATAATTTAGTAGATATTTCAACGAGTAGTTTCTTTTCTGAGCAACTTCCCTGTAATCTAACTTGACATATTTTGACTGTCAGACAGCAGCTTTCAGTCAGCTTCAACATTTTGCTTCCTCTCCATAACAAAGCTGGAGTGGAGTTGTTCTACAGTAGGTTCCCCCAACATACACATTAAGTTTCTTTCAATTGCAAATGATGAACTGGTTGAGTGCATGCTCTCTGGGACCTTTTCCACGTTGACTTCAGGCTTTAAAAGAGAATTAGTTTGACATAAGCAGACGGGTTTGATTAAACTTGTTTGTGAAATGCTTTTATAAATGAGGCTGCGGGGCAGATAAAACGTGATCAAACGAGCCATGAATGATTATTTAGACAATAGACTCTAACTTAAGCATGTCCAATATTTAGCCATAACAATAAACACATCTGGAACACCACTTAATGAAAATAATTTCTGAAGGCCAATTATAGAAAGTGTTCTGAGCTTTGAAGGCCAAGGATGGTTTGAATCTTGATTTTTGTGTCCTTTTTTTTTTTAAAGAACAAATTACCAGTTATATTTCAGGAAAATTAAAACAGAATATTTCTTATAACAAAGTACAAAACTTTTTTCTCAATATCAGTTTTTTAATTACATCTTGAAAAGAATCTGAAGCTAGTTCTTAAGAAATAAAGAAAGACCATATTTAGAGGTAAGATATTTCAAGAAAGTAAACCGTCTCACAAACAGAATATGGAAGAAGTAATGAAGACAGAGGACAGTGAACGCTTATGACAGAATGAAAGGAAAAAAAGGAAAAGAGAAAGAGTCTGCTGAGTTCTGTTTAAATAAATGCCCTCTTACTCCTCATCTCCCCTGAGCAGGAGGAGAACACAGGGGGAAAAAGAAGCAAAGCCAGAGAACATGGTGAGATGGAAAATGTGAGGAGCAGGCCAGGGCAGAGCCGGCGGTTTCACCAGTATAACTGTCCTATTGTCTAACTCGACCAGAGACTGAGCACCGGAGACACACAAGACACGCATACAGATTCTAACATGTGTACATTCTAACATGTATGTGTTTGTGTGTTTTTGTAAACCATAATTATATAATCAGGCTGAACAAAGGAGGATGGGTCCTGCGAAAGTGTGATAATGCTGATTGTTGATAGCATTTATATACATGAACTGTTCAGGAGGCGATTATGTGACCACTCATCACGACGATGACTCCATTCAGTGTTAAATGGTATGAAACTAAGCTGCTTTAGACAAAACGCTCTTCCAAATGAATGTAATGCACTGCGATACAATTATTTGTTAGCTACAGTATTGATATTTGTCTTTTAGGTATCAACCCATGAAATATGTTACACATTTGTGGTTTGAATCGTTTATGCACTGTGGAGAGTTGGATTAGATGAGGAATACCACTCTCATAAATGTCCATTATACAAAGTGCTAGCAGTTGGTTGAAGGTGCTGATATGCAGATTTTATTATACATTCAGATTCAGTCCACTAGCTCTTCCCAGTCTTTTGGCTAAACTCACAGGCGGTCAACTGTTGCCTTAGTAAAATTGCAACCTCACCGTTGTATACTCTGTGCACCAGTCAGCTACTTTACATCAAAATATAACCGGACTCATATGATATACAGTAAAGACTTTGAAGGGGATTTAACGAAAAGAAATGAGTGTAGTTTTTGGTCGAATGCAATTTATCACCATATTGACATGCATAACAGCAGTGAATGAAGTGAGAAACGTGCTGTCTTCACGGAGAGACTTTTTTTTAAACAGAGAAGCAGAGAGCTTTGTTGCATGCTGCGGCAACCTAAAGCTCATTATCAGCAAAACCAATGAGCGTCAGGTTGACTCCTGCTGCATGTCCACATGTAGCTTCACTAAGAAAATAAAGGCCACAAAAGTGTTTGTCATAATATTATGATGTCAGGTTGACCTTTGACCTTTTGGATACAAAATCTCATCACTTCATGGTGAAATGTTGTGATCATTAGGGCGTGCATGACTGTGTTATAGTGAAAAAAAGGGTTTGTGAGGTCACAGTGATCTTAACCTTTGACCTTTCATTACTGAAATCCAATCAGTCCATCCTTGAGTCCAAGTGGATGTTTGTGGCAGATGCAATTCTCCAAGTATTCCTCAGCAAGATGGTCCTGGGTTCAAATCCACCTGAGGGTCATGGCGTCGCCATAGTAGGATTAAAAAAAATTTGGATTCTATACCATCTTCTGGATAAGACTCTAAATCTGATCACCTGTTTCCCTCCCCATGCCTCACCTTTCCAAAAAATTCCATCCATTTCAAATTTGTTGAGTCATCCTACTTACAGACACACAAACAAACAAACAAACAAACAGCACCAATCACATAATCTGCTCCAACTCTCGTTGCGGGAGGTAATGATTTTTGTAAACGACCTTCAATGCAGCCTGTGTTTCTTGAACAAGGCTCCGTCATCAGTTGCTGTCATGTTGAATTACTCTTGCATCGTCTGTTCATGATGGGTCTGTGAGTGATGCCAACCGAGGGGGTGAGGACTGAGAGAGTTTTGGAAAGTTCACCACAATCACACCAGCTCCATACAAGTGAAAGGAAATAAAAATTGGACGGTTTGTGCGTTAATATTAATTGTAACCATGACTTCTAGGTGATGCTTACCCTTTTTGCACCAAAATTGGAGCGAGTTTCGGAAAAACGCTCTTCATTTGGCATAAGATGTCTTCATGCACCTTTAATACCCTGCTATTGAGTCTGTGTGTCACCATGAATAAACTGGTAAACAGAATATTCCAGTCCAGCTGTGGTGTCCTGCTCTCAGAGTGAACAGCCTGCCAGAAAAAGGTTGCCAGCTCCTCTTTCTGACTGAGGTTACCCCTAATACAGTGGAAAAAAGTACTGATCCCAGTGGTAGCAGCAGAAGTCACTGCAGCAGCGTGGTTTCTAATATTAAGTTTATTTATATACACAGTACATCCATCATAACTCTCGGAGAAACAGATACAGGTAGATAAAAACTACATCTAACAAATCAAATAAAGACAACGGTCATAAACAAACTAACAAACCCGCCTTATCTAATCTTGTCAGGGGCACCGTATTGGAAAAGAAAATGGATGGAACCTTGGAGGCAGGTAGTGTGAGTCCACGTCTGCACACACAAGAAAAAACAAAAATCAAGTGAGTAACCTGATTCAAAGTGACAGACATCCGAACTGGTTTTCCAGTAATTTTACAAAGATCTTAACTGGATTTATGTTACCTTCATATATCCAAAGGTAGGTAACATGAGGATCCATGTTTAAATGCATAATTCTTTGTATAAACTTCTTCTTTGTGGAAGCTTTTCTGCAGTAAAAGCCCGACTTCTGCATAAACACAGGCAATGCGAGAGGAGCTGGTTGAATGTTGCTGTGGCTATTCCCACACAGCGATGGCTTACATGTGACCACCCAAGCCAGGTTACTTAGGCAGCTGTCTTAACAGCCGCCGCGCATGTAAATGTAACCATTTCCATTGTCAGTCAGTGTTAGTGTCTTATCTGAACAAAGGATTGCAGGACGTCAGTTCATCTTCTATTGCTACACTATTATTAACAGTATTAACAGAGACACACAGTTGCAGAGAATGTCTTTAACTATCAAGTTGATCTTTTTGCACAGAGATTGGGCAAAAGCGAGCCACAACAACAACAACAACCCCTCTCTGTGTCGCCTTTGTTTATTTACAATGAATAAACCAACGCTCCAGTGTGTATTTTAAATTGCAAGCAAAAGAGGCGTGACAGCAGATAACACAGCAGCATATGCATCAAGTGTGACATTTTAATTATGCAGCGAGTTGCCCTTTGTAAAAAAAAAGAAAAAAAAAGAAAAAAGAAAATAACATGGCCAAAACAATCATCTTCCGTGTTACATGGCGGTCACCCTCTGTTTGGTGGGTAAGGACTTTTCAATTTTTTCTTCTCTCAGGCTACGTTCACACTGCCGACATGTGTCTGATTTAGGACCACATATGGAAGTGGGCCCAAATCGGAATTGAAAAACGATCAGATTCCATGCGGTTTGAGCTGTTCACACTGCCATGAAAAAGTCACATATGAGCAAAGAATCAGACCCGGGCCACATTTTTCCTGCAGTGTGAACGTAGCCGGAGTTAGCTGCTAACTTCTTTAGTAATCTCTCTGTTGTGGGTCACACATCCTGTCCTACCGCATCACTGGCTCTCTCCCTTAAGTACACACATCCATTTGGTGCTTTTACTATATCCACTGCCAGCTCAGAGGCGGAACAACTCCCATTACGCCTGTGTAACGTTTATACAGAATGGTGAGACACAATGAGGAGGAAACAGGCCTGAGTATGCAGCATAAAAAGGAGGCCTCAGTCTCTTATTTGTACCCTCTTTTCAAATTAATAAGGAAAAATCTTTATATACAGTATTTTCAAACCAGAACCCTCTGTGTGTGTGTGTGTGTGTGTGTGTGTGTGTTTTGGGGGCGGGGATGTGTCTAATATGTCTAATAGTCACAATAACCAAATGTTATAGAATAGAGGATGAGAGGAAAAAGACAGACACTAGGTTTTGATTTGTGTGCATGTGAAATCTATAAAAGTTACACCGACATATGGACAGAACCAGTCAGCACGTAATCTGAGACCGGATTTCTTTTCACAAGTTCTACTTTCCATCCCACGGCTCTGTCTTTCGCTCTTCAACACATTTGTTCCCCGTCTCTAACTTATCCTTTTATGTGAAATCTACTAAAACCTCTGAAGCTACTTCATAGCATAAATTCCTTTTATAGAAATAGTTCCGTTCAAGAGGGAAAGCAAAGGAAGTTCAAGTGATATATAATTACAATACTAGATTTTACTGCAGGTGGACAGTAGATATCCAGACACTGTGTGACCGGTTTTATTTGATTTGAAACTAAAACCTCTTAAAGCTAATTGCCTTTAGGTAATTTATCATGAAAAGACATAATGTGTGAAGGAATGCCTACTCTATTACGGTAATATATTACCAATGGCTGCAGTATGCAAAGATACTGGGGCTAGATTTAGAATACTGTCTTCATCTGATATACATTATATTAATATTGCAATATTTAAAAGTATATTGAACATTTTGTCATATCCATTTACCTTAAGTTAACTTTAATGCAAGCGATTAAGTTAAGAGATAAGAGATAAAGTTTTTTTTTCATTTCATAAGTTAAATCCCACTTATTAAAAGTTAACAACATCTTAAAATATTTGTTGAATGCAATATCAAAATCATGCAACAATAATAATTATTTGACTTGTAAATCTACATTCACCTTAAGAACACATGAAGGATAAAAGGACTAATGTCTCAGCATGATTTGGAAAAAGTTAAAGTGACTTCTGTGATGTTGTGTTCACACGTCTCTTTAAAAAAAAACATTCTACAGCTGCAGCTGATTCTGTATGCTGCAGCTCGAGGCCTTACCAAGACCAAGATAGTGGATCATATCAGTCCAGGTCTCAGATCTCGCCACTGGCTTCCAGTCAAGGAATTGATTGCAAGGAATTGATTTTAAAATACTGATGTTGGTTTCCAAAGCACTGAATGGTTTAGGGCCAAATTACGTTTATGATCTTCTGCTCCATTATGAACCATCCAGAGCCCTCAGGTCGTCCGGGACAGGTCTGCTTTCTGTCCCCAGAGTCAAATCTAAACATGCTGCTAAGCATTTTTATGCTCCACATTTCTGCAGACTTACGGTTTGCTACATCTCTCAGTTCTTTTATATCAAGGCTGAAGACCTTTCTGTTTGCCACTACCTTTCATAATAAATGAATTACTAAGTCCTTACACTGCGCTGCAACTTTTAAGGTGGTATTTCTTATCTCTTTTATTTTCTATTTAAATCTTTTTAATCTTTATCGAAATGTTTTTATATGGTTTCATGTTGTTTTTATGTGTTGCATTAATGACTTCTATATTTTATCCAAAGCACTTTGAATTACCTTGTCGTTGGAATGTGCAATACACATAAACGTATCTCGCTTTGCACTCAGCAGAGCATACAGTAAAACAAAACAAAAATACAGATGTGCGGTTTTTCATTCAATAACATTCTTTTAAATCATTGCAATGAATATGGACAGAATAAGACACCAGTAGGAATTAAATATTACATGTCACACACTGTAAAAAAATGACGATATGACTACATGTTTTGACAGCAAAATAATAAGAACATTTAATAAAATTATCTGTAAGTAAAAAGGATGCACTTTATGTTGCTGGATGATTTTGAGGGAGAAACACTTGTGATGTGTTTCATCACAGCTGATCAAATTAATAACAAGAGCGATTGGAGAGCGCAAACCTCCGGTAAGGCCCTTTAAAACATTCCCAGATCCAGATCCTGATCCGGATCATCACCAAAATTTAAACACCTGTACGATGTGCTAGGGTCCATCTTTGGTGCAAATATGATACAAATCCGTTGATTAGTTTTTGCCTAATCCTGCTAACAAACAAACAAACAAACAAACCGAACCGATCATGGTCATGTTTTCAGTCTAGTTTGCTTGTCAGCAGGATTACGGAAAAATTACCTGTATAGTATGTGTCAAGAAAGAACTTTTGGAGTAGATATGAATCATGGGGTGATTCATGTATTATGAATTATATACTTTGGCCCCTCCTCCCTGCCTCAAGAGAGCAACGGTGGAAGAGAGACCTAGACAGTGAATGAATAGAGGGAGCTGCATTACAGACAAAAAACAACAACAGCAAAAAACAGAAAATCATCCGTCCATCCATGTCTGTAAGCCTGGAGCCTGGAGCCTATCCCTGTTGACATTGGGCAAGAGGCGATGCACACCCTGGACAAATCACCAGTTTGTCACAGGGCCAACACACAGTGACACAAACAGCCATTCACGGTCACATTGACACCAGGTAATTTAGAGTGACTTAGACACGGGGAGAACACGTAAACTCCAAACAGAAAGGCCCCTGGTCAGTATTCCAACCTTCTTGATGTGAGGCGACAGTGTGAACCAAAACACCACCATGCAACCCAGCACAGAATCAGACAAATACAGTTCTTTTTTTTCCTGATTGTTTCATGGAATGTTCTAAAACACAAACAAACACATCCACACTTTTCCACACAGCCTTGCAGGTTAAAAAAGAAGAAGAAGAAAATACA
This sequence comes from Chaunax sp. Z400, assembly GCA_037577475.1. NCBI lineage: Eukaryota > Metazoa > Chordata > Actinopteri > Lophiiformes > Chaunacidae > Chaunax > Chaunax sp. Z400. The sequence continues at coordinate 12,685,106 of CM075200.1, read as the reverse complement.
GACAGGTACATGCAGGGTCTCTGCAGATAGCCCACATACATCTAGTGGGTTGTAAGCGATGAGGGGTTTCAGCCACACACAACCATCATCATCTCACTTGCAGATTTGCATATCATAGAGGAGGGGACTATTGGCCTTGGCAGAGGTATGGCCTCGCCACGTGCCCTTCCGATTTTATTATTCTATATTTTAAGTTAATGTTTCATGGTCATATAAGTCACATTTACATGTGTAGCAGTAATGAAACTGTCTTCTGACATTCTTCAGCAATTTGTCAAGTTGACATAAAATACCAAATTACAAATATTAGAACACAAAGTTCAGCCCCATAATTCATCCATGTTTATTATACCTCCATAACACACATGCACCTGCAGTGAATGAAATAGGATGATAATACTTTATACTTTTATTAAAACAGTAGAAATGTACATTATGCTGCACATTACATGACAGCAGTTTATCTAACCCTTTTTTCCTGGCCTGTATTTTGGAACCACTCCCCATAGGCATTATTGAAGGTCGGTATTTAATGATATTTAAAAGGTTTTTCAGGAGCTGCAATACAAACAATGTGAACTGCCTGTTCTTTGGGTGAAGTAACAGTATTTGACCCAGATCTGGACAGAAGACACAACCTTTTTCCTTCCAATTGTCTGCTTTTTATATCTTGATTTTTGTTCACAACAATGAGCTCACCGCACACTCTTGGGATATAAGAAGAATGTTATCTCAGCAGTGCGAATAAGAACACCGAAAAAAATTTGAAAATAAATTTAATTCATGAAAACGACATTCTTCTCTTCAGGAAACTCCTCATCAAACTGGACTCCAGTGATGCAATGAATCTCAAAGATATAATGACATGGTTGTGTAATGCAGAGCTGAGTTTGTGATATAGGTGAAGTAAATACATATATGTATTATGTGATTTGTCTGACTGAAACTCAACAGTCTTATTGCACACACACTAAAAATATGCTTTTCTGCAATGTGAACAGCGCAGATACCTTTCTCACCCTTTAAACCCTTATCCAAGTAAATTAAAATGTAGGTATAAGGAAATATGCTCAAAATCAAATATCAATGTTTGACATAGTGGTGGATTTATTACAGTATGTAAGTGTTCTTTAAAGTCATAATATCCAAGACAATATTAAAAGATGGTCCTTTTGGTGCAAAGACTATTCAGTCAGTGTGTTTGCTTATTCCACAAACCAGACATTAGTTTCATGCCCAAAACGATCAACCCCCATAGATTTGACAGGTTGTCCTAAGTCATTCATTTCTTTATTGAGGGGAAAACAGCTGCTCTGGTCACTAAATTCACAGGAGTAAAAATTGACAGGAGTGAAAAGATTGAAAATATGAGTGTTTGATAAATACTGTGAAAACAAATGAACGGCTTCAATTCTCCTCTGCTTCCTACAAACAGTTGAATACCTTAAATTTACTGTAGCCAGCATGAGTCTAAGCTCCCAGCAGCTGCCTCTCTCCACAAAGCAGGAGGTAACAACCTTTTACAACCAACTTTCATGTCGAGGTTGACTGTTTGATATTCTAGCGATACATTCTGTTGTGTTGGATTATCACTTAATTGATGTAGACTTGTTCGTGCTGGAGGCTGGGGGGGGGTGTACTCCTCCCTTTATTGTAGTCAGTCACTTAACTGGAAAATTGAAGATGAGTCAACTCACAATCATTTTTGATTTAACTGGCTTTTTCAGGCGTGATTCAAAACGAGAGATAACACACCTCTTCCACTGACGCACATAATGTGAGCAACATCAACGTTGTTATTCGCCTCTGTGTGTTATTCGAGTGTCTATGCAACAGTGTTCACTTGCTTGTTCAGCGTACTAAACAACTCGATTTTAAAGACAAATAAATATCTTTTGCTGATACAAATGGCATCGATTACTGTGTGAAAATACCCTGCTGCAAATGCATGACAAATATAGAAAGAAGAAAATATGTTTTTTATGTATTATTGATAACAATACATACAGTAGTTTATAGTAACATTTCATACTTGTGGCCACAAAACCACAGATGATAAAGCCCTTGAGAAGAAATGCCCTGAAAGGACACAGGGTCTAACATTTCACCTACCTCTGGTGTGATTTTGTCCTTAACAACCCCTAACACCACACAGTCACTGATAGAAGCCATAACCTCAGGTAGGTGAGAGGGTTGGGATGACATACTCAGCGCCACCAGCAGAATGGTTTCAATATCAACCAAATCATTGTGTAGGAGCTGGACTTCCTGCTGCAGACATAAATCAGCTCTCTTGGCCACTTCCATTTTTGCTGACCTAAGGGATGTCATCCTCCGCTGGAGGAGGCCCAATTTGTTATGCTATGAAAGGCTTTCTGTGATATGATGGTGATGATGTTCCTCTGCAGCTCCAGATCTGCACTAAAACAACATGGAAAGGTGCCATTTTTAACTGTACCATCATCCTTTAACAACGCTGGAAAGGATTTCTGCATCTCTCTACACTGAAAAATGGCATTGATTTGCTCGGATACTTAATCACCAGTAACACCATAGTCTTCGGTGACTCATAGAATTAAAACATAATTCATTCAAATGCTCAAAAAAACATTTTTTTTCAAAAACAAAAATGTCTCTGCTCTTAATAATTGAATTCATACTTGATGGATTAGTATCGGAGAGAATTTATGTCCCAACCACAAGGAGAATATTGTGTAACTGCAGTTCAAACATGTGATCACAGGCCACCTTCAAATCGGAGTCTGTTCCCAGTAGAATAGTTGCAAGTTTCCCCCACTAGACCATCTAAATTCCTCTTTGGAGCTTCATCAACCAAGAAGCAGTGATGTCACAGATGAGGGGAAAACTCGTCTGTTGAAACAGCCACAGCCCATCACTTCAAGGAAAGACTGATTTTACTGTAGCTCTGCGTTCAACGATAAAATCTCATGAGAAAGAGCCTCCTCCACTTAAGGTCAGTTGACATCAAGATAGAGATCCCCTTGCTTCTTCCATACAAGGTCAAACACATCAGAGATGACAACTCTGATACTGAGAGACTCCTTAGTTTTTTATCCTCCACATCTTTCTGACTTGCTGACTTTATGGCAAACTCAGTCTGCAATGTCGAAGGCCTTGCTTTTTCTTTACTTTTTTTTTTTCAAACAAAGTGGCTTATTTCATCCTTACATGGGTTAAAAAGACCAAAATAAAGACACATAATGCCTTTCTTTTCTGTGGTGATAAGGCACAATTACACCCAAATTGCAACCATGGGTTTTCAATTCATTCCTTCCATTAATCATGATGGTTGTGGTCATGATCCAGGCTACAATCTATTAGCCTGACCACCACAGGGAATAGACAACTTTTTTTTAGATTAAATTCTATGGCTTGTGTTTCCAACCCGGCTTACAGATAAAACATTTGGCAATTAGACATCAAAATGAAAAAAACAAATAAAATGCTACAGTTTGGCTGTACTTTACAATCCCTCTATTTCTCTGTGCAATGAACAGATTTATGATGAATATAATGAAGATTTCTACCTTAAAACAGTGTCACCCACTCTTATTTGATTTATATTGAATATGTTTTCAGTTTTTTGATATTTAACTATACAGAAAGGGTGGCAATAAACTTTATGCATAACAGGAATGTTGTCTAATGATTGTAATGACTCCTAATAAGTTAATGGATGGATTGTTCCTCTGTTGACTAAGACTTTTAACCACACTATAAAATAAGATGCTTAAAAGTTTTTCTTGGCATGTTTCTTTTACTTAAATACTTTCCTATCATTCTTCATTATTTTTATGGCAGTGGAAATCGAAGGGTCATGGGTATGAATGAGTTATAATAAAATTAAAAAAATAATGAATATACCTTGGCTGACAGAGTTATGAGGTCAAATGTTTGAATCTAACAAAATGAATCTAATGTGGAAAAAGTAAGGTGGTGTGTCCTGGTGACTCAGAGGTACTGACCATGTAAAAGCTATGTTCTGATTTCTAGTCCAACCTGACAACTTGTTGCTGGGTACTTCAACATGTCAACAATAAATGCAAAATGCCCCCCAAAAAATATTAAAAGTGAAAATTGACAAAGACATTTTGAAAAACAATCCAGATCCTCAGGCGGTTGCAGAAGAAAAGCGACTGAAGGAAACCTTTTGTCTGAGTAGATATCCATCGACAAGACAGGCGAGCCACACTGACCAACTGGAAATAATCATGCTGCCTGCAGGCAAACTGGTGTGGAAAGAGCAAAAAAAAAAACGTACGCACAGAATGTTAGACTGTTATTATAGATCGATAGATAGATAGATAGATACAGTAGATAGATAGATAGATGGATGATAGATACATAGATAGATTGTATGCCCAGTATCAGTATCATAACATTACAGATATATTGATGTCTTCCCCTCCATTTAAAATATGGACTAAAGAAAGATTTAAAGCAGCATTTAATATCAAAGGGCATTCACAGTGCACCATTAAACACTAGGGGACAAACTTGATATCTGTCACTCTCACTTTACGGTTTTATTTAAGTTTCACTGGTCTTCTTGGAACAGGATCATAACTTTACATAAGAGGAAAATAATGTATGCCTATTAAATTACATTTTACTGTCTGTCACCTTTTTGATTTTATAAACCTGACTGGGAGGTCGACACTCTTGGAAGATTTTCTACATTTTTACGACAGCAGCAGCAGGTAGAAGAGTCTTCTCTAGATTCTTCCTCTTGAATGTCGTTTGCGTATTTGTACTGTGTATATATATATGTTTTATGTGTTTTTGTTTAAGCTGTTTTCAAGCCCAAGTTTGGAGGTTTGTGTACAAACTCAAAAAACTAAAAGTCTCCAGTGCTTAAAGGAAATGCAATTTTCTATATATGAAGACTCAAAAGCTCATAATGATTGAGCATTTTGCTGATTACTCAGATATGGTTTGTTGTTGTGTATATGCACACTTTTTCATTGGCCTCTTTGTACTCTATGATATTGGTCAACTTCATCCAGACCTTGGCAATAAAGAAAAGATCTGCATTGATCGACTCTCTCTATTTGTTTTCAGACAGAGTCAAAGGATTTTCTTTTCACTTAGCCATATTTTTTTTGCAAAATCTATGCAGTGTTTTCATTACTGCTGTGAATGCTGGACATCATTTGACCTGAAATTTAGCCCCATACTTGTGTTTTTGCATACATTACATTTACTACAGATCATAGAGCAACAATTCCAGCAGTTGTATCCCTTTTACTCCTCAGAACCCTTAGTTATTGTGATCAAAGAAAACTCACTTGCTGTTCCTTGTGGCACTAAATATTAAGCCTGTAGGCTGCCAATATTGAATATAACAGATAGAAAAATCATTGAATTGTCACATCTGGCCAGTAGCCTACCCAATCTGACATTTAGATCTATGCATGCTTTCAGAATCAGTAAAGATGGAGCAGGAGAAATTCTAAAATTCCTTGTTGCCATATTGGACATTTGCACCACACAACCACACAACAGACTAAATCTTAATGAACGCTGCTTTCAACACAGTCCTCATTTATGGTGACATGAGAATGATGGTGGGAGACAGGTTCAAGGAAAGAGAAGCAACAAAACACCTTGAGAACACATGGATGTATATAGTTTATTTATATACCAATGATAGTGACAACATGAGACAAAATGTTTTGTGAGTACCTTAAAGCAGCACAAAACAAGACATGTAATGAGTGTGGCAAATAAAAAGTCTTGTCATAGATGTGTATTATAAGCGTCACTGCTGGGCTATTTGTAAATTATCTTTTATACTCCTGCTTGTAGGACGCAGGAAACAAACTTTTCCCTACCAACAGTATAATTAGTTTCACATATGAGAAGAGGAAAATATGGGGCAGGGATACCCAATCTTTCTTTAACAAAGCTATGAAGAAAATAATGAAGGGAGGCAAGAAAATGGGTCACATAAAAATAAATCAATGGGAGTTTTACAAGACTGGGGAAAGCACCAGGTGTATTATTTTTTCAACGTGACTTCAATGTGATTTTATCTCTGTGGCCCGTCCAAACCTACACCACCAGGAAGCGGTGGATCCAGCAGTGTGTATGCCCGGAGGCTGCAGCATCGCCTTTGTTAGCAAAAATTCTTACCTTTGGCTTTTGAAGGGCAGTGTTTGAAAAATAAACTTAAATGTTCACAGTGGTTTCCTCCCCCTGGGGCAATGGGTGAAAGACTGTGGAGGGAAGGTTGAGAAACCAACATCCTGGTTTTCATATATAACAAGAGTGGATTCATTTTCTATGTCAAATAATCTTTGATTATTTACGCATTACGGCCACCATTAAAAATCGTAAGGCCTCAGTCACACACAAGCATTTCTTCTTCAGTAACATCTTTTCTTTCACCTTCTTCCATTCCATTTCCACTTGCCCCATTCACACTTAACATCAGCATCACTGATGACACTATAAAATGGCTTAAATGAAGCCATTTTTTGAATTACACTGCAAAACTTGGCTGTAAACTCAAGGTGAAATCTGGACAATATCCTGTTGCATTAATGTCATACAGTGACATGCTGTGTGCAATCTGGGAGAAATAAAATGCCAGAAATCCATTGTTTACAGGAATGTATTGTAAACTTATCTGTAAACAGCAGAGCATCATGGGAAAAAAGCGAGAAAAGTGTGGGAACTAAAAGTTTAAAATAAACAACCTGTTCAGCTTTCTGACACAGATGTCTAGAGCTGAATAGATAAGGTGACCTCCACTGGGTAATATAAGTAGCCATTTTTTTATCATGATGCCGCCAAAGGGGGCGTATAAGGTTACTCTTATCTGTCTGTCAATCCATGTCTGTCTGAATATAACAGGTTTGATAGAGGGTACGGTCCATCCACATGTTCTCAAAAGCTGATGGACAGAATTCAATGAAATTTCACATTTACTTTAGAGAGGTCTTGAAGGTGTGCACCTCATAATTGGTTTCTTCATTTTGGTTATTTATAAATTTTCAGGCACATCTGAACGTCTGTGATTTTCATGTCATTCTGCTTTCATTCTGCTATGTTAGAGGATAAGGTCTATCCACATCAACACAAGTTTTTCCAGTAGTGGGGGCATTTGTGTCCATTTGTGGACAAAACATATCAAAGTGTCAAAATGCCACTATCCGTGTCCACACATATTAGTAATTCTTAGTTTGTTACTGTATCATTTAAATTAGTATTATAATATTGGTATTATTATTATTAGTAGTAGTGCTTTTGTCATTTAGTGGTGGTGGCTGTGGCTCAGGAGATAGTAGTCTTTCACTTATTGAAAGGCCCCTGCAGTCTTAATGTTACATTGGTGTGTGAATGATTATCGCTCCTCCAAAGCACTATTCTTTGCAGGTGAACCTGCTGCCAGTACATTTAGAGTTAAACGTTTCACAGTGTAAGTAAGTTACACCTTTACAAACCCATTTATTAATTGAGATTTTGATCACGCTGGCCAATATTTCCTTTGCCCTCTGGTTAAATAGGTAGTGATACCAGAAAAGCATTGATAATATTTATGCACTTCTAATCTTGCGGTGTTAAGGAAGGACCACATCAAAATTAGTTCACGTTAAGTACAGCTTTTTTAATCACATTAAATTGCCTGAGGATTTAAGATACGTGTTTGGACTTGCTATGAGTTGATTTTCCTTGTATTGTGCGGTCCTGAAAGACAAGTTTTTCTTTCTTTTTTGCTTTTAAACACTCTAATTAAATTGTGTATATGTGAATATTTGAAGGCTTGCTAGTTAGTGTCAGCCTGTGATGAAGTGATGACCTGCTGAGACTGTACTGCTTTACTCAGATACGCCTCATGCCAAATTTCGTACTATCACTTAATCCATTGACCATGGAGACCTACTCCTAGCATTTAGAATCACCTGTTTATCATCAGTGGTAACTTATGAAGTCAGAGTTACACAGAATCCATCTGAATGACTGTTAATCTGTGTTATCTCAGGCACATACTTGTTGATGGCAGTGCTATGTCTTTACCCCTCGCTATTACCGTACCGTATATTTCAATCCCTCAGATCTCGATTATGATCCAGACCTGGATCCAACTGTCCATAGAGGTGGGACATCCTGAGTTGTCAATGCTTGGGTGTTTTTTATTTTAAATGACCTACTAATTATTTTTCATGATATTTCAAAAAATTACATTAAAAAAATGCCTTATCTTGCAATGTTAAAGAAAGTGAAAAAAAATTATCCAGAATCTGCATCTGTATGTGGATCCACCTCAAAATCAACTCCTCTTCAGCCCACACACAGAATTGAACCAAAAATCTATTGAAAACTTTGTGAGATATCTTGCAAACAAACAAAATGTAGGTGTCAACATAACCTCTTAGAACCAATAAGTAATAAAAAAAAAAAGATCACAGTGTCACTTTAAAAGTCAGTGCTTATGATTTTATCTGAGTATTTGATTTGTTTTTAATAAGTTCAAACCATTGGTTCTGCGTGTCTGTCACTTTAAGACTAGTTGAGTTAGTTTATTACCTGTTTGTACTAGTGATTCAGAGTGTGTGTCATCTTAAGAGTGAGTGTTATTTGTTTTCTGTGCATGTTGATTTGGGTTAGTCTTAACTGTGTAAATAAGACGGCGGTGTGTGTCGCTTTAAGAGTCAGTCTACGGGTGGCTTCTTGATATTAATAGAGCTGCTGTGTCTTCCTCTTCTGACGTAATGCCACAGCCTACAGAGAGACAGGCGGAGAGGTCCTGTCACAGCAAAGCGATAACACTAGTCTGAACAAAAACTAGCAGATAACGAGCTGCACTGCCGTGGTTTGCTGTGGCCAGCAAATCCGGGCTAAATAACATACTATAACATCGGACTCTTATAACACCAGATCCAACCTAACTCACTAAATCAGTCGGTATCAGTATTACCGCGAAGCCTTAACTATCTCTCTTTCCCTCTTAGACCAAAGAAAAAAAGAGACAGCCAAGACACAGTCACCCCGTCCGACATCATCAACAAACAAAAACCCCTCAAAGAGACGATCCATCCAGCCAGCCAGCCAACCAGCCAGCCACCATCTTAACAGGCTGCTGAAAGAGACACACACTGAGAGAAAAGAGGCTAATGCTTATTTTGATCAACAGGTAAGCAGCACCTAAAGAAACAGCACACCATGTACACAGCCCTCTCTGCCACTTGGTGCAGTGACATTGTAAAACGACAATAATAAACGGCATCGGTGGTTGGGAAATGATAGCGACATGCATGCTCTCGGATAAGTGGGGGAAATGAGATTTGTGGCTCTTAAAGGGAAGCCGGGCTATCAGTGGTGCGTTTAGGAGACTAGAATATTGCTCTGTTTTCCGATTGTAGTTTTACGACGGACAGCAGTCGGTTTGCGTCTTATGTAACTAACGGCCTGAGCGGCGTCGGTAAGGAAAGAGGGATCTGCTGAATGAGAGAGGAAAAGAGCAGCAGCTCTGAATTCACATGGCAGTGTACATATAGGTTAGGACACCCAAACGCTGCACAAATACAAATTGGGGGGCTACTGGGGACGGCTACTGCTTTAGACATCAGCAAGGGGACGTGGAGTGACTTAGTCGCCTCAAGTAGGTTTGTTTTAAGTTTTATTTCTTGTTTTTTTTTGACACTAATTTACGATAAGTAGCATCCTCACTGAGCTGCTAGAAGCCGGCGAGTCTGTGATTTGTAGCTCCTGTGTAACTACTATGCGTTACCTTTTTCTCATTTTCATTGATAACTTTTTCATCACTATTCCGACCGCAAACTCGATACTCAAGTTCAGATTTCTCGGTCGTCCGAATGACGCACGTCGTGTTAAGAGTTTGTGCTGAGAGATGAAGAAGTGAGAAAGTGTGGTGCAAGTCTACATCAAAGAGACGGGGGTTTATTAAGCGCTTTACAGCCGATATGGCGCTGTTTTTTTTTTTTGCACCTCTTTCATTGTTAGGAAGCTCGAGGGCGCATGGTGGATTGTCGTAAAAAAAAAAACATCCTGTCTTATCAACTTAAAAGGACAACAAGTACTTGTTAGCTCAAATGTCGCGCATTTATTTATTTATTTGTTGTTGTTGGAACTTTTCTTGAGTGATGCTGGGAAGCCTGACTTGCATTCCCACTCAACTTTAAAAAAAAAAGTTGTCCCCCCCCCCCTGTTGTAAGAAACTGTGATGTTCCTTTGAGATAAGGGAGCCGGGTAGGCATGACAACTCTGTGGGGAGAGCGGAGTATGTGAAGCCAGTACAATGAGGCACACACTGCAAGGAAGCTTTTTACATAGTCCTTCACAGTTCTCTAAATCTGGTCCCCCAAAGAAACGGCAACGTGTTGACGGACTTTTATTCAACAGATAACCTGAGCAATTTTTTTAAAAGCCGAGCAAGCTCTTTAGACTTTAATCTAACCCCACTCTTGTTCACAGTTGTTCAAAAATAAAGCAGGCAGTTTGTATTTTATTAAGTGGTTAATTAATTCATTGATTCACTGGATAACTCTGTGAAGTTGCAAAAACAATTGTTGTCCACTCTTAAAGTCCTTCAAATATAAAGCATCCTCAACCGTCACGGCTTTTCGGTGTGAAGCAGAAATTCACATAAAATCAACCTTTTTTTTTTTTTTAAAAAGCGCCTTAAAAAAGTGTCAGTTCAAAGTTTATGCATTAAACAGGGTAAAAGCCATGCGTTCAAACATTTCCTTTAAAGATTTCTTGAACCCCCCCCCAAAAAAAATAATCTCTTTTGCAAGTTTTGCACACAGCAGTAGGGAAAGGTTCCACACGCATGTTTTCAGTTCATAAAGCTGCAGGGATCAGTCAAAGAAAAATATTAATGGACAATTTATGATTTAGGAAACTTTCATGGTTTGAAGCTGAAGCCTGAAACACTGTTTGTTCATACTTTCTACGCACGTAACTCTTTACGCCGAGGACAGACAAGCGTTTAAGCCACATATCTTCTGTATGATTAAGGATTGTGACAAATGATTGTTTTTTTATTATTATCACAAGCCACTTAAATGTTGTCAAAGTTGAATCAAGTTTAATAATAGAAGTTCTGAATATTTCTGTTTAAATTTAATTTGTATAGTATATGTCTGACATATAGCTCCTTGGGAAAGTTTTTCTATTGCTTTAAAAAAAAAGTTTATACCTGGAGGATATTGATTTTTATTTTTTATGTTTTTAAAGGCACTTTCTAAAGGAAGTTAAGTGCTTTTAATTGACATCAACTTGTAATTTTGTTGGGTTTGGATTACTTTTCAGGCAGCACTTTGCTCTCCTATCCATCATGCCTGTTAATTTTTTTTCTCCTCGTTTCCACACGCAGAGATACGACACATGGATAAGTTGCTCTTTACTTTGAGCCGTTGCATGTCTGAATTATTTGTTTTAAATCCACGGCTCTCATGCAGTGCCGTATGCCTTTACGTAAAACTTCCTTACAAACATTTAACAAGTTTCTTTAAAGTGCGTGGAAACCCTTGAGCTCACAATGTATCAATGTATGACTTTTAAAAATGCTCATCTTTCCAGACACTGGATATTTTTGTATCTTACGGCCTTGTTCGTATAGCTGCTATTAAATGTCAAAACAGTTGACGACTTCCTAAAGAGAACTCCTGCTTGTAAAACTTTTTCCCGACAGAGTGGGAGAGATCACATTAGTTTTCGTGTGTGTGTGTGTGTGTGTGTGTGTGTGTGTGTGTGTGTGGACACAGCCATGGCTCACTCATATGGCTGCAATATGTGAAGCCTCTGCGGTGGAATTGGGAAGAGAGAAAGTTTTCAGAGAGAGAGAGAGAGAGAGAGGGAGAACACATGGAGAGAGGGAACTCAGAAATGTCCTGTTCAACTAGCTGGAATGTATCTTCTGTGTTTTATTGATGGTTTGATGTTCTGTAAGACACGAGGAACAACTGTAGTGATTTTGTGGGCTGCCATACAGTTTTCTCTGGTTGTTTCGAGGCAGTGCTGTGTTACAAGGGAAAACATTTGAGGTGGAGTGTAAAAAAGGCCAGGCGGCATGATGTCACAGGAAAGGAAATGCTTCTTATGCATCGTTCTTTTTAATTGAACCCATCATAATTGATAATCATCGAGGTACGATTGAGTTTCCTACCTTGTTTACGATGTTTGGGAAAAATGCGTAACGTCTGTGTATTTAAAAGAGGCCAAGTTACCTGGAGTTTGGACAAATAAATGCTAAATAAATATCGCCCTCGTATAGAGTAAGGAGCTGAAGTATGTTACTTCTAATAGATGGGAACATGGACATTTTAATGATGAGTAGGTCAAAACCTTACATGGTGAAATTAGTACCCGTATCTATGCTAGAATCAGTAGGGGAAAAAAAAAGGTTACAAGGTTGATAGAAGTTGGTCAAACTTGAGCCAAACTTGTGCTGCATCTCCTCTACATGATATGATAGATGTTCTTGGGTGAGGCGGGTTATTTATTTATTTTTTTTGCCTCACATGTAAATGTAAGAAATAACCATAACCTCATACTCTCAGTTGCTGCTGTCGCTCTCCCTCTCTCTGGTCCCGACTAAACGTGTCTTTTCAACTTGTAATGCGTCCATTTTCACCTTGTCATAATATCTTTCAGCATAATATCTTGGCCTGTTGTTGCAGTTCTGTAAAGTGGTGTGCTGGTGGTAGATGGCACATTAACATGCCAACAAATCAGGATCCTGCAGAGTGAGAGAACAACCGTCTCCGATACTCGAGAGGAGATCAGCCCTCTAAAATCAGCTGAGCTAAATATTTTGCATTGTTGAGACACTTTAGGATTGAACTATTAGTAGCTACTGGAGTGACTGATGTTCTAACAGGAGCAGCTGTTGAAATACGTTTTTTTTTTTTTTTTTTTACACTGTTTCAGTCAAGTTTTGCTTCTGGCGTCTTCAAATAAATAAAACCTACCCCGTGTTCATTGAGTCTCAGCAACAAAGCCAATACTGATAATGAGATCAGAAGGTAGACAATGTTTTTCCTCAAGGTTTTTTAAGTGTTATTCCTCATGTGGATGCACAAATCTCATCCATGCCTAACTTCTGATTCAATTTTTCATTATTGCGAACCGTCTCAATTCTCACTGTTTCCAATAAGTGGGGAGAGATAGCATCTATTGGAGCAATCAGCCGTTATTCATCTCAACCCCGCCTGCAGTTCAGAGGAAAACCCCCATTTGTCACGGATGGATCATTTAAAGAAAATACCTTTTTTTTTTTTTTTGCAAGGCCTCTGCCCCTCTTGGCTCGGAGCTCTGTAACTCACACTTCTGCATTAAGCAGTCCCTAGTTTTGCTAATTTCCCAAAGACACAATTCCTTTCAACTTGTGAGGAGTTTGGGCACATTGTTCTGGCTGTTTCATTGCTCTGTAGGCGCTGCTTCTAACGTGTGTGATTCAGGCATCCAGGGCTTCAGCTTATTTTCCTGTTGCATTTACTGGAAGTTGCTCTGGAAAAGATCGTCTGCTAAATGCCCAAAATGTCATCCCTGCTCTGTCTGTGGTTAGTGCAGCCTTGTTTAGGCTTGAGTTTGTCTCTAATGTTTTTGGTCTTATTTTAGACCTTTAAGTCTGTCTTTTTTAGACAGCCTGCTTCAGATAACTGGCATATGGTCTTGGTTTAGGGTGAAATGATTCTTTTTTCCCCCCACATTTTTAGTTTTTTTGGGGGCGGGGGGGCAGACAAATCCTAATTATAGGACCATTTTTCTCCCTTTGATCTTCGAAACTAAATAATCTTTCCGTCACAATACAGTGGAGACTGATAAAGTGGTAATCAAACAGATTTAGACATATTCCAGCAGAGTGGGGGGGGGGATGGCACAGGCAGGAGTATCTCGTGGTTATGGAGACTATGCTGGCGCCGAAGGTTGTATGTTCAAACCCCACAACACCTGCTTGCTCCTTGTAACTTACTAGCCCCCTTCTACACATGTCTCTTCAAGGCAGGACCTCTGCTGCGGAGGAAGTAACAGTACAGAATCGACATCGGTGTCGAAGGAGCCAGTGATGCGGTCCGACAGGAAAGGGTTGTGACGTTTTTGACAATGTGTTGTGTGTGTGTGTGTGTGTGTGTCTGTGTGTGTGCGTGACTCAGAACCGGGAGATTTAGAAAGCAGTTCGTAGCAGTTAGCGGCTAACTCAAAGAAGAAGAAAATCAACTGAACATGTCTTCAAATTGGGGAGACAGCGAAAGGTCTGGGAGCTCCGTACCCTCCGAGCAGAGGACGAGATCAACCCTCACGTGGCGGGGAAGGTAAATGATTGTTGTCGGTGATATGCTGCCATCGGTTCGTTCAGCGTAAATAAACACAGGAGGCACAAAGGAGGGTCTTCTTCTTGTTGCTGCTAATGTCTATGAGTAGAAGTTAGATCTCTAAAAAATATGAAGCAGATGATGTTGGCACTAAGTGGACATGCCTTTTGTTTTATCTGGAAACCATGTTTAACCCTAACCCAACACCATTTGAAAGCTTACATGTCTTAGAAAGCTGCTGGTCCGTTACGTGATGCGTTATGAGTTACGAGTTCTGACTGCTTTCACTGGCATTGTTTTTGGAATGCTCCTGCTTCTGTGCATCCAGACATGCAGCGATCAGTCACTGCTCATCTGCCTTTTGACCATGTGTTTAATACAAGCATGTTTTTTTTTTCCCAATGCTTTTTTTCAATTAATTGGTCTTAATTGAAATTGATTCAGCGCTCATTTGCACAATAGTGAGCGAATGAACTGCTCTTTCCAATGTAAGAGTTTACGACACAGCTTTTCACTCTGTATGTTCCATACGTCGGAGGAATTAAATGCTTTAATCATTCGATCATTCCCATACGTTCTGTGCCTTTGGGTTGCTTCTCGTCGGCAGCTTCCGGTGTTTTTCCAAGTTTGAAGGGTTTTTGCAGAAAGGAAAAAAAGAAAAGGAAAGAGCTCAAATGTTGCTGGGTGTATGTCATCAGGATCAAATGTAGCTTTCTTGTAAATAGTTGGCAGCAACCGTCTTGAAACAAAGCAGACAGAGTGTGTTAAAATGTTGGTGTCACAGACATGTTAATGAGAAATGTCTGGATTCTTTGTTTTTCCCCTGCATAATAAGATGATAGTAAATTGTTTGTTTGGGGCTTGGAATATAGTCTGTCAGCCTGTTTACACTCCGATGGTGCATTAAAAGTAAAAAGCAAGTTTGATTCATGTTGTCCACTGGCGTTGTAGGTCTTGTTGTGGTAATAGGCAATAAAAGTTCCTCCTTAATGGCTTCACATTTGAAAATGGAGCACCTCATTAAAAGGTAAAGCTAACTTGTAATTGACAACGATAAATATTGAGCCAAAACCTGCAGGAAAAATCATTACAGGGGAAATCAATTTTGGTATTGAGGTGAATTATTGAGGATTTGCCCTTTGTAAATTTTTAATCCCTGCATAATAAATTTGAATGAGATCCAATGTGGACATATTTCTCATATCAGCACTATTTTAAGAGGTTTTGGCTTGTGGAGTGGACCAAATATATTTGCAACTGTTCTATCAGGAACTTTATAGGTACATTTAATCTTTTTTGTTCTGTGACATTTGTGATTGTTTCATATCATTTTTACTCATATGTCAACATATACATAGTGGCCAGGATTTCTTCTTTTGTGTTTCTGAGTAGATTTTTACTCTTTTTTTCTTTTTTTTTTACAATATTCCTGCTGATGCCAGTATACAATTAATACAGAGGAGGAAAACAAGAGTCAAAAGCAATATAATCCATGACAGGAAACATGTCGCTTCAAATTGTTTTTTTAAAATTATATTATAATTATATATTTAATTATAGTGATTTTTTCTTTTTTTGTGCGTTAGGTGTTGATCTATCAGAGGAAATACTGAAACTTTGACTGTTTTAAATGACTACGGTAGCATCATTGCATGGAAGTCTATGTCAGGATATAGACTTAATACTAACTTATTATATTATTAGTATATATACAATGTGATATTTTAATGATGTTTCATCACCCAAAGTTGTTTTATCACCCTAAATGTTTGTGTTAAGAAATAAAAAAAGAACCAAAGTATGCTTATATGAATAAAGATGTGCATTTCAAAGTGATGGGAGAAATTAACTTCCTCATCTAATTTCTATAAGAAATCAGACCTGAGGTGCACATTTAAAATCTAAGGCAAACCTATACAAGCACCAAACAAGTATTATGATGCCTTTAATGTTCAGTTTTTCTTGACGCTGTCATAGAAGTGTTCTAAAATGTTGAATGACATGTCTCATCATTGAGGTTGTAGTTGGTGTTGGAGTTATACTGGACTGCGTTATATTCAGAGGTGTTTCTAATAGTCTGTCCCCTTTATGTGTGTAAATAGAGAGAGAAAAGTCAAAAATCAGCACAGGCACATACATTTATATGGTTCTGTATTTCTGCGGTATATGAGACAGTATAGTATAATGAGGAGATCATATGGAGACAAGCTTTTACAAGCTGTAAAAATGTATTCAAGCATTCAAACTGTGCTCAAGTGTGCCTGTGAGCACGGCCTCATCTGTAATCTCTTAGTTTTCACCCAGCAGGCAGACAGCGAAAATGATCTACGGAAAATGTGATCATGGCACAAGTGGCATGAATTTGAATGTGATTTATATTGTATGCTCCTTTGTGTTGAAGCTGTAAAGGCTGCAGATGGGAGCGTGCACTCAACCATCCTCCTCAAATATTGTACGGTGTGCTTAATTTACCGAGACGTTTCTGCAGTAGAAGTGGCATTTTTGGAAATCAAGGATGCTGCTTGGGTTAAAGTTGTCTCACCCCAAAGTGAAGACGTATGAATGAAAGAACTTCTTTCGATTTTATGAATGCAGAATCGACAACACATCCACCTGTTACTTTAAAACTCTAGGATCAAGAGTTTTGCGCTGGTTTCCTCCACCAAGGAGGTAATGTTTTAACCAGCATTGTTTTAATTCTGATTCATATTTTTTTGGAGAGGTAGTGTATGGCCCAAGGAACAATCCATTAGATTTTAGTGGTGATCTGGATCATTAACTGGATCCAGAATTTCTTTTAAAATTGTGGGATGTGGACAATTACAAGATTTTTGTTCCTAACTTTGTGGATAATGCCTGCAATGTTCAAATATTACACAATGACATCCCCATAAGATCTTACCACACATCATAGTCTGATCTGGATTCAAGTTATATTCCAGATCTGGTGATCCAGAATGTTTACATTTATAAGGCTCAGATTAAAGGCGGATTAAATTGTAGCTGAAACGGTCCTGTCAGGCGTCAAATTGTACATCCTGAAGAAAAGCGAAATAGAAACAAAAAAAAAAAGTGTTTTCCTGGTCAAAAACTACCAAAATTATATAACGAGACCGATGCGATTCCAAATTCTAGAGGCAGGTTTTCATGTCAAGGAGTCATATTGTGAGGGTCAAACTATCATGGGACGTTTAGGCGCAATGACATAATGGGGAAACTGAGCTGCCTTTGGCGGAGGTCTGCGCTCTCTGAGTGCTGCATAGTTACAGGTTAAAGATCTGTATTTTATCAGCATGTTATAATGTATATGGCAGATGAGAGCCAGAAGAACTGCGCTTTCATATACCACATTTCCTTTAGCTACTATTGAGCCAAATCAGACTTATGAGTTATTTGTGATGTGGTTGTTGTTGTCTGTTCACATGGCGACTTGGAGTCTCTGTAGCTCTCTATATTTTAATTAATATAAAATCAGGTTTGCATTATTGGACGTTTATCTCCACGTAGTTCATCACTGTTGACAAATGGCTATCACACATTGACTATCTGCACTTATCTCCTTCCACTGAGGCCAAATGTGTCCCCTTTCTCTGCTTGGTTATGATTGAATTGACTCACTGATTGTTTATTTAAGCACTGAAGGCTGTCGGTTCTGTCAACAGTCAAACTGCACACACTTAGATTACTTTGCTGATTAGTCTGTTGCTTGTGTCTATAAGTGCTTCTTTCCTTTTATCTCGAAGTCTCTCTCTCCTATTATTACTGTACTGCAGCACAAGGGAGGCTGTTAGTGTCACTTGTGCTTGATCATACTGTAACCTTTGTCAAAATACTTGATTTACTTGCTCAGAGATTGCAGTTAAATTGGATTTCCCCAGCATAAATGTGCTCTGACATTTGCTATTGTGCTCTTTCTCAGTCACAATAATATTTTTTTTTCCCAGGATTTGATGCGGCAGTCTCTCTCTCTCTGTGGCAAACACGCCTTTTCCCCAGTGCATGTCTTTTCAGTCGTAGCTATAGCATGATCTCCCCTCCAGCCACCGCCTCGTTCTTTGCCTTATGCTTATGTGCGCGCAATATTAACCCTGTCAACTATGATGTGTTTTAACAATATTTTAGAGAGCCGCCATTGCGATTTTGTCGCTCTGCGTTTTCTGTACGTGTGTGTGTGAAATATGACGGGAGTTCTCCAGGTGTCATACATCCTTCTGGTGAGGGAGGGGGGACTTGTTTTTGCTGCTTTTAGAACTATTTGGCTCTCGCTTCATCACTCTTTTACACACGCACACACACACACACACACACACATATATCCACATGTGCACATACAGTCCCATTAGTATTGTAGTCTGGGATCTGGCTAAAACATCTGGTGGCTGAGTAACTTTTCAATGTAGTCTTTGTCCTCACTCTGTGTGCATGCGTTGGTGTGTCTGTCAGTGTGAGCGCTTGTATGTGCGTCTGTGTAATAAGGGGCAGACTTTTTATGGCGTCCCGTCAAATTAAAGCTATGATTTAAACGACTAACTAGTGTGCTTTCTTTCTTTCTTTTTTTTTCTTCTTCGGCAAAGCGAATAGCCACACCAGCCATTGCAGATTTTTTTATTTTTTTATTTTTTTTTGTGCATGCCTCTGGCTGTGTGGACTGATAAGACTTGAAAAAAAATCTAAAAATAAAGATTAAGCATGGATCTAGTTACTGTAATTCATGAATGGCCAGTCTGGTCTGTTGTTATTTTATTCATGTAACTTTGGCCGGCTGCTCCCATAGCAGAGAGACAGCAGGAAGAAAGCTCAGGGAGATATGACACCCTTCCAACTTGCCTCTGGTCCAGGTTAACATTTTTGCCCAACTCTGAAAGAGCCAATGCAATGTGGTTTGATGTAGCAAACAGTCTCACCTGTTCTCTGCAGGATGGGGCTGGGCTTGGTTTTCTGATGCTGTTAAATAATCTTGCAGCAGCAGCTTTGGGCTTTAGAGGTTACAGCTTGGCAAGACAATTTATGCCTTCAGCCCTTCAAACCACATAAACTTTGAAAGAAGCAGGGATTCATCTCCTCTTACAGACGTTAAGAGTGCTAAATCGGCATATTTAAAGGTGTAGTATCTTGCTCTGCTGCAAAAAAAAGCCTTGTTTACTGTGTTTATCATGTAGAATGTCGACAATTATTTCATGTGAGAAACAAATCTTGATTTTGAGAAGTAAGTTAAAGCCAATTGGCTCAGGTAGATTTCTTTTATTTTCTCATGTGACTTTCAGTGGCACGATATCTGCAGCATAATTCCAATGATGGAGTCATCTCAGCCTATAGCTCTGTAGCTACATGGTGCATATGTATTGTTTTCCAAAACATTCAATACAGAGGACAATCTACTTGTTTTATTTTGAGTCAGGCTGGGTAATACATCCTGATTTCTATATCATGATTAATTGTCCCAGTGCAGTGATTCATCAATAATGGTCAGGAATTTAATCAGCACCATGGGTTATATATTATAATCAGTTAATTACTTCAAGTAATTAGAAGAAGAAGAACAAATCTCTCCAAACTTCTCAAAGGGTCGGAACTTCTTCTTTGAATTTAAAATAAATGTCTTTTTGTTTTGGATGATGATGATGATCACACAAAACAAGACAATTGAAGGCTTCACCTTGAGCATTCGGAAGCTGTGACGCTCATCTTTCGAATCGAGAAAATAATCAGAAAATATAATATTGCATAAGCCACTTCATTAGTAATGAAAGTACTTGTTTGTTGCAGCCCTAATCGGATTCTCTGTCCCCCGCAGCAGACTTGGTTTAACAGTTTAGTGATCCCTTTTAAAGAATCTGATAAGTGATATTTGTCATGGATGCTTTTTTTTTCTTCTCCCCCTCAGGGAAAATGAAGAAACTGTGTGTGTGTGAGAGAGAGAGAATGCGATCCTGTGTTTCTGAGGTGTCTGCGATGTGTGCATGTGAAGAAGTGCATGCATGGATAGATGGATGATGAGGGAGGGAGGTGGCTCTTTTTTTTGAAATGGAAATGAAGGGGGCACACATCTGGGGGTCTTTGAGACCTTTGTATGTGTGTGTGTGGTTAGAAGGGGTTGGGGGTTGAGGGAAGAATGGATAAAAAAAAACAAAATTTAAAAAAAGAGGGAAGAGGAAAGGGTCGTTTCTCATTTCTGCGGAGGAAGGCGTGCGGAGATAAGAGAAGTTGGATATCGAGGGGTGTCTGTGGCCGGTGTGGTGAGATAGAGATGGATGAAGAGATGAATGAAAGTGGGAAGGAGAAAGGAAGTGAGACAAAGGATGAAGAATGTTAATAAAACGAGGCTGTGATAGAGAAGGAAAAGGAAATGTTTAGAACAGTAAGGTGGAAATTGGCTAATAAAGGAAATAAAAAAAAAAGGAAGGATGGGCAGAAAGGCAGACGAGCAGCTCATTTGCATAGACAGGAGTAGGAGGAGGACAAATGGGGAGCGAGAAAGGGCCAAAAGATGACTCTCTATAGTCGAAAACTTTACGGCTGACAGTTAAATTTACTCCGGGCCTGTGTGTTAGTGTGGTTCTGTGGTTGTGTGTGTAGGGGTTGGTGGAAAAGCACAGTGGGGGGGCATGGCGTTTGTTCTCCAACATGGCTTTTGGGCTTTTTAGTGCTTCACACACAAGTTGTCCTCTCCCTTTTCTTCGGAGGCCAACATCACCTAGCTGTGAGTTCTCTCTCAAACTGTTTCTTTCTCCGGTTTTATCGCTCTCACTTGCTCTTTTAGAGGAGTCAGGGGGTGAGTTAAATGATTACATAAAATTCCTGTTGCATATAAAAATGTCAGTTTAGTGTCTGAACTGCATTGGTCGGGAGGAGGTTCAAGAAACCAGGGCAGATGACGTGCCTCGATAGATCGACTGTGACTCCCTCTGCTTTTCTTGGGACGTGCACAACTTCCATGCCTGTTTTAAACATAAGGAATGCGTGCGTTCTGATAAGGGCGTCGTAGCGTCTTCACTAGATTTAAAGACAACCTCTGGGGATGTGTCTGTTATGAGATAAGATGAACCAAGTGCACTGCCATTTTTTATTTTTTTATTTTTGAAATGATAAAAAAAATCCTCTCATGTTTAGCTTGGCAAGGGGAGAAGTAGGAAAGTAATCTGGATTTATTTTGCCTTGCACTTAATGCAGCCTTAAAAGTTTAAGTCATGTCCTGAGGGATTAGATAAAACAAGTGCTTCTTGCTTTATTTTTCAGGTTTTATGCACCAAGGGGCAACAAATTCACTTTTCATGAGTTATGAAGTCATTCAAAGTGGTTCAAGCCTCTCCTAAATAATATTTATTAAAGAATCACAGAAATGATACCATTCAACTCAACAGATGAAAGCAGAGGAGGTGGGGAAGCTTTAAACCAGGGGTCGCCAATAGGCGGCCCTCGGGACAAATTTCGGACAGCAAAAGGCTTCTATCTGGACCGAGAATCCTTCACACATAACGGGAAGAAAGCTAAATAAGTTATTTTCAACTTTTGTCATCAAAAGGGATTTTGAACAGGCAAAACAATGTCAGCTCAGTAGGGTCCTACCTGGGTCCTACTGCTGCTAGGCAGCTAACATAGACTGTGCTACATACATCTGTATGCTGTGGCACACAGACACACAAACATGCGTGGAAGATGACATCCTCTGAGAGGACTGGAAAGAAAAGTACACACTTATTCTTCCTGCAACGAGGTTCTACAAGGCCGTGTGCCTAATTTGCTGAGTCCGTTGCAGTTGTCAAAAGTGGAAATATTAAATAACGTTATAAGGCTAAACACGAATACTTGGAAGAAACTTACCCGCGAAAGTCCGAGGTAAGGACACGGAAAATAAATAAGCTCAAAGGCCATTTACACTTCTACTTCTTGTTTTGACAACTTCAGCCTTGGAGAGCAGCGCCGTCATTACATTCAGAACCTCTTGCTGGTCTGAAATTTCAATGCATTTTCACAGGAGCAGATTTCTTAGCAGATCTGTGGCCACATACCAGATCTTTAAAGATGGAACTTATTGATCCGCATGCAAATGTGGCATTGAGAGAGCAGTGTGGATTTTTCCCTCTGAATTTTCCAATGCATGTGAATGAGCACCAGCCTAAAAGAACACCTGATTTAGTTCTCCCGCGAGGGTGTCATGTTTTAATGGAGTGGAAGGAATTTATTTACATTGCATTTCCTATGCTTCATATCTCTGTGCTATATAGACAATGAGTTTTTACCTGTTTTACTTATTTATTTTTGAAAGGCTAAAGACAGATTTTCCCACTGAACTTTGGAGACAGAGAAGATGCATGTGAATGTACACGTGCATGTGATTTGTTATCTTTTTTATAAGCTAAGACGTTTGTGTTTCCATCTTAACTGACTGGTAAGCTCAGTTCAGGCATAAAAGAGCTCTTTAAGCTCTCCTTCGAGGATGTTACATTTTCATGAACTGAAAAGAATTCATTTACAATGCAAATATGGAGATGAGACGTTTTGAAAAGTCACATTATTTTCCATATTTGTCCTGTATAGGGACTATATTTGCCTGTTGGATTATATTAACAATTTGAGATCTTTTCCAAAGCAGCCTGGAAGATGGAAAAAGTGTTCAAAAACAGATAAGCGGTGTTTAAAAATGGTGTTAACATTTCATACTTTGTTCAATAAAAATGTAAACCAAACAGATTCAGTCTGGCAATAGGCATGAGCCCGTATTTGTAGGTATCTAACAGCAGGGGAGGAGGGTTGACTTATTGGACCATGTGTGCTTCATTTATGTAGATGAAATTGATACCCCAATGAATTCTACCTTTACAAAGATAATACTGACAAGTTTTGATTGACATATGCATATTTTATTATCGAAGTTGCTCTAATTCTGAGCTGGTCTGCGTCACTTTATTTCATTGACAAGCAAAGGGTAAGAGCGTAAGGAGCACATCTCAATATAATGTCGTCCAGTTCAGCACCACAGCAAATCATCATTAAAATAATAAGGAGAAAGTTGAATAATCACCTCACATAAAACTTTCCAATCCTCACCAAAGTAGATTTATCAAAGCTGTTATACTTGATTTCATTAGTTGGCGGTGGTGTACCTAATAAAGTACCTAATACTTGAATCATTGCTTGTCTGCTCTGCATGTGGTGACTTCATTTGAACAGGCCAAACCGCATCAGATGACTGTCAGTCGCAGACCTTTTGTTCAGGATTAAATCAAATAACTTTTATCAGTTGCGAATTGATTTTCGACCGTGTGCAACAATGACAGCTTTCATCGGCTTTTCAGAAATTTACTGAAGGCATTGTTTAAATATGGTTTTGTGGAATCTGTTTCTCCATCGCTGCAAATTAACAACGTGTCCATGGAAATGTTGCTGCAATGTATGACAGTAAAAGATGCGCTAGATCAGATTTTTATTTCAATACAAGCATGTATCAAAGAAAACTTAACAGCTCACACTATAAATATTGAGACACTGAGATATATTAAATGTTTTCTGCATGGAAGAATTGGCTGGGACTCACTACAATGAGTCCGTCCCTGTATTGACATCACTGAGGCCATGAAAGCTCCCAGCCTTCCTTCTCAATGGTGTTCAGCAGGGAAACGTCGCTTCACTTTGCCAGTGTGCAGATAGAAGGGCTCTGGTTAGGAATATAAAGTCAACACTGTGGGTTAAAAATGTTCCGTTGTGTATCTGTACGTGTGTGTGTGTGTGTGTGTGTGTGTGTGTGTGTGTGTGTGTGTGTGTCCCAAGTTTGTCCAGACATTTTTCCCTGTCAGGCCGGCCGCTTGCAGGAAACATCCGATTCTCCAGGAGTGGAAAGTGTGTATATATACATGACAGAGAGAGTTGTGTTGCGATTGTGAAGCTATATGTGCACAGTGGACGTGTGGATTGTGTGGATGTGCAGGTGTGTTACTGATGTAATGTTTGAATTTACCCAGACAGACAAACTGAACTGTGACACACGCAGACACACACACACACACACACACAGGGGTGTCTGTGTGCGTACGTATGTGTGTGTTTTAAAACCAGCAGATATCCCTGGCAGACTTGCGTATGCTGATGAGATGTAGTGTATGTGTGCAGTGTGTGTGTTTCTGGCAAAGCTGCAGTTTGTTTTCCGTATTTTTTTTTTTTTTTTTTTGCAAATGGGGGGGAGAAAGACAGCTAGGCTAACGTCAACAATCAGCATGTTGATTTATGCAGCTACTAGTTCCTTCCATTACGCCTCCAACTACTACTGAAGCGGAGTTTGTTCTCCATTATTTTTGATGCATTAACTCTTAGCCATGGAGAGCAAGGTTGAAATCAACAGTCACATGCTGATTTATATGCAACACCCAGTTTCTTTCTAATAGCGTACATCAAGGCGGGACATTAACACCGCCCATCCGGACAGATATAGATTCAGTGTTGACTGTGGTTGGTGAGTTTGTTTCCTGTGAGCCTCAGCAGCAGTTAACCCAAGTGTAATCTCTGCTGCTACTTTGGCCTGCAGACCTGAAACTTCTTTTTTTTTTCCTTTTCCACTTCACGTGCTTTAAATATTCAATCCGTTCGTCATTTATTTGTTTCATTCCACATCTTTAATTATCTCATTTTTTAATATAACAGAAAAAAAAACTGTTTTAATGAAAGTTGAATTCTACTATGGCGCCCCTATTCTGCCTGCACAGATTGTGCAACAGCGCCGCAGCCAAGTCCCTTCTTTACACGGACCAGGACAACAGTGGAACGATGCCATGTGCTGGCGTTCCGTGAGCATAGGAAGCATGACGTCTAACAGAGCAGCGTCAGGGTCTAGTGTGACGTCTAACACACGCGTTGAGCAACGCTTTGTGAAGAATGGATTAACATGACCAAAAAAAATAAATAAAAGATTTACCTTCCCTGTTACTACAGTTATGGTGGTTGATCTTGTCCTGTAATCGGATGATAAGGACCTCAGAGACCTCGTGCTGTCTTTCCACTTAGAAGACGTTTTCAATTGATGTTCTTCTTCGAGTTAGCTGCTAACTGCTACCAGTGGCTTCTTAAGTCTTCTGATTTGGGCCACGCATAATAGTACGTCGTCAAAACGTCACGGTCGCGTCCTTGCCCCTTTTTCGACGTCACGTTTACGCAGATGTGCGATTTGGCACTGGTTCTCCCTCCGCTGGCGTCCCAGAGGCAGAACAAAACATTAACCCCATTGTAGCTTCGTTCCGTTTTCACAGAACGTCGAGGCGGAATAAAGGCTCACCAGTCCCACGCTGAAAAGGCTGTGTAAATGGGACAAGTGTCAAAGTTCCCTACATGAGAAATTACATCATCATGCCAAGCCAGTTACATGCAGAGTAAGGAAGGGGTGGGGGGGACATGGCGTCGCCATAGTAGGATTCATAAATTGGCTTGGTGGAGGGATGCGCCCTCAGAGTGCCCTCGAGTGCCCAGTGTTTTCAGATTAACATATGTCAAACATTAAAGTGGTGACAGGCCAGTATGTTGTGTTAAGTCTTTGATTTGTATTATTTTCATATAGAATTCTTCTGTAAGATAGAATTCCTTGGGTATTGTCTCTTCTTCTTAATTGCGATGGCTTTTGTTCCATATCAATTCCCCTTTCTGTTTTCTCATGACATCAAATACACTGTTGAGTCTTGATGA
The DNA here is from genome assembly GCA_037577475.1 of Chaunax sp. Z400. Classification (NCBI taxonomy): domain Eukaryota; kingdom Metazoa; phylum Chordata; class Actinopteri; order Lophiiformes; family Chaunacidae; genus Chaunax; species Chaunax sp. Z400. The sequence continues at coordinate 12,659,133 of CM075200.1, read as the reverse complement.
AGCCACAAATACCAACAAATAATCCTAAATAAAACTAACAAAAGTCATAGTTATGAGATTGATGGCAGCATTTCGACATCATTTTAGTGTGTTGAATGATGCCTCACCCTTCAAATCTGCTAACCAACTGACACCATTTCAATATTTAAGAAGCTAAGAGGCACTGAGAGGAACAGACAGGATCCGTAACAGGGAAGTGGCACTGCCTCGCCAACATGCACATGAGGTTGTGCCAGGCCAAAATGTGAAAGCTCTGGGCCTAGCTTACAGGAATGAAAAGAAAGACCACACCCTCGGCTTAAAACCTCAACAGCTGAAAAGATCTGGTTGATCAAGGTTAATGATTCATACAAAATCGCTCATGTGATCTTGTCAGGACAATGTGTCCCTGTCTCATAACGACGTTGAGAAAGGAATTCCCCCTTGTTTTATTGTCTTCTTATCCGAGAAAAGCTGCCGACATTTTAAGGCAGAGCAGCTAAACAGGACACACCAGCAAACCGAGTCTGTAGGGAAGGTGTGTATTTGATGAAGTCATCCATCAAAGAATTGCAAATTTAGCACACTGCATAAGATGCACGTTCATTTAATGTAGAAAGATGCGATTATGTCGCATTTTAAACACAACCTTGATGCGATAACTGCAATTAGTTTTTGGGCTGATTCCAATTAATTTATTTTTTATTTTTTATTGTTGATCAATCTGCTGATTATTTCCTTGATTAATTGATTCATTGTTTGAGCCATGCAGTGCCACCAAATCATGAAAAATGCCATTTAGTTTTCCGGAAAATAGGTTGAGGAAAACCTTCCAAAAACACCTCAAAACGTTGCACTTCCCACAAAAAACCCCCCAAAAAACCCAAAAACCTGGCAAATACAACATTAGAGAAGCTCGAACTCAGGAGTTGTTTGACAAACATTGTCACAAATAAATCCTTTGGAGGATTAATTGTTTTTGTTTTAAGTTAAACTGCATTTTAGTCATCAGTCAAAGATTTTCCATCTGCATCTTTCTACCCTGCATGGAACAGTAGACAGTCGTCGGTACACTGTTTGGACGTAGCCATCAGCAGCTAGTGTCAGCTGTTCCTCATCTGCTCATCGTTTCCTTTCCAACATGTACTCCTCTGGGAGATATAATGTTGTAAGTTTAAAAAACAAAACACACAACGCACAACAACTGACTCCAATAACCTCGGGGTTAATACCGTATAATGACTCTTGCGTTTGATAGTGGAGAAGATGCATTTTCATAACCTGATTGGGAATATGTAAGGATCTAGATGTAAATTTTAAGCTTATTTTGGAACATTTAAAAGGCTCCTGATGAGTTCATAGTTAAACGGACCAATGAAGAACAGACTTATCTCATTTTCCTGTTGTGTTTTCCTGCTCATTTGCCTTTGCTTTTGATCTTCGATCCATGTCCGTGATGAGTCAACAACTGAAACAAGAAACCTAGTTTTCTGTCTCTCAGTGAATCCAGTGCACACAGAGTAATGCTGTCACTTCAATTTAGCCGTCCTCTTGTAAGCATTCAAAACAGTAAAAAAACCAAAAACAATTATAACCTATTTTCTCACAATTTTTAAGGAATATTGTTATTTGCGAATGTATTTTTAATTCCACTAGCTGCTTGATTTACTTGGAGCATAAGAAATGTGGGCACACACAAAACAACTTCCAGATGAACCAGTGAGATTATTTTCAAATGGAGTTTTGTGTTACTGCTAAATATTTTATTTCTACACTGTGATTGGTCAAATGCAGACCCCAACTTCTACAGCTTTCAAAAACAAGTTAAAAATCTGCTTGCTAATCATGTCTGTCTGCTCGTGATATCTGATTTTCTGTCTGTCTCGAATATTTCTTAGAACTTTGCACATCGCGCTTTGCGAATGTAAAAATCAGAACAACTGAAATAACCTATAATTTTCATTTGTAGCTTTTGATTGAAAGGCTGTGTGGTTTCCTGTCTGTCCAATGAGTAATTGATGAAATGTGGAAGTGAACTTTGTCGACATGACATCTAAAAGCAAACTAATACACATCTGAATCGGAACGCTTTCATATCTGTGTGTCGTTGGCTTGGACTGTTTATTTATATTGATATAAGATAAACTTTTATTTGTGCATGCAAAGATCAGCCTTGCATATTTGGAATCCAAACAACAAAACTAACTAAAATAATCCATTTCAGATGGAACAGTCGAGTTGACTATGAAACAATGTCCTCTCTGTTTTGTAATTGGTGGAACATGGAGCTTAACTCTGTCTATATAACATCTAAAAATGCAGTGAAACACATCAAAAAGGCTTTTCAAAGCCCATCATTTTCCCGCGGACAGAGGGGGGGGGGGAGGAATCACTCAAATGTGTGGAAGAAACGAGCATAATTGCTTTGACCACCATGTCATTTGAAATGGCATTAGCAATAACAAATCAGAGAACAACAAAAGATTAGAACAAAGATAAATTGGAGTGCTTGTATTTCATGGTAAAATGTAAAATTTGGGTTTTGTGTGGCTGTCAGTGTGCATGTACATTATGCTTGTGTGTGCTTTGGTGGCAGTGACACTGTTTAGCATGTGTGTACGGGTCCACGCATGTGGGTTTGTGTGTGAGAGTGGAGGAGAGTTAGTGAGTGGGTATTTGTGTGTAATCATGTACGTCAGGTCGTCATGAATGGTGTGTTTGAGACAGAGCGGAGTGTGGAGTTCCTCGGGCTGGACCAAATTGGAAACAGAAAAACAAACATTCCCTAGGAACCCCCGCTCTCCACCTCCCCCACCCCTAGTCTGCCGGCTAGTGGCGCAGTCCAACCTGTCTGAGACAATGTAACGGTCTATAGTCGGACCGGACCACACGCATTCGTGGAGGGGGTCGGAGCGCAGGAGGAGGCGGCTGCGGTGGTGAGGCGAGATGCAGGGGAGGACCTCAGCCACAATGACAGTCGGAAAAATGGAAGAAGCACATGAGAATGACAGCTCAGTGGTGAATTGATGGGAAAAGATAGAGAGTGATGGAGAGGAAAAGTGAAGACTTGGGAGTTAAAAGTTGATGGGTGTGAGGAATTGGGTGAGAATGCTGTGAAAAAAGAAAAAAAAAAGATAATGAAGTCATGGTGTTGCAATATAGAAAAAAGAAGAAAAAAAAAAGACGATAAGCAGAAAAACAGAGCAGCAGGGAAAGACTGATCGAGTAAATGAGCAAGCAGCAGTTAGACTGAGTCAGAGTTCCACAGGGAACATATTTACAGTCACACTCACTCTTAAAGGAGAAGAAAATGTTTCTCCCATTTATTTTCCTGTTGCCAGTAAATGAGTAAGTCACCCTGCAGTTAGTCTTTCTCTTTCTCTCAATCTTGACGTAAAGGTTCTTACTTTTCTCCCACCTCTAGCAGCTAATGCAATTACGTGGCCAGCCATATAATAATCGGAAGTGATTGTGTGTGTTTGTGTGTGTTTGCAAGCGCTCTTCGTGTGTTGAGTGTCCTTTTGCGTATATTTAAAGCAGTTAAATGTCTTTTCTTGGAGGGCGCTTTAAGGCGACCTGGATACGTGGGACAGTTTTCATCTCAAACATCTACCTGAACACATACCCCACGTTATTAAAAAACATGCAAACAAACAAAAAAACCAAAACAACCCAAAACAAAAAACAGACATGACAGTTTAAAGATGGGAGTGTCTTTGAAATGACTCATAATTTCAGTAATGACTCATAATGTGTTTTACTTGTCATGCCGACAATCCTTTTCTTCCCTCTCAAACTGCAGATATCCCTCTTTCAGATAATGACACCCTCCGGCTCTCAAATGGCCGGGGTGTTAATTTTCAGTCTGCAGTCCAGACTAAGATAGAACTGTGCATGGATGTGGTCAGGACCGCACTAAACCTGGTAGACTAATGAACAGATATCAGAACCCGTTCTCATGCATCCATTTCAAAGCTCAGAGCTTCCAGGAAATATAAAGCAAATAGTTCTGTTCTGTCCAAAGAGAAACAGGAGTAGATAAAACAGTGGCTTCATAAGCGACCGAGAAACGAGCTCCGAATATAGACTCTGCTCTGAAGTCGGTCCGTATGTGTGAAGGTCTGTGTCTCATCCACCACCGATACACACACACACACACACACCTACACACACACACACCTACAGACACACACACACACACGGCTCGGACCGACCCAAGGAAACTGGCTTTGTATAAATACAGACTCAGATTTAGATTTGTGGTCAGAGGGAGAAAGAAGCAAGATGGATGGAAAGAAGAAGAAGGGGTGGCACACAGGGAGAGAGAGAGAGAGAGAGAGAGAGAGAGGGGTGGTACGAACAGAGTGGGTGGGGTGATTTTTGTGGTTGGGGCAACAAAAGGGGGAACTGAGAACTGGAGAGTCTCACATTTAACACTAGAATTACAGAATAAAGAAGATATGATTGTCAACAGTCACAGACACAGGAAATTCATGTGGTCATGAGTTTATATATCAGTCCCTGGAAATCGCTTGGTCTGATTCACAAACCGGTCAATATTGAAATGGAGTGAAAAGTAATTGTAGAAAGAGAGAGAGAGGGGGGGGAGCGTATGTGGTGGTGCCACTGATCTGATACCACCACCGCTACCACAGGCAGTAATTGTTTTTTAATTTGAATTAATTCCGCCTGGTATTATTAGTGGCTTTTTTTGTCACCAATTTATTGGCAGCACACTGTACCGTACACTTTATTGAAAGTATTTTAGATGACTATGTTACCACCAGTGGTTTTGTTTTATAGATAGCTTTTATTAGACTGCACAACTGCTATAATGGCCCCCTCCCTTGCACACATATACACCGTGCAATAAAGTATATGCTGTACGTTGAGTGTGGCCTTCCTCCCTTAAAGCTCTTTTTGAAGGCTGATGTTTCACAGTTGGAATTGCAGATTTTTTGAGAATTAAAAAAAACAAAAAAAAAATGGGATGAAAAAATGTGAGTTGACACTTTTCTTCGTCGCTGGCACACATAGTTTTTGACATTTGAGTGGAATACATTATCAGTGCCTTGGCTTTATTCATTGGCCTTAAAACAGTCCTCCCATATGGAAGACGTCATCTGTCAACTATGGTGATAAAACAAAATTGGTACATTTAGAGAGTTTGACTAGCTGTGGTCTCAGCAGGGAACTAAATATTTTCGATCATTGTGGACCTTTGATCACTCATTCAGTTTGAATGTCTTTAGTCTTGACTGAATTGTTTCCCTTATATGTAAAATGTGGACATAATGTCTGTAGTGTTGCCTCATAGGCTCCAGTGAAAGCTGCAGAATGAGCTTGTCTCTAAAGTTATTTGTCCTTCTGTCATTCTCCAGGTTTTGAAATGATGGCGGACAACCGTGACTGAGGACCTAACCCAGAAGCAAAAGAAAAAAAAAGAAAATAAGAAGAAGGGTAGCCTGAATAATACTTCTTACATGGATCTACTTCACACTTGATCAAACTCAAAGCTGTGTTGCTGTTGAGCACAAGACGAGCAACAGCCGTGGACCAAAGGTGGGAAAATTCTACGAGGCGTTAAAGACTTTCTTAAGTAAAAGTTTTTCCTTTCGTATTCACGGACCTGTGTGGACTTACGTGGACGTGATAAAGAAATGGTGGAATAGTAGTTCGGGCCTGACACCTGGTTTCTGCGTCTCATTATTGTGTGGAGTACAGAGGGCCAGTAGCCGACCTATTGGCTCCTGGTGGACGGACCGTTGCGGCACAGAGCTGATGCCAAGGCCAGGAGGAGTCAGCCATGATGTTTTTATAACCTGATGAACAACAGAGGTAGGACATATATGTTTTTAATACAATGATCTTTTAAACATATTTTCATCCTCAATATTTCTTCAATATTTTCTCAATATAATGGTTTACAACTTGAATACCATTATTGTATCCATCACTTCGTTCATGTGCATACATGGTTTCACCGAATGAAAGGCTTAATCAGCTTTAAATGTAACCTTTATTATTAAGTAGAAAGTAATTTAGAATTTATTATCATGTGTGTTTAAATTAAGTCTGCCTGCTCCAGTAATATTTAGTCATTTGAGGTGCGATCAAGTCATTTATATTGCATTTTTTAAACAAATACTTGATTATTATCATAAACACATTTCATATTTTTTATTACAAATATATCAAATCATTGTTGTCTGTTCAGCCAATCAAGTCAATATCTGTACAGTTATTTATTGCACAAATATATTATATTATATTTTATTATATTATATTATATTATATTATATTATATTATATTTTTTTCCATGCTGTAAAATTACTCTTAGGTATTCAGATTTGAGTAATAAATGCATTACAGCCTTATCAGGTGAGGTTTGCGGTGTGTGTGTCTGTGTGCACATGTTTGTATGGTCATGCTTGAGAGGGTGATTTTCAGCACAGTGAGCCATGTTTTTTTTTTTTTCAACTTCAAACTTTGAAAACAAACTGAAAAAAAAACAACTATACAGCAACCTTCCTGAGGGGCCTGTGGGGCTCAGGAGATCCGTGTTATTGCCTTCAGCTACAGTTGCAGATAGCAGGAGATGGTTCGCTGAGACTGAATGACTGGCTGATTAAAAAAAAAAGAAAAAAAGAAAGGCGTTTATGCAGAGCTATTCTAAGAAGTTTTATGAAAAACTGCTTAGTCATCACTGTTGGAGGAAGTGACTGCCTCAAAATGCTGCCCATATGGTCTTCAGGTTTAGCTGCTGTACTTGGAAGGATGGAAAACTGCGATTATTATCCACTTTCATAAAAAGTTGAAGAATGTCTGTGACATTATAAAGCGACTCGTGGCCTTTTCCTCCATCACTTTGCTGCGCCCCAGATTAATAATCCTCATTATGAACGTAGCTAATTAGCTCCTTACACTCGGTGAAGTTTAGTGATAGCAGCTCGGTCTGTTGTTTGAGTGCAAAGATCATATTTACTAAGGAACAAAATATATAACTAATTGTTCCCAGCCATGTCTTTTAAACTGAACCTCTTTGATGATTTTGCTTTGCAGACACTGCAGACCATGGCTCCACTATAACAGTGGTTGTAACGTTGATTAACACCAGTCATGTAAACATGTCTAATTACAGCATTTCTGTTGTTGCATGCATTCGTGTTTTTTGAAGATTTATGGTACGAAAGGAAATGCAAATAATATACATTCGTTTGCGGTCGTTATCCAAGTGTGTGTGCACAGAGCTGCAGTGGTTTGTGCTTGTAGCTGTGTGACTCTTTTACTGTGTTTGTTAAAATAATATATGTGTCCAACTGTTTATTCAAAGCGAGCAAGATTTAGTGTTCATTGAGTTATGCTGTGCCATATATGCAAAAAAGGACTTTTGTGTTTGTACGTGTCAAACTGCCTTCTCAACAGTTTTTCACTGGGGACATTTTCTGCCTGAGTAGAAGAAAACGGTGAAAAGTGTCCTCAGTAATGTGTCTGTGTTATCCAAATAACTGGGTTGTTGTTTGTGGAGGGAGATTTTTGAGCTTTTACAAATGTCCCTTTTCAGTGCTTTGAAACAAAGAACACGCATTTTAACCCACACCCCACATTTTAAGTGGGGCTGGTGGCAGAAGTCTTGGAGGAGAATTTCCCAAAACCTATTGAATAAAAACTCAAACTATTTTTAAGAATAGACACCACTAGGCCTCAGTAAGTGTGTATTTGTGTGTGTGTGTGTGTGTCATTTAGATGAACTAACCCCCTTAAGGGCAAAAGCAGGGATATTCCTTGACCTACTTTTTATGTTGCATGCTGTGTATTTTAATGGATACCTGGTAGTTTAGTGTTTTTGTACAGAGCCTGAACTCATTGTATTGGATACGTATGCACAACTTGTGTGCAAATGAGAGTGGGCATATCTGTGTTTGTGTGTGTGTGTGTGTGTGTGTATGTTTTTCATTATGTGGTATGGTGGCATCGCTTGGTGATGTTATTCAGCAGGGCGGGTTGCTTTGAGCTGCTTGATGCTTTTAGCTGTGGTTTTTGTTAATATGTGCGTGTATATGTGCCCGACTTTGTCTACATATAGTGTACGTATGCATCCCTTCGACTGTGTATATATATACGTGTGCACGCTTGTGTGTGTGTGTGTGTGTGTGTGTGTGTGTGTGTGTGCGTGTTGTGGTATTGTGTGTAGTCTTTGAAGTGCTGGTACAAGTCAAACTTTGCAGATTTTTTTTTTTTTTTTTCCAGAGTTTTAGAAAACTGAGGAATGTTGAGTAGAGACAATTTAGTCGGGCCCACAAACAAGTTTGACTCTCATGCTACGCACTTACACACACTCACACACACACACACACACACACACACACACACATAGCTAAGACATGTCAGGAGTTTATTTCTGCTCCACAAATGAGTTTCCCTCCTCTGAGACAAAGAACCTCCATGTGTTTTCTCTTGTTGACTGTCAGTAGGTCTTTTCCTCTTTTTTTTTCTTCTTCTTTTTTTTCTGTGTCATCCTCTCACCACGAGTCTTCCTCACACACACACAGCAAAAGTCACATTAGAACCCAGTTCACCGGAAAAATGCATGGGCCTAAGTATGTAAGCTACCTGTTGACCCATTTGCACAATATGGGTCAACAGGTTGCTCATTGTGTGTCTGATGAGCTCATCTTCTCAGAGCCTTGCAGCAGGATGTTTCACTTTTTAGTTCCCACATGCAGGGTTTTGTGTCGGTGCGCGAGGGACAGCAACAAATAACCATTCATTGTTCCGTAAGCAGTGGTATTAAACCCCTGGCCCCCGTCCTCCACCCACCCACAGACACACTCCAGGTTTTTCTCCTTGTCTCCCAAACCCCAAACAACAATTCACTCTAATTAATTCAATTTAAGGCTTATTAATTATGCAGACAAAGATTAATAAGAGAGGTGGTCGCCAGCTGTCCCGGCAATTAATGTCTTAACAAGCTGGTGCGATGATGATGGACTCGTTTAAAGGGCACAGAATCCATCACAGATCAAAGTGTCAGGTGAGTGTATCTGATTCTCTGTATGAGTCTCTGTGTGGAGTGTGTGGCTTTTCACGTTCCTTTATAAACATCATTTGTGACTAGTGTGAAATTAGGCAGCAGATTTTGTTTCACCGCCAGTGTTTTGTTTTGCTTTGGCTCCAAATATATCGATGATCCATCCAGATATATCAACTACCAACCTCCAAACCTTTTCCCACGTGTGTACAGCAAACAGATGTAAAGCTTCCAGGAGTCACTCACTTTGCAAAAAAAAAAAAAGACACACGTAACTCCAGACGTTCATTGCCTCATGCAGCCTAAGAGGATAGATTAGTGTGCGTGCGCATTAAGAGTGCATGCACTTTGTGCTACCTTGGTGGCAACTTGTTTCACCATCTCTGAACAGATTATGAAGAATGTGTAAAGCTTTGGGACTCAGCTGTCCACACCAGACCTAAAAGCAGCACAAGAACACACTCAGCAACCTTTGGTGGAATAATTTGACAAAAAGTGCCTTTATGACAAAAAAAAAAAAAAACAGATATGGAGAGACATAAATGCTGTCAGTACATAAGTACATCATGATTCTTACTAATGCTTCAGTTTAAGTAAATAAATGGTACGTATTTCCTTAAAAATGTTGCTTGCATTGATATTATTTATAGGCGACAATTATTATCCTGTTAATAAGAGCGAGCTGCTACAACATAAGAACTTCATTAACACAATTTGAAAGATGCAAAAAAATCGTATCGACAAATCGTTATCGACAAATGTCGAGATCATTTTTTTGTCAGCTTCACACACCCCTAATGCAGTGCATCATATTAATCACTATCAATATCACTACCACTATATGGTGTTTATCACACTGTGTCACATGTTTATATCTGTCTATAGTGGGAAGAAAAGCTTCAGAATCGACTTTCCACTCAGTGTTGAGGAGTTTACCGTGGTAGTCAAATAACGACTTTACTCTGTCGCGTTTTTATCCCCTGAATCATTGCAAAAGTCACGACGAATGACTTCACCTTGGTCCACGTATGCTCTCCTAAATCCCAAAGCCATGCCCAGTACCGTTAACTGGAGCTCATTCTCACCCCAGCTCTGCCCCCCCCCCCCCCCTCCGAGTCTGCAAGCCCCTTAAACCTTTCAAATCTGGCAGCCACATAAGGGCCAGACTGGCCTAACATTTAGAGGGAACACTCAGCAGAGTGCTGGGCTGACTGTGTCCTCACAACACAGTGGGTGATTGGTAATCTGTCATTGTAATGTTGCATTAATGCTGCAGGTATTAGCCTCCAGCTTACATTACGTCTTATAGCATATGCGCTGTATTGATTAGGCTAAGGTCATTTTCTTTTTAGATGAAATAAATTAGTGCCAGCAAAATTGCGCATTACCCCATAATTCATTTCCGGACTCGTAGTGAATAAAACAAAGGCGCTTGGGGGAAAAAAAAAAGAAGAAAAAAAGTTCAAATGGGAAAAACTAAAAAAAATATTGACTTGTTTTAGAGCGAGAGAGAAAGATTCAGTTGTGGGAAATAAATCAGATTTTAAGCCTGAGGATTATGTACATTTGATACTTAAGAGAAAATGTTTTATTGAGACTTTTAAACACCTTTGAAGTTCACTTTCTCTTCCACCTTTTACTTTGCTGCGTCTGTAGGGACGAGCATAGAGAGCCTTTTCTGACTGGCATGTGTTCGCCGCTTTGTGTATTCATTTTCCACCTCTGGTTTCGATGGTGGCTTTCATGATGGCTTCTTTTTTCTTTTCCTTTTTTCCAGTCCAGCTTTCCTGGAGGGAAAAACAAAAATCGAACTAATCAGATCACGAACGGTAACCAGGCAAAACGGGGGGTAATGAACCCAGCCTAGTTTTCATAGCTTCTACCTGTCTGTCAGTTTTCTCTGTCTGTGTTCATAGTAGAGTTAGGGTTGGAATCCAATAATCAGATTGGGACCACGTAGCTAAACAGGAGACCAAACCCCGACTAGTGATCCAGTATTTCAATGTGATTATACCACAGGATTACATGTGTTGTGTGTAAATCTATGGACCTGTCTGAGCATAGAGGTGAGAGTCTGTCCATATGTGTTTGGGTCTATCTATAAATGAGACTCCAACACAAGTAATACTGATAATAATGATAACAACAACAAACAAGGTAGTTGTAGAACCACAATTAGCACTCACACACCCTAATTTACTCGAGGCATGTGAAGTAACTGACACGCCTCTTGAAAATCTCTCCCCATTTATCTGCATACGTTTGCCTCTGTGCATGCTTATTCCTGCTCTCTACGCCTGCAATGTGTCACCACTTGTTCTCACAATAGCCCCAATGCTGCACCCATTTGCAAATTTACCTGTTAATGATGTTTGCTTGTGTGTTAGATTGTTTGTGTGCATGCAGCTCGCATGTGTGCCTCCGCCTGGGTGCGCGCAGATGTGGGTGTGTGAGTCTTTGTTCACGACAACAGTGTTGTAGCCAAGTGAACAAGTGTTAACAAGCTCTGTGCAGACTGTATTTATTTAATCCATATGCTGGTGGACTATACAGCTGTGTGCTGCTGCTGGTATGTCTGGAAGGAAAAATCACTCTCCAGTCACAGCCTTGCCTGAGGTACATAAATTGTTGCCGAGTCAGCTTGAACGTTCCTCTCATGTAGAGAAAAACTCGGCTTTCTTTTAGCGTAAAGGAGCGTGTTGCTACCAAGTGTTAGTCATAGGGGGGACATGCTCCTATTTGCAGTACTTAAGGATGTTATCACTATGTAATCTTGTATCCTGACATCGTAGGAAGAGTTCCAGTCATACATTGGATTGGATTTTATGGGTTTTCTTCACGTCGTAAGAAATGTCAGAATCTATGCAGATTCGTGTGAGCCAGCGAGCAAGTGCAACAAAGACAGACGGAGGCTCAGTCTGCTGCTGATAGTGCTGCTGCCAGTTCGGCAGGACCAGCTCTGCGGCGCAAGATGGCAGAGCTGCTCGGAGCTGACCGGCTAGTGGCTAGCAGTGGTGCTGCATCCAGCCCAAACAGCTATAAAGCAGCCAGGCTGCCTGGCAACAGCAGAACACCTTGCCTGAACAATAAAATCAGAGTAGCTGGGGGCTGACAGATAGTTCCAACTCGTAATTTTTTCAGGTCCAAAGCCAAAAACAAGTGAGTCAGACACCGTGCAGCAGTTTCACAGTACACTGGTGTTTGTTTGACTGCGTTGCCAATGTTAGAGCAGAGGGAGTGTGTTGGTCTGTGAATCAATGGGGGCACAAAATTGTCATCAGAGATACACAAGAAGAAGTGAGCATCACCAGCAAGACGAAGAGAGGTGTCGAAATGAGTGTTTCTTTAAAAAAATATGCTGCGTTTTGTTTGTCCAGTAAAACATCATTTCTTGGTGTCATCGTCGCTAATGCTGGGCTTTCTTTTGCAATGCACAGCAATGATTGCAACTGGGGTGAAAACATGTTTGATTGTTTCCTTTAGTTTCTGGCAGCAACAGTATCAGCTAATGATATTTGCTGGTGTTACATCACAATAGCAAAATAGAGCAATTCAAAAAGAAAGTATTTGAAACGCTAACTTTTGTATACTGGAAGCAGTCCTGTGTTGAATAGTACATGTCCTTTCTTATCCTCTCTGGGACATGACTCAGTGTTTCTCCCTTTTTTTTTGCATTATGTTCGACTGAAGTCACTTATTTTGTCTTAACGAATCATCGCCGAGAAACTCGACCTGGAAACTCGGATGTTTTTGACTCCTGCTACTTTGAGCGTTTCAGATTCACTCGACTGAAATAACAAACGGTGTTGAATTCGACTCCTGAATCCTTTCAGATCCAATTGCCTGTAATACAGCATGAGATGTTTCATATTGTTAAGAATCTTTGAAGACGTGTTTTGACCACGAGAGGTAAAAAGGGAGAACGAGACGTTGTCAGGGAAGTAGATTTTAATACAGTACCTCCCAAAGCATAGAACTACTTTCAGAATGAGAGAAGGGAGAGGGGCTGTATGACTGAATGTATCAGATCAATGCTACGGTGTTCTCACAGCAGACGTAATAATGAGCTGTCTGCTTTGTTTAATGAAGATCTGTTAAAGTTTGCTGTGAGTTTCTGCTTCAGAACTGCTGCTGCTTCAGTCATCTTTTAGAGAAATTTGATGTGACATTTTGCATTTTGTGTCGTTTCTTGCCTCAAATGTTTTATTATTTGGGCTAGTGCAGGTTTTTGAAATCTGAATGGGGGTGATAGCAGCAGTCAATCATGTTGAGGTGGTGGTCCGCCCCTCTGAATGAATGGTAGGGGAAACATTGAATATGCACGACTCTAGGCTCACCAAAGGAATGGAGGATATGTCATATACAGATTCAGGGGCGTGGGGGCGATATGTCAACTCATCTTACTTTTGGTCAGAATAGCCAATCACTTGCAGATCCCCCCCCCAGATCTAAAATACATGCAGTACCTGGACTAGTAGATGTGAGATTATTTACAAATATGATTTGTCTTGGCCACATTTATTCCGCTGCGGCTGTAAAGAGCAATCTGAGCCCAGCAATCATGTGTTAATGGGTAAAACCATTTTCTGAGTCCATATAAATCAAGCTTTTATATTATCAATTACACTAGCCAGTATAACGTCTAAGGAGCTCTATTCTGTGGTCCTGAAGAGTTCCAGCTTTCCGCAGTCATCTGCCCCAGCTGCTTAACGCAGTAGATTTACAGCCTCCTCCGTTGGAATAGTAAGTTGAATATCTACTTTTAGGCTGGGGAAAATAACTAACCTCTCTAATGGATAAGTGCCCTAGAATGCTTAATGCTGAGCCTCAGCGTGTGTGTATATGTACGTGGTAATCTCCATGGCAGGTTCCTTTAGTGCCATTAGTGCACTACTGAACAAGGCAGCAATTCATTCAGCAGGTTTAACTGTCCAGCATGTGTGTGTGTGTGTGTGTGTGTGTGTGTGTTTATGTTGTGTGTGTGTGTGGCTGTGTGGCAGGTTTCTAGGTGCAGAGTGTGTGTGTTGTTTTTAGAGAATTGTTTCCGTGTGCCTGTCTGCACCATATGGCCCGATGTGGAAAAAGGCCCCTTTAGGGGACCGTTTGTATGGGAATATGTATAAGTGTCGGTGTGTGTGTGTGTGTGTGTGTGTGTGTGTGTGTGTGTGTGTGTGTGTGAGAGAGAGAGAGAAAAAAGAGAGAGATTATGTGTATTTGTATGTATGAATGTGTGTACAGCGGTCTGGTCGGCCCAGGGTGAAGCTGTAAAAACAAAAACGTCTTGAGAAGCTGAGGAAAAAAAAGAGACAACGTTGGAGCGGTGATGTCAAATACAGCACAGTCCTCATGCTCACACACGGATACACACCCAAACACACACAAGCACCATCACTGTCCTGCAGTTCTTTCTTTTTTATCTTATCTCATATCATATCAGTGTTTTTTTTTTCCCCATTTTGTTATTTCCTTGTCTGTCTTGGTGTCTTGATTTGTGTTCGCTCTAATTAGTGAGTCTAATGTGTTACTCCAGTGAACACTCTCTATTCCTATTTCAATAATTACTTTCACTTGAAATCATAATAATCAGACTAATCACTTCAATTTTCCACCACTAATCTCTTTCTTTGCTCTTCTTGTTTATTTATTTGTTTGTTTTGTTTGGAGCTTGTCGTTTGTTTTGTCTAATTGGTGTAAACCTCAGGGCTGTGGTGATTACTTCTGAGGTTAACGAGCTTCTGCTAACAATCACTCTGTCTCACACACACACACACACCGACACATTCACAGCCTCACACTTATGCAAGGATGTACACTCACGTACTCTGCATTAAGTATTTATATGCAGAGTACACAGAAGTAAGCATGCACTTACAAACACGTTCATGCAAGGGTGTTACACACATATACACACACACACACTCATGAGACATGCACACGATCACACACATGCGCACATTTGCAGGCCGTGCGTGCGTTTAGTTAAAGGAGCATTTGCGGGGAATGATATGATCATTAGTTGTGGCATTTTCATAGATAATGTGTTCCTGTCCTTCTCTGTAACAAGCAGAGAAATGAACGTCCGCATCTTCATTCCGAGCAACGCAGCGTTTTCAAATCGTGGAGGAATAGAGGGCCCGATTCAAAGAATGTTAGAAAAGAGCAAGTGTTAAGAGTCTTTACCCATTTTTAAAAGCAAAATTCCTCGTTGGCTCATTAAACCACTCACAAAATCACAAAGGAATCCTGATCTACATTTTGCAGCTGCATGGAAAGTAAAACCAGCTAAGACAAGGAGATGTTAGGTGTCAGCAGCGTACTTCTAATGAAATGCTTACCGATCGTTAAACAGTGTCTGAAACACACACACACACACACCTTCCTACCACTACTACTTCTGTTACTTTTTGAACAAACACGTGCAACACGATCGTCTGCCAGAAACGACTTTCCGAACGTTACTGGCAGCTGAGACTCATGGTTACTGTGTCACCATCCCCAACCGATGGAGAACAAAATATATATTCCTCAGGGACAAACTCTCGGCCGTGACGTAAGTCGTCAGGATTATGAAATTATCCAGGGTACTTCTGTGTTTCTGTGTTGGGGAATTTTGATGACATCTTTAATGAAAAAAAAATTCGGAATTCAGGTCGGGAAAGAGAGCAGTCTTAAGATATGTTTCAAAATTGGACAATCTTTATGGTGATGCAAACCTAAAGAGAGGGACAGTCTTTATACAAAGGACATTAATGTGATTTGAGAAAAATCAACCTGTCATCCTCTTTGAATATTGCGTCATCATTTAAATGTCATAATCTGTCTGCATTCCCTTACATTCAACAACAGATTAAAGATTAAAGATGCTAAATCGCATAGGTGGCTGTACTGAGTCTCGACTGCAGTATTTTGCCACTTCTCCTGGTGTGAACTCTGCTTTAATCTCCCTCTCTCTCTCTCTCTCTCTCTCTCTCTCTCTCTCGCTCTCGCTCTCGTTCTCTCTCTCTGGTATCTTGATATGGTCTGTGTTCTGCTGTGACTTATAAACATTTACATTTCTGCTTTCAAGTGCTGTTTATATATGGCTCTTATCTGCTATCTAACACACACACACACACACACTTTAAGACAGGGACAGTCGGTGAATCAAACCTTCAGTCGTCCTGACAGCAACCCTGTTGCTATGTCCATAATAGGAGAGGAGGAGAGGGAAAGAAGAAGGCAGTAAGAGAAAAGAGTGCCACATAGACAGAAGGAGGGGGGAGGCAGATTATTTGCCACCAGAGTGTTTTGTGGTGAGGTGAGGCGTGGAACTTTGGTGACTTTAGCTCGCAGGCATTTTGTGATACTCCAATGATCCCCTGTACAGAGCAGTACCCCTGGGACTTGTGGGGATTCAGTGTCTTGCTCAAGGACACTTTGGCAGGAAGGATTCTTACAGTCACAGGGGAGATAACTTGGCCTTGTGGTTGACAGATGCTTTAGTCACTCTGCCACCCTACCCTGCTACCCTTAGCTTATGTCCTATATTGATAAACCTATACCTCTGGGCTCAGTGGCTCCGCCCTCTTCTTTCCTCTGCAGGGAAGGACAAAAAAAGTAAAGATTAAATGCCATAATATTTACCACCCATGCTAGCGGAGCAACATCATCGTGAGGCTGTGCTTTGAGCTGAATGCCAGCATGCAGACCTGCTCACGACAACAACGCAAACATGCTGATGTGGAATTACTTTCGTCCATCACCTTCACCATCTCAGTTTCTTGGGATGATACAATGTGTTCATTATCAATACACATCATAACACAAAGTTCAGTTGATGATGCGAGGATAATCATTAGTTTTACTGGTATTTGGTCCAAAGTACTGTACGAATTGAAAATTTGAGCAAATGATAGTCATCACACACTCTTCAGGTTGGAAAGCGCTGTTTAAAAGGACCAGACCGATACCAGGTTCAGGGTCCAGCTCCCGGGATTCCATGGAGTAGATCACTGAGATCCAGAAGTGCTTCTCACAACCAATCCTGACCTCTGATGCAAGAGAAAAAGAGATCAGAGTATCAGATCAGACAGGACTACGTTTTGAGGATCACTTAATGCTACATTGCCCGATAGCTAGAAATCAACAACGTATTTGCTCTTAACTCAGTTTGACAGTGCAAATAAATTTTCCTCTGGGTAGTTGAACTAATTGCTGCTGGGAGATGTGCCATGAATGACAGGATGATCATCAGAAGGAGGTCCATGGAGAAGGAGAGAGATTGATAGAAAATCTTGTTGCAGTGAAATTATGGTGGCACAGAGGGCTTAAAAATCACAATTCTTTTTTGTTGTTTTAATACCATACTTACATTGGCAATACAAAGGTGTTTCCAATGCCAATAAAGCCCGCCTGAATTTTTAATCTGAATTTAAATGCATTGAGAGACAGAAAGAGAGAGACAGAGAGGGAGAGGGGAAGATAGAGAGAGAGAGAGAGAGAGAGAGAGAGGAAATGACACATAGGTGGAAAGAATCTCACCCCTGCTTCTGTCTCACACTGGCTTTCTCTTCCTTCATCTCTGGCACTTTGTACACCATGACGCGCACAACCACACATGCACACGATAATTGAACAGTATACTGAACACTTGTCATCCATTTATCTGTCCAAAGAAGTGTGTGAGCACGTGTGCTTGCTCCGTAGATTCTTATCACACTGTTTGACTCAGAGCTGCTTTTAAGGCAATGAATTCACATCTCAACCTCCTTCTGTCTCCCCCGTCTCTTCCCTTTCGGGCTGTCTTCCTAAATCTCTCCCAGTCTCTTCTTGTATGTTAATCTCTCTCTCTCGCTCTCCCTCTCTGTCTCTGTCCGTCTCCCTGTCTTCCTCTAAAGTCAAAGAACGTTTTGGCCATTTTAATTGCCAAAGACAGCAACTGTCGCTAATCGATGATTTCCTGTCAGTCATAAAATGAAACAGTATTAAGTAAGGCTGAGCGATGTGACTTCAAATTCATATCACAGTTATTTCAAACTTTTACCTCGATTACAATCAATTGATAAATTAGGTATTTAATATGCTTTTAAAACACTGTGCATACAAAATTTACAGTGAACCCCAACAATCACAGATTTCAGATTTTATTGAATGTCTCACCCTAACACTACATTTTACACCTGGATCATAGTTTTAAGGACAGAACACATTTAGTGTTGACAAAAAAAAGGTCAATTTATGTAGCGTTAGAGATTCTTCATTATTTATAGGGGTGTGGGGTGGGGTTGCAGAATGGGTGAGGCGACATGTTTTATTTAAAATTTTGGCACAGGACACGAACGCACAACTTCAAATGGTTGTATTATCTAATTGTTTTAAATCTGCTATTCATAATACCTGATTTACCGCTATCATCCCATCACCATTATTTTTAACTGATATGACATCAGATTGAAGCGAAGCTCATTTTATTAAACTGACTCTAAAATGCACTGGATGTGTATCATTTACAGAAAACCTCCAGGATGCTGTTTGAGCTCATGTCAAAAGTTAACACAGCAGCAGGGAGCGCCGTGCTAAAGCTTTGGGTCAGCCTTGTGGGTCTTGCAGGCTACCACTGCTTCGGCCCTGAGGCCCTGTTTACACGATAACGGTTTTGCTGAAACGGTTAAAGTTTTTCCTTTGAGCTTTAAAAAAGTTCTGCATTCACACGACAACGTTTTGGAAAAGATCCTCATCCACAGGGATCTGCAAAAATGATTAAAAACACTGTAGTATGCATGCCAGGGCAATAGTTGGCAGTGTAACCTTTCAAAATCAACACCACACGATTAGATCACAGTTGTGCTGCAGCAAATCTACGTCGTAGGAGGGTTGATAAACTCAACCGTCTGCAGCACAAACAAAACCTGATAGTCCGACATTGTTTTATTGTGTTGCTCAGTCCATAGGGTTCTATCTGTGTGCAAATAAGACCGGATCCAAAATAGGCGTGAGTGAAGCAGGGCAGGGTTGTCATCTTTTTCCCGTCAACACAGTGACGTGTCGGTGGCATTTTCAAAAAGATTACACTCTCAAAACCATTTTCAAAAGTTTCAGAAAAGGCATAAATGAACGACCAAACCGCAACAAAAGTGTATTCGTTTTTAGGGTAAAACCGTTGTCATTTGAACAGCCCCTGAATGCCTTGAGCTCATCCTCACATATTTCTGGTCCTCTGAGCTGGTAGTTAATGTAACATAGCAAGACTAAACATGTTTTTGATTAATTGCCCAGCCCTACTGTGAAATATAAATCATACTCAGGACTTTGGGATGCATAGCTTTGAGATGCTGAAATCCACCAAGATCATTGATGACTGGAGTCTGTACTGAGTCTTGACTGCAGTCTTTTGGTAGTTCTCCTGGTCTGAACTCTGCTTCAGTCTCTGACTTGTAAACATTTACATTTCTGCTTTCAGGTGCTTTAAAAGAAAAGAAAATGATTATCTATTTCTTACTTTACTCATTTTTTCCCCCCTTATCCAAGTTAATTGACTGTATTTATTCATTATTTCTGGATATTTTTCTCTCACTCTGTATCTCTCCACCCATCTTTCCCATTGATACATGTTCTTTGTTTTCTTTGTGGAGATTATGCTTGTGTAAATTTGTTCTCAGAAACATGTAGAGGTGCAGGTTTGACAGGCTGAAAAATAATAACTTGGCCTAAAAGAACAGGAGGGGTTCATATTCTCCCACATTTTTTACAGTATGTCTTGCGTTGGACAGTTTTGGTGGAAGTTTTGGAGATGGAGACTTTCCCCAATCCGTTGTAGACATAAAATGCCTGCAGGTCAGCTGCCAGACAGCTTAGATTTTCTTTTCATTGTAAAAACAGAAAAAAAGACAAACAATTCTGTTTTGTCAAGCATTGGCTGAGTTTATAGTTTTGCCTATAAGTCATCTGATTGGTTGGCAGGCAGACTCAACTAATACATCATGGGATTACCAGTGGACAGCTAATAATCATGACTGCTTTCATTGTTGAGCAATGGACTAATGGACTAACATGGCAAAAAAAACAATGTACCTACCTTATTACCTAACAGTTGATCTTGTCCACTAATCGGAGGGTAAGAAACCTTGCCCCGTCTGCCCAATTCAAAGACATTTTCTGTGATCTTCTTCTTTGAGTTAGCCGACAACTGCTACTGGGTTTGAGTCACGTGCATGATGCGTCGTCAACAACGTCACAGCCACCTCGCCTGTGATTTGGCGCTGTTACTACCTCCGTTTCCGTCTCAGAGGCTGGACAAGGCAGACCCCCATTACGCCATCATTGCATTTATACAGAACGTTGGGGTCGAATAAAGGTGCACCTTGAAAAGGCAGTGTAAATGGAGCTAGTGTCTCTCCGATGCTGTTTGGCAGACACAAGGTGTCGGGAGAGCTGCAAGCCGAGCTGCCATGCACACTGGCTCAGCTTTGGTCCTCTGATAACTGAAGATCCAGATGTCCACCTACTAAAAGCCTTCATTCAGTTCAAAGACAACATTAGTTAAAACAACCAATATTCAAAAAGTGACAGTTATAAGACTTAAAACAGAAAGCGGCAGGCAGGAAATGTCTTTATATCTGGCCATCAGTTTTCACGAAGTAGATGCCTTTGAATTGCTCTGTCTACCTGTGATGGGCTGATTCTCATCAGAGTGCCCGCTACAGTCAAGTAAGACGAAGGTGGGGTAGGGAGTCCACTTGTTTGTCACCACCCTACCAACACAGACTCTTATTTTGCTTTCACTTGGTGAGGCTGTCTTTCATTACTGTAAGGCAAGGGTGGCTTTCCCAGCCGGTATAATTTCACTTCACCACATGTAATCAACAAGGGATGAATGATGACCGGTTGATACAGCGATTCAACAAATAGACAGCCTCCCTAAAACGAGAGTGCAATGGGACAAAGCTGCAGAATTACATCATTGTGATTGATAGAAAACAAAGGAAATCACTCAACTCAGCTATAGGACAACAGTACTGTACAGTGTACTTGCTTTTCCTGTATCATGGCAGTGGTTTTCTCAATTTTCTGTTAGACAAAAGGTTCTCATATTCTACAGTAACAACCTAACTGGTCATGTAAATAAGGACAATGGAAATAAAATAACAATGAATGTATATAACAGTTTGTAAACATGTAATCAATCAGTCTCCGTTTGTAATTGCTCACAATCACAGTGAAAGTACAGCATTTTTCAACTCAATCAAATTACACTGTTTCCGAAGCCGAAACTGCTGTCAGTAAAATAATATGAATGAATAATAACCCATGAATGGTGAGATCTGTGCACAAGCTGGTTCAGGGTGTCAGTAGCAACAAAGGATGGAGGCACATTTGCTCACAGTCCACTCTGAATGGCGTTGGGAAGCTTTATGGTTCGATGTCTGGAGTCTCAACCACTGGTGGCTCTATTGCATCTGTGGTGTCATGGATTGCTTTACATTTGGAATTGGCCACTGCAAAATGCAATTCAAAATTGCAAGACCGTATTGCACATTGAATTGCCAATTGTAAAATGCATATGCATTTGAATAAAGAGGCCAAAAACCTCTATATTTGTACCACATTGAAGCCCTTGTGTTTCGGACATTTTTCAATACGTCGCTTGTGGTTTGGCCTCTGGGCTATCAAACACTTTCTAACATGCAGAAGACACTTTTAGCTCTCAATCGGATTTAAAAATTGAACTTGGATAAAAAAGGAAAAAAAGTCTTAGCAGCATTTCACATTTCACAGCTTATTTTTGGCATTCATCAGCGGCATAGATCAGAGAGAGATTAGAAATACAAAAACAAAAAGATGAAAAGAAGGAAGAGGCAGAGGGAGGGGCGGAGTATAAGCAAGAGATGAAAGGATTTAGGGTGTAGTTTGATAGGTTTAAGCACTAAACTCCTTGTGTTTGTGCGCGTCCATGCTTGCCTTTGTGTGTATGTGGATTTTTTTAAGGGTGTACCAGCAGTAACATGGGTGTGAGAACTAAAGATTACATACCTTTGCTCGTATGACTGATCCACACCTGAATCTTTGACCTACTTAAAGTGTCCTGATCTAGTTGAGTTCGGGTGATTTAACCTCTGCATGCCCTAAAAGATGCTGGTAAGTTCTGACAGAGGAAGTAGGATAGGGTGTGTAAAGCTTCCTCATTATTTTAAGGCCTGGCAAGTGATATACTGACATTGTCTATGTCATCCTCAGAAAAAAGGCCTCCCTAGGTGAGATCAAGAATTGTTCCAATTCAAAATCATGAGTACAGAATTGTCCCGTCGTCGTCCATTGGCTTTCTTTTCCAGGCTTATCTTAGGACATATTCAGCTGACAGACATGGCATGTTACTGTTATCCTCCTTACTCTATGACACAGGTAAAGTAAATGTGCAGGAATATTGACAGAAATGCACAATGGCAATCCTTCAGCAGAAAAAAAAAGTTGTGTCATTCTGCAAGTCATCTTTTGGTCACTCTTTCAGCAGGATCATTTCAGCAGATGGTCCAGCTACATGCAAACACTCACTCAGCTGTGCTCCTTTAATGATATCAGTATCTGCATGCAACACCAGTTATCCTGCAAGATAAATTGCGGATATTGCTTGTATTTGACAAGTCAGTTGTAATTCTGTGTCTTCCCTCTGCTCAGACTATGGTAAAAAACAAGCTAACCTATGTCAAAGTGAAATCCCACAGCAGGTGTTTACGACGGGCCCTGCAGATGGCATGCCAATGATTAAAGGCTGATAACATTCTGTCGATATTTCGGAATACCCTTGTCAGGACACCACCACCGGAATAATGGCCAACTTCATCCAGCTCCTATGTCCTCCATAAAACCATCCACAGCACCTTGAGACAGATAATCACAGGTGATCGATTTCAGTTTTTCATGTTGAGAATGCAAAATTAGATCAAATGTGGTCAATAAAGGTTACCTGATGTGTATGAACAGCTTTGTAGTTTGATGTATTGGCTGCAGTGAAGTGAATCAGATGTGCTATGGCGGACTGATGGTTCTAGACCCTGGTTTGAGGGTGATTGGGAGTCCGTCGCGTAATATCTCTCAACTTGCTACTGTAGCTATTGCTATTGTCTCCGACAGTATTTATGGCATTTTAATGAAGGCAAGAGGGAGGAATATGATGGGCAGTATTAAGGTTAAGCCTGGAAGTGTTTAGGCCATTGGATATTGACGCTGAAAGTTTTTTTTTAATGATTTTATTTAATAATAAGGCTTCATGATTGAGAAGGTAATACTTTACAGCAGACTTAGTCCATTTTTAACCAACAGTTTAGCAAATGTTTTGATTACTGATACTAGCTGGTTTTCCTGGCCCATATATTGCCCCCTATATGAATTTGATCTGGCGTTTAAAACCAAAAAGCATGACAGTAACTACTTGAATAGTTAAACTATGAAAAACAATATTCATGTTATTGTTTCTTATCTTGGCCACATGTTTGCTGCAATCGTCTGTTTAGTATTTATTATTACATTGATCATATTTTTTATTTGCGAAATCAAATCTGTCATCCAGACATTTCCCCTCTTAAAAAACAGAGAGACACTGTGCTCATAACAATACAAATACAATACAGTAGAGATTAAACTTCCTAAAAAATACATAATACACTTAAACTAAACTGATTTTCAACTGTGTGTGTGTGTGTGTGTGTGTGTGTGTGTGTGTGTGTGTGTGTGTGTGTGTGTGTGTGTGTGTGTGTGTGTGTGTGTGTGTGTGTTAAAGAGCTTTTATCTCAAACATTGATGTCGCAACAATGTGCAACTTCCCCAAGCACAGGAAAGCTCTGTGCATTTGTGTGTGTGTGTGTGTGTGAGTGGAGTAAAGCTCAAAATGGGTGTGAAAAGCAAAGTGTCATTCTTTTTCAGGTAGACCTCCTTCATCACTGTACCAACAGTGACAGCAACGGCTTTAATTAGGAGACAAAATTCAATTGCTTCTAAGAGAAAGAGAAGAAGCTTTTTCTTTGAGTGTCTTTAAATTATTATTACATCCTTTATTTTCTTTACCAGGTAAAATCCTTATTGAGATAAGATATATCTTCTCCAAGAGTGACCTGGCCAAGAGAGCAGTGCAGAAACTTGAGGTGTCCATCTAAGAAATTTGACCCGCTCTTATATAAAGAATAGATAGCCTGACGTGAAAACAAAAACTTTTAAATCCGGGCCTGACATTTTAACCCCACTTATATAGTCTATGTATAACAGTGTTTACCCAATAATTTTTTTTATTCTTCTTTTTTTTTGTGGAAATACTGTATTCACCCCACAGGGGGAAATTCTTTCTCTGCATTTGACCCATCCCTGAGGAGCAGTGTGCTGCCACTACATTGCGGCGCCCAGGAGCCAATTGGGGTTCAGTATCTTGCTCAAGGATACTTCAATTTGTAGACTTGCAGGGACTGGGGATCAGAACCAGCGACCTTTTGTTCCGTGAACGACCGCTCTCACCTCCTGAGCCATCTTGCCCCTGGTGGCAAACGATTATTTTCGAACGATATTTGGCATATATAAAAAATATTTAATAGCCTCTTGTTGCCTGTACAATGGCAGGGGAAACCCTGTATAACCATAACTCAAAGTGAAATCCTCAGCTATTGCCTTTATAGCTATAACAACCTATAGAATGCATACATGGTGACTTGCTGGAGAACTCCTCTGTGTCCTCTAGGTGGTCTCTGATGGATGATAATCATTCAATTACTGGGATTTTTATTTTAGCTGTATTTGTGCGGCTCTGTTGTAACCACAATATAGTTCCTGTTGTCTTATTTGCCGCAACATCAGCAGTTTGTTTTCATCCCAGGCAACATAATCGTTACTCAGTCTTGAGAGGGTTGAAAAGGATTGTTTTAATGCAGGATGGAGTTCTGTATGTAAGTGAGGGTCTTAGAGCTAGTTGTCTACCTCTGTAGTCCCTGTGGGCAGGACAAAAGTCTCATAACCCTCTGCTGTCTGTCTGTCTGTGTGTATTTGCATGTGTGTATGTGTCTTGTCGGTTGTTATGCAGGATAGAGGAAATGAAAGCTCAGACTGAGCCCCAAGGCTTTTCGTAACTGTCTCAGTGTCCTTCTCATGCATGTGCTTGTGTCTCGCTATGTGTGTCTGGGTCTGAGCACATCTGCTCCCATAAAATTGTGCGATAAAATGCGAGTAAGTTACGAGAATGAGCGCTCATCTTCCGTCCCTGCCTTTTCCCCCATTATACTCAAGCGTGCACGCATGCAGTTGCACATGCATGTACTGCATGTGCACAGTGTAAGGAAGTTGTTTGAATCTCTGCTTTAATTGTGAAATATTGGGCAGTTCTTCCACCTCCTTCCATATTTGTTCTTTGTGTGTTCGTGTCTGTTTTTTTTAAAATTGTATACAGTTTATCACATCATGCAGGTGCTAGTGGTTATCGCTTTTATGTTCTACAATTTAATATGTTTTCAAGGTAAATAATATATAGATCCAACAGTGATTCATTTAAATGTATGGCTTTTTACGAAGTTAAAACACCATTGTTCGGTGTGCTCACATTCCTGCGACCGTGTGTGTGTGTGTGTGTGTAATTTCCTGGTTGTCCCTCTGCAACCCCCGAAGCTCTGATCACAGGAAGTTGAGAGGAAGTTGTCAGGTCCCCCTCCCCCAAGCAACAAACACACACACACACACACACACACATGCACCCAAGCGGGGGAAATGGTGGTGGCGAGCATAGGAGGGGGGTGGGTGTAGTGGACAGTGTTCAGGTGTGTCTTTCTTCATGTGGAGCTGCTACACGGACATCTCTGTCTTTCAGCCTTGGTATATTTCCCCTTCCTTGTGTTTCAGTCTCGTTTGCTTTTGATGGCGCAACTGTGAATAACCGGTAACTAACCCATTCAATATTAATGGAAAAAAACCAAACACAATATAATATGGAATACAAGAGGTGCTTTCCTGTGCGTCAGCTCGGTGAGGTTGTCTAACAAGTAATGGATGGAACACACTGTTCTGAGTATCCCTGTCAGAACTGATGGAGATAGTTACAACATTTTCATTTGTGAGAGCTGTCCAGCAGTCAGTGGTCAGACCTAGCAGGACTTTTAGTCCATCATTCTTGAGTTTTGGTTCTTGATGTGGCACAGCATAATGCCAGTCCAAGCGTATAGCGTCACGCAATTAATGCTCGACATTATTTGCCATTCTGGAGGAAATGTTTAGCACTCCATAGCTGCACAGGTTGCTTTTCAGCATGCTTCATTTCTGGGCGATGTCTGCTGAATTTGTAAACGGCGAAATCCACAGTGAAAAAAATCGCAAAAAACTCTCACACCCCCACCAGTCAAACAATGACATACGTCCCTTTGCCTGGTTTGGAGGTGTTTTTCTTTTTCTCTGACGGTTGAAACAAAGTCTGATATTCATAATTTGGGGTTGTTGGTTTTGTGGTATAGCACAATGGATGTGTTCTCTCTCTCTCTTGTTCTTATTATTATACTTTCACTCTATTATGAAATGCTTTTCAAAAGACGCCTCTTTAATACAACATTTCCAGCATTTGGAGGACACCCTTCAATTATTTATCAGACACTGCGTTTGATGTGTTTTTCAAAGTGTTCGTATTGTACATCTCTGTATACTGTGAGCATGTTTCCTTTGGTATTTAGGCCATGGTTTGATACTTTTCTTTTGTAAAATGTTTTCTTTCTGGTTTGAAGAATTGCAACACATTTCACCAGAAAAAAAAAATGTCTCATTTTATTGTTTATTTGGTTCGTTTCAATGCAGCAACATGTTTCTAACTGGACGTCAGTGTCTGAGTTTATGTCTTTATGTTTGTGTCTCTTTCTCTGTCTCTCTCTGTGTGTGTGTGTGTGTGTGTGTGTGTGTGATGTCTGCCTAGTTAATTGGGATTAAAGGAAGTTGGATAAATTCCAAATAATGTAAATGATTAGATGTAAAGGGTGGAACTAATCTTTTCATGTTGTCATAATTAAGTGTTTTTATTGTTAATTGCGATGGTGTAGAATGCAGTGAGATGTAATTGCTGATCAATCCCTACAGTAGAATTGTGTTTTATCATGCACATGTTCTGTTCGACCATTGATCTCCTGTCACACACATTCGGTCCCTAATTTAACCTTCTTTTTTTTTTTCATTCCACTTCCGCTCAGCTGTGGGCCTTACAGTGACCATGCACCAAGATATTTAGACACAACAAACAAAAACAAAAAAACACACAAGCATCGCTTTGCAACCCGACCGCTGTCTCTTCATTTTTTTTTTTTTTTTTAAACCGGGCAAATACACAAATCAATTTATGTTTGACTTCAAGGGAAATAAAAGAACGACAAAAGAGATACTAGTAAAAAAAAAAATAAATAGAATAATTATAGATTTTGGTGGTGACAAATTAGGTGTTTCTCATCAAATAGATGCTGGCCCCAATTATGGAGGTGCTATCCTGTTCCAGTAGGATCCGGCCCCAATTAAGCCACTGTGGCAACAGAGTATACTGTGTCCTTTTTTTAAATACAGATGGATAAGGACTCATAATGGAATATTTGGTTAAATACTATAGTTCAGATAGTCAGTGACTAAAGATCTGAGGGAAAGGGGCAACGTTTGAAGGCCCTGCCTTGGTTAGCAGCATTTGGTTCGTATAGATGCTTAGCATACGTCTTCAAACAGGTACAGTAGGTATGGCAATTATAACCTTTTCTTGTGGCCAGTTTGAGAATAATAAATTACACACACACACACACATACATATTCACACAAACACATGTGACATATAGCTGTTGACCACAATTGGCTCACCGCAAAGTTTGGGTGACATCATCAGTGATGGTGAGAGAGATCCATTTTTAAAGGAGCTTTCTTAGACGTGACCACACACACATGGTATGCTACATACGCACATTCACATACAGACTGAGTAGACTCTAAGGACCATAGCAGAGAGGTGTGTGTGTGTGTTTGTGCGTGTGTAAAGTTAAAATCCAGACAGTCATTCCACAGGCTAGACTACTGAGTCTTATAAACTCTTAGGTCACAAAATATTGAAATAGCAGAAGAGATAGACAGTCGGTGTCTGTGAGTGTCGTCGCTTTCACTATTTCGTTGAAACAGCACTAATGGATTCCAGACTCACATATGAACTCACACCTGCATATGTATACAGTGTATTTATTTGCATGGATGCATGTGTGACTGAAAGATTTGAATGCATGTGCGAATGGTTTTTTTTTAATTGTCGCAGCTTGGCTCTATGTATTTGGGTGTGTTGTAATACTGATTTATTTCAGGAGCATTAATAGTCTCATCAGGAACTGAACCAGCAATTTCTTGGCAGCACTTCCGCTATAATAATCTAACATGCACACAGTCTCTATTGTAGGCTAACCTGAGAAAATGTACCTTGTTTTAACCTGCTAACCTGCACAAATTTGACTTTGAACACTTGGACATCATATGTTCAAATCCCTTCCCTCATACAGTAACCAGTTTTTATACACCTCTGACCCACCTGTGGGCCTCGGCACAATCTTGAAAATAATGTTTCATGGACTTTTATTCCCAGGGTTTTAGTGTAACGCATTCAATTTGGCATTTTCAGATGCAAGCAGTCCATTTGTGTCGTGCTGAGTAAGTCACAGCTGGAAAAGTGGTTTTAAATCACTGGTAATATTTACTGTTTTACTCTCTTGTGTCTGTTGTAAAGGTAAAGAGTTAATTGAACTCGAAAGCAGAATTTCAGCTTTATCAATTCGTAGACCAGTTAGGAGAATCTCCCTGTAGTGAAGGGAGAGACACTCTTGCTTCTGCAAGTAGATTTATGTGTTGTTCCTTTAACTCCCCAAAGGGGTAAATAGCCCTCCTACAGAGTCTGCGTTATGCACTCATAGCACAGTGCTTCCCAGACCCTGTGTGGTGCAGTAATACCGTGTAGATATTGGAGGTCAGACTCCTCTAATTGGCTTTTAATAAGGTTTTTGAGGTGGTGGGCTGGACTTGGATTGTGTAAATGTGTACATCTGTTCGTGCAGGATGAAAGATACGGTCATTTTCAGGGATTCTGTGTGGGTTTTGTTAAATAGGTTGTCTTTCTTTCTTTGTTTGCTTCTGAATCTGTGCCTTCTGCAGAACACTTGAGAGTCGTTTGTAGCACACCGTTGCTGCACAATAGTGTGTCTTATTTACTTTCGCTCAAGGAAAAGACTCAACACTTGTTCAGTTTTAATCATTCTGGATCTGAGCTCGCCGTTCGGCTCACTGGATCACTCTATCCTATTTTGGATCACCTCGAAAAGTGGGTAGGCATCAGGGGTACTGCTATGTAATTGCAAAAATTGTATGTATCTAGCAGGATTTTCTCTGTAGCCATGGGTGATGCCTCCTCTTCAGCGGCTCCACTGACATGTGTTGTTCCCCAAGGCTCTATCCTTGGCTCTATACGTTGTTACATAGATGATACACCGATTTATGTCCCACTAAAAACCAGTGAAGATGTCAATTTTAATCGTCTTTCATCCTGTCCACGAAGTACAGTGTTGAATGTCTCATAACCTTCTCCTGCTGAGGGAAAACAAATCTGAAATATTTCTCTTCTCTTCCCCTCAAACCCGTCTCTGTTTTACAGAAACGTTGTGGTTTGTCGTCAAATGTCAGACCTGCAGCTACAAATCTGAGGGTGATATTTTAAAGGGACCCCTCTTTCAAAAAGCAAATTACAAATGTTGTTCTTTCTTGTCTGCACCAACTGAGGAACATCTCAAAGATCAGATCTTTCCTTTCTCGGCCTGATCGTGAGAAGGTCATCCATGCCTTCACTTCCTCACGTTCAGACTGTTGCAACTCATTGACGTCAGGGCTGAGCCATGAAGTCATCTCACACCTTCAGCTAGTATGAAATGCAGCTGATTGGCCTTTAACAAATACCAGAAGACATGATCATATCAGCCCTGTTTCAGCATCTCTTCACTTTTAGAGTTGATTTAAAGATTTTGCAGATCTCTTTTAAAGCACTTCATGGTTTAGCTCCCAGCTACATTATTGAACTGCTGCTTCCCCCCATGAGCCAGGGCGCTTAGCCCAGGGCCGTCACCAGGCTCTTGACTCAAGACAGAAGGCTACCAGGCATTTACAGTTAAAGCCCCTCAGCTCTTGAACTCCTCGCCTGAGCATCTGAGGCTTGCAGAATCAATAACATCTTTCAAATTACTTCTTAAACCATATCTCTTTAAAAGGGTCTTCATTGCCAGCATTTCTTATCTGTTTTTGGTATTTATTTGTACTGTTGTTTATTTTATTGCCAACTTTTCTTATATGTTTTTACTATTTATTGTTTGTTGTTTATTGGGCTCCATCCAGATAACGTTAATCCCTGTTTTAACTGTGTAAAGCACTTTACAACTCTGTTTTTAAAAGTGCTATATAAATAAAACGTATTATTATTATTATTATTATGTCTCATATACATAGTAAGTGCCACAACACTGATTAAAACACTGAAAGAAAGTGGCAGCTTTTGCTTTTACACCAACATGTACAATAACCCCTCCCCATGGACAGATAGTAAGGGGAGCAGATGGAGACAGGTGTGTTTGTTTTTTGTTTTTTTTGTTTTTTGTTTTTTGTCTTCGTGAGAGACACCAACCTTTGTTGGAGTAGTCAGTACAGACAAGCAGCTGGAGAGTGAAGGAGCCCTCGGAGACGGGGACTCTCATAACGAGAGAAAAGTATTGAAACGTGAACCTCAGATTAAGTTTGACATTTAAGATGACATATTTTGCATGCTGTTACCCCAGAACAAATGAGTTAGGGGAGCGTGTGTTTGCATGTCAATCTATACTTGTGCGTGTGTGTGTGTGTGTGCGTGTTTGTGATTTTCTTGATCTGTGGCAGGAATGAATTCGGCCCCTGCTACACAGCAGATGTGTGTGTGTGTGTGTGTGTGTGTGTGTGTGTGTGTGTGTGAGAGAGAGAGAGAGAGAGAGAGAGAGAGAGACAGCTCTGGCATTGATTAAGGGCCTAGCAGGCAACTGAAAGCTTTTAGTCTTAAAATGGCAGGTGGACTCTGGCTCACAAGGATTTTATGTTGTGCCCCTCTCTCTCTCCTTCCTTCTGTTTCCCTCCCAACCCCCTCTCTATCTTCAATTAGACTACTGCCTCTGCAAAATCAATTCCAAGCTGTTTCCCCCCCACCCCAACAAAAAAACAGAAACTCTCCCTTTAGCCAACTTTTCCCCCCTTTATACCCTTGTTTCTGGAAGAGGCCAGGCACACCCATGCTCCCATCTAGCGCTCGAACTAAGCACCACATAGCAGCATGCACTTGTGGCTGATTCCTATTATTATCCCACTGCTCTAAATAGAATTGGTTTCACGGATAGATATGTTTTGTCTGTGCGGGTACTGAAACGGGCACATGCTTGCTTTCATTGATATTTTCTTCAGCCGCTTTCATTCACTAACATTTCACCTAAAGCTGCAAGACATTTCAGATTTTCTGCTTTCGTGGCCTTCCTTGAAGTACTAATTTGCTAACTTTTTTCCTAAAAATAAATGACTCCTCAGTGATATGACACAGCACGAAGGCTTTGACATTTGCAACAACAACAATAACAGCTGGCGTCTGCCAGGAAGTCATGTGTTTCAGGGTTCTGGCAGCAACGTCAATTATTATTCATGTGGAATAAAGAACAAGTATTGTGTCATGGTCGGCAAACCGTGGCTGAACACACACAAACTCTACATACAGTGGTTCCTTTAATGCAAAATACAATGGAAATGTCATGCTTCGTTGTGCCAACTTGTTTGACATTCACTCCGGAGCAGAAACATTTAGTTCCTGAATTGTTTAGTCCAAATTAATCTGCAGGTGATTTGATAAACATGTACCTTTTCAGCGTTTTAAGCATAAATGCAAAACATTTGGTGCTTCCAGCTTCATAAATGTGAGAATTTGATGTGTTTCCTTGTTTGACATTTTAGTCAAATAAATGTCTTTGTGGTTTTAACAACCAGTTTCAACCCATGAACATCATTCTTCAAGAAATTGTGATAGACATTTTTCTAGTTTTTTTTTGTTTTTTGTTTTTTTGCAGTGTTTAGACAAAACAGATACATAGACTAAATAAGTATTTAATTCAGAAAATAATTAAAAAACAGAATTACATCTTGACAAAATTGATATATTTCTTTACATATTTAACGTAGGATACTGTACTTATAAAAATACGAACAAGTTTTCCTAAATCGTATGCTGAAACACATGTACATGTAAAAAAGAATAAAAAAATAAACCTCTTTAGAAATGGTCAAGTCATATGAACATTAAATTGCAACTAAAATTGGTGTTTCTCTCACGTCCAATCTGTTCATAAAGGGATTGCAAGGAATTCAAAAGTCAATTTTCTCGCACATTAAAAATTGCATTAAAATCATGTGCACATCAAATCTGAGAAAGAATTGTTTTATTATATCAGTCAAAATAAACCCAGAATGGGTTCAATCAAAGAGCCGTTAATTCTAATCCTCACGTTGCTCAAGGAACAACCAGCTGGACGCCTGACCTGCTGTTTGGCTCCGTCTTGGAGTTTTGGACAAATTGGCCTCAAAATGAAGAGTCTGTTGAAAAAGCGAAATAATGGGAGGTTATTTTTTTGTCATACTTTGAAGGATAAGAGGAGGTTGTCTATTATATCCAGTTGCAGCTAATAAACGCTCGCTGTCTTTGCTGGCAAAAACTTCAACTCACTTTGGAGATTAGGAGTTTTGAGGTTTTAAAGTATACATGTTTTAGTCGTCATCCATTTCTGAGGATGCTCATTAGTATGTGGGGCTCATCTGCTCTTTGCCTCATGCCTTTTTTTTTTCTCTCTTCCTATTTCAACCTATCCATTCCCCAGGACGATCCCTTTTTTTTTCTTTATAAATGAAGAAAATATATTCTATTTCCCATCTAAAACCTTTCCTCCCTTCTGATCCCCTGGCCTCCACCTTCCCCTCCCTCAATTTACCCTTCTCATTGACAGTCCTTACCTTCTTCCTCCCTTTCTCTCCTCCTTCCTCTATTAGCAGCGCTCCTCCTCAGTGCAGCATCAATTCGCTATCTATCTTTTCCAAAAACCTACAAAACAGCATGAAACAGAGGAAGAGGAATGTTGATGAGGAGCAGGAAAACGGTGACACAGATTGAGAGAACAGTATGAACAGATAGAATGATGCATATCAAGAGAGCTGGAAAGTTTGAGAGCTCTCTGTGTACTTCCTTCTTTCAATTTACCTCTCCACTGACAGTCCTTACCTTCATTTCTCCTTCACTCCACCTAACAAGACCTTGCCTTTAGCATCATTTCTACAAATTTCACATTAATCTTGTGTTTGTAAAAGATGGAGATGACAACTACAGCTGATCCACAAAGAGGGAAAAAGCCAATCTTTTTGAATGTAGAACAAATATGCAACAATTTTGGTATCAGACCTACAGTATGTATAAGAGTGAGGTAATAATAGTGAATAAGCTTGGAATCACTGGGTGAAACTGGAACTGGAACTCTTTTTCCCAATAGTAGCGTCTAAATGCTCTCAGAATGAGAAGGATTTTCTTTGGTTTGGTATGAGTTTTATTAATTTTAGTGGTCTTCTGGCTAGATTGATTGATTGATTGCAAATTTCAGGCATTTCACTTAATCGATAATCAATTTAATCAATTTAAATATAAATAAATAGGGTTGGGCAATTAACCTAAAATAATTACAAACCAAAATTTAGAGTAAACACTGAAAGGAGCTGATATATGAAAATAATACAATGTCTGTTGTCTGGACATATTTGTGCAATGTAGAAAAAACAAAAACAAACAAACAAACAAAAAACATATAAAATTGTGAATGAGGTAAAAGTTTGAAATAATTGTAATATGAATTTGAAGTGATATCGCCAAGCCCAACTTGAAAAATTAATAATCAATGATTCCTTATCAATAAGATTGCATGTCTTTTCCTCACTTTGTTGCATTTGAACAATCATAACAGCATTACAACACTATGTATGTCATCAGTTGTGTGTGTTAATGTGAGAGTTAATTATGTAGTTCAGTACTATCAAAAAATCGCACACCATATTTATAGACATCATGTCCTTTTTCAACAATAAACAAGGCCTATTATATGATGGTGTTGAAGTTGCAATGACTGTTTATAATGTAGATTGCTGAATTGGTCAATTGATAGTGAATTAATCCCCACTACATTCATCAAGAATAATAATATTGCTCCCATGCCAGCTAAGATAAGCAATGTCACTATTTCTGATATTCTGGAGACAAACTGATAACAGTTGGGTAAAATGAAATCTTAATAATAAGACCGTGATAAAAGTTGTTTAGAAGCTGCACAGAAAAAAATAAATAAATCAACCTTCTCACGTAAAACAGTTGAATTTGTCTACAGTGGTTCCTTTAACTTGACAAGACACAAACTACCAAACGTCCCATTCCCCTCTCAGTCATCCTTCAACAGATGTCTTGGGTGTGATTATTGGCAATTTCAAACAAAAAGCCTCACTCGTGCTGTGGCTAATTGTAGTTGATGGAAATGATTAACTGACACATTTATCCTGACTATCATATTGAGGCCATTGTGGCGTATAGGGTCTAATTGTAGCTAGTAGCAGTAGTTGTTATGTGGTATGTTGTGGTGGGTTGTTACTAATTGTAGTTGATAGTAATGGTTCCAGTCTGTGTATACAGCCTGAAGCGGACAAAGGCTACACTGCGACATCGACACACACACACACACAAAACACAAATGCGTACACCGAGAAACAGAAGCGTACGGTACGGCCATTTAACACACTTCTTCTTCTTGCTCCTGGAGCATGCAGTTAGTGATGACAATATAAATAAGTGATGATTGTTGATTTTGTGCTTCACTGAAGTCATGTTTTTATCACAATGACTCACTTTTGAAGTCACCATGGAAATCCTACAGGGCAGATGGAAACACAGTCAGGTCAGTCAGAGCCTCTTGGGTCAGGATTTCAGCTTCATGCTTTACCACAACGATCTGTAGTTTTCCACTGTGTGTGTGTGTGTGTGTGTGTGATGAACTCTGACTGGGTGTGGTGAACATCAGATGAGATTTTCCTCTGCTAGACACACACAGTGAGTGCCAGGGCTGGTTTAGGCGTGGGCCATGGAGACCTAAATTGCTTTATTTTAATAGATCTTTATAAATGTTAAAATACTAGAAGGGGCCAAAGAAAGAAAATTGGGTTGAACAAAGAAAACAGACCTCTCTCTGACATTTGACTCCTCGTTTTTCTGCATTTGCGTGCTTCATTTTCTCCTCTCATCTTAATCCTCTATATTATATTTCAGGATGCTTAAAATACAGGTCTTTTAAAAAAAAAAAAAATCTTTACGGTTATCTACATGTGCTTGCTTACGATCGGCTAATTATCTGTTTTTAATTACGGCCTCTTTCTTTAGAATTCTGTGATTCTCTTGTGGATTAACTGTTTGAAATAAGCTGTCAGTAAATAGCAAACATTTATCTTCCCCACACATCATCAAACATGCATTCAGCGTATTTTACCCTCATATTGCAGGGATCTAAAAGTGATCAGTTTGTGGCGTCTACCAGGCGTCTCTCGGGTTCCGCTACACACACACACATGCATGCAAACACACATGCATGCAAACACCGTGCATGAGTAAGTGCGTCAACCATGTTTTTTGCAACTGAATATGAACTGAACAACCACAAATAAACATGCACTAGCATGCACACTCTCTCACAACACGCACACACACACACACACACACACACCTCTGTCTCTGTCATGACTGTTGTGAACAGAACAACCACAATTGTTCTCTTCTCAAACAAAAGAAACTTGGTTTAACATAAAACACATGGCTGGTTATTTGATGGCTTTGTATCGTGATTAGAGGAGAGGGAGGGGAGGGATGGTGGGAGGAGAACGAGACACGTGGTTGAAACAGAGTGAACTTTTTTTTAATGATGGACTCGCTCAAATTATTGGAGCAATTAATCCTGCATGTGAAAGAGGGAAACAGGGAATACAGTTTCCAGGAGAAGTCCTTGATAAGTTTCATAGAGGCATTTTAAGCTGATTAAAAATGACCATAGTGGTGAGAGGGGTTGTAGGAGAGAGGAAGGAGATGGGGGGGGTGTGAAAGTAAACTAGGACTTTAAATGAGGAAGACAAAGAACAGGAGACATAGAGCATGAAAGACAGAGAGAAGCGATAATGTAGGAGCCAGAAAATAAATGAAAAGCACCCAGAAAAAGATGCAAGTATGAAAGAAAACTTTGGAGGGCTGGAGGGGATGAAATGTAGCCCGCTGCCTTCCTCATCCATCTTTGTGATATGAGGAGTGTGGTTTGATGTGGTTGTCTGTTGGCCACTCTCCTTGTCTTTCTCTCTCCTCGCTTGGTCTCCCTCACTGCTCTCTGTGCCTCACCCTCTCCCCGTCGCCCTTCCCTTCCCTCGCCCTCCCGGCCTCTCTGATACGGTTTGCGTTTTGATGTGGTCATGTGTTTAAGATTCTCACGGATGGTTTCCATAACGATAAAAAGATTCACTGCCTGGTTTGAGGGAGAAAAAAAAGAAAAGAAAACGGCTAACAGTTGCACGTAAAGATGTAACGAACATCCCAACACACACGCCCCTGATGATCTCTCGCAGCTGAGACAGTTTTTCTTTGAGGAGGTTTGTGGTTGAGGATCGTCACAGATTTCAGTCCTCAGAAAAGTTTTTAAACTGAATCAAAACAATCCTCTACACATGCATCACTGTCAGATTTTTTTGTTTTTTGTTTGTGCTTGTAATCCACAGTAGATCATTTAAGTCTTGCAAACACAATTTACCTCTTAGTGTCTTAATTTTAAGCGATTGTGAAAATCTACTACATATCTTCGTCACCAGTTTCTTCATGTATGAGTCAACGATATAATCTGCATATTTAATTATCAACTTATCACTAAAAAACAAACTTGTTCTCTCTCTTTTCACATGATCAGAGATGGTGAGGAAGAAGAATCCCCCTATCCGGAGTGTTGGAGGTGAGGAGGAGGAAGAAGAAGAGGGGAGGAGGCCAGTAGCAGAAGAGGAAGAAGAGGGAGAGGAGGAAGGGAGAGTTGGAGCAGAGGCTGAACGAATAAATCGACCATCTGAACCGGAATCCTCCGACCAGATCAGAGGAGATGAGGAGCAGGAAGAGGAGGAGGGAGAAAGCGAATGCATGTCCTCATCTGTCTCCCCCTCATCTGTTGGTGATCGCTACAGCAACGAGGAGAGAGTGGGGAGGAGAGGAGGAGGAGGAGGAGGAGGAGGGCGGGGGAGGGCCAAACGAGGAGGAGCTGCGTTGACTGACAGACCTGAGAGCCAGTCGGAGGCTGAGGATGGGGAGAAGGGCGTAGACGAGGGAGAGAGGAGAGAAAGAGTTAGGGGAGAGGGAAATCATGTAATGACTCCTCTCCTCTCTGCTCCCCACCTCCTCCCCAGACAGGAAGGAGGGGAGGAGTCGACAACTGCCACCCCTCCACTCTCCTCCAGCCCCTCTCCTAAACTCCAGGACTTCAAGTGCAATGTGTGTGGTTATGGTTACTATGGCAATGACCCAGCTGACCTAGTGAAGCATTTCAGGAAGTATCACCTGGGTCTGCACAACCGCACACGGCAGGATGCTGCCCTAGACACACACATCCTGGCCCTCCACAACATGGCTCCCCAACACACTCCTCTGGGTAATTCCTGTGCATTACTTCATGTTGTAAAGTTGTGTTGATGCTTACTGTGCAAATTAATTGAAAAAAAACAAAACATGGATTCATGCATCTGATCAGGCCTTGGGCCACAGTCTGACATGTTGCAAGGGTTAGTAAGTGCAATATACCTGAACCTCAACAATGCTATTATAACCTCATTATGTATTGAAATGCTTTGAAATTCAAGGTAAAGCTGTGTCTGTCACTATAAAGCTCTAATTCATTACATCGTACATTGTTATTTCCATATACAATAACAACTTGTGTGAGACACGTCCTGGGATGTGTCTCTGGCTTCTGTATCAGCCTCTACGAGTCTAACCCTTCTTGTGTGTCTTCTCCCAGACACACAGGTGGGACAGGGGCAGAGGAACCAAGCCAAAGAGTTGGGGAAGACGAGACCAGATGTACACAATCAACAGCACAGGACAGTTATGATGAATGGCACATATGATGTACAGGTAAGGACTGCAGATAAATAAGTGTAACAATTTTAACGATGCTGTTGTTATTTCATTTAAAGCATAATGAATCCATCAATGCATTCAGTCACACATGCACTTAAAACGAAGGGAACTAAAATAAAACACTGAAGAATCCGTAACCGTGCCATCTTGCACATTAAAAAAACACACACACACGCATATTAAAGGCATTTAATGAACACAAAGCTGTGCAAAACATTGTATTGTGTAACTGCGTTCATTAACTTCAGTAAGGCTTTTGTTTACAGCGTCCTGTTATGTTACCCCCTCAGTCCAATAAAAAAAAAAACTAGCTCCGTTTATTAGAGCCAGTCAATGTATGTATTTATTTATTTATTTTTTCAAGCCTCTTGAATAGGATTTTTCACATTACTGAAGTTTCCCACTTCTTGGAGCTTCTGTCCCCTGATATGGTTTCATGCATCAACTAAAATCACAGATTGGGTGAACCTCATCACACCTACAGTAGCTGCAAACAACACCTGTGTTCACTGGAGTTCAGCGTCCATTTCAAACTCTCGCAGCACATCCCAAAGGACACCATGGAAACACAGACTACAGTCTTTTTTAACATATCACAAACACATGTTGATTATATTACCAACAATCTGGAAGATAGTAAAAGCTGGTGCTTCCATAACAATGTTGGCAATCACAGCAGCACTTTTCTTTTTCCAAATACCCCAAAGACTAACACCGTCCATGCTACACTTTTCATTTTCATCTTATTCATTTGGATTTTTACTGATTTTGCATTGGTTAAATTTACTTTTAGCAAAACTTTAGTTAAATATAATTATATCTGAAATTACATTCAACATCTACAGATGTAGATGCAAACAATCCTGATGCATCCGATCGTGCATTTGCTTTACATCTTTAGATCTGATAAGATGAGACACTGATCAAACAATGAAGTCAACTGGATATAAGTAATATTACCGACTTGTATGACTAAAGCAAGCGGTGCAGATTTACTTTGTTGTAAACATAAAAACGATGTAGGTGGCAGTATTCGCATTTCTGCATGAAGCGACCTGACAGCGTGTATCAGACATGTTTTAAGTTATAAATATCTTTTACATGCTCTAATCCAAAATGGGTGACACATTGATTCCGTTAACGATTCAATACAAGCTTTGCTCGTAAATCTGTTAATTTATGTCCGTAGCTGAACTGACAAATTTATTGGGTTTAACAATCTGTATCTGATTTGTAACATCTGATTTGCATGTGATTTTGGACAGTGAGGCTTTGTGTTGTTATAAAACTTTATAGACTGCCAGATAGAAAGGGAGTCAGGCCGCGCATACAGTACACACATAAACCGATGCAGGTGTACAGACATTACAAATCACTTGCAGGTAACGCGTATGTACATGCGCCTACTGTAGGCGTGATCTCGCTCTTCTTGCATCATAGTCATTATTTGTGACTTTAACATGGAAGTGAAAAATGTATACCCTGTGCTAATCCCTCTAATTCAGCGCTTGATTTGTAAACATGTCAACAAGGCCTACAGTAGAATCAGGGGGGAGCTTCTCGCCTCAGAAATTGTAGGAAGAAAATATAATGCTGCAAACTTTTAGACGCAATTTTAAAGCATCAGAGCACTTAACAAAATGGAAAGAAATGTCTTCAGTGCAGTTTTATTTAAGTGATTATGAATCAAGGGCTACTAGTTTGTGGAATTAACAGTTGTGGACTAGTTAGTTTTTTTAGTTTAAAAAAAAAAAGCTCTGAAATTGTAAATATTTAGTTGCTATATTCCATTTTTGGTAACAATTGGGTGAAGGATTACTGCGTAAGTGTGCTCGAACAGTAGGGTTTTTGTCTGAAAGCTTTAAACAAGATGATTTAAAGTGTGTGTCTGTGTGTGTATATGTGTGTGTGTCTGTGTTTGTAAAGTTTCATTTCACTTTCATTTCACTTTCACCAGAAGCCTGTAAGTAATGTAATGGACACGGATGCACACACACACGCCCAAACACTCACACACACACACGCAGAGCCAGAAATAGAAAATCCAGTGGGCTTAAGTCGTCATTATGACGAAAAAGTGAGAGTGTATTAAAACACGAATGAAAGGAGTCCTTATTCTCTCCATCTCTCACTTGATTTTTCTCTCTCCCGCCCACGTTTGGAAAATTCCATGTTGTCATTTGCTAAGACGAGACGTCCTGTCGACCAATGAGATTTCTGGAAAAAGAACTCGGGGAGGAGAGGGTTAGGGGAAAGCGGGAAAGAGCGAGAGAGATGGAGAAAGAAAGGCGAGAAGGCAGTGGAAGAGACAGACAGTGAGAGAGGCATTGAAACCAGTTGTTATAATCGGCTGTAATGAAACAGCTGTCAGACATATTTAACTTTTTTTCTCTCTCTCTGTTATCCAGTAGTCCCTGTCATCATGTCTTTTTTCTCTCTTTTACCTTCTCCTCTCCTCTGTTTTTTTCTTTTTTCTTTGCTTACTCTTTCACACTTTTCTTTCTCTCTTTTACCTTCTTTA
The DNA here is from genome assembly GCA_037577475.1 of Chaunax sp. Z400. Classification (NCBI taxonomy): domain Eukaryota; kingdom Metazoa; phylum Chordata; class Actinopteri; order Lophiiformes; family Chaunacidae; genus Chaunax; species Chaunax sp. Z400. The sequence goes on along the minus strand of CM075200.1, from coordinate 12,618,335 downwards.
TTTGCCCCCACCCCCCATTTTTTTGATTCACACACATTCCCCTCACATAGTCCCACTTGTCCTCTGCCTCTATCTCCCCCTCTCATGTTCCCCTTTGTGTCTTTCTTTCCATTCTCCTTCCTAAAATGACTTGATGTCTGGTTCCTCTCTAATTGCCTGGACAGGGTCTGTGGAACGTGATGATTGGATGATTACTGTTATGAGATCATAAACAGTCACAGATCTATTTTAGCCTTCAGAATTGATTCTTTCCAATTAAGCTGAAATGTACCATCGCACTTCTTTCTTTTTTTTTAATTACTTGTCTTGCGTATTTTATAGCATGTGTAAATGTTTTGTATTACCATACCACTCCTTGGCTTTAGTTTGCTCTTTTTCTGCTATTTTTAAATATCTGTGCTCAGGCACTGGCTGCTAATGAAAATAAAATCTGTTCCATTCATTCTTCATTCCTCTCCACTAAAAGAGACAGTGAGAGGTTTAATTACCAGACAGTGATAGGTTTAATTATCAGGTTTAAACACCAGAAAAAGAACGCAAAGCAACTTCCACTGTTATTCTCCAAGCAACAGTTCTGAAGTTAAACTATAACATTATGTCTTGGATAACAAGGTTTAGGCGCCCAAGCCATTTTGGGCACCATCTAAGCCAAATGGATGAAATCAAAGGTAACTGAATGACATTAACCAAATCATTTCAATATATTACGGATAAACTAGCTGACGGATTTTGATGAAACCTGGTAGAAGGGTTGGGCATATAGTAATATAGGACACTTTCATTTTTGGAATGGATCTGGATAAAGGAGTGGATTTGGGACACTTTTCCTTCTTTTTTTTCAACATTGCAACTTATTTGACTGTTTTTATGCAGTGAGCTTAAACTACTCAACAGATTATCATGAAATTGGGTGGAAGAGTGGGCATCGTCCCAAACAAGGAACTAGTGTATTTTGGAGTGGAGCCGGATAAAGGATTGGATCAATACATTTTTTTTTTCACTTTCTTCATCATTGCCAGAACCCTGAGGACAGCCAATTAACTCCAAAAGCTATTGACACATTTGCATGAAACCTTTATCAGAGATAGGCGTCAGGGAGAAGAACAATCCATCTAGCAGTACAAGAAATGCTGACTCCTCTGGAACAGCGGTTTTCCCTACGACAAAAGTTATGGACAGATCCAAGTTCTTGGTTTATGTTTTCATGGTGAAAGAATCAAAATACAGATGTTGCATGTAAATAGGAACATACGTTATTGGGAGAAGGGACGCTTTTCAGGGAATGCTCAGCCTTGGCAGAGGTTTGCTGTTTCTCAACACTCTTGTACTTATTTGCTCTACCTTGTCCAACTTTTTGGACACAGATATCCAAAAAATGTGATTTATTTTTTTTTACAAACAAATGGAACATTCACCTGTGTTAGAGGTTATGGTTTAGTTTTTCCAGTAGTGGGGGGCCATGTTTTTCCTTGGACAGAAAATTTCTATTTAATATTAAGGTCTTTTTTTTTCTTTTTCTCTTTTCTGCCTATCAACAGGTGACACTGGGTGGCATGCTAATTGGGATTGGCCGGAAGACCTCCGACTGCCAGGGGAATACCAAGTACTTTCGCTGCAAATTCTGCAACTTTACATACATGGGCAGTAATTCCTCAGAACTTGAACAACACTTCTTGTCTTCACATCCAAATAAAGTCAAAACTCCGCCAACCACGCCCCTCATGGCCACCAATAACCTGCCAACACATGACAACCAAACGAAGGAAAAGAGTCAAATCTTAGATGGGGCAGAGCGAGTCTCAGTGAGAGCAGAAGATGATTCCTTGGTTGGGTACTCCATCCCTGTCAGGGCGTGTACAGATTCACCGAGCTGGACAGGCGACCCAGGTCGAGGTGCTATGCAGGCGTATTACTGGTGTAAATTCTGCAGCTGGAGTTGTGAGTGGTCAGGGGGCTCAGCAAAGCTTTTAGAGCACTATGAACAAAGACATAAAATGAGCGTGGGAGGTACTATGAGCCCAAAAAACTCTAATTTTGGCGGAATGGACAGAGAGAGGGAAAGAGGAGGGAGAAGAGAAGGAGGAGAAAGAGACCACACGGCATCCAAAAGTCGCAAAGATCTGTCGTCCAATCCATCCAGCAACAGCCAAGGTAATTAAATGGGAGAAATTATGGTGTAATGTGGTGCTAAATTGTTTTACTTGTTTTTCATTGGAGCGTATCTACTTTAATGGGTTACAAGATTATGGATCAAGGGAAACAAAAATAATTAGCAGTTTAATGATTTTTACTTTTGGTACTATAATAATGCTCAACGTTGCTCTTCCTGCAATCTTCCGACCTCTACTTATTTGCTGTTACAAGTACTACACTACCGACTGACCTTATTTTTCTACTCTTAAGACACAAATTGTTGTTTTAACATATTTGTTTGTTTTCTGCTTCCTAGGAGAACCAAACAGCAGTGATTCAGAAGCAGTCGTGACCAGCTACAACTGTCAGTTGTGTGATTTCCGGTACTCGATGGCCCACAGTGCAGACGTGATCATAGTAGCACCATTACTACTTCACTACCAGCACAACCACTCCATCCACCGATGCTGCATTCAGCACTGCCTTTACTGTCCACAGGGGCTGTGTCAGCCGCAAAAACACCTGGGGGAGGTGAGATTAATAAGACATTGTTAAGCAAACATTGTTTTGTTGTTTTATTGGTAATTAGATGATAAGACTTAGCTGTTTTCTATGCACAGGGAAATAAAATGTAATGTATGAACAAGTGTAAAGCTACTTATTATTTATTTCAGCCTCGTTAGAGTCCCCGTTTGCTTCCCCAAATCCATTCATGCATCCCTTCCCTCCCTTATCAGCTACCAAACAGGGCCAGTCCAGCTGTTTAAAATGCTAAAAGGACGGTTGACAACCAAACTTGACGATGACATCATTCTGTTAATGTTGCAAATTCATACGTGACCTGCATAGACACTCATGCAATTACATCTCCACACCAAAGAGAAGAAGCCTAAATTCACCCTATATGCACAGTTTCGCCAGCAATAACTAAAGCTTGCAACGAACCATGCCGCTCTTCACCAAACTTTGTCTGCTTTACTCAATAGGTGTCTCACCCCTTCGCTTGTCGGAAGTCATCTTGCCCTAAATGCTGTTCAAAGTTTCCTCAGTCCACCAAACAGCAAGACACCGTTGGCTCTAAACCGGCGACGGCCACTTCGCCCAGCATGACCCCTCCTAATCCTAGAGGTGACCCCGGTGTGACTTTTCACCCCTCTCACCCTGCCCATCCTGTTGTCTCACAAGGTATTCAAAGGCACACTTCATCTAGCATATTTTGTCAGAATATTTTCTTGTTATATTGTCTTTGTTTCTTGCTTCTAAATGTGTCTGTTTTTCTCTCGTCCCAGGCGTCACCCACTTGTGTGACCAGTGTGCGTTTGCCACCACTGACATTGATGTGTTGCTCCGACACTACGAAAGCTGCCACAATCTGATTAACCTAAAGGGGGCAGTACCGCACGTCAAGGCGGAGGATGAGGCTGGGGGAGTCAAGGAAGGGGGGAGAGGAGGAGGTGGAGAGAGGGAGTTCTCTTGTTCAAAGTGTCACTTCATCACAGAAGTGGAAGAAGAGATTTTTAGACACTACAGGTAGGAGGGATTAGATTAGATAACATAGATAATATTAATTATTCATTTTATGAGATATGATATATTATTCCACACAGTACTGTTTTTTTTCCACGTGGTGATTTCATGAATATGAAAGGATATTCAAAGGAAAACTCAGCCAGTATTGCCTGTTCTGGGTTTTAAACTGCTTTAAATCTCTTTCTACACCCAATTACCTAAAAAAAACATACACTTAAGACACTCAGACACAACTTAGACATTCACCCATGCTAGTGGCTCGACATGTATTGTTATTGGCAGATTTGAAAGTTTCGCCTGAAATTCCAGCTGATGAGCGTCATCGACATCTACTTTCTGTATGTCGAAATACAGCGCTGTGAGAAAGTGTTGGACCAGCATCTGAGTTCTTCTATTATTGTTTTTATGTCATACTAAACTGTGTTAGATCGAAAGACAAAATTCAACACACAACATAGGCAACCTGAGTAAATGCAGAATGTGAGTTTTAAATGGTGATTTTAATTCATAAGGAAAATAGGTCATCCACTGCCTAAATCACCAGTGACAAATTACTGGTGCATGACTGGTTCCAGCTGGACTAAACACTAACCAGGCCTGGTTACTACCAGCCCTGTTCTATCAAATCATCCCTTAAGTAGACCATCTTCAGAAGCATGAAGTTGGCTCAGAGGTCTCACCAGTAGCACACTATGCCACAATCAAAAGACATTTCAGAAGAGATGAGAAGAAGGTGATACATACAACAGTCTGGGAAGGGTTACAAAGCTATTTCGAAGGCTCTGGGACTCCACAGATCCACAGTGAGACTCATGATCTACAAATAGAGAAGACTTGAAACAATAGTGAACCTTCCCTGGAGTGGCCAGTCTTCCAAAATTCCTCCAAGAGCACAGCGAAGGCTCATTCAGGAAGTCACAAAAGATCCAAACAAAACATCCACTGAACTGCAGGCCTCTCTCACCTCAATAAAGGTCAGTTGTCATGCCTACACTATTCAAAAGACACTGGGCAAAAACAGCATCCATGACAAAGAGGTGAGGTGAAAGCTACTGCTAACCCAGAAGAAGATTAAAACTTGTCTGAATTCTGCCACAACACACCTTGATGACCCTCAGAGCTTATGGGAGACAATTATATGGACTGGTGCATCGAAAGTTGAACTGTCTGTAAGACGAGGGTTCCTTTACATCTGGCCTGAACCAAACACTGCAGGTACAAAAAAACATAAGACCTACAGTCAATAATGCAGGTTGCATTGTAATGTTGTGGGGATGCGTTGCCGCTTCAGGCCCAGGACGTCTTCCCATAACTGAGGGGAAAAATGAACTCTGCTCTCTACCAGAAAATTCTGAAAGAGAATGTCAGATCGTGAGTCTGTGAGTTGAAGCTCAAGTGCTGTCATGCAGCGAGACAATGATCCCAAACATAAGAGTAAGCCGACCACTGAATGGCTCAAAAGGAATAAAATTTATATTTTAGAATGGCCCAGTCAAAATCAGGACCTGAACCCCACTGAGATACAGTGGTGGGACCTGGAAAGAGCAGTTCATGCCCACAAACCCTCCAGTTTTTCTGAACTAAACCACTTCTGCAAAGAAAAGTTGGCCAAAATTCCACCACAGCGATGTCAGAGACTGATTTTCAATTATTGGAAGCGTAAAGGTGGCACAACTAGCTATTAAGTTAAGGGGGTGAATACCTTGTCACACTGGTGATTTGAGTTTTGGATAACCTTTTTGCCTTATTAAAAGTATCATTTAAAACATGTATTTTGTGGTTACCCATATTGCCCTTTTTTTATGTTCAATTCAGTTTGAAGAGCCAACGCAGTTTAGTGTGAGATACTCTGATACTTTTTTCACAGCGCTGTACACATTATGTCAGCTCCTATTTGCTGTTTTGCAGTCTCTGGAACAAAATCAGCACCAGATCTCCATTGCCTGCTGAGTTATCAAAGACATAATCTAATCTTGGCGTCAACTCTAAGATATGAAACTGGGAGAATCTGGTTTTGTTGACAGCCTTTTGGAAGAATTTTTCCAAAAGCAGCCTCTTCATAACTATTTCTTTAAGCTACATCTGTCCTGTGAATCTACTGTATTTAAATGCAGTGCCATAAGTTGTCACATTTTGAATCTCCTACAAGTAAAAGTCCACTAAGGAGTAGTCCACAGATTTAGCATGGTATTTCTGCATAAACATTGCCAAACTCACAGTGGATCAAAATTGATGCTGTACAACTAGATATATCATTCCTCCTAGTCAAAACGCAGCTCCTGCATTACCTACAATGCAACTTACAATTCAGTCGAAGATTCAAGCTAGCTCACTTGGTTCGCCAGACTTTTTAATTTTCCCCAACACCTGTTTATAGTGTAAAATAACTGGATTTACTCTGTAATTGTAACTTTTTGCCTGCCATCGTGTCTTGGGCAGCTTTCTCCAAGGAGGGTCAGCCTGTCAATGTAGAAGCAAAGACGAGCTTTTAGGTTTAGATTCAAATAAATCATAAGCTTTATTTCACAGACTGCTACAAGCCATAAGTCAGACTAGACTCCAAAGCCAATCTGTTGCTCAGACAAACACACAATAACACTCGTGCATGTTTTTCAGTGACAGCGCCACCAAATGACAGAGAAAGCTCGAGCAAATTAGAGTGGAAGAGAGAGAGAGAGAGGGGTGGTGGAAAGTTGTGTCAGAAGACGCAGAGACTGGGAGAGACAGAGCTGAAAATAGTTGTGTGAAATCTCTCTGACTGTTTAAGTATTGATCTAGATTGCTGATCTGGATTGCTTTTTCTTGTTCTCTTGCATACACACACACACACACACACACACACACACACACACACACACAAACAAACACAGGCTTACAGAGGTCTGCTTCCAATCAATGAAAGATTAAAAAGTTTGATTAATTTGCGGTTGAGTGTGGAAAGGAGAAATAAGAGAAAGAGAAATGGAGTGGAAGGCATGGAGTGACAGAGAAAAAGGAAATATATTGCATGAGGTAAGAATAAATGACAAAGAAACAGATGAAGGAGCCGAGAGAAAGGCAGAAAGGAAAGTGGAGAGAGAGGGCGAGAAAGCCAGAGAGAAAAAGAGTGCAGAGGGGATTTAACAGTCCACTCACATCCTTAACAAAATATAAACTCTGAATGTCTAAGCTAAAAAAAAACAAAAAAAACTACAACAAATAAACCTAGAAATGTATTTCAGTTTATTTATTTGTTTTTATTAAAATAAGCCAAATGTGTGTGTATGTCTGTAAACATGTTACATGCAAACATGCATTGACCTCAGAGCATGTAGGGGTCGTGACCCAAATCACAGACGTGCTACTTGAGAGAGGTTTGACAGACTTTCAACCTAAGGTGCTCTTAAGCCAGCATGAATGTGTGGGTTGGTCTGGCTCCTTGCTTGAAATTATAATGTATTTAATGTGACTTTCTCGGGACCAGTAGCAGATTAAAAGCCTCTCTTCAACACTGGGGAAGAGACTTGAATGCTGGGGACACAAAAGAGGTGGAAGCACCACGATATGTTCATTTTCTTGTGAGCAGTAGCCTAGCTGTATACACCTAAAGCACATTTCTCCAATCAATGAACGCTTCTTCTCCCGTGCCTTTTTTGATCACACATTGAGCTGATCTTTATTATAATTTCATGAATTTATAACATAAAGCTTTTTATGTGCTTCTGGATAAGCAGGGTGGCGCTTCTTCTGCAAAAGTCACGTTAAAAGGACCATCACCTTGTGTGATGATATGTGGGCAAGTGCGTTAGAAAAAACCCCACAATAAATCAGTCATTCAATAGATAATTTTGGAATTTGTGGGTTGGGTGAGTGGGGGCAGGTAGAGGGGCGGGGAAATCAAAAGGGGTGGTAAGCATGGATGGATATTTCATCATTTATCAAGATCATATCATTTCATACCATATATTATACATACATTACATAGTTTGTAATACATTTTCACTGGGTTTTCTTCCCAGATTTTTATAGCAGATGCCAAAACTGTCGCTGCAGATCATGAGCTACCTGCCTTCAGACTTCTGTCTGAACAGCCCAAATGGATAACATGGGTGACTAAAGGCAGTGCTTTGCTGCACTTCAACCTCCTGCGAGTCGTCAGCATTAGAATTTGTACCAGTAAATAGGTATTAGCACTGAGTCCCACATTCTTCTCTTCACATGTAGCTGTTATGAAATATATCTATGTGAACTTTGTGCTTCACCCTGTCCATAGTTGTAACAGTTTTTATGCTCTGGATTTAACTGGAATTCTTCCACACTTTCTTCTCAATTTGATTTGATTACTTTCTCAAAATATCCCCCAAAATTCGTGTTCCACATTTCTCCATGTAGCTTTCCAAAAACACACAGTTTCCTCCTACTTTTGTGATGCCAGCGTACTATTCTCAGGGAAATAACTTTACTTTAGTTTCCAAAAGAAACACATAAAAAGAAACTTTTAAAGACAACTCATGAAATCAATGCACTTCAGACTGCTTTGATATTTTGTGTGCTTCAGTCCTGAAGTAAGTGTAAGTAATCAAGATCAATCTGTAGGTCTTTTTGTTCATGCTGGCACCCATGTGTGCAGTGTGATGACAAACAGAGAGGCCACTGTGCCTTTGTTCACCATCTGGAGACATTTAAGCCCACTAGGTACAAGGTGTACTTTACTTACATGCACATTTTTGCAAATTTTCTGCAAATACCTGGATCGTTTTGATTTGCTCGTGATGGTGTTTAAAGCCCCGACCTGAATCTGTCATTACACAGGGCATTTGTGTTCCTCGTCAATCAATAAAGGGTAATAGATAGACAAAACAGCTAAAAAGAGAGAAGGAGGGAAAGGGAGGGAGACTGAGAACCCATCTGCAATACATTTGTGTTTTAAATATGCCTGTTTTAATACATGTCATTACCATTCAGTCCCTGTCAATCATGCAAATCACACGTCAGGTACATGGCTGACAAATACCAATGTGGATTTTTATGTTCTTAAAAGCTATATTTCTGGATGTATCCTTAATTTTTTTCGTGGCTGTTCATCTGTGTGCACTCTTATAAAGTCAGTTTCATTTAAATAGCCCAGAATCTCAGCCTCAGGGGTCTTTACAATTTGTTCAGTATAAGACACGATCTACCCTTAAACCCTTGTTTCGAATAAGAAATGAATTGAAGAAACCTCCAGAAGAGCCTCAGAGGATGGGTCCCTCTCCCGGGACAGACAGACATGCACAGAACAGACCACACCGACTAAATAGATTACAATGTCTGCACTGTAATACATTTCAAGTTGGTTTGATTTGCAAATGTAAGTTCCCCTGCTGCCTTGAAAACGTGAGTTAACCCAACTTGAAGACTGCATTTGTTTTTCATTTAACTATAATCTATTAGTTGTCTCAACATTGCATTTTAAGTTGTGAAAGTTGCTTAACTTTTGATCTCTTGTTGTTTCAACTTAAAACTGCAAGTTAAAAAAAATGAATTACTTTACATCGTTAGATAAAAAGTTGATTACCCAGTCGAATAAACACACGTCTGTATTGTTTTAACTCACAATTTAACATACGCACTAATATTCCACTGTTATTCCCGATGTGACAATATGATAGGTGTCATTTGCATTTGGATATTCTGAATCAGGCCTTTTTCTGAATGGAATATATTCTGATTAAGACATATGAGATTTGACAGTATTATTCAGCAAATTCATAATATATATATATGTCTCTGTTGGGGTTTTTACCATAGGTTTCAACACACAGCCCCTTGTTTACAGTTAGCTGTGGTGGAGACAAAGATCCTCTCTGGTAGAGATGCATGGGAAAAGAAATGCCCACATTGTTGGCCAGAAGGAGGAACACACCTAGTTTTAAATATTATCAAAGATTTGAACGTACAGTATACTTGGTGTTTTTTTTTGTCATGCCTCAAACCTGAAATATTTTGAAAATTTCAATTTCTTCTAGAGGCCACCCCAGACACTTCTTTGTTCCTTCTTTTTTTTCCAACTGATAACTTAAAAACCCGAGTTCAGTGAACAAGCACAGATCTCTCAAAAGTTGAAAACTCAATTTAATGAGTTCAAAATCCAAAACCCCTCAGAACACTTTGAGTTAAAGAGAATAAGCGTTAGTTTTACAGTGTGATATATTCAGATACAACAATCTACATAAATAAAGTGGATTAATAAGGGCCGCTTGAGGTATCACTTCTCCTCGCCACCAAGTGAAAGAGGACACGCCACACAAAGAAGGAAAGCAAAAATAAGACCACATATATCACATTTAATGACAAAAATTAAGATAAACAAAACTTTAAGGTATTTGTAGCATAAGGTTTTCTTTGTTCTTTTTCCCCCTTTTTTGGGCAGCTTTCCAAAGCAAATTCCACAGGCATAAGAGAACAGAAAAAAAACAAACATGCACTTTTTGCATGTTTATATTCCACTGTTATAAAACACTGTGATTGCAGTGCGGTGGGAATGAGCAGTCGCCAGTGAGAAAAACACCAGTGAAAACAACATCAGTGTCGAGCACATTGCTCCTTTAGGATAAGATGAGACTGACATTAGGAGAAAAATGTTCATCGTATGTTGAGTTTATGTTACACACCTGACTTTATCGCCAAATAATGATCCAAAGAGCAAACCTGATCAAATTAACAGGTATGTCTTTGAAAAAAAAATATGATAAGAAGGACAAGTTTGAATTTTGTTACTTGATTTAAAGAAGAATCACAGTCATATATTCATATATTGTCACAGCTGCTAGGTAATATTTTTCCAATATACCTTAATATAAAGCAGCTGCACTAAGCAGGCCCACCAACGGCCCCCATGAACAGGAATCCAAGGGGTTGGATTTTGCTCATTTACCCGCAGAAGAAGCACCGAAACACTTTTCTGAGCCAGGAAAAACCAAGATGTTGTATATTGCCGGACATTCACAGCCTTGCCAATGGGAAATTGAGGTGGTTTGTTAATTGGCCACTCATTTCTTGTCATTCAGATTCATTTACATTCCTCACAGTTTTTTTGTTTTTTTTTCCAAATTCATGGTGATTTTGTGGAACACTGAGTCACTTTTTGGCCATGGGCTTGGTGAAACTCTACCTGAGTGGTCGGAGGAAATCAGGCAGGGATAAATGCATTCTTACATTTAGTCAGTTTAGAGTGTTTATTCTTTCAAATTTGATCAATTAATTTCATGCATGTCATATACACCCCAATTACAGCTATTGGAAATGATGCTTTTTACATTTTAAATCAATGGATTTCAAGATGAATTTCCTTCGGTGGGGAAAACAAAACTTCAGACTTAATTCTTATGTTCATTTTCATTAATGTTGCTTTCCTGACTTCAGTGTCTCTCGCTGCCACATTGAAGACAACCTTTAATTACAAAAGTTACATACATACATGTACGTGTTCAGCAGTATTATTTCATTGAACTTACCAGCCATGATTCAGGATGAAAGTAAACATTTGTGCTCCATAGTATTGATATTTTGTATTCTGTTCATTCTAATTCGTTTTTTTTATGTGTGGATTATTCACTCAGTCTCTTTTCTCTCTCTCTCTCTCTTACAGGCGTGTCCACGCGTGTTGCCGTTGTCGACGCTGTGACTTCACGGCTCCTGATTCGTCGGCCCTCCTTGACCATTTTAACTCGGCCCACTGTCATGAATCCTCTCCCTCATTGAGCTCATTGATTACGACCTCCTTACCCACCTCACTGACGCCATCGTTAACACACTCAGCCAATGGCTGCTCAGCTCCCTCTACCTTAGCCATTAAAGAAGAAAGCAAGGGGGATCTTCGACTCCTCTACCCCCTTGCACCGCCTGAGGGACGGTTGGCCGAGGGAGGCAGAGAGGAGGCAGGAGGGGTGGTTAAAAGTGAGGGAGGTGAGGAGAAAGAAAGAGAGCGGGAGAAAGGCTGGGTTCTTGGGGAGACAAGAGGACTAGGAGAAAGAGGAGGATGTGAGCAGGCCCATGGCTTACTCTGGGTGCCCAAGGAGCGAATGGGTCCTGAAAGAGGAACCGGAAGTGGAAGCCCATCCCTTTTCACCACCCCTCTCTCACTGTCATTTGTTTCAGCCAATCATGAAGCCTCGCAGCAGAAAAGAGGCGTGGCTTCACCCAGCATGGTTTACCTGGGAGACACCAAGTCATTTGTGGGAGATACCAAGTCATATTTGGGAGATGCCAAGCTATACGGAGGAGGGAGGCCAGGAGGAGCCACTGCAGGTGGAGGTGGTGGGGAGAAACAGGTCCAGATGTCCCACCAGCAGTACACAGGAGGAGGAGGAGGAGGGGGTAGTGGAGGTGGAGGAGGAGGACAGGAGACAAAAGGGGGAGCGGCTAAAGAGGAGTCCCAATCCCTTCTACGGGTAAGGTGGAACAGCCATGTTTCTCGTTCACCCCATCCTCTCATTTAGCCTGATCTTTCTTCTTTGCCTCACTTACACCCTGTTTTCCACTTGTAGCTCTTATCTGACTCTGTCTGAACACCTTGTAGCAAAATGTCTGTAAGTAGATTGTACCTGCTGGTAATGCTATCTCTCAAAAGTGCCTCCATTAATAGACTTTCATCTTCCTTTCCTTTGAATCAGATGTGAGGATTAGACCTCGCGCAGAGAGCAGTGACTATGAAATCTATAATTCTTCCATCATATTTAGAGCACTGAAGCAGATTGGCTCTGGCTAAAATGTACGAGTGATTATGTGTCTCCATATCTCTCACGACTTTTGGGTGTATGCGTTTCCATGACAATTTGTTTCTTTGAAAGCTGCATTCATCCTTTTTTTTTCTTCCTTTTTTTTTGATGAAGTTCTAACTCACAACACTGACAAAACATGCCTGTTGCTATGGTAACCTGGAGGCAAATTGAAAGTTCCCATGGTTACTACCTGTCAGTCAGCTCACTCATCCCAGTTTGTGGCCCAAAACGCTTTACACTTCGCGGTGATGTCATGAACTGGCATGAACACACTGTGGTTTGCCATCGCCACAGAGCTTATTGACTATGATCGCATTAGATTAGAATAGACTGAAGAGTGTGTGTGTGTGTGTATATGTGAGTGTGTGAGTGAGTGCAGTGTAGTGTCATGGGTCTGTGTAAGCGGTATTACTATTAGCGTGAGAGTGGTGTTTGTGGTGCAGGGTTATGCACATATCAGTGTGTTAGATGAGTGTATGGCTTCTTTGTAAAAGTTGTGGGTTGGTCTATTGCGTGTGTGTGTGAGGTGTTGGCAGCAACTTGGCAGACTGGACAGGGTGGGGCAGCAAGAGGTTTGCTCATTATTGTGGGTGGGGCTGTGTGTGTGTCTGTGAAAGCGCGAGAGAGAACATTCGTGAGAGGGAGGGAGAAAACCTCTGGGAGAGTCGGATGGAGATTAAAGTGTATATAAGAAAAATGCTAACCTTTAACATACAATTTTCCCCTTTGTTTGCCTTAAAGAAGAAATAGTAACCACCATTTAACTCCCTCTAAAGTCACAGACTGTAATTTTTACATTTCACTTTGTTTATGGATGTAACAAATCAGTTTGGTAGGATTACTATTTTTTTTTTAAATACATCTTGGACAGAGCCAGGTTAGCCATTTCCCCAGCTGCTAAGTTAACAATGACTTGACTCTTACTTTGCAATGGCATGGATTTGGATGGATCTCCTCATCTTGTAACAGCAAAAGCAAATAAATGTATTTCCCAAGCTTCGAGAACTATTCATTTATTGTAAAATGAAGTTTTATTCCACATCCAACCCGTCATTTAGGCTGTATGATCAGGTCGGTTTGAGTCTGTGATCTCGGAAGTTAGGAGAGCCTTTCCTGGTTGTGCTTTAGTTTCATTTTCCTTAGAACAGCCTTTAATTTGTCTTTTACAAAGGTTGTTTTGTGTGTGTGTGTTTATATATATATATATATATATTGCAAACTATACATTCTGTCTTCACCAAACTTGATTAACCATAATAAGTACTTGTGCCTTTTGATATTTATGTACCTTATGTTTTGTCTTTTCCATGAAAAGAAGATTTTAGCGTGATTTTTAGGGTATATATGCATATATCCAAAACAATACACTACTCTCGGCTCATCCAAAGGAATGGAGGATATGTCATACACTGATCTATTTTTGTTGTACAATTCTTTTGCGGGAGTTAGGCCATATTTAATATTCAGAGACTCTTGTATTATTTCCCCTAAACTCAGGTGGAAATATTTGGTGTCTTTGGTATCTAAGATCTATCTTTAATGAAGCAAAGTGTGGCTACACATCACAAGTTTGTAATAGTCGTCCCATCAGTCAGTCAGTGAGGGCTGGAGCTCAGACTTTACTTTCCATGCCCTTCTGAGACATAACATGTCAGAGTTAATGAGAGCCTGAAGGCTTAAGTAAGAGAGAAAAGAAAGATATTGAGTGTTGGAAGGTGAGAAGATGAAAGGGAAGGAGGAAAGAGAAGGATGCGACAAACGTTTTAACAATTTATTGGAGGAGAAAAAAACACGACTTAGTACTTTAATAGCCTCAGAAAATATCGCCTTTGCTGCTATCTTTCTCCCTCCTCGTCCAACACAATATTTATTCACAGTTTCCATGGCATGCACTGGCACGTCTAACACACACCAACACAAAAACACACCACACATCCACACACAGGCGGAGGTTTGACTCATCACTGGAAAGGATAAGGGAGGGGCAGTAATGCAAAGCATCATCTGAAATAGCTTAGCACACACACACACACACACACACACACACACACACACACACACACACACACACACACACACACAGAGACGCACACAAACACACACAGACTTTCAGTTCAATTTAAATGCAGCCTTTGATGCAACAGGGCCGAGTCTGAATTATAAAAGGTGATTCCACCCAAAATACAAATTGACTCTGTAAATGGCAAGTGAGGGAGGACGGAGGGATTTATGACGGGGATGAAAGAAGAAGAGAAATGATGGAAGGATGGGAGGAAGGGGTTTGTAGGGAGGACGCAAAAATATGGAACCAAATGACCTCGGTCCTATTCTATCTAATCACCTGTGTGTCTGGCATTCTGCTTTTATGTGTTTACCTCACTTGTTCTTTCTCTTCTCCACCCCATCGATCTGCCCCACTTCTCCTTTACTTTTCATTGCTTTTCTTTCATTTCCTCAAAAGACAACTCATCTGATACTCGGAGATCGATGCATCTCACACACACACACACACACACACACACACACACACACACACACACACACACACAAACTCCCACACAGGTGTGCGCACACGTTCACACACACACAATCGGTGTCCTTAGTATTCTGGTACGGGAGGCTTTTTTGCTTTGTAGAGAGGAGAGAATATTTTCTTTTGAAAGGCCTGATCTATAATTGCTTCACAGTGTTGAGACATTGCCCCACTATTGGCTTTGTTTTCATGGTGATTCATTACATTGAAGACATTTTCTCAGTCCGAAATTTCATTTTCTGACATTTTGACTGACTGCATGAGGCAAGGAAAGAAAGCGTATGAGGTTTTCGAGGTGAAATTAAAGTAAAAGCTTGGTTGATTTTTTTATTTTAGAAATGGAATGAGACAGACATTAAGTAATGGTGGTTTCTCCAGTTAAGTAGGTCTGAGAAATGTCCAGCTGAGAGCCAAGCCTATTCGAACACATGGATACGTGAACTGACCCAAAATTTAGACTATCTAATAAAATCCAGACTCTGTTTTCAAAGGGAATTCCACCTCAAGGACAACACAGAGGAGCAGATAAATGGATGCAAGCAGGGAGAAGAAGAAGTTGTGAAAGTGACCTTACAAACAGTATAATTGTGTTCTTCTTATGTGGTCATAATGCAATACTGAAATGTGAGCCTTCGGGGTTTTAAAAGTCCCATGCGTAACATTTCAATTCCATTTGAGTCGAGAGACAGACAGAGAAAATAGAGAGACCAACTGAGAGAGATAAACGGGAATGTGTGCTTTCAGCAGATCAGAGAAGAGTTTCATTAAAGTTTCTCTCGTTTTCATGTCTGCCCTACGGAGCTAATTATGTAGAAAAGACACACATACACACAGCCGTATTTCCATAAAGCGCTCATTACTTTGCGTTCTATTTCCCCTCTCTCTTTCCTCGCTTAAATTTATTTGTGATGGTGTACATGTGCGTCTTTGTGGATGTGTGTCTTCACCACTGCTTATGTATTTAATTATGGGCAATGTTTCTGCATTTTTTATGTGTGTGTTTGTGTGTCTGTGTGTCTGTGTGTGTGTGTGTGTTTTGTAAGGAAATTAAAGCATGAATTGAACGTGTCTTCCGTGCTGATAATTTAACAGCACTTTATATCCGCCACAGGAAATTATGGAGCTTATGCTTATGCTCAAGACTGTGTGTGTGTGTGTTTGTGCGTGTCAGTGTGTGTTTTTGTGCTTATTTTTAAGGCAAAAAAAAGGAAACATTTGAGTGATGTAAGTTAGAAACTGTGTTCCTTAACTCAGCTGCTGTTATCTGAACTTTCCTGACCATTTTGTACTCCTAGACTCATTAAAACCAACCGCTTCTAATTGCTTTTCATGTATAATTGATTTTTTTTTAAGTTACAGTTCCTTCTTTAGACCTATTCCTTTGTTACTTTTTGAAAAAAAAAAGATGTAAGATGTAGGTTGAATAGTGCCCTGAAAGTCAAATAGAGTGGTGCATTGCTTTGTTTCAACGGCTGGAAGAGTTGGGAAGAAGGAATTGATCCACTTTTGGTGAAAACCTGACCTGTGAACCTGACGGACCAGATATTGACTTTAATTATAGTCTGAGTGCTTCAAGATGCTCAGTGCTCGGGGCAAGGCTGGCTTCCCTCCCCTCAGCAGCGGATGAGCTATTAACATCCTCGACACTGTTGCCAGGTTCAGATTGGGTGGCGGCAGGTGGTGCAGCGGCGCGTTTGAAAAACGCAGATATTTTGGCCTGGTTTGCAGGTTGGGGTTTTTTATTGCATGTAACGTACCGACTGCATCCTCAACTCGGGTTACTGTCACTCAACCGGACTCCTCTCCTTCACTTGGCTTGTCTGTGTGTGATGCATGGAACCACGCCCTCGCTGGGAACACCAGACCAGAGCAGAGGGGAGTCGAGTCATTGATCAGGACAGCGAAACACATAGAAGATGCTCATGCTCTGCTGAAATGAAACCGGTGCACATATAGATTATGTAAATTCCAGAAATAAAATATTTTGTGCCTTTCTTTTTGGAAAGCGCTCCACCCTATGTGATCTCCACCCTCCACCCCCCCCAAAAAAAATTATGAATGGTAAAGTAGGGGAAACACTGGATAAGTACTAAAAATAAAATGCAATAATTTAAAAAGTGGCACAGAGTTGTGACAGCTGATGATAAATGATGACAACTAACCAACATTAAAAGGAAATGTTTCCGTGTGTTACTTGTACTTTTTCAGACAATCTCATAATGCAGGTAGAACACAATAAGCAGGATCTAGTCATGGTTAGGAGACCTTGATAGTTTTCTTTCTTTATTTGCTGATGTGGAAGATTTAGCATCGCTAACAATGAAGGCAACTGTTGAAGTGCCAGTGACCTATATGCCACTCACCCCCTCAATACCGCTAACCAGCGACTGCTCCTGCAACCAGTAAACATCAACACAGCAGCATGAAAGTTGCCTTTTGTACACTCAGACTATATACAGGTCCATATGGAAAATGTGTGTGTCAGAAGACGGAAAGACGTCCTGATATTCACCAAACTGCCTCCCGTCTCTCTCCCTCTCCACCACAGAGTTGTCTGTTCTGGGCTGTTCAGTTTGTTTGTATAGCAGTCACATTTCCCATCAGGACACAGACTCAAATAAACAGTCATGCTGGAAAGAAGAAAAAAAAAAGTGTGTGTGTGTCTGTGGTGATGTGCCTAGTGTATAAAACCCAGGCTGTGTTTAGTATAGCAGAAACATAATCAGACAACCTGTTTGCTGTAATTTTGACCTGTGTATGTTAGTGCCTGTCTGTCTGTGGAAACACCGGCGGATGAAAGTGTGTGTGTGTGTGAGCATGTGTGTGCTACGTGTGCACATGCTATACTAGGAGTGTGTGTGTGTGTGTGTGTGTGTGTGTGTGTGTGTGTGTGTGTGTGTGTGTGTGTGTGTGTGTGTGTGTGTGTGTGTGTGTGTGTCACAGTTATGACCCATGTGTGGCTTTCCTCTGTGTGACAGTCCACAGCAGCCTCATTGTCTGCTAGAAATATTACATTTGGCTTGAAACACAAATTACACCATTTGAACCACATTTAGACCCATTTTGGGTATTCCACACATGCTACGCTAACACAGACATATTACAGTTGACAACATCTGTAGTGGGAAGGTGACAGCTTGGCATTTTTGGCTCCCACTAATCAAGAAGTAGCTTATTTGCTTGACTATATCTTGGCTCATGTTTGGATGTTAATCCTCCTTTCAAGTGTCATTTGAACTTTCTGACTGACTGACTCTTATTCAGGTCAGAAAAAAAAAACAGAAAAAAAAAATCAAATGTTCCTTCTCAACTGGTTTAGGAAACATGATTTTTTTTTTTTTTTAAACGCATCACACCAATTCTGAAAGTGTCAGTCATCAGTCATTGAAAAGTGCTCTAAATTGGCTTTTAAATCCCAGGTCCTGACAGTTTAGTTTTTCTGTTGGCTACTTTTTGGCAGCAGGGTGGTGTAGCGATTAGTCAGATGTTCCTTGACTCACAGTTTAAGCTCAATCCCCCTCCGCCTGACGTATCTCCTCCGCTGAAGTGTCCTTGAGCAATCCATTGATTCCTATTTTCTTCAGGGCTGCCGCTGGGTAGCTGACCCGGCAACTGAGCAGAGGAGGCAGCCAGACAAGGAATTTATTCTTTCTGGGTTCAGTGGAGTTTTAAAAGACTCTTTCCTGTAATTGTCCAAACTTTATTGGCACTGAGTGAATCATCCTATTTATGACACACTGCACCAATTTGGCACCAAAGTCGGAAAAAACATTAAAAGCATTCAGATAGCTCTTGTACCAGCCTCTAGATTAAGTATGATTATACAATAATCTTGATCCGAATTGCTTAGACACACACACATACAAAAAAAAAACAGAACCAGCCGACTCTATTTTTTCTGGATGGCGCGGCGGTTTATACTTCTTGATATCATATAATAACATATAATTAGTTTGACTTGAGCCTACCATGCTGCGTTTTCAGATACGCTCCCTTTCTAGTGAGTCTCATTGGTTCAGACACATGTCGCTTACGCACACCGCCTTTTCATTGGTTCAGCGGCGCTCCGATGACACACATGTTCCACCCTCCCTGCCAGTGAACCAACCAGGTGTTTTTCATCATGTCGACATGGCAACGGTAAAACACAGTGGTTATTTTAGCTCCTAGCTGTAATTTAAACGTTTACATCAATTACTTTTACAATCAGCTTACACACACACTACTGGAATGTGTGTGTCTGTGTGTGTGTGTGTGTTATTTTTATATTTCTCAGTGTTTTTTCTGCCATGGCTTACACACATCCAGTGTGTGTTTCTCCCTGTCTCTATCACTCTCACTATTTTTTTTGGGGGGTAAGGTGGGAGCAATGCGCCACAAGCTAGATATGTGTGTGCCCTTGCTTGCAAGTCTATATGCGTGCATGCAGAAGTGCATATGCATGTGTGTTCACACATGGAACCTATATTAAGTCCAGATGACCATTTTGCTTCAACAAGACCTCTACACGCAATGCTAGCCAGCTACACACACACACACACACTAAAACATTGGGTACACCATTCTGGCAGCATTTGTGTAATTAGGAAGCTGATTGGTTAGATTAAATGACCATCTGACCCCTGACCAATAGCTAATTGAAAACCGTGCCTGCCTTCCCCTATCTTCTGTCTCCTGGCTCTCCCGGCTCGTCTCTCCTTTCCTCCCCTCATCTCTTCTTTTAATCTGAGGTTCTTTCACACAATCAGGCCTTTTTCCTTGGTAGTAGTGACTGATGCAATTTGACAAATGAGAGAAAAGAGGCTGAAGAAAATGACAGTGACGGTAAAACTGCTTCCAGCAAATGACTGAAAGTAGATTGACAAATGACGACTAATGACCTTCTGCTGCTTTTATCAATCAGTGAAGCCAGGCCATTGAATGTAGAAATGTCCTGCTTAGCAGAAACACCTAATGAAGACCAATGTACATCTGTTAAACATATCAGTTGGAAGCATTTCTTGGCATTACTATCCTTCCTTTTCTTCTTTTTTCATGTCCTTTTTTTTGTCCTCCGGGTTCATTCTCTTCTTCGCATTAGGCCTTGTGCACAGATGTCACATCACGCAAGCCAAAAAAAAAAAAAGAAAGGAAAAAAAAAAAAACTTCTAAGGAGGCACTGTGCGGGTCATTTGCCAAACCGCAACAGCAAAACAATGAGTGATAAGAAGCCCAGTTAATCCAGTGTGTGTTCCCACTCACATTTTTAGTTGCTGCCATCACTCTTCTCTTGTGACACATTTAACATCTTCAGTGTTATCTTGCACTGTGGCCAAGTTTTAGAGTCTAGAAGATGGGAATCGTCATCAATGCAGCTCACCTCCTCACTGCAACAAAAAAAAAGATTTGGTAAAGAATAAAGTTCAGCGCCCATTTTCACATTCACATCACATACTGTCGGTGCGCGCCCATACGCATACAGTGTACATCTGCACACTCGCACTCAGGCTCGACCAGTCATTTTGATTCTTAAATCCAGTTCACTTTAGGACATCGAGTCACACCTTTCTTTGGGGTGTTTGCCTATGTGTGTGTGTGTGTGTGTGTGTGTGTGTGTCCTGTGTGCAGAAACACGTGTGAATGGAATTCAGAGTGGAGAATTTCGCTTAACTCTTTACAGTGGGAACACGTATCCACCCTCAAACTTAACACACACTCACAGTGCCATGCATACTTGATGCGGAGTGAACGCTTGAGAAGGATTTATCAGTTTTCTCTCCCTCTTCCTCTGTATGTCTCTCCCTTAAGTCGTCTCATTCTCTCTGCCTCTCTCTCTCTCTCTCTTTCTCTCTTTGTGTCCCTTGTGAGGTCTTCACTCATTAGGAATTCTCCACAAGTGTGTGCATGTGTCTCTGTGCAAGTGTGTTTGTGAATTCTGCTCCACTGGCATGATGCATCTTGTGTACCCGATTTCCCTTAAGACCATGTCTCTTTTGTTCTGTTTCTCTCTTTCTCTCTTTCTGTATCCGCACAACATAACAGAACCCAACACAACTCGGCGCAGCTTCAACTGTTCAAGACTTCTTTGCCCCCAGAGTATACATCGATTCATACTGTGGTCCTGTCTGGCCAAAGCTAAAGACATTACAGTCCGGTTGTGCTGTAAGAGCCTTGTTTTTGTTCTGTCGTTACAGCTAAGAAGTTCTGATGAGCGCCACGGAGGGGCTGAGTTTACTCAAGTTGCATTTTGGAATTTATGCCACTGCCTTTCCAGTACATGTCTTGGTGCAAGCCAAAATAATTGTTCTCACATATCTCACAGATGAGACTCTTTCTGATGAATGACAGAAATTTCAAAAATAAGCCAAAAAGATGCAAGTTTTCATCCACAAGTTGGAATTCATAAAACCAAACTGACAGCACAGTCCACAATGTCATGGAACTGTGACCGATGTGCAGAAACTTTTTTTTTAAACTAAGTAAGCAAAAAAAAAAAAAAAATTAAAAAAGAAGAATTGTTAATAAAACTGAAACAAAGCCAAACCCTCTCAATTTCACTCCAAATCAAATTGCACAACGCTTTAATAAGTACATCATTGAATGAAATTTAAAATCCACGCCCAAAAATAGTTTTTTTTTTGTTCATTTCAGATTTTGTTCATTGTGATGCAGGAACAAATGAACAAGCAATCATCACAAAGTAAACCATATAAATCATCAAACCAAAGGAAAGCTCATCAAGTGTCAATGCAATAACCTTTAAGGTGAGAAAGCTCTCGATAAATAGGCCTACACTGCTTCACAGGTACAAGATCCATTATATTTACTGTCTGGGAACAGAACTAACCAAACTGACTAAGAACATGCCAGTATGATGCCCCTTTTTGATGCATCGTCACCTTCGTGCTGTGCAATGATACATGCAAATAACCTTTGCTTGTAACCTTTGCATGAACTTCTACTGCATGGTACCGGCTAGTACTCGTAGTACTCATAGTACTCGACTCAACTGGGTTCCCCTTGGTATCGGGTACTTTTCTGCAAGTTGTTTTCCATTACGGGTTAGTACCTCTTCCAGATAGATGGACGCCACGCCAAACTGCCATGGCGTAGTCTTCACCGTAACACACACCTCTCGTGATCCGCTTCTCAGCTATCATAGATAGCAACGTCTGCACCGCCTCAATTTAGCATCCGCAATAAAAAAACAACAACAAAAAAACGTTACGCCCCGCTAAAGTAGCTTGTTTGTTTGAGCGTGGCGGCCATTGATTTTATGCTGTGCAGGATATTCCGTGCATGCCGGGTATTGACCAATCAGTGGTCTGTAACGTTTCACGTGACCTTTTAGTAGCTGCTCGGCTCGCTTGGAGCCGCGATGGAGGTGGTACTAAGAGTTGAGTAGAGAAGAGTCAGTACTGTGCAGTGGATGCATTTGGTTCTGTCAGATGTTAAAGTTAAAAACAAAGTTAGTTTTCATATGAAATGCACCCTCATAGTAAATGTGACTGAAACTTGGAGTAGATTTATCCAACTAAATTACAGCATTCAATTCATTCATTGTTTCTTTTCCCTTCTTCTTTTAAGAGACACCATTGACACACTGCATTCTCCAGTCCTTCGATTCTATTGGTGCATGTTCATAGTGTTTTAATGTGGAAATGTGTTCTTAATGTGAGTGCATGTGAATCACAAACACATGAGTTAAAAACATTTCAAAATGCTTTTGAGAGTGGTGTTATTTTTTCTCTCTATTTTATTTAAAGCAAGATAGATTGTAAGGGGAATTGAGGGGGGGCTCTCCGGGCTTTTGAGGCTGTACACAAACACACACACACACACACACACACACAAACTCTGACACAAACATTCACACAGTCAGGGCCCCTAGTCCCATCTGTCCTGTTCCTTAATAGACCAGGTGCAGCCAAACAATGGGTGTGTGCACGCATGCTCCTGTCAATGTGTGTGTGTGTCTTTGTGTTTGTCTGAACCGCTGCTGTTCTCACATGTCCTTGAGCTTTGTGTTCTCAAGATGTCTCTCTGATTTTGCTACATTAACATCTAACAACTGGATATAACTCCGCTTTAATCTCATAAACACACAATCACCAATATCTGCCGTCAGTGTTTGTTTCCGATCAGAGGAAAACACAGCAACTGGCTTTGTGGGTCTAGTCGCACCAGATAAAGACAATTACAACGCTGTTATCTCCTCTCTTCCCAGAAATGTTGGAATCATGATCCATCTTTCCAACTGTAAAAGGATATCCCTGTTATTTAAGCTAATTCCGATAGGATCCACTTCCAGTCTCACATTGATTCCTGTATTCTGGATTTTGGGTTTGCGATAACGAACCCATTTCAGAGAGAAAATCCTCCCTGAAAGTGGATCCGTGTTATTCCTTTGATCTAAAACAGCTTCACTGATTAAGAACAACTCTCCCTCTCTTCACTGTGTGATGCTACTTGTGGACTGCGCTGACAATAACACCCATTGTCAAATTTCTTCCCTTTCTTCTGCTAACTGGGAGCTTATTTTCCATAGGTTTGTTACATTGAATAATAAACACTCTTTTGGTCCCCAAACTGCAGTTAATCCTGCCTTTCCAAAACATCAGACTCTATGTTACCCATTTGCAGACAGACCACTGAAATCGTTATGACAAATACAAGATAAGTTTGACACTTCCATTTTAAGACATTCACAAGTGCAGCATTGCATCATATTGGAAAAAACCGGACACATTTCTAGTCACAGACAACCAGTGTGACTCATTCAGGAGGGACTTCTACAGTGTTCCGCATGATACCTGGACTTTATCTCTAAGAAGTGCAACAGAGAATCTGTCTGGGAGAAACAGTACATGTTATGGAACATAATGACCAACAATGCATTCACAAATAGTAACACGTTATTGTTGGCACACTAGCAGAATGCTGACCAAGTTAGCACATTATTGGGGAGTTTGGTTCTGCAAAAATAAGGTTAACCCAATAATGTAATGACCTGCTGTGTGTGTGTGCATTGCTGTGCTATTTTCATTTTATTTTAATTTAATTTTTTTTAAGAATTACTGCCACTGTTGATTCATCACTGCAGTGGTGCGAAACATTGCTGCTTAGCACCACTAGTGATTAAAAAACTCCACATGGTACATTTATTCACTGCTCGTACAGTGGTTATGTTGTGGTTCTGAGTTATACTTCGAAATTAACCACAGTCAATAATTACATGCTACCACACATACTGTATGAATGAGAATGAATCTTGCATACACACATACAAACACACACGCACACACACACCTCACAAACAGATGTGAAAGCTCACCATTATTTAAAAGCCTTCTATTTGCAAATCAACCATGAAACAAGTGTCGCATTGCCTCCAGACCACTGAGAGAGTGAGGGGATGGAGAAGAGAGCACCAAATGTAGACGGCAGTGTTAGTCGGGGAGAAAGACGGAGCAGGAAGAGACGACAAAGACAGGAAGACGTGAGAGAAGATGCAGGAAGAGAAATAAAAGCAGACAAGAGGGAGAAAAGGGAGCACCTGCCAAGCTCTGAGTGGGGTTAACCATCACCACAAGTAGAACCTAATGGAGTCTGTAAGTGCACACACACACACACACACACACACACACAGATATATGTGTGTGTGTGTATATATACAGATTTTTTATACATTTATTTTTCTTTTTTGGTGTAAAAGGGTGGATTCAGGAATTATTTTCTTTTAAGGTAGGGCTTTTTTGACTTTTCTTTTTTCTTTTTTTTTCAAGTCAACTACTCGAGAGATTAGTATGATACTTGGTGGGAGGGTGGGGCATGTCCCAAGGGAAAAAAGAAATCACATTTTGGAGTGGATCCAGATTAAAGGGGCAGATCCATAAATTCTTTTTCACTTCCTTTAACATTGGAGGGCAGCCATTTTTGTGGCACACGTGTCTTGTTGGAATTTGGATGAGGGTTTTATTTAATTAAAAGCGACTGTCAAGCCTTGGCGGAGGTATGCACTCCACTGAGTGCCCATTTAGTTGAATATGTCTTTTTCTCTGTTTTCGATTTTCAAAATGAGATTACGGGCTAGCAATCTGGAAAAAAAGTCATTTATAAATTCAATGCATCATATTGTGTGTGTGCCTTGCTAGTCTGTAACTGATTTTTATTCAAGGTGAGAGCATCAGATGACATGTTCTCCATAGTGTGGTTGGTATTAGTTGAGTTAGGCAATTGAAACAACTTAAATTAAGCCCAGATTTCTCCTGTTTATGATGGTAAATGCTCCATTTATACCTACCAAAAAGTCTCCTAGGTCTGGAACAGGTGCCAGCTGGCATATGTCTGTCGGAATTGTGTCAACACGTAGTCACAGATGAGCATTTAAGAGACAACGTCTTGCAGTAAATAATAAAGTAAATCATCTTTAAATCTTTGCCATATGATGTTGGTCTTTGTTTAAGATTCATTCCACTTTTGTCCACCACCTTTTGATTATAGTTTGAAATACAATCGGAGACTTCCTCAGAAACACGTTATGTGTCCCGTAACTTGAGGACATGAGGGAGAAGAATGTGAATATCTGTCACTGAGTTCCTCAAATTACCTCCTTAGTACTTCGGTCTGTTTGAACATGATTAAACCCCAGCAGCATTTGTCACCTGTTACACTTAAGTTGAAACCCATACTGTATTTGCTCCATAATCAGGTACAAATCACGTTCTCTGGCCTGAGCAATAAGCAGTGATCTAGTTTTGAGGCCAAATGCAAGGGATTCTCTGTTATCAGACAGTTCTTAATCTCTCCTAATCTCTTTAAAGTCCTTAATGCTGTAATGTTGTAATGTTTAAGGTTTAGATTACACTTTCACTACCTCTGTGTTTCCTCTTGCTTTGTTAGGCATCCCTTAGATCGGTTATAAAAGTGGCTACACCGACAATTGTTGGCCGAAGGATTGAAGATTTTTTTATGACCATCAATATCTATGTTTTCCACCTTCAGGCAATTAGCATTTATAGCTAAAACTCGTGTGCTCCGTGATGAGTTATTACATCCACGTGCTATTTCTCTTGGACAGCATGCTCTTCAATACAGCTATAAAATAAACACGGACGTCACGGATGCTGCAACATCGCAAATTGGACGGTAACGATATGTGGAAGGTCTAAACAAACTTAGCAAGTCAACCATTCCAAGCTAAATAATAACTGTTGAGTCCGCAGCAAACACGGAGTGAAGAATGAGTGCTGACATCACTGCTCGCAATAATGTATTTCTTAAGTAAGCTAAGAGGCCAAAATGAAGACCGTCAACTCCGACAGCATTCAGACAATAAAAATTAGATCTCTGTCTCACACTTAGACACACACACACACACACACACACACACACACACACACACACACACACACACACACACACACATAAACCAAAGTAGACAGCTCCTGCTCGTTCTGTCTGTCCCTCTCTCCCTGAGGCAGGGAAAAAAGCAAAGGAGCCTTGCAAAACAAAATGAATAATGGGAGGATGGAGAGATACGGGATAATTTTGTGTGTTTTTTTTCCTGTCCTCCTCTCTCACTGAGTGGTTATCATTTTCTCTCTCTATCTCTACACCCCCCCCCCCCCCCCTTTCTCTCTCTCTCTCTCCATCTCTGATTCCCCCTCTCTGCTGAATGGAGATTAAAAGCTGATAGGAGATTGCAAAGACATGTTGCACTCCTGTTCTCCTGTTCTGACACACACACACACACACACCCACACACACACACACCCCCATGCTACAGATGGTAACATTAGCTCTAGTATAGCTCGGAGCTCTTGATGTAAAACACATGTTCCTGCCTCGGCAGAGTGTGCCGGTGTGTCTACGGCTGTTTAAACCAACTTTATCGCTCCATCAGTTCGGAGACAAGGAACGATTCATTCAGAGAGAGAGAGAGGGAGAGAGAGAGAGAGATAGAGAGACAGAGGGAGAGGAGGGGAGGGTTTGGAGGATAGGAGGAGTGTGTGTGTGTGTGTGTGTGTTAGGAGATGACTGTGATTGACAATATTTCTCCATTTCATCCGTCAGTAATAATCAAATCACTGGAATGCGAAACACTGATATTTAGATACTAACATACCATTTTTTATGATATTGGCTCCTATGTGTAGTAAATGTTACACAATGTTACGCGCTGTGAAGAGTCAGACATGCTGTTAATACATGTTGGGTTTTTTTCTCCATTATGTTCAAAATTGTGCAGATGTGGTATAAATCAGTTTGAACTGCGTTGTAGTCAAGACCACCTAAGCAAGACTGAGACTAGAAGAAGACTTTGAGGAGTTGAACCCGAGTATTGCTTTAGTACAAATCAACACAAAATCAACACAATACATACAGAGGAAGGGCATTATTTTATTTTTATTTCATTTTTTTTTTAATAGTTACACACGGATACAATTAATAAGATATGAATTTATGTAGAATAGTTGTGAATGCGCCAAATAAGGAATCATTGGATTTTGGTGTAGGTCCAGCTAAAGGTGAATCCTTTTTATTTTCTTTTTCACTTTCTTTGACTAACTCAATTAGAAGGGGACTGTTGGGCCATGGCAGAGCTCTGTGCTCTACTCGCTGCCCTTGCAGTGTAAATAAATATTTTAAAAAAATGCTCAGGAACTGTAGTTTTCTGACTCCTCCCAAGACAAGGCTGAGTAAAAATGTTGTCGATTCAAAGGTGAGATGCGTTGTTAGTGTTTTTAGGCAGCGTATAATGGTCTTATTCTGAGTTCAGTTTTTTTTTTTCTCTCTCTTCTTTTTTTTTCAAATCTGTCTGCATAAATATTTATGGTTTATGCCAGAAGTGGTAAAAAAAACATTTTTTTAAATTATACGCAGTTTGATCTTGCATCAGATAAGTGTTATTTTTGTGTGTGTGTGTGTGTGTGTGTGTGTGAATGTGTGCATGTGACCTACACCATTCCTCTTTGAACACATCTGTGAAAGACGACCAGCACAGATACCATGCCTGCCTCTGGTTAATGACTACTGTGGGTTAAGTCTAGAAGAAAGATAGAATTACATTTGACTTCAACATGCACATATTTTATTCTCTCTGCCCTGTGTTGCATCAGACATCAAGTCATCCCATTGTGTTCCTAATGAAAAAGGTATAATCCATCAAACAACACATACAAATGGATGAAGTCTTCTCTTTTGGGCTTATGTTTCTATGTGGTGCCCTGAGTTTAGGTCGCTTGTGTTACATCTCTCTGTATTGTGATGCTGACGCACTGAATCAGAAGTGTAGTAACACTTTAACGGAAGAATTAAAACCGACCACACATGTCGATAACATTTTGTCAAACCGATTGATAGGATGGTCGAACACAGGGAGGGAAATAACAGAAAATGAATAGATTTGTTTGATAAAGGTTTCGTCTTGCCGCGAGTCGTTCTGGCACACCGAACTCATCTACATTTAGATTCACCGGCCAATGTGTGTGGTCATCCGTGGCTTTGAGAGTGTGTATTTGTGTGTGTGTGTGTGTGTGTGTGTGTGTGTGAGAGAGAGAGAGAGAGAGAGAGAGAGCTTTTATTGACCCACAGATGAAGGCTGTGTGTGTGATGAGAAGCAGGCGACCAGATGGACTTATGGGAAATAAAAAACCTTTTATTTATTTATATGATTTGATTAAATGGCATTTGTTTCTGTCTCCTGGTATGTACTGTATGTGTGTCCATGTGTGGTAATGTGTGTGTGTGTGTGTGTGTGTGTGTTCGTTTGTGTGTGTGCGCCTTGTGTTTAATGACAAATAGAATAGAGGGATCAGAGCAATCACATTTGAATGATTACTATGGGAGTGAGGGAGAACGACTGATAGGGTGGGGAGAGAAAGGGAAGGGAAACAAAGTCAGATTACAGAATCATCTAATTCTTGCACATCAGTGCAATACAGAAATGATTGCTTCTGTCTGTTGATCTGTCTTTCCGTCATCCTCTCTTTTCATCTGTGCCACTATAGTTTCTATGTATTTATTTATCTCTTTGAGATGGATACCAGTATTTCTTGCATTTCTCTCCACATTTCTCTCCCCTTCCTGGCCCCTCCCCTGTTCTCTCCCTCCTATCAATATCTCGCTCTGCTACAGTGCTTCTCTAATATTGCCTTTAATTAGAGTGTTTCTTGAGAAGCTTTTACAATATTGCTCCTGGATATTTTCATGTTTTCTCTCATTAGCTATTCATATTAACCATTTCTTGGTTGAAGAGATTAGATGCATAAAACTTGCCTTTTGCATTTTTGCACGATGTGGTCATTAAGGATCTCGATAGAAATATATTTTTTCATTGATTGGCTTATTGATTTTTTTAAATTCATTATTTTCCCATTATATTTCCCCAGCCTAAGGTGACATCTATAATTTGCTGGCTTTATCCAGCCAATTTGGGCTGTTACTATTAAGGGTTTTTATCATGGCATAATCTGAAGATTATTGTCTCAATGAATCATTTGTTCAATAAAACGTCAGAAAACATTTGATTAGCTGGTGTTTTTGTCCAAAGGAACTTATAATAAGTGCATTCAGCTCTATCGATATATAAAAACTAAACGAATCATGCAAGTTTATGTTGTTTTGTCAGACCAACATTTCAAAATAGTCACTATTTGTAAAATGTGCAATCGAGAAATATTTGAATGACTTAAGATAAACATTAAGCTTTAAAAAAAATTGCCAGTAATTAGAATTGAGACTTTTTTCTTCATTGCATAACTCAAAAACTGTTGAATTTATTTTTTTTTTCATCAAACTTGTCAAACACATCAAACATATCCAAGAGTTTTATACCCTGTGGAAGAAAAGAGTGAGGTTTTAGAAACTCATCTTATAAACTGTGT
Source organism: Chaunax sp. Z400 (assembly GCA_037577475.1). Lineage (NCBI taxonomy): Eukaryota > Metazoa > Chordata > Actinopteri > Lophiiformes > Chaunacidae > Chaunax > Chaunax sp. Z400. The sequence goes on along the minus strand of CM075200.1, from coordinate 12,588,531 downwards.
AGTCATTCTTTGATAAATCGTACATGTATTCCAGAGGTGTTGCAAAATGTATCTTATGCTAATTACAAATTATAAAGATTTTTTCTTTTTTGTTTCCATGCCAACAATTTGCCCCCAAACGTAACCTCAAAAAAGGTTTTAATTTTGTTTCCAGAGAGCTTATCTTATAAACTATATGCTCGTCTTTATTTTTACATCTACATTATGTTGGACAGGAAGTGTTCATGTGACTTTTACTTTTTCCAGGTTTGATTAGCATGGTTTTCTATATGTATTTCTCATGCAAATACTCTCAGTACAGTTTGATTTTGCAGGGGCTATGCTATCTGGAGGATTTCTCCAGATGCATCTTGTTAAAATAGCTGTCAAGTGCATGCGTTTGGCTGAATCTCACTCATTTGGACTTCTAATTTCATTATCAGGGTTGTTCTTATGCTTTACACTGCAGTCTTTAAAGGTCATTCTTCCTAGTTGCTAAATATCTGTTGTACATAAATCACAGGTTGGGAAACCTGGGATGCTTTTTATGCACCTTCTTTATTGGTCAGGCTGTAACTAAAACTTTAAAAAGTGAAATAAGTATAGTCATCGTAGAGATCTTAGTGATTTAATTCCAAATATACTTAATTATTTTGTTCATTTAGGTGTTGAGACATGAGTTAACTAGTAATTACAGTGGGAAGTTTTACACTTTTGCAATCCAGTGCATTTTGTGATGCATCTTATACATTCAAATGTTTTAATTTTGTACATGTTTCACTGAACGTCTATTTGGTTGTATTTAATGAAGTCTTATTTCTAGGTTGCATTAGTAGCAGCAGAGGCTGTAACACAAACTGCATGTCTAATAGATGACATTTGTCATTTCAGAAACACTCAGATGAGCAGAAAGTACCCGAAAATTAGGTTTTTGCTACTCAACTCGAAACTTTGCAGAGGAGTTGAAGTCAGTGTGGTCCTTAATGCACACGGATGATCAAAGTCAAGAAACAGTAAAGCCTGAAAGAATTAGGTCAGCTCTGTTTTTTGTGATTTTCAGAGAAAGGCTTTTGTCTTAGTTGATTTTCCTTATTAAGAAAATCTTAATTTGGATGCTTTTATAGGAAAGTTTTTTTTGGATCGTAACTCAAATGATTTAGAAATATGGCTCCCAAGAGGAGCTGGATGTAGCTGCCTTAGCCTTCCAGTATAGTGTGTGTGTGTGTGTGTATATGTGTGTGTGTGTGTGTGTGTGTGTGTGTGTGTGTGTGTGTGTGTGTGTGTGTGTGTGTGTGTGTGTGTGTGTGTGTGTGTGTGTGTGTGTTACAAAGAGTGTACAAAAGACAAGGAGGGTCTACATATGTTCCAGCACAGATTCCAACCTCATAAATCACTTCAACTGGTGTTCAAGAGTCAATCTCTGTCTCTCCCTTACCGTCTCTCCCTTTGCGTCTCTCTCTCTCTCTCTCTCTCACTTTCTCAGCAGAAACACACTGCTTCTCCTCTGCCAACAGGGAGATTTGTGTTCTGTGTCTCTGTCGTATAATATTAGAGGAGAGACAGGGAGAACAGAGGGGAGAAGGAGAGAGGGCCAGAACACGGAGGAAGTAGATAGAAATGGGTAAAACTGAGGCAAGAAGGAGGACAGAGGGAGAGAGGGGGAGAGAGAAAGGGAGGAAAGCTGTATTTTTGCCTTATTCTTGGCATTATGTGAGTGTGTGCTCTCTCTTTTGGCCAATCTGTCTTCTTCGACATCATCTTGTACTTCTTGCTTGCTCTGCTTGTGTGTGTGTGTGTGTGTGTGTGTGTGTGTGTGTGTGTGTGTGTGTGTGTGTGTGTGTGTGTGTGTGTGTGTGTGTGTGTGTGTGTGTGTGTGTGTGTGTGTGTGTGTGTGTGTGTGAGTGTGTGTGTGTGTGTGTGTGTGTGTGTGTGTGTGAGTGTGTGTGTGCCTTCATCTGTGCCTGTGTGTCCTGATGTTATCCAGATGTGCAGCTACAGTGGGTTGTAAAACTCAGAGTTATTGTCATAACATTGTTGCTCACTGTGTGTGTGTGTGTGTGTGTGTGTGCGAGTGTGTATGGGAGGACTGGCTGGTTGGGTGTGTGTGCTGCTTCCTGTCTTCTTCCTAACACTTGATTATCCAGGCTGATGGAGAGCCAACGCATGAAGACACAACCACACGCTGAATGAGAGAAGACAAAAAAAAACACACAAAAAAAAACAAGTTCATTTTCTGCTATGTGTTTTGTTCCATGAAATATTTACAGGATTTTGACTCCATCTGTGTCCAGGATGTCCAACTCGTTGTGTATTTGCTCATCTGTGTTGGTGGATTTAAGATAGATTTGGAATCAATGGCCCTCTGTCTTTTATATCATGGCTCTGTCAGAGAGGGGATACAGTACGTTCCACAAAGGATGGAGAAGTTTATCATTTTGCATGAATGTTTATATTTAAATTCACCAGACTTGACATGGTATCGTGTACTTTTCTGCAGGTCGTATTCCATTACGGGATACTACCTCCTCAGGGTAGATGGACGCCACGCACAACTGCCGTTCAACGCGACACACACACCTCTCGCGATCCTCTCATCAGCTGTTTAAGACAGGGACGTCTGCACCTCCTCAATATAGCAGCCGCTATTTAAAAAAAAAAAAAAAAAGTTACGGTCGCTGAAGTAGCTTGGCTGTTTGAGTGTGGCGGCCATTGATTTGTGCTGTGCAGGATACTCCCTGTGTGCTGGGCATTGACCAATCAGTGGTCTGTATTTTTCATTTTACATGACATTTTAGTACCTGGTCGGCTCACTGGAAACTGCAACAGAGGTGGTACTAAAAAAGTAGTACCAGGTACTGTTTGCATAATGGAAACACACAAAAAAAGGCGTGTAGAGTCAAGTAGAGCTGGGACTACAGGGTGGAAATGGGGCTTAACTTGATTTCAATAGCTATAACAACAAAGTTACTCAGCTGCAATTTACCGGTGTTAATTCTGTGGTTTGGCTGATCAAACAAACAAACAAACAAACAAAAACTATTAATGATTTGGTTGTTGTCTGGTTATTATGCTCCCTCTTGGCCAAAAAAAAAAATATTTTGCCAAAAAATGGTTTTGTGCCAGAACTAAGATCATGAAAAGACAGACTAAACGGTGAGTCGTTTATTTTTTTGTGGAGAGTCAGTCATATATGTGTAGCTAGTATGTAAATGAAAAATGGTGTTCGGAGTAAACAAAATCTCCCAATTCTCTTAATTCAAAATCTTCTCTAAAAAAGTTAAAATTTTCAAGCTTTTCACCTCAAAATGTCTGAATTGAGCCCTCCAGCATTCAGAGATGAGTCTGTGATGCTAACTTTAACTTCTGCTCCGGCAGCTCAAGTTAACAACAAATATTCCTATCTGTAAAAAATAGTCTGATATCAAAAGCTTATCATACATGAGTCAGAACCAGTTATTATCATATCTGGTAAATTATAGAGTTATCAGTGAATATAATTACACCATTTCTGAATTTCATGTTATATTTGAATATGATTGAATGATGCCATCATTGCTCTTGTGTATTATATACATTTTCTCTGTTGTGATGATGCTCTCTTTACATGACTTTCAGAGGAAACCTGCGGTTGCCTGCGTTAATTGTTAGCATGAAAAAAAAAAAAGTTTGAAATGATTAATAATCGGACACGTGAAGCCATAATGCGGTTTGGTCTCAGTTGTTTCTTTTCTTTCTACAACGCCTCACTCTTCTTATTGTCAGTCACCCGACATGAGCAGGCAGAAGCGCAAAGCCAGCAAATGCTCCTTAAAAAATGCATTTCCTTAAAAACTCCATTGCAGATCCATCTGTGACATCGCCGCTAACAAAAGCAGCTCATCTCAATTAGATTTGTCACCTTGAAGGCAGCAAAGTCACACACATTCTTATGTGTGGACGTTTACGGGCAGAGAAAATCAGGGAGAGTGGCGCCGAGACTCTTTTGTGTTGTCACACATTTCAAGAAAATTACCTCCGCCACCTTGTGTAATGTGCTGAAACTGTGTGGGAGGAGGAGGGAGCTCCACGACTGTGACAACACGTCTCCAAATGAAGTTTTAACCACTAGAGGGAGCAACGCGCTGTGACTCACTGCACAAATATACTAAACTAAAATCCCATGTTTAGAAAAGTGCTTCTACTTTATGAGATAAGACAAGGAGATAGGACCTCAGCTAAGATGTTAAATAGCACGTGTGGTTTGTGTTTGTGTTGCTTTTGATCCATCCCTTTTTTCTCTGATACAGTCCATCCTTTCTATTCTCCTCACTCACCAGGACACACGCGCTGCAACTGCCCGATTGTGTTGGATTTCAGCTGCGGTATAAAAACATATTGTGGCGTCGAACAACTGTGTTGGATTTCCAGTGGTTCACCTGCTGTTGGGAACGATCAGTATCTCTCCTCCTCTCCCTTTCTGTTTACTCCTCTCCAGCCTGTAGTGTCTCTGTTGTTTTTATTTGTTTTGTCATTGTTTTTGTTGTGTGTTTTTTTTTCCGCTGTGAAGAGATGGGAGCAAAGATATAGCAGGAGGTAAAATAATGAAACTCTGGCCTTCCAGGAACATCTCCTTCTTTGAAAGTTCATCTCCCTTCCTCTCTTTAACACCCAGTCTACCTCCATCACACTCGGGTTTTCTCCATCCCTTTATCCTTTTTTCTTCTTTTTTTTTTCCTTCCTCTCAGTAATAACGAGGTGCTAACTATCACTTTGAAGGTCTCGGTATTTGCCAGCCAAGGTGTCTTGGTGAGTGTACAAATGTGTCTCATTGTATGACAGTGTGCATGTGTAGCAGTGTGAGCCCCCAGGCTGTGTCTGGATGAATGGTGTGTGTGAGGTGTGTGTGTGTGTGTGTGTGTGTGCGTGTGTGAGGTGTGTGTGTGTGTGTGTGTGGGGGGGGGTGATATCAAGCTCTTAGTACAAAAACCTATTCACTAGCAGTAATTTGTTCACTCTCCTTCCCTGTTTCTTTCTCGCAGTTTCCTTTCCTGTATCTTTCTGTTTCTTTCTCAAACAGATTGCTTTCTGCAGGGGTGGCAGAGAAGAAAAGACACAGAGAGAAAAAAATGAGATTCTTGTCCTTGAGTGACCCAGTTCCATTTCTCACTGAAAATGAAAAAGTCAGCTTTGTAGTTCTCTCCAATCGTGTTCCTGTCACAAGAATTTTTACCTCCTCCAAGGAGGTTAAGTGATCGGTTCGGTTTGTCCGATTGTTCGCAGGATTACGCAAAAAAAACTACTTGACTTGATTTTGATGAAACTGGCTGGATTAGTGGGCATTTTCCCAAAGAAGGAACCACTGAATTTCAGAGCGAAGGAGTGGAGCCATTTCATTTTTCACTTTCTATAACATTGCGAAATCCTGATGTCGTTTTGATCCTGAACATGTCATGATTGTTGGGCATTGGTAGAGGTTTGCAATCTGGTGAGTGTCTTTCTGCATTTAGATAAGCAAGTATGGTTTTTCAAAATAAAAGTGGAGCATTTGAAATTTAATTCACCATACAATGCTTTTCTTAAAATGTCTTTTGTGTGTCGGTGTTTCTGGCCAATATCTATTAAAAAGGATTTAACATTGCACCACTGTGTAAATTTGCTAATTTTATTCGGTATTCTGTGTCGTGTACAAAATAAATTAATAATGTTCCTTATTAACTTTTAATGAGGATTTTAATGTAACCACTAACAAAAACAATACATAAGCATAATTAATACATTTCTCAGGTGACACAACTGTAGTATACAACATTTTACACACATTTGTTTTCTTTTTTAATCAAGGTTTGTTTGTCCCCTATCAGCATTGTTTACAGCAGTAATCCGCCTCCCCATGGACTGGCACAACCTCCGGATGTCATCCTGTGGGATGATTATGGGTCGTTAAACATGGTTGATCAGCAGCTCCTAGTGGTGCCTAGATCAAGTCTAGCACTTAGGGCTGACCGAGCTTTCTCTGTGGCAGCTCCTAAAACTTTGGAGTGATCTCCCCCTACAGATCTCTACCAATGTTCAAATCACAATTAAAAACACATCTTTTTTCACTTTGTTTTCTGGTTTAGACCCTTTCTGTTTTTGCACAGTATTAATGGCTACCCCTGTAGACTGTCACACAATGTTTTTCGGTCTTCATTTGTCTAATTCTCTTTTTTTCGGCTCAGTTGTTTTTATTTGTTCTTCGGTTATTGTTTGTTTTTTATGCCTTGCATTTGTTTTAACTTGTTCTCCTGGTTTTTGCCATATTTTGTTCATCACTTCGGGAAACACTGTGTTGTATTTTAAATGTGAATACAAATAAATTGACTTGCCTCGATCAGGGCGTGAGGGTTCTCTTCGTGGTTCCTGTGGCTACATAAAGCTGGCCTTCAGCTCGCCTACAGCACAATCCCATCCATGTTGCCCAACCGTGGCATTATTGCAGATGCCATTTACCCCTCAACCTTCCTGCCTTTTTTTATAGGGTTGGGTTAGTTTAACAAGGGAGTGGTCATTTGGGATAAGTTGGATGAAGCCATCGTAGCGTTTCCTTCTCAAGCGTGACTAAACCTCTTATGTTGAGAAGTATCACAAAACCTGCCCTGCACATAGATACACAACCAATATTAGAATGGAGAAAAGATTTTGTCAAATCAAGTCAAAAAATGAGTCATGCATTTTTAAATCCCTGGAGTGTAGTAATCAGATTTGGCAATTTCTGCATATCATCTAATTTACCAGTACATCACTTTATAATCAGTTTATGTCAAATTTGAACCGTATGGAGTCTGAATATGTGATGTTTAAGAGTAGATTTCATTTGCTTCTAACACGCATGTAAAAATATTATAGGATTCCAGATCTGGCCTGGACTGCAGCCTTAGCATGCAGCTTTTGGGGGAGTGAGAGCACCACTTGATTCTAGGCCAAACCTGTTGAAAAATGACTGTTTTGCAGGGACCATGTGTGTAAAGACCTATTTATTTGAAAGTCCAATTAAGGTCTCAGATGAAATGTCGACTAGTTTTTTTGTGGCCCTATAGACACCCTTTTTTGTTTTGCTGTTATCTCGATGGATGGAGGGCTCTGTGGAGCACAGCACATATGAAAACTCAACAAATAGGACGTCAGGTGATATTCCCTAAGAAACTATTTCCCTCCCTCTCTCTGATAACATGAGGGTTATCATACGTGGTGCTGTCTGGAGCAAATGGAACAAAGATGAGACATCGATTACACACACACACACTCTCTCTCTTTCACTCACTCCTTGGAGGGTAGCTGATCTGTTCCGTTCCTCTTGACAGCTAGAGCACGGCCATCAACACCCCAAATGTGTGTGTGTCTGTATGCGTGTATGCCTTTGAGCTTGTGTCTGTGTGTGCCTGTGTGTGGCCCCACTGCAGCGAAAGGACTTTATGAAAGAGAAAGGGCTGAAGAAGAGGTTTGTGTAAATCAGAGATTGATGTGTTAGCCTCTAACTCCACCCTGAGGGCCTGTCAAGGTGGAAAATGCCAAACGGGGCCCTGGCTGGACAAAGCACTTAGCACTGCTTGAGCCTCAGTTGTGACACAGAACAAGTGCACAGAAAGTGACACGAAATTGGACTCGACATACTGTATATTAACATACAATATATGGCTATAGAAAAGCATGGACACTTTGCATTGTAAAAGCATGGAAGTGTCCGAACAAAGATCCTAACAACTATTGCATTTAGTGCACTTTTTCCACGGTTCACTCTGAATAAGGGATTAGTGTTGAATTTACCAATTTAAAGGAGAAATCTGCTAGAAAATTCATCAAGCAAGTAAAATTCATTTACTTGTTTCAGCTTCTCAAATGTCATCTTTAGTGCTCGAAGATGTACGGTGTAAATAATTGTACATTTTTTATTTACTTTTACTCCAAACCTGACCTGTATCTGTCTTCCAGAGCCAGGAGGAGTATTTCCTCTCTGGACTAGCTTCCCTCCCATCAACTATTACCATCCTCGCCACTGGCACCAGGTTGAGGTTGGGTGTAGCGACAGGTTGGGTGGCGATAGGTGGCGTAGCGACACGTTTGAAAAACGCAGATCTTTTGGTCTGCTTTGCTCGGGTCAACGCTTGTCCAGCTTTGGTTTTGGGTGAGTTTTTTTTTTTTTAATGCTTGTGACGTATCGACCGTGACAAACGTGCTTGGTGCCTAGAGGGTGACTCTAGTCATGTGTCCTTCAGGAAGAACTGTTTGGTGGGCCTCTGGTTTGATCAATGTTGTTTTGTTTTATACTTTAACAATGAATGATGTCCCCATCTGATATTTCTTTTAAATGCAAATGTTACCATGCTAACTCACTAAATGAAGATGACAGATATGATAAACATTAATTTAAACCTCCTGCATGTCACCACGTTGTCATTTTCATTTTGAGAATATGCGGATGCTGACATCTATATTTGGCCTAGAACTTCTTATATGGCTGCAGACTCTTTATCTTATTATGGAAAGCATAATTAATTAGAAACATGATCGACAGATCCGTAACACGTTTTAGTTGCAGCCCACTCACAACATTCCAGACTGTCTAATGCTCTTCTTTTTTTTTTAATACTTACAGATAACTTTGTTGAGTTTGGCAGAAGTTTGTTCCCTCCTGGTCCCTCGTTGTTCTAGAGGAATTCAGACTAACAAGCCAGCTGGGCTATTCCTACATAAAATGACAATGTCAGACCCACTGGATGATGACCAGCATTTCGTGTCTGAGCATTACTAACTGCATGCAAACAGCACTACCTTACTATGCATTCACACCTACACACACTTGGTGGATCATACAAAACAGCACCTACTCAACAAAGTGATTTCTTCACCACTGACACGACTCGGGGGCAATGTCAGCATACAGTAAACAGCACTCTGCAATTTTGTGAAGGGCTGCTGATGTAGTCCCACTGAGGCTTGCGTAAGGCATTGCTCCAGCTCTGTCAGTTCCACAGTAACGATGGTTAAAGGTCACAGTATTTCATTCATTTTAGGAAGTCTTCATCATGGGCGGTAGAGCTCTTTGTGTGGATTGCTTCTGAAAAACTGGGTAAATTGAGACTGAACCGTCAGAAAACAGATGAGATGTTGCGAAAACTATCTGAATTGACAAGGCGAAGATGTAGTTTTTTTTTTGTTTGCTTGTTTTTACTGATAGATTTTACCATATTGCTGTCAATTTTAAAGTCAAAATATTGGCTTAACCGCTCTAACGAAATGTAATTACTAAAATCGTCTTTTTCTTTTAGTGCTGAATTCCTTTTCTTGCACTTCCGTTTAAGCAAATGCTTGCTTCTGTTCTCATCATGCTGGAAGTATTTTTCATTTGTTTTGCTCCGAGTTGAACATGGCCTCTGCATTTTGATGAGCTGGCTTTAATGAGCTGGCTAGCTTTATCATTTGTCCTTTCGGCCCCAATTTGATGGTGCACTTTGAAGTTGCTGAACTGCTCATCGGGCTTTGGGGCATACATAGTGTTACTGTTATCTATGTGTGTTTTTTTTCAAATTTATTTTATTTTTTTGACATGATAAGTGTTCTCACTTTGATGGCTGGATACTTTGAACATTTCTTGGAAAGCTACTGCAATAAATATTGCTTTTGGAACAATTACTGGTTTTTCATACTTAAATTTGAAAGAGTTCTTCTTAAATTTTGGCTGAAAGTTTTTTATTAAGGGAGCTAAATAAGTTTCCAGCAAATATAAATTCCGTTGCTCACCTTATATTTCACTGCCTCTCAGTCCCCCTTGTGTGTGTTTGTGTGTAGACCTATGCTCTTAAAGCTGTGTGCATTACTTCTTATGTGTGTATGTTTGTGTCTTCCTTCGCTCAACATTCACCTTGACCTATGTACCCACCCATAGTTGCTTTTTCCCACCACCAAGACGTTGATAACGAAACAGAGGCAGGTCAGCAGGGGGCTGAATAGGTGGACAAACAACTAAATTGTGCAACAGCCAGAAAAAGTCATTGGTAATTAATTCTGGTGTGTGAGGATGACAATTAAAACCTATCAAGAAGAGCTTCTTCTAAGGCTCCTGTGGAACTTGTAATATTAAAAATGCCCACGATGTAGTGAGAAAATCCTTTTCTTCTTGTGGAGTAACTATAGTCTCCCCTCTTCACCCTGGCCTCCTCCTCCTCCTCCTCATCTGCCCCTTTCACTCTTCCCCACTAGGGCTAATTGGGGAGATAAAGTAATTTAGCAAGTGTTTGTGTGTGTACATGTGCGTGTGTGTGCGTGGTCCGGTATGTGTGAGGTCGTTTAGAGGTGTAGTCCTCTAATGTGCCACCCATTATGCAGTTTGGCTGGAATTACTCCTGCCTTTTTTCTCTTTCTTCTTTACATCTTTTCCTCACTAATTCAAATCACTAATTTTCCTCTATTCACCTCTTTTTTCTTCAACTTTCTCTCCTCCTCTTCTAAATATATTTCCTGTCCAAGGTCATGCAGCCATTAAGCTATATTGCCGCCGTGTGTGTGTGTGTGTGTGTGTGTGTGCGCTGATTCACGTTCTTACCTTGTTTAAACTGCAATAAATTTGAATCAATTAGCGATGCAGCTGTTTCCATCAATCCAAAATGGAAATTTTGGACAGTAGAAAACGTCGTTATTATTTTTTTTACTTCGGTGTTGACAGAGAGGGATGTGTCTGTGCAGGTTTTGGTCATTTTTGATGAGTTTTTAACTTTTTACTTCCTCACTTCACTTCCTGTCATGTCAGTTTAATGCAAATTGAATGAATTAAAATTGAGCATCTTTTTTTGTCCACATCTTATTTCTTCCTCTCTGCATAGCAAATGATGTTCTTCGTCATTGCTTTACCACCAGAGTACAATGGTTCAATGGTACAATTGTTTGTTGTATTTTTTTCAATTCATCCACATTTAAAATGAGGTGTTTTCATGTCAGCTTGCTCACATTCATCTATGACAGGTTATAGTTTATCCACATATGCATCAGTGTCCTTGAACACATTTTACTTAGTTTAAAGACTTACTTTATGATGTCATTGTTCTAATAAGTGATGTCACTGATTCTGATATTGAGAATGTATCATTTTGTTTTGTTTTGTTGTTGTTGTTTTTTTCATATCAAGAAAGCATTAGACTTCTTTTCACAAAAAACTGTTTTTAAAGGAGTATCAACAGGAGGAGATTTATGATAATGATTATCATACATACATTAGACATTGCTCTGCATGCACAGCAAAAATGAAAGGAAAAATTTCAATTTCTAATGCTCTGTATTATTTAGAGCTATTTCAGTAATAGGCAGCCCTGCTGTATCATAAGTCTTCAGGCCATTTTTATACTCTTATTTAAATATATGGATTCACGTAAACTTCACAGTCATTATCTGGAATTACAGTGATGCAGAATTTTAATTATTAATTACAAACGTAGCTTTTAAATATACAGCCTCAGAACTCTCACACCTAGAAAAGTACATTAGTTTAATGTTTCCAAAGTTATTAAATTGAGACCTGAAATGTGGAGCCTGGAGTCAATTTTTTATGACTAGGAATTAAAGTAGCTACATTTCAGACATTGCTCGTGGTTGAATAGTGTTTTTAGCTGAAGACGTTTTTTTTTTTGTAATTGAGTGAAATGACCCAAAAGTATCTAACTAGCTTGTTGAATTCTCTAAATGTTGAGGAAAGGTGCTTCAACGTTTCCTTTCTTAACATTGGGTAAACTGTCCAATCCTTTACGGAAGAAAGACGATAAACTCCCATAATTCCTTTCCATCCCATTGTAAATGCAGCTGCATTTTCTAAGTACTACAGTGCTTATGAATCATTCACATCTTCCCTTGACCTTTTGATGTTTTTCATCAAAAGGGGACATTAACATAAATTAAGAACAATAAGAACACTTGATTAAAAACAACCTATTTTGTTCAAGTGATACTTCACTAGAGGTCTCCAGCCTAATTCAGCGACGAAGAAATTAACTTCAATGTTACATTTTCTGGGACTGTGAGATGAAATGCTTTACTAATAGGATTTCACTAACTCACTAGTCACTATTTACACTAACAAGTAATGTGTTACCGTGCAACCTTATAGTCTGGTGTTGACAATTCAGTATACAACCTCAAAATATGGTGTATATGATATATGAAATATCAATGAGGAGCTGCTTTTAAGAGACGTATGCAGGCAGTATCGCTTTCAAAGCCTTGTAATCCAACCTTTAACTGCAAAGTCTTTAAGGAGACTCACTAAAATAAATCCATAATGACAAACCCAACCCTGAATGTCTACTGTGATCCATTTCCCCATGTTGAAAACAGTTATTGTTGTTGCTCGCGTGATTGTTAGCCGTCCACTGGCAATTCCATGATGGTTTGGTTGAGTCTGTTGACCATTTAGAGGCTGTTTCTGACAAAAAAAAAGATGGCATCAGGTTATACGATATCGGACACGACTGAATTTGCAATAAACTGCAATAGAGTTGAGCTTCAGTGCCATCATTTCCTGCCATGAAACTTTACCCATTTAAAGCTGGGTGTCTGTGTGCATCCCCACTTTGTTCAAAGCAGCTATGGGAGCCTTGTCCTTTGTAATTTAATACACAATGCCATCTGCTACTTCCTTTCATCTTCTTAAATCCTTAACATTGTGTGACATTTGTAAATGCTTCTTTATAATAGCCACCCTGTAAAGCACTTGGGCGCTTGTCGGTGTCATTTGAGCCATGCACTCTTCAGTGTGATTACATTGTAAGTGATAAAACAGTTTGTGGATGTTACCTTGGGCTGCTGAATTTGTTTTTCTGCCTTGTTTACTTTTTGACCTCTTTTAATTCAGCATCGTCTTCACCGACGGCAAATGTGTCCAAACAAGGGACTCGGCATTCTTGTTCGGTACGAGCTCCTCTGGTTGAGACCTATTTGTCGGCTCAGTGTTTTGCACTCATGTCATCCATGCCAATCCAAATGCACCTGAATGATATGTTTAGGGACAGTTCATAAGGGCACGCTTTCGGGAAAGTATTAATCAAATAAGTCAACGTGAGCAAATTATGTCAATTAGAGGTTCTAAATGTTGATTTTCTATTATATTTGATAAATTGCCCAGCCTTTTATGTCATGTTATCCATATAAGAGAGAACACAGTTTTATAGTTCTCGACTATTCATAAATGCCCATGAAAAGGAAATCTGTTCCCTTAGTTAGATGGAACAGTTTAGTGCTTTAGGTTTCAGTTTGACTCACAGTATTTCTGGTGGTGTTGATTTCAAACACTTGACACAAGACAGTTAAATTGTGTAGCAGTAATAGTGAGTTGGCTTCAAGTCCACCAGTACTTATGGGTCATGTGGGTCTGTCTAATGTGGGAATCAGCCCACTGAACTATTCTCAGATAAACAATAAAACACAGTCTTAGACAGTTAATAAGCCACTTAATACCAGTGGATAAGACTGCAGGTATTAAGGATACATATTATAATAGTACTCTCTCTCTCCCTCTCTCTCTCTCTCTCTTTGGTTGTGTATGTGAGCATGCATGTTCTCACTAAGTGCTACAGTGACAACCTACAGGCCCTTCCCTTGAAGACACACACATACAAATGCGAGCGTGCACACACACACACACACACACACACACACACACACACACACAGTCACGCACATCTGGTGCTGTTGTGGTCAGTGTGAAGTGGGTCACTGCTCTCCAGACACACAAATATTTCAAAGGAAGGAAATATTATTTTAGATAAGCAAAAAAGTTCTTCTGGAACCAGATTTAAGAAAAACCGAGTATGATTAGCTATAATTTATTTATTTGAAAAAAAATTTACAATAGAATTCAGGTTCAGTCTTTTACATTTAATATTTAATATCACATGCATAATATCACTGATTAAACCTCACTAGTGTGTCACTACTTAAAATGAAGAAATGTGTGCTTGGAACCTTTTTTTTAGTGAAGTTTGACTTGCATCATGGGCTTTTTAACTTTTTTTTTCTCCAACTCATATTGTTACATTTATCGAGTCAAGACAAGTCAGTGTTATTTATATATATAGATGCATATGGTGCCAAATAACAACAAAAGTTATCTCAAGGCACTTTCCAAAAACAGCAACAACAAAAAAAAAAAAAAAAAAAAAAGTGGGGGTCCTGCAGGACAGGATAGGGGTGTGACATCTTAGGTGTGGGACCCACCACTCAGGTATTGTAAAAGCAGCTAGCAACAGATAGCAACTTAGTCAAAGAAGGACAGCAAATAAGTTTCTTTTTGCTGAGGTTTTTATCCTCCGAACAGAAGACGAGATTCATCGCCAAATAAGAGCAATGTAAACGACTGTTATTGCAATGCTATGCCATTGTTATTCAGTAGAAAAGCGCTGCCCTGCATGTTTGTCTGGTTGTCTGTTGTTTTTACTGCTTCCAGAATGGCAGCGTGCTATCTAAAGCTATCTAAAGCTCTCTAAAGCGGACATAGTGAAGGGTCACCATTGAGACAGCGTTGAGTGATTTCGGCGTATAAAGAGGTAATAGTGAGAAGGTGTGAACACATCCGGTTCTGATACAAAGCACTGCTGAGTGCTTTCTGCTTCAGGTCATTTAGATGAACTTCAATGAGAGAAAAAAAAGAACTCTGAGGCTTTGCCCTCTGTTTCTCACTGCTCTCAGTGTGTCACTCGCTCTATCACTGCATAAAGACAACGCACACACGGTATATCTTAAGCTATCTTATCAAAAGGCTTTTTAGCTTCATAGAATCAGTTGCAGGATAAACACAAACCCATGGAACTGGATATCAGTCATCCACTGCACACTGAACAAACACACACACACACACACACACACAAAACCATGGTCTCCAGGTCCAGGTACTCCGAGTCTGCATGCAGTGAGGCTGTTAATCAAAATTAGATCAGGCTGGAACGATCTTTTCTCTCTGTTTGCTAATGTGCTTCTCTTGCATTCTCTCCCTCTTTCTCTCTCTCTTTCTGTCTCCCACAGTTCACTGGTTACCAGGCTTTTACCCAGAACACACAACTGTGAAGTCAATGCACCCTCGATCGTTTATCAAAATTAGATCAATGGAAATCGGATTTTACCTTAGTGCAACCCAGTGTGTGTTTGTGTACCAAATTGTCGAGCACATTTTCTGAGACTCTTGCTGTTCAACTACTGTGTGAACTGAACACAGAGATGAAAAGACCGTGGTAGAGAGAGGATGAGGGTGTCGGAAAAGAGTGATTGCAATGGGTGAAAGACTGAAATGTTGAAAGGAGGGAAGTAGGCCACGTGTGTGTGTGTGTGTGTGTGTGTGTGTGTGTGTGTGTGTGTGTGTGTGTGTGTGTGTGTGTGTGTGTGTGTGTGTGTGTGTGTGTGAGAGAGTGAGAGAGAGAGAGAGACGTCACTGTTCTTTTGTGACAAGCAGGAATGTGTGTCCATCATATGTCTATGATGATGTCATCTTGTTCTGGTGTTTGCTGCTGCGTTTCTTTGAAGATTCAGCCGACACCCTTCCAACCCCTCTGCACACACACACACACACACACACACACACACACAAACACACAAACACAGACAGGTAGACACACACACACACACACACAAACACACAAACACAGACAGGTAGACACACACACACACACACACACACAAACACACAAACACAGACAGGTAGACACACACACAGGATATCCGTGTGTGAGTTGTTGTTCTTATTGACAAAGGATCTGAGTTGTCAAATCTTCTGTGCCCATGTTCGGTCCCTCTGCCATTGTTTTTTTTTTATATGTTTGATTACCTGCAACTGTATAATTACAATATTCTTATTGCACAAACTGTCATCAAAACACAGCACTTAACAGACTCATCACGTCTCGGTCTGAACTTTATTTTGTCCCACCGGGTAATGGGTTTTGCAGCACCTATTAAAAGGAACTAAAGACTAAAAACTGAAAGGCCAAGAGGTATAACAACTGACAGCCACCAAAGACAAGGTGTTGATGCAGAATTTCAGGCCATCAGGATAAGACAAATAACCACCGTCATCATTATCACAGTCTCCACGGCCATCAGCACCAATCAATGACAGGCGATAATCACTTCCGTCCTGCTTATATCATCCTGTAGAGTTCTACGGCACGAGGGATAAAGGGATCATTACACCTAGTTATTTTGCCGGATATTAAACTGACTCTCTTGCAGAGCTGTGGCTTTCATGGCCTATAAGAGTGTATAAGAGAGTTATAAGCCTGTAAGATGTGTACCATGTCTTCCCCTTGGATGGGATTGGAGTAGCGGCCCTCTTTTTCCTCCACCAGTAGTCGACCACAAGCTTCTTGGTCTTGGCTATGTTGAGCCGGGAGGTGATTGTCCCCGCACTGCCCTACAAAGCCATCCACCAGGACTCTATACTTCTTCTTCTTGTTGTTGTCTGTGATACAGGCGACAATCGAGGAGTCGTTTAAGAACTTCTGTAGGTGACATGCACCCAAGTTGAAGCAGAAGTCGGAGGTGTTGATGGTAAACAGGAAAGGACAGCACAGTTCTTTGGGGGCACCCGTATTGCTCACCAGTACATCTGACGTGCGAGGTGATGCCTGTGAATAAATCTGATCATTTAACTTAACATTGGCCTATTTTCTGTTGTACGCAAGAAGTTATAGACATGTAAAGACACATTTGGAAGTCAGTATGCGTCCAGGCTGTCAGTTCAGGGCTTTACCTCAAATACCTTTGCATCATCGTTGTGTATGCACTGCATTTATTCAAAGTAATACTTGCGGCAGTGTTGTTGCAATAGAAGGCTACAAATTCAGCATCTTAACGCAGCATCAAGAGCCTCCCGGCTCCTCTGCTGCTATTCATTCTGCATAGCTAATGTCTGAGGATGGATCTTACTTTGCTTTACTTTTTGGCCCTTAAATGGGATTTTCTTCCATTTCTGCCGCCTCAGCCTCTAAAGAGGTGGGAGATATTGTTGAATGTGCTTCATCGATTTCGTTGTATTGGGAACGTGAGGAAGAGCTGCAGGCTGTGTGTTCAGGAGGGACTCGGGGGACTGACACTGAGCCAGAGGGCATGCCTTGCGTGATCAGGCAGTAGATTCTGTGTTAGAACACAGACCAGCCATCTAGTATTACATCTAGTATTGCTGAATCTACAGTATACTCTATGGTATTTTGATATAGCGTTGATATTCAGCTACAAAAATTGGTTGCTCAGAGTGATATTCAACTCACTCTGCATGCTTAGGAACACAGCGAGTTTGTGATCTTTACAGTTTGTTATCTAATCCTTTTTTTTATGTCTGTTGATTCCTGAAGGGATAATTAGTCGTTTTATTGAATCCCAAACGTTTGCTCTCTCTGAGTAGATAATCAGCGGGAAATGCAGCCTCCATTGCAGATCGCATTTGGACCATTTCCATTTTTTCCAACAGAAAAAAAAGGAGCTGTCCTCTGCTTGAAATAAATTCAGGTCTTAATTAGGTTCAGTTCAACAGGTTCACTTCTTCATTATTTTTTTTCTAAATATCACAGATTGTTTGAATCTTTTTCCCTCCCTGGCCTATTTAATTACATCAGTGGCTTGTACTACTTGTACTTCTATTACTCAATACAGACTTCAATACATGAGTTATTTTTAGTGTTTAAAATGTTTGTTTTTTGGTTTGTGTGTGTGTGTGTCTTTTTGGTGACTAACAATAAACCTGCAGAATGAATTCAGGGTTAATTTAACTTAAATTCATTAAACTCAAACCCAATTATTCTATTAGAAGAAGGAATTTAAATACACACAGTAGTCTGAGAGTAAACCACACGGATGGACTTCAGCGGCCATGCGCGCGCACACACACACACACACACACACACACACACACACACACACACAGCATCTTGGTTTCTTTAAGATTGGTCCCAGATGCTTGTGTGTGTGTGTGTGTGTGTGTGTGTGTGTGTGTGTGTGTGTGTGCGTGTGTGTGTGTGTGTGTGTGTGTGTGTGTGTGTGTGTGTGTGTGTGCATGCATTAGAACGAGTGAGCAAGAAACAGATCCAGTGTATAGGATATTGGACTTGGCAGTATGGAATTTAGTTAATTCCTCCAGCTAGTCTTCTAGCTTGATTAAATAATCGCTGATTTAATGCAAGTCAGTGCATGTATCAATGTAAGTGTGTAAGGGTCTAAGTGTGTGTCTTTTTTTCCGTGTGTGCATAGAGAGCAGGGCTTACGAACTCTGTAAGTGAATTAAATGTAATTTCATTTTGAAAGACTTAGTTTAGAAAGCCATCTCTTTGAATTTATTTAAGACCACAGGGCGCCTCAATGTATTTCTTTATCATCTCTCATATTCTCTGATTCTCTTCAGTTCTCCCTCTATGTATCTCTCTCTATTTTGTCACCTATATTCAAGGATACAGTAGCAACACCTTGGTATCTGAAATGTTTATTTTTCTTTCACCATACCCGGTGCATGAAATAACTTGAACGTTGTTTAAAAATCAACGTGAAGCGTTTTGTAATAGGTCATGGCTATATAGGCGACCAGTCTGCCTCAGAGTTTAAAGATGCCGCCACATACTGGTTGCAGATGGCAGCTATAATACATTTGAGGGACGCATTACTGCTGCTAAACATAAACCACTGGATGCTTATCTATTTCCACCAGCTCTTACTTTAAGATGTAAAAAACTCGGCTGTGTAAACAGTTTGTATAACATCTGTAGATTTATGGCTTCAGGAGAATCTCAGAGTGGAGTGTTCAGCCACTGTGTGGTCACACCATATGTCCTGATGTTGAATAATAAAAAAAATAAGATTCTCAGGAATTAAGTTATCATTTATAAGTGCATTTTCTGAGTACAGCCGCGACAAAAATCACAAAGGGACCGCTTCTGCTTCATTTTAAAGCATAGTAATCACTTCAACCCATTTAATAGAATGTGCGCCGAGTGTTGCAAACCCATAAACGTCTAAAAACAAAATTAGAATTGGAGTATTGGAGTTGTTCAACAACACTGAAGGGAGGCATACATGTAATAGAAAATGTAGCTTATTTTCCCACTCAAGCCAACAGGTCAGGCTATGGAGCCTCTTTTATGCATTTTTGCATTAAATCTTCTGCCGCAGGGGGAAAGAAGGCTCTCTGTTAGAGCTGTTTGTGCATTCGAGCAGGGAGACTAACCACACTGAGTGTGAACGTTATTAAAACGATAAATGTTGTTTTATGTGCTCTCTCCCACCGAATAGATTTTACTCTTAATTTCTGCTGGGCTTTTCACGAGCCCTATGAAAGTGCAACATCCGCAGACATTGCCATCTTGTCTGTTGCATTTTTGATCTTCGCTCATTGTTCATGCATATTTTCACCAGCAGATCAAATGATCCTTTTTATCCTGCACATTTTATTACATGTATGGGTTTCGCTATATCAACAAGAGATGGCATCTCAATATTTTCAGGGATTTTGTTGGAAGAGTTGGATGATATTTTGGATCCTTCAAAATGTGTTTATAAAATCTTTATATTGCAGTAGCTCACTCCTGTTATTCAGATATTAATCTTAAGTATTCAGGAGTTGCTGGAAACCATCTCTCAACCATCTGAATTGGCACCATCTCTCTAGCGATGTAGTTGTTTTGTCTTGCAATTTGTTGCTGGTCTTGTCATAAGGCTCTTCGTGACAAATGATTCTGCCAAGGTTTGCTGAGTGTGTTTTGTGCTGGTACCTTGGCTAGTTCAGGTCTGTCATGGACTTCTTCATATTCTTCATATTCCGAGCGATGGTTTGTTCGGAGATGGTGAAACAAGTTAGCCGTGGAGCTGCCTAGCGGCAGTCGATTTACAACAATGTTTGCAGATGACACTGCACTGCCATGCAAACGAGGATGATCCACATCTTGCAACTAACTCTAACAATGTAGACGGTGAGGCTGGTGCTGTCTCTACCTAACACACACTGCATTCACTCTCAATGCGGATCTTAGGCGCCGCAGTCTAGCCTATTGGGCTGTGAGACCACAAATGTGTGGACTAACAACCAGGGTTGTTTTTAATTGTCACTCATTTTGCAACAAAACATAGCCGATAATGTCAACTCGCACATAATTTAAACAACCATTAAGATGACATCGTAGACGATACATATCGGACACCCCTAGTAAACAGGAAGACAAAGATTTCAGACAAAAATTAGACATGTATCAGCT
Organism: Chaunax sp. Z400; assembly: GCA_037577475.1. Lineage (NCBI taxonomy): Eukaryota > Metazoa > Chordata > Actinopteri > Lophiiformes > Chaunacidae > Chaunax > Chaunax sp. Z400. Next base: position 12,568,330 of record CM075200.1, on the reverse strand, counting down.
TCAGAGTAAAGGCTTCAGATAATAGAGCGGCACTGGTTACTCAAATATGCATCCTACTTAAAAACTTATCTCAACAACAGCTTAAAAGTTTGCTTGTTGGCATGGATTTGGCTTTAGTGGGAGGAAGGGGATAAAGACTTTAAGTTCCTGACTAATTAATGTATTTGTATCTGTGTGTGTGTGTGTGTGTGTGTGCGTGTGCGCATGCCTCTCCATACGTGGGATGTGTGTGTGTGTGTGTATGTGTCAGAGGGCGTTGCTGGAGGTGCTCACTGAACGGTATCATAGGCCACAGATAAATAGATGTCATTAAGACCCTGAGCTCTAATTACCTACAGCCCTCCCCTGCAGGCGGAGGTGAATGGGAGAGGCCAGGTATCAGTAATCAATCAGAAAAAACATGCACCGATACACACACTTTCTGTTCACACACACACAATACACCTAACACACAGGCATGGTCTCCAAAGACCCCAAGAGATGTGTGTGTCTGTGTGTGTGTGTGTGTGTGTGAGAGAGAGACTCAGCACATCTCCACACATGTCAAGTCAACCAGCTGATGATTGAAAAGGAAGTGAGAGATCATGAGCCAAATGCTGACTGTGTGTGAGTGCGCATGTGCATTTTCTGCACTGTGTAATTGACATCTGAGCCTCTCTCACACATGGACACACACACACACACACACACACACACACACACACACACACACACACACACACTGTGTTATCATCATACTGTGGTTTTGGAGTAGCCAAGATGCCCCCAACACACACTTGGGATCTTGCGAAGAGGGGCAGCTGTGGGGCCATATGTGAGTGATTTGGGCGCTCAGAGGGAAACTGAATTCTGATGACAGATGTGGTGCTTGGTTTGCAATGGTAGACACACACACACACACACACACACACACACACACACACACACACACACACACACAGACAGGAAGCATACATCAGTCAATCACCTGGCTCAGTCTCTCTACATGTGGTGACCGTATGGTGTGTGCAGCATAGGTCTGGCACAGAGTATCACTGAGAGGATTCGATCATGTAAATGTTCTACTGTCTGATGTCAGCTGGATGAAAACACATGTACCATGAAGACTCTAATATTAGCTCAGGTATTCATTCTGCGCAACATTATAAGAGACAGGATGTTTTGCTGTATTCATTCTGCGACAACAATATATACCACACAGATGTGTATGAGCTTAATGAATAAAGAAATGTCCTTTTTTTTTACGGCTGAGCCGCCTCATTGGTGTAAAATGCACAATAAGTCAAATGGACTGGTCGCACAGCTGGAAAAACTTAGGTGGACTTAATAACAGCGGCAGTGAACCAACAGGATCTCCTTTAAGTAGAAAGAGACAAGCATTAGCATACCTGTGACTTCCCTGCTATGTCATGTTAAATGTATTCCGTGCAACAAGCACACATTCAGTAATTACTTCTGCCAAGGAGGTTAAGTGATCAATTTGTTTGTTTTATTTCTTTATTTGTTAACTACTTGACTGATTTTCATGGAACTCTGGTGGTAGGGTTGGGGCTATGACAGGGAAGAGAGCCCGTTTAATTTTGTAGCGGATCCAGATGAAGGGATGGATCCATGATTTTTTTTAAAACTAACCTTACCTATATCTGTCTTGCAGAGCCAGGAGGAGTATTTCCTCTCTGACAGCCAAGATGGATCAAAGACTGTTTTCCTGTGCTTGTCATTGGGTGTAGTTGTGTCAGTGCTTTGGGCAGGGCGAGCTTCCCCCCCATCAGCAGCAGAGGAGCTATTAGCATCCTCACCGCTGGTACCAGGTTCAGGTTGGGTGGCGGCAGGCGGCGTAGCGACACGTTTGAAAAACGCAGATATTTTGCTTATATCTTTGGTTTTGGGGAAGTTTGCCAGAGGCCATCAAATTTGGACTTTTAAGGACAAATTTTCTCCACATCTATATCTTAGTGGAAATGTATAAATGTGTATGTCTGTGTGCGGCAAGACACAATGTAAAGTAGTTAATCATACTGTGATCATTGATATACACTACAGTAGATTGTAAGAATAAACTGAGCAGTGCTGTCCCCACTGGGCTCTTCCGCTTTTACCTGGCAGCACAGAACAGATGCTCCGTGGAAGTGCTGGTAGTGGCCCCATCTGTAGCTGTGAGACTACACTGAGAGCCTGGTTGAAGTACAGCACTCTTTTGTGAAAAGTTGAAATGTTCTCAACTTCTAGCACTGGCTGCTCTGAGCCCCCCAAAAATATGCTAAGCTCTCAGCGCTGTCATAAACATGAAACAAGGAGCCAGCGCTGAAAGGAGAAGGTCCCAGCGGACACAAAGTCCATGATGGAAGGAGCGGGAGAAACAGATTGGGATAACAGAGAGAAAACAGGGGGGGGGGGGCATAAGCTGTAGCCTTCTGCACGTGCAATATGCTGACATTCACCAACACAGTGAGATCATCAATGTGAGGAGCACACAGACGTGCACACAACACACATCTCAAACTAAACAGGAACTGGGAACCAAAAAGGAGACTGAACGAGATTCTGGATAGATGGCAGATAGAGAGAGAGAAACAGAAAGTCATGGTGGAGAAAGATGAGGTATGCTGTCCTCTCAGGGTCGTATGGGTGTTGAATGGGGCCAGAGACTTAATGGGATGGAGAAACGTTGTGATTGGCTCATTACTGTGATGGAGCACAGTCCCACCACAATTGGCCTCTTCACCCCACCTCACCCACCCCTCCTTCCTTACACACAATTTTCTATGCATGACTACTCCATGAAGTGCAGACGTGTGTGTGTGTGTGTGTGTGTGTGTGTGTGTGTGTGTGTGTGTGTGTGTGTGTGTGTGTGTGTGTGTGTGTGTGTGTGTGTGTGTGAGAAAGTGCATACTTATACAGCAGAAGTCAAACTCTTGTCTGTGAAGCACCTCCTGCAGGTCAGATAAACACTTTACGCTACAAGATGAGAACCTAACTCATCTGTTTCCACAGCCGTCAAGTAGTACTTGATAAAATTACCACAGTATCTCACATCTTTCTGTTTAAAACGCACAATTTATTCATCTCCGCTATTCATTTTCTTCCTATTGAAATATATTTAGTTTTTTTCATTTCTTTTTATCAACCTTCTTCCAAGTCGAGTTCCGCTAGTTTGAAAATATCCAAAGCTTTCTCAACATTTTTGTCTTTCTTCCCCTCTCTTCTATTCTGTGGCCCTGCAAATTTATTGTCCTTCCAAAGTTTATCCACATATATGAATCTTTTCTGTCTTTTTTTCACCCACAGCGACGAAGAGGCAGCGGGGTCTTCTGCGCAAACTGTCTGACCACCAAGACGTCGTTGTGGAGAAAGAACGCTAATGGAGGCTACGTCTGCAACGCATGTGGTTTATACCAAAAACTACATTCAGTAAGTTACACGCGGATATATGTATAGACGCATGCAGTAGATTATATTAGACAAACCGTAGACTGGTGAGTAAGTAGTTATAGCTGACGTGGCACTTCAAGTTTTACTTTCTGTATGTTTGTGATCCCCTTTATTCAAATTATCTTTCAAAAAATGAAGAAGAGAGACAAGGGAGCTTTAAATTTCAAAACCACTTTAAATGTAAAAAAGAAAGGAGAATACGAGTGAGCTGAAACTCAGGTGTGTCATTATGCAAAAGTTAATTTGCAGTACTGAGCTCATATCCACTCATAAGAGACCTGCATGTACTCACTCATAAAGATTGTACTAGATCAAGATCCCAGTACTTTAGATTATTTTATAGCATCTGCCGTGCTTTAATACATCCAGAGGGTGGGTTTGAGAAATATCGTCCATCCTTTCTGGCTGATTAGCATACGACACAAATTAAATTCTGCATACGACGGTTAAAGTTCTTGTATGTATTTTGAGAATCCCGCTGTGAATGGAATATTGTGGATATAGTGTATAGTTGCTTTCCTTGGGTGCTGGGAGTTACAGACCATTTCAGCAGTCACAGTGAGCCAGCTCCATGGAGTGAGAAATATGATTGAATGAATCAAATTTACCAACTAAGCCTGGGGAAAGTCTATGGAAATCCCAAATTTAATTAGACTGCATGAATTACACATGAGATAAAGACCCAGTCTGGAATTCAGTTGACTTCAGAATATTGAGCTTTTCTCACCTCGGATATGTTTTATTGCTCTTATGTTAATTTTACATTTGAACACATACCTATTTAACTATATATATATTATGCTCAGCCAGTAAAATTTAAAATAGAACAATTCATGTCTGTGTAATAAATCACAGTGTTCGCCACAGGGTTGACTGTTTTATAACCTGGAGCACTATGCCACAATTATCGGATGAAGCTTTAAAGACCTTTTACAGGATGACAAAGTAAAGCAGTTTGCTCCATCCTACCCCTGGAGACGTCCTTGGTTCAACCTGTTTAGCTCATCTGCTGCTCCAGTCATGTTCGAGGCCCTCTCTACTCTTGACAATCTTCACAACACCCGTATTTTATATCCATAATAAAAGTTTTATATGCTCTACACACATTATTAGAGAGGATAGCAGCTAGTAAAACACTTGAGAGTGAGAGGGGGTAAAGCAGCATTATGAATAAAGAGGGAGAAAGAAAAACAGAGACAAAAGGGAGGATAGTAAGGTAAAGAGTAAGGACAGGTATAATGAATGGAGCAAGAATGAGGGATGGGGAGGAGATGGAGAGATTAGGGGAGAATGCAGAGGGGACATCCAAGAAGAGATGGAAAGACAGATCGAGGGAGAATTATTTGTAACAGCTGTAACTCAGCCCAGGTATTCTATCAAGCCAATCCTACAATAATAATGGTATACAACATTACAGATATCCTGTGTGTGTGTGTGTGTGTGTGTGTGTGTGTGTGTGTGTGTGTGTGTGTGTGTGGTGGGGGGTGGGGGGTTTAGTGTTTGACACAGGGCTGTAGATGTAGAAATGCTATTAATCAATGAATAATGAGAAGCTCACTTTTCGTGTACAAATCCAATTAGTTTGGTAAATTGCAAGATGGGAAAAAAAACTCTTATCTTCAGTATAAAGATTAAAAAATTGTAGGATTCCAGAGACCAGTGATCTGTGTCTTATACTTGGAACACATTAAACATTGTGTAGTTACACACCGTTTAAACCAAGATCCTTGAATATTAACTAGCAAGGTAAGGAGGAAGAGGAGGACATTTAGACCGAAGGGGAGGAAGGATGATGTGGGGAAGCTTTGACAAAAACACGCTCAACTTCCTGCCTAAGCAGAGACCAAGTCCAGCAGTAAAAGACAGACAAACTCTCACTCAGTGAAAAGCATAAAGAGATGATAAAAGAGAGGCAACAGAAGAAAGGGAGTAGAGAACTGAACTAACTCTGAAGTCTATGCGTGTAAATGTGGTAAAATAATGCTGGAATCTGTCGACTCTCCTCTACGTGATTAGATTTTGAGGCCTATTCAGCGGCACATTTCGATGCTTCGCCTAAAACAGGAAGCATCGAAATGTCCAATAGGCCCCAGACTTCACGTGATAATATTCAGCTCATAGCTCCACCTAGTGGCAACAGGAAATGTTTCGTTTTGTTTTTTTGGACACACTTCTGCTAGCCCGTTGGCTATATTGCCCTCAAATTAGGTCAGCCATGACACCTTCATGAAGTCTTTATGTGAATATTCTGGGTTTCTGTCCAGTAGTGTAGCCATGGTAGCGTTGACGTAATAACTCACAACAAGGTGATTAGATTTTATGGTGCATCATAGCGTCACCATAGTAGGATAGGGAGCGGTATCTGCTCTCCAAGTGCCCTCTAGTTCAGAAATAAGCTGTTTTTCCTGTTTCACCTGTCCACTTGTTCTCTCCCACGTGTCGGTGTCACACATGTGAAACTGAAATAAGGAGGAGTGACAGAGGGGGAGTTGTTTTGTCACAGGAGGATGAACTTAAGTAACCAAAGAAATGAGAATTATTATTAACTGTATTATCTGTACATGAATGATACACCGCATGAATCTGATGAAATGTCTTTTTTTATGTTAAACTACGTATATATTCTGGAATATATATATATATATATATATATATATATATATATATATATATATATATATATATTGCAATGGCAATTTCCAATACCATGCAGCCCATTTTTAATTTTCCCACACAGCAGGAAGCTTCATATGTAGAGGTAATTATTATTCAGTCCAATTGCAGCCCAGCGCCTCCAACATTTAGTAAAACTAGTGTGACAGACAGCACTTCCACTTAGAAGTTTAATATTAAAACAATCATTTCCAACATCTATTATACGTTTGTCTACTATTTTATTCAAATATCCCACAGGTTCTGTGAACTTTAGGCCGATTTCAAGAACCAAGTCCAGTTCATCCACGTGACTAAAGGCATGTTTAAAAAAAATCTGAATTCACCTCTTCAGCGTTAAGGCCAAATGATCTCTTGACCTCAGAAAGCTGAGATTCTGCTGTAAATGTTAATGACAGCACTGTGGTGTCTGAATGTACCTTAAAAAGGTACATTTAAGAGAATATGTAAGTCAAGAAAATGCCCATTTTCACACATTGACTGGTTTCCAGTTGAACCCTGAAGTGGTTTGTTTGTGTTTTGACAGCAGAATCACATGATTTTATGACAGCATATATGTGATCTCAGCAATATTTTATTATTATGTGCTGCTACTTATATCCATCTGCTGACTGTGAAATAGATTCAGAGATCAATCTTACAATTGATCTGTATAAGCCATGAATTTATTTATACAAATCATTTGGTAATCATGGTACTACATATGGCAGCACTGTTTTGTTTTTTTCCCATGGCTAATTGGTCAAAAGCTGTGCTTGTATTTTATCCCATGTACTTTGTCACTTCATTAAGTCTAATGAAAAGTGTGTGACAGTGATCCTACTTTAATAAGGAAGGCCTGAATCATTAATGCACAAGACGCCTCCTTACATCCCGTCTCTGTCAGTCATTATTTATGAAATGCAGTCAATTTGCAGTCTCATGATTTTAATAATGCTTGTAATCAGTTATTTTATAGTGAGTTCTTCATGACATCAATGAACATAAATTTAAAGCATTAAAGTAATGCATAAAGGAACCAGAGTTTGATGTCAACAGGTTATCTGTTATGTTTCCTCTCCTTGGTCTGTTGGCAAAAAGTCCGTATGAACAGGAAGCGGACCAGAAATAAAATGCACTAATAACTATTTTTGATCCACAACAACACCCCTTAAAACACCCGAAAACACCCTAAAATTCCACAATGTCCGACTATTTCCTTTATGAATTGCATTGTTGGGCAATTGTGTACAGCATTTAAAGACATAAATTAAAAGAATATTATCGTCATTTATACTGATTTTTTTTAGCATGCTTCACCTCTCCAGTGTTGATTTTGTTGAATTGATCAAACCCTGCCTAGAATTATAATGCCTTATGGAATTAGAGCACAGGTTGGGAATGTTTCCACCACCAGGGTCGTCTTGTCGTCTTTGTTGCCTTTTTCGTCAGCCATCCTCCTTTGGTGTGAATTCCTGTCTCTCCCTCCCTCCTCTTTCTTTTCCTATTTGTTTCAGATCTACTCCCTCCACCTCCTCCTCATCTGTTCACCATATATTACTCGTTTTCCCTTCTCATTTATCTCACTTTCTTTGTTCCTGTCTGCCTTCCGCTCTAGTTGCTTGCCTTTTCTTCTATCTTCTGTACTGCAGCTACCTGAAAAGACAAAATGTCTGATTTGACTTACAAAAATGTTGTCAACATAGAGATTGTAGAAGCCTGTAATGATCCAGGTGTCTAAACCAGACACTGGTTTTGTGTTATAAATACATGGATTTAGTAACCGCTCAATAAATTGGAAATTGGAAATTGGAAATTGGAAATTTCCCCACTGTGGGACTAATAAAGGAATATCTTATCTTATCAATGACTGACTCACCACACACTGATAATGACACTGTATTTTACACATTGCCAGTCAAAGACATAGGGCAATTTATATAGGTACACACATACAGTACACCGAGGGGTAAATCATCAGCATAGAGTTCAAGCATGAAATAGATTTTTTTTCCTTTAAATAGAATTCTTTCTTTTTGCTTTTTATCCATTTGAGCATGTCACTCATCCACATTGTCCATCATCTTCAATCACTATCTCTTCTTCCTTGGTCCTCCTCTTGTCTTTTTCTTCTTCATTCCCATATATATACATCATTTCTCTCAAGGCACATACATGTAGACAATAATGAGGCGGTTGCTAAAATATTTAGTGTACAGAAAGCAGTGAAAGTTTGAATAAACTAAGTTTTTTTAATGCTTTAAAAATTCTTCTCTTTCTGTCGATTGAATTTGACTATGTCAGGTAATGCTGTGAGAGGGTCACCATTTATATTGTATATTTACACAGGAGGCCTCAATGAAACATGTTCCTCCGTAAATGTTTTTGATTGTTTTGATCTTTCTTTTGGCCGATGTTATGTTTTGAATTGGAAAAAAAAAAGGTTTCATCAATCATCAAGTGCTTTATTAATCCCAGTGGGACATTCGATCAGTGAGGAGCGCCTCATAAATTCAGAAATGGATGGATGTTACTGAGCAGCTTTAAGTTTAATTCTACCTTTTTTTAAAACTGACCTTCTTTTAGACTCATATAAGCTGTTTCTGTAATTGGTTGTACCAAAGTGTCATCGTCTACTTGTAGTGCAAGAGATGACCTGATGATACTTATGGCTTCAATGAAGGCATGTTAGTGATGGACTTGTCAGAGAAGTAAATGTTGAGTCTTCAGACAAACTCCATTTACATCAGATGTAAGTGCTCCCCCTTGTGGTGAGGGCAAATAAGACAGTCTCAAGATTGCTGAATATAAAACATGTGAGTTAATTATGCACAGGTTAGGTCCATAGGAAATGACACTGTAAAGAGTTTGATCTCCACTTGAAGTTATTTTTTTGGGGTTGGGGGATTGCTGGCCCTCTTTGCATTTAATGTTACAAAGAGGAGGAACAGTTTTGTAATTAATTTAATATTAAAATTCACATAATGCTGGGCTAAGCTGGGCTACCCTATGCTTGATATCATTAGACTTACAAGGAAACCTGAATCATTTATGGGAAAATGCATATCAGCTCGTTTCAAACAAGGAAATCAATACTGAATATTTATTAACCCTTTGCTTTTCTTTTGTTTCCTTCATCTTGCAGACACCAAGACCTCTAAACATCATAAAGCAGAACAACGGCGAACAAATTATCCGACGGCGAACCCGAAAACGCCTCAACCCTGACTCGCTGTCGTCTGAAACCCCCGCCCCCAAGCAACAGCGCATCACCAGCGAGGAACGCATGAACGGGGAGGAGTCCGACAGAACCTCTGCATCAGTCAAAAACCAGCAGCCTTCTCCTCGCTCGCGCTCGCCCCGATCCACTCAAGCTTTCCTCGCCAATCAAACATTAGAGATCCATCGACGCATGCCTCCTCTGCTCCTTCCTTCACACCCCCCCTCCTCATTGGTAGCTGAGGGAAACGGGGGCATCGCTGAAGGTGGGATGATATCAAAAGTAGAAGGAAGTAAAGGAGGAGGGGGATCAGAAAGAGGCAGTCCGATTGAAAAGTACATGCGCCCATCCAAACCATCCAGTTATTCGCCACCTGGTTCGCCCATCGAAAAGTATCAGTATCCCCTTTTCTCCTTGCCCCTACCGTTAACCCTCTCACCTGATTTGACCCCTGAATCGGATTGGCTCAGATTCTGGACCAAGTACAAGATGGCAGCCGCTTCAGGCGTTCCTAGTAGCATCAGTAATCTAAGCAGTCCAGGTAGTCTTGGAAATAACGCTCATTATCTATCAATGGTGACTCCAGTACAGCATCATCAGCAAAGCTACACGGTGCCTTACTGCTCCTCTGCCTACTCTCCTCTTCCCCCTCCTCCAGCTCCGCCTCACTATCCTCCTCCGCCTCTTCATTCCCAGACCTCCTCATCATCATCATTAGAAAATGATGCTCCTTTGGATCTTGCGATAAGACAAAGGGACACAAGTGCTGCAAATCCACACACGTCAACGAACGGCGCAGAGAAAAGGCAGGAGTCGCCATTGGCCGAGAGGTTGCGAGAGGGCAGGAAAGGAGAGAAAGAGGAGGAGGAGGAGAAGGCAGATGAAGGAGGGAACAGGAGGGAGGAGATTGGAAAGGAAGAGAAGAATCATTTGACAAAGAGTCAGTCGAGTGTCCCATTGAATTGCACGATGGTGGAAGTGGCCACGCAGGATGATCTGACAAACCGTTGCATCCACTGTGGGATCTACTTCCTAGACGAGGTTATGTATGCCCTGCACATGAGTTGCCATGGTGACCAGGGACCATACCAATGCAGTTTTTGTCTCCAAGTGTGTGTGGATCGTTATGATTTTACGACACATATACAGAGGGGTTTACACAGGTACACAGACAAAACATCACAAAACAGGGCTCACGTGCAGGACGGCATGATTCAGAATGTCACCGTGATGTCAGACTGTCACGACGCGACGCCAGAGGAAAAAGATGACGACGATCACAGTGAGGTCACAGACGAAAGCGATGACGTAATAAGAGTTGGTCTTGACAACCAGGCAAAAGAAATTGCAGGCACTGATGCCACAGACAATGACACGGGAGTTGAACAAGAGGTAGGAGGCGAGGGTCAGATGGGAGAAAAGATGGTGTCAGATACTAGTGATGACATCACAAAAACCTCAGATGATGTAGCTGTTGCTGAATCTCAAAGCTTAGATGAGAACATGGAGAGTAATTAATCTGATGCCTTTTGCTCAAACAAACCTTGAAGAACATGTTTTATTGGATGAATAAGCTGTATGCCTCCATGTCTTTTGGAGGCTAGCTCATGTCAAATGGGTCGACCCCGGGCACTAAATGGAACACATTCTCTTGCTGGAAGCTGTCAAAATTATTGTAGGATCCTGCTGAACTGCTGTAGGGACAGTTTGGAGAGCCTGGATCTCGTGTTGAGTGACAGTCACTTGACAGCTCGGTGGCAAGAACTCAAAAACACAGTCCGGGCATGCAGCTGAAATCACCTTTAATAAACAGCCGCTTCGTGTGCTTTCCAAACATGAGGGCTGGAAGCTGGACTGAAAGTTGAGACTGGTCTCATTTAGGATGAGTTTGTGGGAGCTCAGCGCTTGCACAGCCATACAGCAGAGCAAAAAAAAAAAAAAACTTTTAAACTGATGTAAACTGAACTGCACCATGGGAAACTGAACTGTTCCAAACAAGTCCGATGCATCGTGCAGACTGTTTAATCTCGGTACAACCTGACTTGTTCTCGTCTACAGCATATGTTTGACTGTTTCACCACTGTGCAAATGGATCCAAAACCAAAACGTATATTGATTCTTTGACACTGGTCAGTCTTGAACCAGTTATTTTTTTTTTTTCCATTTCAGCTGGCGTTACCTTGGTACAAAAGGATGAGTTTGTTTCCTTCACTTGTGCTCTGTTGTCTCTGACACTGTCAATGCAAAATCACCACCGCTGCAAAATGGCCCACAATGGGAGACTGGGCGGGCTTAACTGGACGTTTTGAACTGCTTAAAACCAGTTTCAACTGGTCAAACCGGAGTAATTTCGGACCGAAGTGTTCTCTTCATCCATTTGGATCAAACCAAGTGACATTATTTTCTACCTTCCTCTGTGCCATGATACTAGCTATGTGCCTGGCTGCCTTCCTAATAGAGCAACAATCTATTTACCTGCTTAACATTTATATTAATAATAATATTGGTAATAATAACTATGATGATGTTATAGTACAAGACATGCAATTTGCTACACTTTCCTATACATAATATGTTATTTTGTAAAGACAAATAATGCTTTTTTTGCAAGAAATGGTACTATAAAAATTAGTCTATTTGAGTTTTTTTTTCTTTTTGAGCTGTCTGTTGTGTTCCAGTGGAGACTTGTTACATTGATAACAGCCGTCTAACAGAAATGGTACCGCAAAAGAGGTGGTTGTGTGTATGCGTGGTTTTGTGTTATTATGTCAATGTGTGTAAGGATCAAACCATGTGTCCGTCCCCAAACGATGATGTAAAGTAATGAAGGCTAACGCTCTGTATTTCAGTCCTCAGGGGTCACACTTGTTGCACACCAACCCATTTGTTTCAGAGCATGTGACACATCATTATTACATGTTAAATGGTCTAATGGTTTTGGCATGTTACATCATTTTCATTTATATATACTGTATGTTCTGTGTTAACCAGTCAAAAATAGTCTTAGTGTTTCTCTTTCACATTTTTTTAGGTTACATGGGCTTCTCACCTTCAGTGTTTAATTCAACCTATCGTGTTTCTGAAAGCTTGGTAGGTTACCTCTACATTGCATCTTAGCATCATCTGCAAAATAAGTTGCCTTTTCTATGGTTAGAAATTGTTACATGTTAGACCTAAGTAATGCTGAACAAAAGATGACATCATAAAAATACTTTTTATAATTCAGTGAAGAACATGGATCATGTTGCTTTCAACTGCAACTAACTAATCCCACCTTTTCCCATCATTCAGTGTCTGCTTTTGCTTCTAAATCCATCTTTCTAACACACTTAAGGGAAAGACCCACCTGATACCACAACGGAGTCCATCTTTAAACCAAATTTGACAGTTCTCATACTTTACTTTTTGTCATTGAAAGCATCGAGACAGTTGGGCATTGATGTCCCCATATCCATCAGAATGGAGAAACATGGTGGCTTCTCACATCTCGTTTATTTTCATAAAGAGAGAATCGCTTCTCCAGCCTCGCTGCCTTAGTTGCTAGAAAACAGAAAAAAAAAATCACCAAGGGATTCCTTTGTAAAAAAATAATAATATGCTGAGAGAAATGAAAGACAGGAAGGAAGAGAGAATGAGGAAAAAAAAGATATTTTTTTATGCTTATCCAAAAGACGTGAATGAACAATATTCCGCCTAGTGCCTGATAACTTGTACAGTTTTTCTAAAAGGTATGTTTATCTGTGTCAGAGAGTTATGTAAGTTATGAGTCGTGTCAGGCAGAATTCGAAAAAATTCCATATTGATTTCCAAGTTTTAAGAGGATTCATCGAGATACTTCATTCTTATTGTCCGATTGGTCGCTATAGCTTTTCACACTTCGCATTTTCAATACATGAAAAAGACCCACATGTGCTTTTAAAAGATGAAATTGGTTGCTATGCTAACTGTAAATGACTAGTTAACGATGTTTCATTTTCGCCTCAATGACTTTTATATGAAAGACAACGATATGTTCTCTACTGTGTGTTTGGTATATTGGGAGATGGAAGCTGAATCGACGCATGCGGTCACATCACCAGGCTGCACTCATCATGTTATTGTTCTAAAGAGGAGATTATCATTATTATGTTTGACATTTTCTAAATGAATCCTTAGCAGCCAAGAAAACCCTGACCTACGAGCACTGTACCCAGTATTTAAAGTGTTGAATTAAAACACTAAAAAAAAAAAACTTTCAGATTTCCGGTACAATAAATTTACATTGGAGCTGGAAGTCTGCTTACAGTCATTGCTGAAAAAAGACTTCTCACTGCTCTGAAGAGTTTACACCTTTGCTACCTACAGTATGACGTACATCTGTAAAGTTAAGGTTTACTTACTGCATTAGATACATTGAAAATACTATTTTGAGTTTCCCCATTACTCGCTGAGGTTCCATCATGCAGTAGAAGAACTGATGAAGCCAGTTAAAAAAAAAATATATATTTTTTCTAGGAAATATCTTGTGCTCGTGTGTCAAGTTTTTTAACTTCACTTCTTCTTTTTTTTTAGCTTCTCTGAAGGTGCTCCTAGCATAATGAAAACTGTTTACATTCTGAAATGTAGCAAAATAGAAAAATAGCTTTGTTAAAAGACAGAACAAATGGTAGGCCTCGGGGATACCTGTTGTCTGTCACTCCCTTAAAGTTGCATCTTTCTCATATTTTCCCATCTCCCTTTTTTATCACATCTTCCCTCTGCTATTCACCTCTTCTGTATTCCTCCACTTTCCTGCGTCCCCTATTTTGGTGAAGGTATTTTCAGTTGGAAGATCGAGGGGGGTGAGGTGGGAGGCATGTGATTGTGTCATACTGTGTTGCGCCCTAATAAGCTGAGGTTGACTCAGTTCTCTTCGAGCTGACAGGAACTCTTAATGTTACAAGCAGTACGAAAATCAAATGCACGCTCGAAGCGGAGTGGATTTTCTGAGATTTATTTTCATTCATTTTTCGACGGGACTATTTCTTTAAAAAGTTCAGCATGAAGTGTCGGATTTTTAAAAAGATGTGAAGTCCTCTGGTAAAGATTTTCATGGGATTTCTTGGAAAAAGTAGGACAGAGATAGTCAAATAGTTTGGGCTTTTTTGTTTTCTTCACCTTCATTCAAATCTGGGTGAACGTCTCGTCTTCGTGAACCTCAAGGATTTCTCAGTGAGCTTGAGACAAATTCTGATGCCGAAAGGTTTCAGTAAAGAATTTTTTTTTTGGAGCTGAGAGTAAAAAAAAAAAAAAAAAAACTTAACTCCTGCACACTTTTTGTATTATAAGCGCTCAGCAGAACCCTCTCCTGTCCAAATACAGTATTTCCTTCTGTGTATTCGCCTGTATAAAAATGTCTTCCTCGAGTGACTTTGTGTGAGAGAGCTATTTTGTGAGAGAGCTTCAGCTGCCATTCATAGTTCAAGATAGGCAATTTTTGTAAGGAATTATATCCTGCAGGACACACATAACCTTTACTTTTATGAAAAAGTGTTTTTTTTCTTGTTTTTTTTGTTTTGTTTTTTTTAGTTTTGATGGCATTCACATCAGCGTTTACATTAGGGAGTCTTAACAAGTGTTTTAATTTTAACTTTGTCAGAATGTGTTATGGAAATTTATGCTGTTGCTTGCACTCCATTTGTTACGTTCTTATTGCCAAGGGAGAGACAACACACACACACACACACGTACTCACACAAGGACACATGCCGGCAATGGTACAGATTGAGTGTACATGATGGGATGTACAGTGTTAATCATGGGAGACAAGGGAGCAAAAGGCCAGTTTATTAATGGTGACACACACACACACACACACACACATGCATGTACACACTCATCAACTATGTACATTTAACCAATATATTTTAGTAGAATCTTGTCTCTATTCAGTTGAATGGCTTTCATAGAAAAATGTTTTTAGTTTTTCTTCTCATGTTGTATTTTATTCTGCTACCTTTCTGTACGTTATTGTTTGTAGGTTTTATTTCATGCAAAAATGATATTTCAACAACATATTTTGACAGCCAAGAAAAAGTTTGTTACACAGCTAAACTTGAAGAATAATGTTGATGATGACGATGATGATGATGATAATGATGATAATTAATAAAAGTAATAACAATTATACTGAAAATGGGTGCTCTGTGTTTGATTCATTAGAGATTTGATTCGAAGGAGAAGCAAGAAGACGAGCTACAGCCTCGCTGCTCTATGTAGAACCACATTATCATGTGTCCGAAGATTGGGGCGAATTGCAGCATGAATGTGGGTGCTTGTGGCTGAACTGATGTGATGTCCTATGCAAAGCTTTCATACAATGTCAGGTGAATTATTTCAGAAAGAATTTGCTTTAAAAAAAAAAAGGCGAATCCTCCTGACAGACCTCCTGCTGTGCGCTATTATGTAGCCCGGAGCTTCGCAGCCATCATCTATTTCTAGTCACATTTGTTCTGTTCTGCCTTTGCTATTTCACTTACTTGTATTTACTCATGATACAAGTATCAGAATATGTATGCGTCACTTAAATGCACACAATATACTCTTGAAACTTAACCATGAATTAAAAAATAAGTGTGTTTTCGTCTTAATCCCAGTGATATGTGTCTGCATCTACATCTCAGAATGACGCCCTCCCAGCTGCTTTTGTAGCTAGTTATGGTTCCCAGTGAATGATTCCATATGTTTTTTTGTGACCCTGTGACCATTCATACATTAACATACCAAGGTCCATTTTTCCGCATTATCAGCACTTAATTCCATGACAAGGCAGCTTGGAAAGTTACGAAATTTGCTGTGAACGTTCAGCAGATAATTTGTAATATGGTTTGTGACCCTCTGGCCTTAAGGACTGTAATCAAGCCAGGATTTCATGAATTGGTTATATTAGATCAAAGTTATTTTCTATATTGATAATGAACACATTATTGTACTATCACTATTATCACACAGTGGTGCAGCCAGAAGACAATCTCATCTTAAGCCTTATCAAGTTATCCTAGTGTTAATAAAATGAACACTGACTTGAGTTGATTAACTTTGTTTTAGAGCCTGCAGTGAAATTATAGGGCAGCGGGCCATCATTTGTGTGCATGTGTGTCGAGACTCCGAGATGACTGGTCACAGAAAGTCAGTGTCAGACTAGAATATTAAACAGCCTGGTGTCTACTGATGAGGTCAACACATACACTTGCAGCTGCACATAATTGTGCAAAAGTCAAATCCGTGATGTTATAGAGGAACGAGGAAACAGCATGCACAAATTAATGGATATTTTATACACTGTGTGTGTAAAAAAAAAAAGGGGGGGGGGGGGCAAACACATCAGATGGCAGATGTAGATTTATTCAATTTTTCAGCTTCATTGTTCCATATCTTCTGTATGCATGTCTGCCCCTGCCTGCCTGTCTCTCCATTTAAACATCATCAAACATCCACCCATTCTCTGTAACTGCTTATCCTGTGCAGGGTCGCGGGGGGGGGGGGGGGGGGGGGGCGGCGGGGGCGGCTGGAGCCTATCCCATCTTCAAACATAATTTCTGTTTATTGTAAGTCATGTTTATGTATGAGTCACCTGCCTTGTTGACAGACGGTTTGACTCTGTTTGTCTGTGTGTGAGAGAGCAACTGAGTAAGGAGGTGTACCGGTGTGCAGGCGGTTATGTATGAAGCTGCAAATTTGTTTCTGTTGTCATGTTTCATGTGGTTTGAGATGGAGAGTCGAGAGTGAATTGAAAAGTGGTTTCATGATTAGATATGATTCGGGATGGATGGATGGATGGATGGACTTCCAGTTATGAATGTTGCTAATGTTGGAAGCTGTTTGATAGTCTAGATTAGTGTGTTATTGGTCAAAAGTGACTCTGGCTCCGTTCTAGTATATTATAGATCCATAATAATACATATATTATCACCTAATGCTTTGTTTTATCTTTCCATCAACTCAAGTTCTTGTGAACATTACAAGTTTTGAACTTCCTTTTCCTAATTATGGCCTGTAGGCCTCATTGACCTGAGCTCATATCACTTGGACAACGTTGCAGTCGTTTCAGACAATTGCCAACAGCTGTGGTCCATGTGGGGGTCGCCATGGAAGCCAAAAAGGGGCATGTCTAACACCAAGTTTGTACCCAAGTTCAATAAAACACCCAAAACCAAGTCATGGAACCTTATGACAAACAGATGAAATTAACTAAATGTTTTTAGAAAGAAAACTTTTAAATCGCTCAGAGTTGACCGGAACACAACAGAGGGGTTAAGATGGATGATGGATGGATGAACGGACGGACGGACGGATGGATCTTCGGGCATGGTTTGAATTATGAATGCTGCTCATGTTGACAGCTGTGTTTGATAGTCTCTATGTGTGTGTGTGAAGAGGAAGAGCGAGAGAGAGAAAAGCAAGGATGAATACAATGTGGAGAAATGGAGAGAAAGAGATGTGGAGATGGAGAGATGATGTAGCCTCAAGGCATATTGAATATTGAATGATTTCATCATTTACTGCTGTGAGGTCTGTGAGCTGATTCCACATTCATTTTGGCATATGAAACTCCTAGAAGGGAGAAAGCAAGAAAGAAAGAGAGATAGAGAGATAGATAGATAGATTGATTGATAGATTGATAGATAGTTTACATTTGGCTGCAGAAGCACATTATTATGAGAGTTCCCAGACTCATACATATGTATATGTATGAGCACACAGTGACCCGTCCTTCACATTAGGGCTCACAATTCCTTAGTAATAATTCCATTAATAGCATCTCCTCACAATAACACTGATCATGGTATTTGCCTGATTGTGTGTCTTGCAAAAGACTATTTCTATTTCTGTGGAAACTTTCCTCACCTGCAAGTCACCACTGCCCGGCTACGTAACCTCTATATATATCTCTCCAGAGTGCATGGGAGGACATCAGGGCCAGCAGTCAGACAATCTTTCTGTACTAGTTCTGGTAGATTTGTTTTTAATCTGTCTTTACTAGTTGGTGTTGTTATCCTTGTTGCACTCTGAGTCTGTTTCTCTGAGTTTTATTCTGATTTCCAGACTGTCCCAAATCTACTTTTGATTATCCGTTGTACATTAAACTTTCATAGGTTTCTTGATGTGTTCGGGAGAGTGCTTAACTGTGTTGTGTGTTTTGTATGAGAGAAAGGCTGGGTGGGTGTGCGTTCGTTCGTGCACAGTTTAAACATTAATAACGTTGCCTTCTCCTCAACTCTCAACAGAAACAGAATTAAGTAGGAAAGAGACTCACAACAAATCAAACCACATTTTCTAGACTGTACTGTAAGCATTCGGTAAAGACTAGTTTTCCTTCATTACTTTCACATTTATCGTTTATTTTTTTATTTGTGTGAAGGAGGTGTTTGGGAAAAAAGAAAGTTTTTCTTCAAGCAGTTTGAAAGGAAGGTCTCTGCCAAAGTTATAGTTTTTATATTGGTCCTGTTGTGAGTGTCAACAGAAACCTGATGTGCACTCACACAACACCAATATGTCTGTTCCTTTCTGCTCGGTTATCTCCCACAGTCTCTCCCGGTACAATCATCAGTCTGCTCACAGGGCATTGTCTCCACATATATTAAAATTTGATCACATTTAGGAGACTGATGGGTCTTACTGCTGCAGTCTGGCATTCTCAGAATTGAAGGGATGAGGAAAAACTGCGATAAAAACACACAAGTCAAAACAGGATGAATCATGCATTAATGACAAATGCCTGCTGTTGCCTTCGGTGGTTTTCATCTTTTACAGGAAAGAATCGAGTCAATTGTGTTAAAGACGCCCATATGCACCGTTTTATTTTGAATGAAAAAGTACTACACATAAACAAAATAGAAAAAAAAATCAGGTGACGAGATCAGCTTACATATGCGAAGCAGAGTAAAATGTTCAATAAGCGGCTGACTTTTAACCTGTACCAGTTAATTATGAGGCAGTGGAGTTGCAGGAAAAAGAAGCCACTTTTAGACAGGCCAAAATGAATTCCCTTCTCTGTGACCCCGTCGGCCCGAGGCATGTCTGCGTTCCGCAATTTTAAAGTACGACGCAACAGCGAACATGAATCTGATATATCTCACTATCTCCCCAGTTTATATGCAATATGCATATAAGCATAAGCATATACAGCCAATATGCATTGCATATATATAATATATATATATATATAATACAGTGTATGTCGGTGTTACGCAATGGTAAAAGGCATAATGCAACAGCGAACATGAATCTGATATATCTCACTATCTCCCCAGTTTATATGCAATATGCATTGCATATTGCAATGCATATTGACCCCCTACAAATATATATTTGAATCTCTCTGATATAGTTTATAATCCAGATGAGGATACAATTGTGCATATTGGTGGAGCAGCATGAGTTGACAGCTCTTCAAGATATCTTGCAGACAAATAAACAAACAGACAAACATGGGCAATCGCATAATTAGAGACGTTGTAATCAGACATGAAGTGTGATCAGTGTTCTAAGTTGTCTTTTTTTTAATCTGAATAACAGCAAATTACGGTAGAAATTTACATTTTGTGTTTTACGAATGAGGATTTTGACTTTGAGAGGATGGAAAACATATGAAACACAGTAAAACTTGTACCTATGTATGACCACACATAAGATAGAGGAGTAAAAGTGAGAAGCTATTGTAGGGGTAAAATTCTCCTTGTGTTTTTTTTACTGTGACTTCATGAAACTTCCCTCTAACATCACCAGTGGAGAGGGTGTTTATTCCACCACACTGTGACAGCCCCACAAAATACTGTGACAACAGACTTACTGGGTGATTTCATCTTCTTTTCATGCCTATCAGACTTTTAGCCGCACTGACAGAAAAAATCTTCTGGTTTAAAAATCACAGCCAATGGCTATTTCACATTTTCTCTTCATGAATCACTAATTTCGTCGATTCTAGATATGGTATACATCTCAACTAGGCTGTAGGCTAATGGCATTTCACATCAATGACCGCTAATAGAGCAATTACTTTAAATGTATTCAAACTCAGTAAGTGAGGAATATGAAGGTTGGAAGTACAAAGTTCCTCGAGGATCCTGAAGATCAACTTTTTGATTGATAAAGATTAGTTTTTATTAAAAATATTCCCTCCTGGGGTAACGTAGGCTGGAGAAATTTACCAGGGGATGGTGCTTGTGTGTAAGTGTGTGAATGGATCATCCAGCTCCAGGCCTTACGCACCAGTGCACTGAAACAGAGGCTTGAGTAAAATGCTACCTGAGTAGAAGCTTTCAAAATCAACCTGCTGTCAGTTGACCCAAAGTTCCCCTGACAAGTGCAACCAACTTATTCCAAACCACCAAGTTTTGTTGGAAAACCAACAGGAAAAGTGTAACAATCTCCAATTCACAAAAAAAAACAGTAACACTATTAATGTATCATTTCATGCGGCTTTTGACTTGTGACGTTAAAAATGAAGTCTTTAGTGTTTGTGGCCAACATCACAGCTCGGTATTTGGTCCTTGGGACCCTTTAGGTTCTGGGCTGGCATGGGGGTGCTTGGGACATAATCCGCTATGTCTTTTCATTACCGTCTGTTCTTTTGTCCTTGTTTGTCTTGTTTCGTCTATGTGTCTCACACAAGATGTATCACACCCTCTTTGATGAGAGATAGGTATTAGTTCCAAATAAAATGCATTAGGCTAGTTTTTCAAAGTCGGCTGGTGTAGGTCACACACACACACACACTCACAAGCACATAAATAACACGTATCTGCTGCAAGATCAAACTGCATGTAATTAAATAAAAAAATTTTTTTTTACCCATCTTGGAATAAACCAAAAAAGAAATAATGATTAAGTCTTTATGTCAAGGTCCGTCATCACTAGTTGAAATGCTTGTCAAAACAACAAGCTTGTCAAAAGGTCAAGGCCAAATCATCAGAAGAGTGATTTTTGTTCTTGTCACAATGTTTTGAGTCGTTCTGAAGGATTTGATGAGGTGAAACTATCTGGTAAGCAGAAGCATGAATTTAATAGAAGTCTGTGTAGCAGCAATATTTTCAGGCTGTTCGATATATATTTTAATTATCTCAACATCTTGACTCTCATGTTCGAAACCATTACTGCACAGGACACAACATTACACCTGCATAAATATATATATTAACAAAGTACAGCTTTGGATAGGTGAGACCCTTTCAGCCAAACAATACTGCATTCAGGAGCAGCTGGTTTTGGTGTCACTAAATCTAAAAAAAAACATAAAACAAAGTGGACAGGTCTAGCATATGAGGAAATACACTGTTCTACAGTTGTTATTTGTTTGTTTATTTATCTATTATTTGTTTTTGTTTTTTTACTACAGAAATAAAGTACACTGAACTGGTATCCAGGGTAAAAATGTGAGCCATAACCAATTACCCAGGAACAAACTCCAGCAAAATTTGCTCAGAAATGTTCAGACAAGCTCGTAAGTTGACTTTAAAATGTGTTACATGATATGAGTCGACACAAATACCGATGTTGTATTCGCACTGACTGCCCTGACCTTTCTATCCGCGTGTAATCTTGGTAAACCAGGAGTTTAAGATCATTCGTGTGTGCCACTATAATTATGTTTAGCTATAGTAAAGTTTTGCTGCTCATCAGTGCAGAATGTGCATATAGGGGATTTTTGATAAAGCTGAAGAGCTCTCAGTTGCTCATAAATTGAATGACGGAGGAAAATATACATATTTTACCATCTGTTCTCTATGATTGTGATCTTACCCACAGTATAAAAATGAATTGACAATCAGTGTCTTTACTAGAAAAGTTATAAATGAGCCTAGTATGACAAAGGAACTGTTAGTGTCGTGCTGATGGAAGAGGACAGAGGAGATGAAGGCAAAATAAGGAGTAAAGAAATCAAGTTTAGAGAAGTAGAAAGGGAGAATGAGGTGATGGTGGCTACTCTTCTCTCCTCTCCTCTCCACCCTCCACTTCATCCATCCATTATTCAGCATGCCTCCAGGTCAAAACTCTCAATGTCTTCTTGACATCTTCCCTTCTCCTCTCGACTTTATTTGGCACTCCTGTTTCTCCTCTCTACTCCTTTCCTTTCTCCATCTTCGTCGTACCTTACATATTCCTCAGAAATGACCTCAGGGATGAGAGACCCGGCTGCAAAATGTCAAAATTGAATTAATATGTATTTCAAAAATTCCTTTTTTTCCTTTTTTAGAAATTTAATTATAGGCATACAGACGTAGATCTTTGATGGGTGGAAGTTGCTGACAGTAAAGTTTTTTTTTTTTCTCACCTGCTCCTCTCTTCTTTCTGCTTCTCTCTTGATGCATGTGCAGAGCTTGATGACAATTTCTTACAGGAGCGCAATCACAGAAAGAGGTGCACCTACAAAGTAATGTACCAGGTTTCATTCATAAGCAACCAATTTGCATTTCATTTGTAAATTCCTACAGTACATAACAGTGTTGAGTCACTATAGGCCTGTGTGTGTGTGAGACCAGTAACACCCCTTCCTTCTTTACAACAGCCTCTGGTTTTCCTTTTTTCTACCTTATGTGTTAGGGTTTCCTAGATGTCATTTAAAACCATTATTCATATATGATTATTCTGTATTCAGAGGTTGATACCAAGCAATGTTGCTAACCATTACGCCACTGATCAGTTGTAAAACAATAAGTATGAGGAGCCTCTGATGCCTTGCAGTGCATTCTCAATATGGATAACAATGAATGTAAAAGTACGCATTGATATAAAACTAAAAAAGATTTACCTTCAAATTACAAAGAAAATTGTTTAATTTTTTAGTATGGACATAAACCCTTATATAACAAGCTATGTATTTCATTACAGTTAATTAATGTAATTTTACATATATTTGTATGTAATTTAAAGTAATTTGTGATTACAGGCATTCCACTTTAAAAAAAAACTGTTGGCTGATTAATTTACAAACAATGTCCGTATTTTTACACCGTTTTGCATTAAATTACATGAACAGAACAAAACATGAACAAAGATGTTAGTGCAGGCATCAGCACCTGTTAACGCTTGTTAATTATGTGGAAGCCAGATTTCACAGCTCTTGATAGCACATGCTTTAGATGCTTTACAGAACAGTTCTGGGCAAAGATCCAGGCAGCAATACTGTAAAAATAACTTTCATGATTGATTTATCTGCCCATTATGATCTCAACTAATCAATTCATATGCCTGAAAACTCCATATAGCTAGAGCTATAACTTTTAATGTGTGACTTTCTTTAATTAATAAAGTTCCATTAAGTCAGGTTTCTTTTCCTCAATCTGCTCCTTCCTTCCTCTGTGTGTCCTGCTCCTCTTTGTGCACCTTCTCCTCATCCAGTTCTAGTCTCTCCTGCTCAGACAGCAACCACACAAACAAGTAATGGGGGGAGAGGGTTGTCACATTCTCCCCCGATGGGGTTCCACAGGGCGTAAAAACATAACGGTATCAATAGGAACCAGGAAAAAAGATACAATAAACTAAATATAGATGTACCCTAAAAGCAGCTATCAAGGGCATTTATGATTTCAGTATGACATTGAATATCATTTTCACAAAAAATAATTAAATTATCATAATAATAATGAGGGTTGGAGTCATTCATAACATAAGAGCGCTCATAACATAGTTGTGAAAAACGTCTTGAGATTCAGAACACTTGACTGAGAAGGGAATTACTGCAAAATGAGACCAGGAGAGAGAGGATCTTTATCCACTTGACTGGAAATAAATCATGAATAATAAAGAGAAAGAAAAACAATTTGATTAAAATATCTTAATTGTTAAGTTCGTGAAAAAAAAGCTGGTTGGATAAAAACATGCTTAGAGTTTTTGGAGAGGTATTGTAATGTGAGGTGAAACTGGAGAGAACATTTGTGGAGTGAATGAGCAATTAAAATGGAGTACATTGGTAATTTAGGAAGAGAAATAGAGCAGAAATGATAATTCAGTGGGACAACGGAAAAGCAAAGAAAGTCCAGAAAATGAAGCAGTGAGACGAGAGGGACAGAAAGACAAAGGAGGGACGTAAATTATGAAGGGAATCGCATAGTTTTCATGACAAAGACAGAGGGACATGAATTGTAAAGAAAATGAAATCACCCACCAAGTGATATAAATTGACTGTAGAGTCTCTCCAGCACTAAAGGCATTTTAGACGAATGATGGTGATACAGCAGTGAGCTGATGAGTGAAGTGAACAAAGGGGGGGGGGGATGAGTGAATGAGATGGAGAGAGATGGTGGATGAGGCAGGGGAATGAGAGGCAGGCCAAGAGAAATGGGGAACAAATGCATCGGAGGGAGTGAATAAATGAAGCAGCAAGAGAAAGCAGGGAGTGATAATGATCCTTGAGGAGTTAAGGGAGGAGAGTATTAGGAAGGAGCAAGGTGGAGATAGGGTGAGTGACAGATGAGGGGAGAGTCGGAGTCAAATGAAACAGAGGTAAATGAATGGTGAGGACAAGATGACAACACAGATAGAAAGGTGAGGTCTTTCTTTTCCCGTGTCTCTTCTCTCATTCTCTTATATTTTATCATTCACTGTCATCCCATCGTTCAACGGCTTCTTGTTCCCCGTTACCTGTCCCGATCGCCTACTCTTCATTTCTTCATTGTTGCTTTTGATTTCTTTTTCTGTCCTTTTCCGGCTCATTTTTCCTCTTTTCCGATAGTTTAGCTGGTATGACTTCTGTCTCCCAAAGTTATGGTCCCATTTAAAAGGGCAGGGTGTAGGGAGTGACAAAAAAAAACCAAAAGTGGGGGGAAAAAAAAATACCTGGGTAACATAGTTTGTGTGCTTGTGTGTGGATTGTTATTTTTGCTCAATTCTTCCATTCTTCAGTGTAAAAATCCACTGGAAATCTATGTGGTGTTCAATTCCAAATACATTATATGTCCCTTAAGGGGCATATTTGAGAGAGTAGTGCACATGAATACTTAAAAACAACAATCTAAAAATACAAATTTGAGAATGTAAGAAAGTAGAGATTAATTAATTATTATTATTTTTGTTATATATATATACGTATATGTATATTTATTTTTTTGTTGTTGTTGTTTTTTTTACTTTTCAGGGCCAATCATCAAGGAAAAATCAATGAAATTGATAAATGACATTAAGAACAAAATACATTTGCAATTCCCAGGGTCAAATTCGATATTGCATCCCATAATCGGCCGGGATGATAATTAGCATATCACACAGACCTGATATACACAAGGATTAAAGGCAGTTAGCCAATCCATAACTGGCCAACACTATTCAAGGCACATTATGTCAAAACGTAAACAATTAGTATAGATTTATTACTTTCGCTATAAATGGCACAAATGAAAGTAAACAGATTAAAATGAATTCTGACAATAATTTTAAAATGCTCTCTTACTGACTGGAGCTCCTCAGCAGTGTGGACCAGAGTTTCCTCCTCACAGCTAAGCTATGAACAAGTTTGCCTCATATCTCATTTCTGTTTTTTCCCAGATATTTTAAGGCGCGTCATGTTTCATTTCCTCCGGACCACCAGACATCTACAGCATCCATCACTGTGTAAACGAAAATCACCTTCTGCTGTGATTTTCCAGCAGAGGCAGATTTCTTTCAGTGAGAGCTCACTGAGTAAGCAGCGTCTGAACGGAGCAATTAACACATTTATAAATTACCAAACAAAAATGATTTATATCTCTTTATATTGCTGCATCGATCACATTTTTGGAGTGAAATATTTGTGTGCGTAATTTGCTCAGATCAACAGTGGTTGCTGCGCTCGTCTTTACTCAGAAGAGACATTTGACACCCAAACATCCTCGAAATACAATGAAGCAGATGGCAGTTTACAGTATTTCCTCACAAGCTGCAAATTAATAGGAGCTGTTTAACATTTGAGAGAACTAGTTGGAAGATATGTATGCAGACCCGTTCTTCACCCACACGAAGCTGGGGTGAGACGAATAACTCACCCACCTACTCTTCTTTTCATTTTGGCTTTTCACTTTTTATACATGTCTGAGCTGAATGTTTTTTGTTTTGTTTGTTTGTTTGTTTTTTTCTTTTCTTTTCTCTGTTTGAGAAAATTCACAAACAAAGCATTAAAAAAAATACACATGCATATACATGCAATCTGTTTGAAGATGTCTCTGTCAGCTTTATCAATCGTGCCAGACATTTACCCAGAATGGATCAGGTTGCTTTCACATGATTGGCACTTTAACCACAGAGAGCCAGTAAGATATACAATTGTTTGCCCCTTTTTACATCTATATGGTACTAAATACTGTCTGCTCCCTTTTTTTTTTTTGCATCTTCCATTAAGGCAGAAAATTAGTATTTTTTTCTGCTTCAGCAAGAACTTTATTGAACGAGAGTTATGAAAATAGAAAAAACAATACAAATGTGCACATAACAACAATGTTCCTGTTCAAGGATCCTTTTATATCATTGACAAGGTATATTGAGTGTAATTTTACTCTTTACCGAGACCATTTTGTGTCAGTATTTTGTAAGTTTAGATTATAACCCACAGCACCGCTGTTTACAGAGCAGAAAAGGGAAAGCAGCACAATCCATCCATACCACAGCCAGAGTTGTAAAAAAGTACACAAATGTCATACTTGAGTAAAAGTAAAAGTTTTAATATCATTATGTAGTTTCCTTGTAGTGTTTATGTGTATAAAATATGAACATTCAAATGTTGTTCAGTGTGTTGTATGCTATATAACTGTAACTTCATTGTTATTTCTGTTTTTGTCTTACTTATGTTTTATATCATCTTTATGTGTCATCACGTTATTTCACCAATAAAAAATAAAAGCTATTTTCCCGAGCATTGTTTTCCAATGTGACCTGATGCAGGTTTCCGCTCGATGATGTTCCTACATCTAAACACTCTTCAGCTGAATTCACACAAAATTCTGCAATGTGACAAACTTTGCACAGGATTGATTTTGTGTTTGGAACATAATCATCATGAAGCAATCAGAAAATAATTGTTATTAATCTGAGTCACAGCTTTGTTTGCTCCAATGCTGCTTCCTCTCTACGCTCACCCTGAAGCTCGCTCAGCCACTTCTGCCGCTCTCCTTCACTGAGCTGGAGCGTAACTTTGACAAGTGTTTTTTACAAACGGCGACAACAGATTCCGATAGAAGAGTTTAACGATAATGAATTCAGCTTTCACCTCCAAGCTTTATTTATTTGACGCTGTCAGCGAACGTCTGTGTGTGTGTGAGGGTTGAGAGAAGAGACGCATGGTCGAGCTTTAAAGTGTTTGATATTAAAGGTATTTAAGTATCAAAAGTAACTCCCTGGTAATAAATGCACTTAGATATCAAAAGTAAAAAATAAATTATGAATATATTTAATATGTATATAGAGTAATACCTGATCCAATGATACTGTACCAATAAAAGGATCCAAAATGTTTTCTGAATATTCAATCTTCCTTTCCTTAAGACAAATGAAGAACCCAGAGCGCTACACTGATTTCAAGAATACATCTATACATGTAACAAAACCTGCACTAAAAATGATAATTGCCCATTTTACTAGTGACATTTTAATTGTCCTGTTATGGTAAATTAAGCTTTGGTCATCATACTGTTATTTTTTATGTTTATTGTCCTGACAGGCAAAATACTTATATATATATATATATATATATATATATATAGAAAATGTTTGTTTTCCTCCAAAGCGAACTTGTAACAGAAGCAGTGGAATCAGTGGACTCATTATTATAAGGGCTCTGACCTTTTAGAAATCACTGTCTGATGGAGTAGCCAGCAGATCTGGGTGGAGGAGAGAGTTGCTCTGGCCAATGTGACTGAGAAGCCAACATGAGATTCTGGCCTTTTAGCACTGCACAATAGCATATCTTTCTATGTTTGTCTATCCACGCAAAAAAAAGTCCCAGAACTTGTGAAGATACTGCAGGCAGAGAATCAAAAATCACTGAAGCGACCCATGCTACGATTTACAGTGGGAGTTGAAGGGGGAAAAAAGATTTTTATTCAGGGCTACTTGACATGGCGCTGATGAGAAAGGAATCACATAGTAGAGTAAAAAAAATAGTTTGGGTTGCCAATAAAAGATGTAGCCAGAATGAGAGAAGTAGCTGATGAAGCAGTTTTAGAGCCAGGTTGGCATTTGAGATCAAGCTGAGCTGGGGCACATTCTTAAAAAAAAAGCTTTTAAGGATGTAATCTCTTAGGGAAAAGTTTTTCTAGTAGCTGTAGTGAACAAGTGCCCTCTACCAAAGCATGCTGTCTAAAGTAGGTGTTTGGCTGGGTGAGAGGGGTCATGGGAATCTCTGCTACACTTCTCTTAGACTTTGCAGGTCTTTGATGGAGAGAGGCAAAAAAAACGCTGACCCCCTTAGCAGGACCGATGACACGGCAGATATTTCTGAGGGTGAGCAGAAGACAGAAACACACCAGACAGCAATGGGTTTGTGCTTGTAAAAAAAAAAAGAAAGATTTGTACATTTGTAACAGCTGCGTAGCGTTTTCAGCCGTGACAGAAAACAAACCCTTTGTTTGTGCTTATTTGTCGGTGGATGGTGGGCAGAAGTTTTGAAGTGTTGGAGATAATGATGCTTGGAAACTTTAACAACTCTACTATTCTCGCTGCTGTGCCCATTATTTTGTAATAATGTGGCACTGGTGTGATAAATATACGGCCCCTCTGACTGTCACCTCCATTTAGGTCAGAGCACATGGCTAAAAAAAAACTAAAAAAAACACTTCTCCCTCTTTGAGTGATGTCCTCTTTAATAGCAGAGCCACCCTGGTTGCTGTCCGTGAAAGTGAGACCTGAATCTCTATTGTTTTCTGCACATTAAGCTCATATTTGTTTGTCTGCACTCGACGGCGACAGCTGACTGACCCTTTTCACATCGATGGCTGTGTGGTGTCATCAGAAATTTTGAGTGCTTTGACAGGAGGCACTGGAGGGGCCCGTCGTCTGTCATCTTCAGGAGCAAAGAGCAGTGGCAACGTGCACGTGTTTCTTTTTCGATGCACCTGTGCTCACATAATCGGCACAGAAATACAGACGTACGCAAACACGCAATGCCTTTTTCCACAGGGGGCGACGTGAACATACAACTCATCATTTGGGGGGAGGACTTTGTTACCATGGAAACGGGCACCCACAGCTTGGCCAAGTGGCTCAAAGGGAAATGACTAATCAGTGAGCACATACAGGTGTGTGTTTGTTTTGGAGGAGATATCAATGAAGAGCATGGATGTTTGAGTCATTAGGAGGAAGAGGGTGAATACAAACACGCAGACGTGTTAGTCATGAGAAACAACAGACTGTGGAAGTGAGAATCGCCTTCCTGCTGTGTGTGTCTGTGCGCGGGGATACGTGCAGGGAGTGAGCTCGTGTGTTTTCGTATATGATGCTGCCAACGTGTGACACCTTGAGAATACCAGATGAGGACATATATGCTGTTTGACATAGAACAAAGGAAGATTGTGAAATTAATTGTGCGGGTTCTCTCAGGGAAATGAGATTTAAACATTCCGCTGTGATTAAAGGCTCTATTGGCCTAAGCTGTCCTGGGGAAGCCGCGTTCCCAGTAAGAGGCACGAAGTGAATTCATCAGCAGGACTACAGTACAAGAGTTCATAATGTTGCATTTGAAATGTGTGCCAAAACCATGTGAGAGAGTGAAGTTTGGAATTGCAATAGAGCTTGAGGCTTTTGGCAACTCAAAAAATTGGAAACATTGGGATCTTGATGTTTGTAACTAGAGGGTAGATTCCACAGAAACATGGATTAAAAGGCTTATTCATATGATAGAGAAGACATATACTGTACATTTCTCTTATGCCTGTTGTAGCTAACTGTGCTTGCAGTCAAGATTAAATTTCCCAGGTTTTAAAGCTGACTGGAATTTTTGTATGTGGTAGTCATTAGGGGTGGGCGATGTGTATCCGCTACGATGATATCTCAATGGCCGTTTAAATGATTGTGAGTTGACATTACTGAGTCATGTTAACTGTACACTCCAGTTAGGGAATAAAACCGATGTATGTTTTAAGTCAAATGTTTAAGTAAAAATACAGAATCTCCACTTCAGGTCTCCGTGGACTGAGTCTGGCATGTCCCCTCATACGTCCGCAGCCGGTCCTTACTTGCCGCGGCTCATGGATGCTGAATGTTATGTTACTGTCATGTGTTGAGGCATGTTTAGAAGGGGTACTGCACTAGTCTTATCCTCCGGCCAGCAGGAAGAAGCAGGGATTTCCCTGTGCAAAGGGTGGGAGTCATGCCCCTGTATGAACATATGGGCACTGTGGTTAATGGAAATGATATTCAAAAGAGTTACAAGCAGGTTGCTGTAATGTTTTATTGCTGATATGTTCTAATAAAGGCATAACACACTGTCCAATGCAGCTATAGCTGCTGTCTAAAAATAACTTGCTGTTCTTTAGTATAGCGTGCTGTCTGTGAGCTGCCAACTGTACACATTCTGTTCCTGTTCAGGCCATAAATGGTGGCGTAGAAAGATAAACAAGCCTCTTGCTCATCATTCTCAATACCACGCAGAGTCGAGGGGTTGTTTGAACCAGCCAGTTGCAGTCAAGTGTAGCTGAGCGCGGCTACACAGACAATCAAACAAACAAAAAACATGGGTGATCATATAACCTCCCCCAGCTCGCATTGGCAGAGGTAATTACCTTTCACAATGAAATACTACCAGTCATGTTTATTTTTCAGTGCGGAGCTGCATTGTTCAGATTAGGGCCGATGTCCCTTTAATAGAAAGGGCATTTACTGCTCGCTTCAGGGGTCACAATTATAATGAAGCGCCAAAGTGTAAATTATAATCTTTATGTCTCGAATAAATGTAAATTAAAGGTTCACAGCTCATACCCCAGACACATGAGAGAACACTAACTTAGACACACAATCGATATCTGACTCCTATTCATAACCTTTAAATATTCACAAATAAGCCTCTCGCACAGGGAGACATACGCTCACACACTGCTGCTTTCTGTAATCAATGGCTATAGATTTGAACACACACACACGCACACACACACACAAAACCATGCACACATACAGACACCAAAATGACACAAAGTTTCAGTGGGACCAACCCATACATACGGCTGATCTAGGAAATGTATTCGTAACCTTTGAATATAAGCTGACACACAAGAGATAAACTCACTCTGTCACACACTCACACACCCCCGACTGACCCTGCCAATTTCTGTGATTGTGTGATTGATGAGTCTATTGATGTTCCATATGGTTCATCTCTGGGGTTATGACCTAACGTATTGATCCAAGAATGTGTGAAAGCAAGTGTGTTGTGTGTGCATGCATGGTCTGTACATGTGTGTGAGTGACTCGGTGAGGCAGTAGTCAGTCTTGATGCATGTGCAAATGTGTTGTGTATGTGTATTGTGTGTGTGTGTGTGTGTGTGTGTGTGTGTGTGTGTGACCTTCTGTCTTTGATTAGAGTCAGAGTGTGATTGGAATAATCACTCTGCTGTCAGGGGCATCGTCACTGGGGCATTCATGATTCACCTGAATCCTGCACAATCTTCACATGAGACGTTTGACTTTTTGACAAGTGTTTTAATTAACGGTGCTGAAATTTAGATGACAAACCAAAACTACTCTCGGTGACATTGGTTTTAAAACTCCACTCCACAAGATTTTTTTTTTTTTTTTTGTGTTTGTTTGTTTTGTTTTTTTTCTTTCTGTGTGTGCGCGTGCGTGTGTGTGTGTGTGTGTGTGTGTGTGTGTGTGTGTGTGTGTGTGTGTGTATAAATGTGCCAGAGTTTCATTCATTCAGCTGTGAGCAGAAGGAGCGGTCTTATGGTGACTGGGATGTCATTGGGCTAAGGTTACCATGCTACATGATTTCTGAACCCCGGTGGCTCAACCTCTTTAGTATTACAGTCTCCTGTCAAGTGTAGCATACTCTGACTTTACGCCAAATGTAACACATCAGTGCTCCTCACTTCTTTCATGTACTCAATCCCAGTTGCTGATTTTTCAAGGAAAGGCTGAGCAGATATGTGGCACTGAAAGAACATTTCCTAGCTTTTTTTTTTAAATAAAAAAAAAACTAACAAAAATTCCCCATATTTTCATAGACAAAAGTAGATTTCTGCAGACCACAGTTACATGTCAGGCATACTGAATACTAGATCATCTGCTTCTGAAGGCATAAAAAAGAAAATAAAACTGCATGCATAGAGATAAACATCTGATTCCATTTATTGTATTTTATCATAGAGGAATATAAATACAGCAGTGTATACACTTCAGAGTACAGGATGACTAGATAGATGGATGAAAGTGTGAACAACTAGAATTAGAATTGAATTGTCACAGTTCTGCACGTTTGCTTGTTCAAAAGGCTTTTTGATAAATTTGATCATGCTTTCTCCCTTTTGTTGCATTTATGGATAATGAGCATTGTCTTTTCATTGAGCATTTCTATTTGAAGACACTGTTCCTTGTCTATGTATGAGCTTAACCTCCCTTGTGCAAGGTAGGTGATAGGCAGTGACACAGAGAGCAGACGCAGAGAGCGAGTACACTGATGGGCTGTTGTCGTGTTTATTTCTGCTGTAAGATAGGCTGTAAGATCCATCCGTATAAAGGAAAAATGTCTATTATCGAGATACATTTTTACCGGATCCCTTATCAAGATCCTTTCATCAACCAGCCCTACTTCCAGTGAGAACATGCTGTCTTCACTTACAGACTACTTCATAGAGAAGTACAGAGGACTGATGGAGAGCCTTACATGGTGAAACAACGATCACCTGAGGCTCAGTATCAGCAAAACCCATCAGCTTGAGGTGGACTGCTGCTGTGTGTCAGTGTGTAAGTCCATTGAGAGAAACAAACAACAACAAAAAAAACATCAAGTTCCATGTATGTGTTCAAATGCTTGGTCAAGAAAGCATCTAATTGGAAAAAGTGGGTGCTTCACACACATCTTCACACCTTCAACGCAGCAACACAAAAGATCTATACTATCACCGCAGTTTCAAGGTGTGCACCCAAGATTCCGTCAGTTCAGTATCTGACTACTATCCTTTTGCTAATTTTTCCTTTGCATCACCATAAAATGTCCAGTAATGTCGCTTATAATACACAGAAATAACTTAAAGTTGTAATGCAAAATCATTAGTCAACATCATTTTTACTGAAAACATAACAGGACAAAAGATGCTGTGTACAAACAATAATAAAGTTCATATATATTGGACTTAAAACAGCATGATAGCAAAGCAAGTACAAACAAAAGTTTCTTTATTACCCTTTTTTTTCTGTTTTGTTCTTGCTGGGACATTTGGACCCTGCATGGTGCTGCAAACTTTTCACATATGCAAAAGCTCTTGTGGATGCACAACGGCGCAGCAGGAGTTCATTGGCCATTATGCACTGTAACATAGCCCAAAGGCAATCTTTACCTTTGTTTGCCCCCTCTTTTGTTTATTTCTGCTGAGTTTGCAAAGTAGCACGCACACACACACACACACACACACACACACACACACACACACACACACACACACACACACACACACACACACACACGCACACACACACACACACATTTGTGGGGTCCAAAATCATACTCCACACACATACACACAAAACAAAATCAAGGGTTCGCACCCTATGGGAATGGCTGACTTTTTAAATTACACAGAAGGCAATAAAACTAAAACTAAAACAAAATATAGTGACTGCAACAGTTACATTAAACAACATACATAATGTTTAGCATTAGCATGTTGGTATGGACCTTTTAGAGAGTGTTAATGTACCAAATGTTATGGTGGGATATTTCACTCTGGAACAAGTAAAAGTGTTTATCAAAAGCCACTGTGGAAAGAAGAGAAGAACATTCATTTTATATTTTAAACAAATCAATAGTCCCGCTCACATTCTCTCACACTCTCTTCTGTTTGATGGGTTTGACATTCTATAACAAGAATATAATATAACATACGTATCTTGTATTTATTACTTGTCACAATGTTCCTTGCAGTTTTCCCTGACAAATAAATGAATAAAAGAAATAAAATTAAAAAAATCTTGAGGAGACCTACACTAATAGCTTACCTTGCTAAGCTTCTCGGTTGTATATGTGCTTGTTAACATATCAGCTCATATGCATTTTCTAATGTGCATTTTCTAGAACAGGGTTGAATTACATTTTGAGGAAATCCATAATGGAACGGAAACAATAAGGTGAAGGAAAAGCTGTCAGTAGATCCCTTTAAAGTGGGGACAAGACGCCAGGCTAGGATGATGTAAGCATTGCTGATTCCCATCCAGGCCACATCTAAACATCTTTTTATGTTTTTGTCAGCATGTCATGATGTCAGCCATGTCAACTCACACGTGTTGCTGCCTCAACTGTCAGCAGCCTGGAAAAAGAGAACTGATAAGAGAAAACAGATAGCTTTGGAATGTAAATAGGCATGGAGACTGATAGACTGGTAGTCTACCCATAAACCAGTCTGTTCATGAATGGCCTGATACCACACACACAATGGAGGTTAATGATGAAGCATAGCAATGTGATCATGGATGCAGGAAGCATTGAAATCATGGGTACGTGTGCAACAGGATGCTAGGAATGATTTTGACAGCGTATATGTCTTTTTCTGTTTCCTGGTGTTTTTGAGTTTCATACTTTTATGGATGTTTTTTATTTATTCATTTTCTTTTTAAATTTTATCCACAGGAAGTGATTGGCAATAAATGGCTTATCAAATTATTTTGCAAAGCAAAAAAGCACGATATCGATAAAATCATAACTACAAATCAGTTATCAGGAAGTTCATTTCAAAACTCGAGGATCTCTTTATACTTGCATGTGGTTGTAATTTTTATTTCTCTTAATGTTATTGGATCAATTATTAAACTGTTGCCAAAGGGCCCGTGTGCGTTCTCCAAAAAACTTCATTACTCTTCCAATCATTTCTACCGCTATAAAGAATCCCTGAGGCCTGTATTTCAAACCTAGATCATCCTGTTAGCCAGATATCCTGGTGGTTTTGTTTGCACACACCTTTTTTTATAATTTTAACACTGCTACTGAGAAGCACCCACATAAATATTTAGGACACACCAGTGACTGGGTTGTTACTTTTTGCTCTTTTTTATGTAGTAAATTTCATTACTGCACACAATTATCAGGTGTCCAGTCATATCAATCAATCATATCAATTGGCGCTGCAGTAACAGTAAAACATTTTAACCATAATAAGAGATCCCTTTTTTTCCCTTGCTTACGTCCCTTCCTCCTCCATTATCATCTCATCCCCTTCCTCTCTTCCTTCTCTTTCAGTCTTGCTTCCCATCTTACTTTCCTCTTTCCTGTAATGTTTCCCTTCTTCCTGCCTCGCATACTCGCTTTGCTGGAGGCTTTTTGTGGTAGGAGTATGTGACCCATTTTACCTCAGCCACTTGGCTTCTGGATATCACTGACTAGAAAGTGTTCTGGAAGCATTTGCTTGGGTAACAGGTAGCTGAAAGGTGGTATGGGATTTTTTTTTAATAGACATTCTCTCAACAAGCAAGCAGAGTGGATTTAGTGATGAAGCACTGACACAGTGCTATGAAGAGAGAGTTCTAAGCTAATAATTTTA
Organism: Chaunax sp. Z400; assembly: GCA_037577475.1. Taxonomy (NCBI): domain Eukaryota; kingdom Metazoa; phylum Chordata; class Actinopteri; order Lophiiformes; family Chaunacidae; genus Chaunax; species Chaunax sp. Z400. The sequence goes on along the minus strand of CM075200.1, from coordinate 12,532,363 downwards.
ATAAGTTGGTGGGACTTGTGATTCATCTATATGACAAGCCCCATCCATTTAAAAAATGCAATCCATGTTGAAAATGCATCAATTTATCAACTATTTGCTCTTCATGGCAGAACAGAAAATCCTTGGGTTGGACTGTTGCACGAAACAAGACATTTGAAGACTTTCCAAACAGGGGCTTTGAAATTCATCAGGAGGGACGTCTGAGTAGAGGTGCTGCTCCTGGTTTGGGCATCTGATTAGACGACGTCTCTAAAGGCACCTCCATTTGGAAGTTTTCTGAGCATGTCAACTGGGAGGATGTCCCGAGGTACTGTAGACCCCAGACCTTGCGGGTTGGATTACATATCTCATTTGGCCTGGGAATGGCTCAGGATTCCACCAGGAGGAGCTGGAAAACATTGCTGCATGTCTATCCTGCCAAGACTGCTGACCCAAATGGATGTACTGGCTTTCAATTTTGAATTTTTATTTTAAATAATCCTGTGTTACTTGGAGTACAAGTCCTAATTTGTACCTGCTGTCTTGAGGTGAGTTTTGAAGCTGAGGTTCGATTCCTCCCACGGTTGGTATTGTTGCTTGTGCAGTATCATTTCACATCCAATTAAAATCCCTCTAACAGTGTATATACCATAGAGAATGAGAGACAAAGTAAACAACACTGCAACTTACTTGTCATGGCCAGACAGCATGTTTTTATTGGTATTGAGGAGTAAGCACCACAACAGTATCTAACGGGACCAATTGACATTTGCAGGTATGTACTTGTGTTGCATAATATACTACAGCCGAGCAGTTCATTAGATACAGTGCCTAATCTGCAAACTGATGTTAGCTGTGCACTGTTAACTGGTGAATGTTTGGCCACGGTGCCGGACAAGATGTGTTTGTTTTCAGGTTAGTTAGATGAGGAGACTCTTGCTAGATAGATGATGTAGGTTATTGTGTAGCTGTGGCTGTTGTGGTGTGTAGCAGGCTGCTGTGTTGCTCAGTGTGACCTTTTTGCTCTGCTTGTGATAAAATCCTGACAACACTGCTTAATGTAAGATTCGATAGGCTGTGTAGAGAGAAGGTCTCCATTGAAGTATTTGGATACTGAAAAGATCACCCTTGATGCTGATCCCATGATAACATTATGGTTAGAAGTCGGCCTCCTCCCGTCTGTCACTCTGTCAACGTCACTCTCATTGGTTTCTCCTTAACTCCCATCAGTAAGCACGAGGCCACGCCCCGAGTTGTCCTGTGCAGTCCTCTGCTCAATCTTTTAAATATGCTTGGTGTGTTGTTAGTCTTTAATGAGTTGTCGTACAAGAAGTTGGATCAGTCCTTGTACTCAGTTTGCAATAGTGATGATCATTGATTAGGAAATTTTGATACTACTATTTGTACTATTAGTAAAACATATTTTTTTACTCCTACTATGTCACCAATTACAAATCATGTTCCATTGTTATGGCCAGTGTCATAAATATCCTCCATCTTTGAGGTTAGAGCCAGCGACTACTGTAATTTCAATGAGGAAAGACTAATAAGTGGAACAAATATGAATGAGAAAATTGAAGCAAGATTGCATTTATTGTGAATAGAAGGAAGAGACTTTGGCACTTAAACCCTGATAGTGAGTAGATCACTAGGGAACCCTTGACCTCCTGACATCCTTAAAGCTGGAAGTCATTCCCACTTCCCTTGGTTTTTTTGTCTCTCTTAGTTTAGGCCTACGAGAGGAGTGCTTCAATGGGGTGTTATATGAAATGGGGTAAATGTGGAGGGACCATATAGGAGTATAGTACATACTGCAGTTTTGTGCTCATCCCATTGATTCTTGACCAATAAACTACCCTGATGGCTTCAGGAACATACTGTAGCACTTGTCCCTGCTATTCGTTGGAATCTCCTCAGTCAAACACAGAGTCGTTAATAATCATATTCATCCGTAACTGTCCAAGTATAAAACAACAGAACTTTCTCTACATAATAACCATTACAATTGGTGACCTTTTGTAGACTCAAGAGGTGTGGTGATCACAGATTCTTTCTTTCCATGATTCTGAGTTCAGAGGAGGTAAGGCAGGACAAGTTGAGCATAATTGACTTCCACCTTTTTTGTCACACTGATAGATGCTAACAGCCAACAAATTAGTTTTGTGTCAAGTGTAACACCCCAGTCCTGTCTAATTAATTTTGAACAAATTTACAACAGAGTCAGGAAACTTGTGAGGTAATTGCATGTGTGTGTGTGTGTGTGTGTGTGTGTGTTTAGTGAATAAAAAAGCAAGTTCTCCACACGACTTCTCCACTTTCTTGACTCTCAGGTGAGGGCAGCAGAGTGTTTCAGTGTACAGCTTTGGTTTTGTACTGCAGCAAGAGTTTGAACTTTGGTCCTTTTCAATGTTAAGTTTGCCTGATCTCCCCGTGGTTTGGTGGAAATACTGTCTCATTCCAAAGCACGCAAGTCAAGTGAAGTGGAGACTCTGACTTGCCCTTTGGCGTGAAATGCTCTGCCAATCTGTGATTGTTCTGAGATTGGCTGGCGACCCATCCAAGATGTCATGGTGCTCTCTGCTGCATCCTGAAAAAGGTTGCCTGCTGAAGCAGAAGCAGCAAGAATAGAGCAAATTTAGGCAGAAATATTTGCAGTTGACATTTTTCAACACATGAAGTAAAATGTATGAATTGTGGAGGAACAATTGATTTAGAATTAGAACAAAACTGTGCTCCTGTTGATGTTTACATGCATATTAGCTCCCAGTGCGTTTTAGGATCCATTTTAAGATTTTACTGTTTGTTTTTAAATCTTTAAATGGGTCAGCACCCTCTTATATCGCTGACCGATTACAATCATATACCCCCTCGAGGTCACTGAGGTCCGCTGACCAGTTGTCTCTTGTGGTCCCTAAAACAAAGCTCAAGACCAGAGGGGACAGAGCTTTCTCTTCTGCAGCCCCTAAACTATGGAATGACTTGCCCCCCCATGTTAGGTCAGCCCCCTCACTGCCAGTTTTTAAATCGTGCCTTAAAACCCATTTTTATTCCTTGGCTTTCAACCCAGTATGAGTTTTGTACATGTCTTTTATTGTGGTTTTGTTTTTTCTTTGTTGTAGTGTATGACTTTATTGTGTGTCTATCTTATTTAATGTCTGTACAGCGCTTTGGTCAACTCTGTTGTTTTTTAAATGTGCTAATAAATAAAGTTGCTGATGATGATGATGATTAGAAGTCAGTTTAGATTAGTCAGTTCTCTGTGTTTTTGTTCTTTCTCCCATCCACCATCAGTACTTCATAACCAGAGCAAATAGAAAACCATGTTCTACACACAGTTTTAATGAGAACATTTTGTATACTGGTTATATACCGGTATGAGCCAAAGATATAGCGGGGTTATCAGAGTTCATGTGCATTTCAAGATCTCCTTCAGTGCAGAGTTAATCAGGTGGGTATATAAAAGATATGGGGTGTGTATATTCCAACATGTCTTACTGCAGGGATTGTTATCAAAGCATAAATGATTTTTTTTTTCAGCAGTACTCTTGTTGACCTTACTCCACACCTCTGGGAGATTCCTTGTAGACTCAGTCTTTTAATGTCAGCTGACTGAGGCAGTAAATAGTTAATAGCTTTGCTTAAGGGCACATCAGTATGAGTAATGTCCTTCAATTTAATCTTCAAGGATTCTCATACCACAGATTTTTTTTTAAAGATATGTCTGCTTTGTGATATCATACTTATTCTCTCCACACATAATCTCCATGTGTCCACTAAACACTTTTGAGGGACTGTATTGATTTTTTTTAATTAAAGTGATTCTTTATTGTTTCACATTAGGTAAATTAGAGATAACAACATTGTAAATGGAAATACAGTATACCTGCAAAATGATGTTCCTTAGACATGTAATATCTCCAGTTTTGTAGGATGGTGGTGGGTGGACCTCAGGCCCACATAGCGGGCTGATAGACTGAGAGTCGAATATGTTTTGCTGAAGCAAGGGCCCAAATCACAACATTAGAGATCTTTACTGTTATTATAACATATGCTATAATATTTTTGTGTAATTATGACACTTAAGCATGACACTTAATTAATATATGAGAAACACTTACATTGTACTGTTTATTATGCTGCACCATGATTAAAGTGTTGAGGGTTATATAAGAATGGGCTCCATTTGTCAGTCTGTACGTCACATTTAGTTTCCGGAGCATAGTTCAAAAAACGTTTTTTTCACAAAACTTTGTACATGTATCAATCATAACATGAAGTAGTGCCTTTTGCTATTTGGGGATTTTCATAGGTTTTATTATTTATTTTTCTGGTGAAAATTTCGACTTAAGCTCATTCTGGGAGTTGTTTTTTTTTTCCAGAGCAGATCTCAAATACTGTGCAATATTTTTTCACAAAACTTTCTACACACAGCAGCCAAGTACTGAAGTGGTGTTGTTTCTATTTTTCCAATTCCATGGTTACAACTTTAGTTAAGATTCATGTCTCAGCTGTGGGTTTACAGGGCATAACTCGAAAACAGACTATTTTTTTCCATAAAACCCTCTGTATACTTCTTTCATGTGCTTGAGAAGTTCCTTTTGATATTTTGGAAATTTTAAGTATTTACGTATTTATTTATTTTTAATTTTGAAAATAGATATGCAGATATGCAATTAACAAGAATAGTATTAACTTAATTAATTTTTTGTAAATGTTGGGACAGGGGCACCAAAAGACTGGGAATATTGTGGAATTCTCAAAAACATCTGTACTTGGATCAGTTTTATTGCTAACATGTGATAATATCATGATGGATTGATTGGTGCATCCTCGAAATAAGAGATTCTTCACTTTGTAAAAATCTGTGTGAGCAAATGATCCAACAGTTTAAGAATAACATTTCTTAAGGATTGCTAGATATTTGAGGATTTCACCATCAACAGTCCACAATATCATCAAAAGATTCAGCACATCTGGAGAATTGATGAAAACCAATGTTGAATACCCATGACCTTCGATCCCCACTGCATTACAGTAAAAACCGATACGATTCTATGAGCATGTTCCTACATGGGCTCAGTAACACTTTGGAAAACTGTTGTCAAGAAACACAGTTTGTTGCTGCATCTTCAAATGCAAGTTAAGATTCTACTGTGGGAAGCACAAGCCATATATGAACAACATCCATAAATACAGCAGACTTCTCTGGGCCCAACCTCGTCTCAGATGGACTGACGGAAAGTAGAAAAGTGTCCTTTGGTGTGACGAGTCCTCATTTCAAATAGCTTTTGGACGTTGTGTCCTCCGGGCTAAAAAGGAAAAGAATCATCCAGATTGTTTGAACACATGGAAAATGTGTTGTGCATTTTGAAGTGCCAAATATGACAGACAGAGACCTCAGACTGTTGAGCAACTGAATTCGTGCATCAAGCAAGAATGGGCCAGAATTTCACTTTTGAAACTTCAAAAACAATAAAGTTTAACATTTCGATCCGTAAATATATTCTGTGTGCTGAATTCAATTGCATTTATGTTAAAAGACACTTGCAAATAATTGCAATTTACATAATGTTCCAACTTTTTTTTGGACTGGGGGTTGTATTAGTTTCCCTCAAAGTCTGTTAATTCCAGTCAAGTTGCCTGATACTGTATGGGAGAGAAAATAGCTTGTCTACGTTCACTCCAAAAAGGCAGCTACTCCATGTGTCATAGCCTAAAGGATGCCAACCTTGCTGAAAACCTGATCCCTCAGTTACTTGTTTGACTGGTGGCAGCTGCAAAGCCATCAGAGGGTGTCAGATCTAAGTTACATTGATACAATCACAGTTCAATTGTCCTATTGGGACAAATTAATCGATCAAACTGAGCGATCGATCAATCAATCACAATCCTAGACTGTCAGACATTGTTGCTGTGATACATTGGTGTTATTTTTGTATTGCTTAAGGAGAATCTGGACAGATGCATCGATGCATCTCCTCACTCTGCACTGCCTCAAGACTTATTCACTGACACAGCTCGTAGTAGACAGTATTTAAGTCAACAGATTGTATTTGAAAAACTCATATTGGTGCTGATACAAATATCTGGCACTTATACATTTTACTATTTTTGTAGTTTGATGTGTTTTTCAATGGCAATATTTATTCTTTTCTGGCATGTCTGTCTTTTTTTTTCTTTTTTTTACAAATTTTGCTTAATTTGGTGACATAAGATTTAGTGCACCACAAATTCTTGTCACACTTATTAAGTCTACATGGACTCACACAATTTTACCCATCTCTCAAGTCTTAATGTACATGAAGCTTGTCAAAATTTGCACTTCTTTGGCCTTTAATAAATATCCATTAATACCTTTTTCCCCTTTGTTTTACCCCCTATGGTTCCGTTCTATTTATTAACCATGTAGGTTGCATCGTGTCAGTACATTGTACACTTGTTTCCTTGTAACATGTACGATTTTGCTGTTGACTTTAATATGTTAAATTCAGTTTTCCTTGTGTATCTTTATGTGGATTGAATACATTTGTGTATATTAACGCACGAAAAATCCTTGTTTGCATGTCATGGCTCTGTGCTCATTTCACTCTAAAACTTTGTTAGACCCGGTTGTTTTGAAACAGCTTATTTAGCTCTGTGTGTGTGTGTGTGTGCGTGTGTGTGTGTGTGTGTGCGTGTGCGTGTGTGATTGAGGCCATTTTCATCCTGGAATATGGTAAAACTTTCTGCTGCAGTGGGTGCACCTGGTTCTGTGAAATGACCTCGTATTCTTCAGCTGTTACACAGCCATTCAGAACAATCATCAAACCTAATGAGCCCCACAAGATGGCAGACGAGATTTGACCTTATGTTACTTGCTGCCAGTGGACACAGAAGGCCAGAGGATTGCGTTATTTAGCTCACTCCAAAGGTGAACATGTGAAAGACGGCCCAACAGACCATGGCAAATGTTTTTGGTGCTCCGGACCAGTCAGCAAGTTTTTGAGCTGAGAGGCGTAAATGCCAACTTCAAGTGCTCAGGACATTATTTTTCCTTTTAGCAAGTCATAGAAAAGCTGTGAAACTCTTTATAGTCAGTCCTTTCTTAGTCCAGTGATGTGTTTTGTACGTGTAATTCAGACAACTTGGCCACAAAATAATCCTGATACAGACCAAAATCTGGACACGTAATACTTTTAAGGCACATTCACATAATTATGATAATCTCTTCAAACGTTATACTCACTTGATTTTGAGTACTGAGTTATCCAAATGCACAACTATGACCACTTAATCTTCACCCACCTTTTTTCATCTATCAGGTTACTCATATATAATGATCAAGATTTGTTCCATGAAAGGTTTGCTGTGGAGATTTTGGTCACTATGAGTATGAAAAAGCTGTTTTTCTATCGGTGGAACTGCATTGTTTTTTTTGATCTTGTGCTTGTTCAGGCATGCATTCTGTTGCCCAGATCTACAGGTGATGCTAACACACAAATATACAGTATACTGCATATAAATACACAGGCTGTCTGCAATTCAGCATGTCTACTATAACTAAGTGTGCATTTTATCCCCTGGCAAAAGAGAAAATTGAATGGATACATGTTTAATCTTGTGCCAATGCCAATTTGACCACCTCAGTGGTCTCTAAGATGAGGACATTGCACTTTATCTTCTGGAAAATGTATCTGATTATCTTTTTTTATTGCATTTCTTACTCCATGAACTTAAGATCTACAAACATAGTATCTAATATGAACAGAAATCTACTAAATTAGTCCCAATATTCTTAATAGGTGCAAATGTTGAAAACAACGTGGTGACTATCAGGTTTATAAATGTGCCAACATCATGCTTCCCTAACTGTCCTCTGAAACACTTTGGTCTTATCAGTATTATATTTAAGTATTCATAGAGGGTTTATGAGACCAACTAGTGTTAGTGGGCTAATACATCAGAAATAGTGCATTTCAGAGCTCATTATCTCTGCCGTTTGAAAAAGTTCATTTCGCAGGTCTTCTCATGCCAACTTAACTGTTCCGTCATCACGAATCCCTGAAATGATTATTATGCAGATTTAAGCCTTTTTAATTCCTCTAACAGTTCAATTTGTGCTGTTCAGATTTCTTAGAGCCAGCCAAAACATCTTGGTTTGATTTCTAGGGGCTTCTGGAGTCATTAATTTCAGGTTTTTTCATGTGATTTCATGTGTAGCATAATTACATTGAAACCCAGCTGAACATTTCACAAGCATTCTACTGAGGAAAGCAGGGAATGATGGGGCACTGAGCTGCAGATGTAAGACTGTCATAGTTAGACAATCTGTGTCTGTGTGTTAAGGTACTGAGATTTGTGAATCGATGATTCATAAATAATGGTGATGCATCCGATTTAAATCTAGGCAGAAATGCAAAAGAAGAGAGAGACTAAATGTGTTCATCTCCTCATTTGTTTTTGCTCCCTACGATACTTGATATTTAATGAGAGCAGGGGGGGAAATGGACAGAAAAGGCCAGCTGGGCTCTGAGTGGTTATTGTTACATGGCAATCCAATGTTGAAGTCAGATTGGGGAAATCTGCTTCACAGTGATAGGAAGTATGAGTCAAAAGTTTAAACACACCTTGCAATTCAATGGTTTTTCTTCATTTTTCTTTATTTCTACATTATAGAAAAATGCTGGAGTAATTAAATGTATAACACATATGAAATTATGTAGTAAGCATAAATAGTCTAAACAAAGCTAAATGTTTTATATTTTGAATTCTTCAAAGTAGCCACCTTTTTTCCTTGATAACAGCTTTGCACACTCTTGGTATTCCCTCAACCAGCTTCATGAGGTTGTCACCTGGAATAGTTTTCCCCCAGTTTTGAAGGGGTTCCCATAGATGTTCAGCACTGGCTGCATTTCTTTCACTCGGCGGTCCAACTCATCCCAAACCATCTCAACTGGGTTCAGGTGGGGTGATTGTGGATGCTACGTCATCTGATGCAACACTCCTTCACTCAGCCCTCACATATTGTAGCTTGGAGGTGTGTTTTAGGTCATTGTCCTGTTAAAAAAAACTAATGATGGTCCCATAAGCACAAACACAATGGGATGGCGTGTTGATGCAGAATGCTGTGGTAGTGATGCTGGTTAAGTATGCCTTCACTTTCGAATAAATTACCAATAGTGTCACCAGCAAAGCACCCCAACACCCGTCACCCCTCCTCCAAGTTTCATGGTAGGAAACACACATGCAGACACCATCTGTTCCCTTCCTCTGTGCCTAACAAAGACAAGGCGGAAGGAGCCAAAAATCTAAAATTTAAACTCATCAGACCAAAGTACAGATTTCCAATGGTCTGCTATCCACTCCTTATGTTTCTTGGCCCAAGCAATTCTCTTCTTATTATTAGCCTTGTTCAGCAGTAGTTCCTTTGCAGCAACTCGACTGTGAAGGCCTGATTGATGCACTCTCCTCTGAACAGTTGATATTGTGATGTGTCTACTTCATGAACTCTATTAAGTATTCATGCAGGCTGCAATGTGAGATGTTCTTAATTGGCAATTTTTGAGGCTGGTAACTCAAATGAACTTATCCCCTGCAGCAGAGGTAAGTCTAGGGCTTCCTTTCTTGGAATTGGTCCTCATGAGACACATTCTCATCACAGTGTTTGATGGATTTTGCAACTGCATTTTGAAGATAAATTCAAAGTCCTCAGAATTTTCAAGACCTTAATGTCATAAAGTAAAGATGGACTGTTGTTTTTCTTGAGGGGTTCTTGACATAATATGGATTACTACAATTGTCGAATAGTGCTATTTACTTCTTACCAACTTTGCCTCAACACCACACAAGTGATGGTCTCAAATGCATTAAGAAAGCAAGACATTCCACAAATTAACTTTTGACAAGGCACAACAACCTCATGAAGCTGGTTTAGATAATGCCAATAGTGTGCAAAGCCATCGTTTAACACTCTGTTCTGGTTCTCATGGTTAAGATAACAATATGTTTTCAGAAAGATGCATTTATGTGGTAACCTCAAACTACTGATACTCAGTGCCGCTGTTTGCCAGTCCTGTGAATAACAATATGGGTCATTGGAACACAGTAGAGGACCATCTCTAATATCCACTCAAGACATTCAGTGATTTGTCATGCAGTGCAGTGATACTACGCCGTATCACTAAAAAGTGGCAGGAATTTGAAAACTTGATGTGGTGATCACAGGGAATCTAATCAAAGTCTTGACAGCTGCAGAGAATGGCTTGTGCTCAGTGCTCTCAGTTTGACTGGTATTTTCCTGACAGTCACTGACTGACTTTTCATCAAAGACTGTTACATCTAATCTTTGTCATCAAATATGGCAGTTTTCATGCATGTTTGGGATGGGAAGAATACAATTTTGCACACAGTAGATGACCATGGCTGTGAGAAGCCAGCATGAAATGGCTACAAGACGTCTCAATACAGTACGATAAAGATTGATAACGACTGATAAAGTTGTTGGGTTGGTGTGAGAACAGCTTGGGAGCAATATGTTGTTACATGTGAGCAGATGACCATTGTCATATAAAGTCAGGATGTTGTACAATAACCAGAACTACTTTGTTTTTTAATTCTGCTGCATGATCTATGTAACTTTACTTTAATGGCCTGTCATGTTGTCCATCACATGAAGATAGAGGCTTTTCCTTGACCAATAGGCTCTTTGATTGTCCTCCAAGGGTAGAATATTTAGAAAACCTTTTTAGTAATGAAAATATAGCCTTTTGTTTAAAGTTACTGAGCCAGTATTTTTAACCAGTTATTTGTTGGACCCACACTCCCACACACATCCAAATATGTATGCAAGGGCAAGCATAAAAGACCATTTTTGAGCAAGGCACAGGAATATGAGATGAAGCTATTCGTGACCACCATTCTTCTCACTGATTAAAGTCAATTTATGATTTGAGGATGTGCCACTTCTTCCACTGCATAACTGAAGCAAGGTAAACAGGCTAGTTTCGGCAGACAGCTCATGTGCTGTGTTATATTTATATGACACCTGTGTATACAAAGTCATCTTTCCAGTATTGCAGCATTATAAAACTTTCATGCTCTGATCAAGTGTTTGCTTTGATTGTTTGTTCACACAGGACAGTAAAAAGTTAGAACAGCGCTGTTCCAGTGGCGGTTCATCTTGTCCTCTAATCGGATGATAACGAGCCCCCAAATGTTGAGCTGTCTGACATTTCCTGTTCATTTTCTTCTTCTTTGAGTTAGCAGCTAACTGCTACTGGCTGCTTTCTAAGTCTTCTGGTTTGGGCCGCCTGCATAGTATGTCGTCAAAAGGTCACAGCCCCATCCTGTATTTCCACCTCGTGTTCACACAGATGTGGGATTCAGCACGGTTACTACCTCCACTGATGTCACAGGACAAAACAGACACCCATTAAGCCTTCATTGAGTTGGTACAGACCGTCGGGTTGGAATAAAGGTGCATTAGTCCTGCCTCGAAAGGCTGTATGAATGTGTCTTATGTCCAAAATGTCTTCCCTCCTCCCTCTCTAGCTCTTTCTCTCTCTCACTCTCTCTCTCTCCCTTTGCTATGTCTCATTAATGTGAAGCAGCCTCCAGGTATTGTCCCTCTATCACACTTTACCTTGTTATCTCCCCTCTTAATTGACCTGTGCTCATTATCTCCTCTACATTTTGGACCTCTAAACCGGTGTTTAACGAGGAGGGGAGGAAAGAACAGAGGAGAGGTGTTTAGGGTGTGACCTGTGGCATTGTAGCTCCCTGGGTTTTTTTTCAAATGATCACACACACATCCACACAAAAAAGACGGACATAAGAGATATATGTGCACATTTATATGCAAAGACATCCCTGTTAGCCATTCGCATACACAAAGTGACAGACACACACAGCACCACACTCAGATGTGCAATTATGCATGGGTCAAGTTAGATCTCCACATGTCAAAGATAGGAAACAGAGGGCCACAATCCAGGAGACACAATGAGAATAGATAAAAAGCAGATGAAAGGGTGATGATGATGGAAGAAAGCAAGAAGATTTAGGGGAAAAATAGAAACTGTGAGTCACAGAAGAGGCTGTTATGGAAAATGAGACATAGTGGAAAATGGGAGATGAAGGGGAAGACAATGAATGAATTGGAAAGCATAAAGCCAATACGATTGTGTACATCTCAATTAGTAACATGGTAGCTAGGTTAGATTTACATCATATCCAAACCTTTTGAGACGAAAAGTACCCAAAACTGTAGGTATTTTATTTGAATTAAGGAAAATGACACCATGTTTTGTTGGTGACTTGCCATAATGGCCACATCACTGCAATGCAACACAGAGGGGAAAAAATCCCCACAGTTCTTTTTTGCAGTCACAAGCAGCAAATTGAGTGGCTGGTCTTAAAAGGCAGAACTATGTGCTTTGCATGTTTGTTGGTCCTTTTTTATTCTCTAATGGGAGTCATTCACAGTTAAGACAATGACCTGCAGTTTTCGGGACAATTTACCCACAAATGTGTGCACACAGGGAGTAAGAAAGATTTGAGGTACTGAAGAAGAAAATTTGAACACAAGTTTTAGGCAAAATGAAGTATCTGATGCTACTGCTGATGATGATTATTCATGTTCTACCTTTACGTCTGCAATTATGTAGCTAAAGTGCATCTGATAGTCATGTGAAAACATGACTATCAGAACACATCATAATTACAATCTGGGATCCAAGTATGTTGTGTATTTGTGAGGATGTATGAGTGTGATAAGCACGTCATTTCTCTGATTGTTCCGTCTCTTAGTCTGTGCTCTATGGCAATGACTTTTACAGCTCAGTTGGCATCTGATTATCTCTCCCTTGCACACAGAAATACAAATACTGAAATACTCACAGAAACACACACTAGATTATTTGCATACCACTTCCATCTTGAAATTGTTATTTTGGTAATCAGACAGAGAGGCGTAATTATGGACCTGGCATTCCTCTCAGCAACAGCAAAACTTTGTGAGTATATTTGTGTGTGCACGTGTGCATGGGATAAATGCCATGTTACATCTTAAAACCCAGGTCTAAAACCATCTATCTAAAAGTAAAGAACTATTAAAATAAAACCTCTCTACTTACTCAGTGTCTTCACAAAAAGAGCAAAACAGCTCCCCTGTGACTAGTGTTTGTAGGCAATGAAGAAAACTATGTGAAAGCACACACTTTTCATCCTAAACTCGACTCCACAGCCCAGACACTTCTGTTTACCAACATCGCGTTGTCCAGCTTGAGGTCTGTCTGTATCAACCACAGAGTACTCAAGTGATTGAATGCGTTGGCGAGCTGAAAATTTATCAAATTCATTATTATTAATGCAAAAGGAAATGCAGGTGCACATGTAGGCCTATATCTGACAGACAATGGGTCGAATCTGCTTCAGAATGAGAGGTTTGCTTCGTCTTCAAATCATAAAGACTTTTTTCAAGGTGCTCAAACACGTGGTAAAGTTGTCAACTGGTAACAAAATCCTCATAAAACCAAATGATGTTGCATTTGCAAGGGTCCAACTCTCTCAGTTTGAGCAGAGATGATGTCTGGACTCCATGTCTGTCTGTCTGTTCATGCAGGGTTTCTTTGCTGTATTTTAAAAATCTTCAGAAAATGTGAAAAAAAGAAATGAATTTCACTGTTGTCTACTTTTAATTTTTGATAATTTCTTGTGTATTTTTGCATATACAGTATAATAAACAATCAATCCAACTTCAGTTCTATTTATATTATATATTGTTAAAGGCAAACAGAGCCCTCTTCTTCCTCTCATGACCCGAGTTATCCTCATGAGACCTCTTCTTCTTGTAACAACTCTTCATCGAGAGCCCTCTTGCTTTTATGACACGAGTCGTCATCAAGAGCCCTCTTCCTCATGACCTGAGTCGTCCTCATGAGGCCTCTTCGTCCTGTCATGACTTGGGTCGTCATCAAGAGCCCTCTTCTTCCTCTCATGACCTGAGTTGTCATCAAGAGCTCTCTTCTTCTCAGGATCCGGGTTGTCCTCATGAGAGGGCTTAACGCCTGGGGGCACAAAGGTCTGGGTCCGACTGCTCCTGCATAAGATGGATGGAGCTGCATTGCTTTGCCGGAACCTCTTGGCTATTTGGTCATTTTCATCGTCAGTGAACTTCCTCTTAATCCCTGTCCTGATGCAGCGCTGTTCTGTCTGCTGTTGGTGAAATGTTGTGCTGACACTGTGATGCTGAGTTGGGTTGCTCCTCACAGCAGCATTAGCCTGGACGTGATCAGTTGGATCATGGCTTCTGCTGGCTGTGGCTGGATCTCCGCAGCCACCTCTGTAATTTGATGAAAATGATTTTGAATTATTGAAAAGAAAAACACAAACGCCCATCAGAAAGCTTCTAAATACTTAAAATCTCCTACTGATAATGATGTGACTAATGTAGCTTAGCTTACCCATGGCATTCAGACCTGATCCTTTTGGACACACGAGGGGTTTCATCCACTGTCCCATCATCATGAATCACCTTTCTTTTTATCCCTGCACTTTTGTTCAGGGTACTTGGGTAATGTGACTCGATGATGCAAGGGGACAGGCCGCTGTTCACATCAGGAAGACCACCGCTCTGAACGGGGTGGGCAAGCCCTGAGGTGGGCTCCTCCAAAGACCCGTGCACAACTTCGCTAACGTCATCATCCAGGCAGCACTGATAGGCCCGCATGATGTCATAGCAAGACTCAACACTGAAATGCAATGAATCATTCCATCAGCTGACTTCATCACCAATGTGACTACAGTATACATACTAAGTAAGTGAAACAGATACAACTTGACCTCTATGCAGCCTGCACTGGAAATACATCTTTTGTTCCCAGCAACAAATATGCCCGTCGGACATTAATGGAGAAAAATAACTCATGAAAACTTAAAAATAATAACAGTATTGACTTACTGGGGGCTGAAGGGTTGCAGGGCGATCAGGTGGGACCCGGAAATGAAAGGATGACAGAGCACCTGACGCGGTGTAATCCGTTCCTTGGGATCAAGTTGAAGCATTCTCTTTAGCATGTCCAGAAATATGACCCTATCCCTCATTTCTGCAATATTATCTGCACACTCCTCATGATTTATGGGATGGATCTGGAACATTAAAAAACAAAGGTCATGAGCATCTTCAATCACCTCCATTAGTGAAAACTCCTGGAGAGTTTTGGGAGTTTTCTATGGTTAAGATGCAAGTTTCATGTGAATGGTTGAAAAATTAAAACCTACATGCACAAGGTCATCCAGAGATCTTAACGCCCTTCGCCTGGTCACGTTCAACGTAATCCCTATCTCTTCTTTGTATTCCTTGGGTGTCTGAATGGACAGTATTGTTGTTAGTAGTGACATTCAGAGGACAGTCAAATTGCAGACAAAACCAAATGATTTACAATTTACATTAAAATTCCAAACAAAATTCAGGACAGACAGAGCCGTCGTGGTAGGCCTACCTTAAGTCTCCAGAGACTGGCAGACTTCTTGTCTCTTTTGAAATACTGGTGAGTTTTGAGACCGTGGCAGAGCATGTAGTCTGGTGGCTGACCCAGAGTCTCCACTATGTTCCTGATCTGAAGACACAACAAGTTATAACTTAGAGTCCTGTGAGATTTAACTGATTCATTTCAATAAAAATATCTACAGGTTGAGAAGTCCAGAATACTTAAAATAGTGCGTAGTGCCATCAGAAGATGGTATTTCCACCCCACACATTGGAATATGGACCAGTCGTAGCAGCAAAGTCCCCCCCCCCCCCATTTTCCTGATGATGCTGCGTGTTATAATTTATAAAGACACAATGTCAACATCAACTCTTGAGAGTTGTGTATCCTGCTTTGGATATATGCTATGGAGACAATGACCATCCTTCAGAGTCACCTTAAAATCATCTTTCCATGGGAAACTCAAAAACGTAGTAGTACTTACTGCATCATAGTCAGTCATACTGGAGAAGAGATGTTTTCCGAGGAACATATTTGCAGTCATGATGCCCAGAGACCACATATCTATGGCCTCCGTGAAAGGAAGACCCAAGAGAATCTCTGGAGACCTGAAAGAGGACAAAAAACATGTTAGGTATTAATCTCTACGTCCAGTGCTATGACTTCTACGAGTACTGCTGTAAAACCCCTCACAGAGGGTGTCAATGAGCCACCAGTAGAACTCAAGGAATAAAATATGTTTCCAGTTTCTCACCTGTATGCAGTGGGCTGCACGGTGGACCCTGCTTTGGCAGCTGACACGTCAATGGCCAAGCCGAAGTCAATTAGTTTTACTCTGTAGGGCTCCTGTATGTGATTTACCAACATCACGTTGTCCGTCTTGAGGTCTGTATGTATTAACCCCAGAGTACTCAAGTGGTTGAAAGCATTGGCGAGCTGAAAAGTTATTAAACACATTAGTTTATATTTGATTAGTAATCATATTAAACTGTTTATTAATGCAAAAGGAAATGCTGGTGCACATATAGGTCAATACCTGACAGACGATGGGTCGAATCTCCTTCAGAGGGAGACGATTGCTTTGTCTTTCGTTGATGAAATCATGAAGACTTCTTTGGAGTTCCTCAAACACGAAGTAAACGTGTCGATGGTTAACGAAAGCCTCATAAAAACGAACGATGCTGCATTTGTCTGGGTCCAACTCTCTCAGTTTGAGCAAGGATGATGTCTGGGGATATCAAATAAATGAACAAGTCATATTATAGTGAGCAACAGTGGAAAAGCATAATTTAAAAACCCTGTAATTTCTATTCACTAGCCTTAATCTACTGAAACAAACAAGCATGTGATACACTGAATAGACTTTTTTAAGTACCCACAACCAAAACATGTTAAAGCATGAATAACCATAATTTAGTCATAACATAGAAATGACAGTCATTGGTGCATCTCAGAGGAAACAGTGGTGTTGGTGAGATTTTTCTCTGCATGATTGAAAAGACCTGGCCAAGGCGATAAATTAGCAGGTCTAATTAATGTCCTAGTGAAACAACTGACGATGCCATGGCTTCCGCAAATTTTTGTCAGGGCAGTTGGGATGCTGATGGTCGGAACTCGGCAGACACGTGTAGCACAGATGTTACAGATGTTATGGCTGATTGCAAAGCGGACGGAGATCACATTTTGTGACAAATCCGATTTATCTTGCACAGAGCTGATTGTCGTTGTCGTTTGTACCATTGTCGCAGGGACCGCTATCCTGCAGCATACAGTACATTCAGGAAGTGGACCGTTTTGGTGGTGGTCTCATGATGTGGGGAGCCACTGCTAACAGATTGCGGTCAGACCTGGTCCAAATCCACGGTACACCGAGAGCCATCCATTACCAAAATATTCCTAGTATAATTCTGTCATTCCTAGGATACAGCAATTAAGCATCACCTTCGTGCTCTCATGTCTGTCAGGATTACACTACCTGGACCAGAACGATGTCGCTGTCCTTCCTTGGCCAGCATACTCACCAGATCTCAACCCAATAGAGCATGTTCTGGATCACCAGGTGAGACTGAGAGATCCTGCTGTAGCAACACATGCACAACTTGTCACACCACTGCAATAAGAATGTCATGCCATCACACAAGTCCAGAATAACATCTTACCCATTCAGGAGGTGTAAAGTAGTGAGAAATGGTTGAGGTAGACACGCTCGGTAGTGACTATTTTTGTTCTCACCATCCACACTTTTCGACTTGTAAACACCAAGGCAAAAACCACCAACTTGCACGAAAACAATTTTTCTGTTTGGCTAAAGGGTGAATAAAGCTGTGTGAATCATAATCTGCCTTTGATAACCATCAAATCTGGTTGATGGAACTAAAAGGCAAATGAATCAGGCCCATTTCCCCTACCTACCTCACGTTGTATATGTTTGTTATTACACCTGTTGAGTTTCTGTATTTTGATGGCCACCGTCTTCATGTCTTCCTTCCTGATGCATTTTCTAACTGTTCCAAAGCCCCCCTCCCCCAACAAGGAGTCCACAATATAGCTGTTTGATTTGCTGGAAAGTATGGCTGATGACATGTCGCTTAAAATGTTCACAATGAAAGTACTTTGGGAAATTTCAGTCCTTTGAGGCTTCACCAAGGGGTTATAAAGATCTCTAAAGATCAAAGGGCTCTACAACATCTTATGACATCGTATATGCATACTTTACCTCATTTGCCTTTGACATCTGATGTGACCATGACATCAAAGAAAAAGTGTTTCTACTGTTGCCTAGCAACTCTCTCTGCTTATGCAGATGTTAATATTTTTGTTTTGTTTTAAAGGTGACATATTATACCCTTTTATCACAAGTTAATACAATTTCTGGTAGTCTTAATGAAACGTCTGCGACATGGGTGGGTTTAAATATCAATGGAATCAAGCACCGCTGCACCCTTCTCTTCCTGCTTTAGCAGCCTTTCTCCGAACGGCCTGTTTGAGGGCATGGCGCTAATATGCAAAATCTACATAGTCTGTAATACCATAGACAACAATATTATGAAGACTTTTGCACTGTAGCACAGTTGTTTTTTTACTTGAATTTTTATTACTTTTGAATTTTTTGTGTTTACATTGTATTTATTTTGAATTAATTTTACCTTATCAAAAGAAAACTTTGTTTTCTGAGTTATTTATGCTTCCCTTGTTGTATAATGGCTGTTTGCACATCATTTGACTCTGAAACTTTTCCAATAAATACTTGATAAACTTACAGAAGGTTGGTCCTTCTTTCTTTCCTCAGTCCATCACATTCCTTTTTCTGGCATTTTAAAGATAAAATGTATAGATAGAGTATAATTCCTTTACAATAGCTAACATTATCATCTTTACACTGTTGTTACAATCAGCTTCTTTTCATGTTACGTTTCATTCTTAGATGGATTAAAAATCAGAAGTACACACACGAACACATAGGCGTTAAAATGACAAATAAATGTTTTCCAAACAAGAGAAATAGTGTTGACGATACTAACATCGTAGCAACAACAACGGAGATGCTAATGCTCTGTGGTTCTGAGGCCGGTGTATACAGTTCACCGGGCGGCAGATATGCCTCCAAATCCTACATTTATGAGCGACAGTGTTACTGCTCCGTTATTACAGTCAGCCTGCTCTGGTTACGTCACAGCTACAAACATACTTTACATCCACACGGTCCGTTTACCGGGGTAACAGAGGACATAAAGCACATTTACCCCTAGCACAACATGCTAACACCGCTAAATGCTAGTAACCTGACTGTTACAGCGAACATGTCGGGCAGACTAGGGGGACGGGGTCGGTGAAATGGCGGTGATTTACGGCGAGTCTTTACTGAGTCAAAACAACCAGAGGAGACTCTGGAGACATCGACAATCTCATCTCATGTAACTCTCATGTTAATCAAGAGTGTTGACAAGATGCCGTTCATCTTATAAACATTCAATTAACAACATAGACGCCAAACTATATAATAACAGGTAATATTTATCTCAGCTGTAAACATTACATCTTGCACAACTTGGCAGGGACATTTCCATCAAAAAATAAACTTAATCCACTCAGCTCTTATGTCCTCTGAGGCTGTTGGTTTATGCAACCAACTAGTGTGTAGTTCCCATGCTTAGCACGTAGCTTCAACATCATGCTAGTAGCCCGGCGCTTGCCCGACAACAATGGCGGTAGAGTACCGCAAGTTTGCTCGAAAACCGTGGGAGGAGATATTCAGGTGTGGGTGGAGATACTCAGGTATGGGGTGGAGATACTCACAAACCGGAACATAGAGTGACGTAGAAAGGGGCTATGAATCTGATCGAGCTGTCAAAACGACATATTTCTCATTCATGAAGCTCACTAAAAAATCACTGGGTAGCCAAATATAACACTTTGTGGGTTGGTAGAGACTATAGATACGCAAATAATGTGTATAAACATTGAAAAAGTGAGTTTTTCATAATATGTCCCCTTTAAGAGTGAAGCTTAGCTAGTGGGACATTGGAGGGATCAGGCAAGCCAAGTCTGCCTACAGGATTTGAGTAAGGGGAAGGAGGGATTGAAAGTTGTGGGAGCATTTTTCGGTACTGAGGGTTTTAAGGCTAAGAACTGGGAGGGAGTCAAGGAGAAAGTGTTTACTCAGTTGTCTAAATGGAAATGTTACTACCCCAGCTGTCATATAGGGGACGATTTCTGCTTTCCAATAACTTGGTTGACTCGACCCTTTGGAGCAGACTCATCACTCTGATGCCACCAAGAGGTCTGATAGAGGACATCCAGAGAACCGTCTTTGATTTTTTTTTTTTTTTATGTTCTGTGAAGCAATGGGTCTTGTCAGCAGCCTTCTACTTACCTGTAGCTGAACTAGGGAAGGGACAAATTAATTTTGAGCCACGAATAATTTCTTTTAGACTCCGGAATGGTCAAAGACTGTGACCAAAGCTGATGTGATGTAACTCAACTGCTGTTGAGGAAAGCTAAGCAATGGGGCTATGATAAACAGTGGCTGGCTGTACCAAAGTGGGTCATTTGATGAAGATGACAACATCATATGTGGAAGTTCTGAGGGAGTACAGCAACATCACCATCACTCTGAGAGCATTCATAGAAAACCGCTCTCCATTTGAGCAGTGGTGGGAGGGGTGTGAATACAGCTTCCCCTCTCTCTATCACCCTGGCTATGGGGCAGTGGCAGGAGAGAACGCTGCTGTCTTTCACAACCTCTCACCTGCAGAAGTTTCACACCATAGGGGTAAAAGCCATACCAAGTTAAGGTTTTGAACTTGCAGTCTTTGGTTGAGATAAAGGAATCAAGGTAGACTGCATTTTTTGATGCAGACCTTAACCAGAAATGCAGCTAGTGGTCCCTGCACAAATTGCCTGTTGCCTGCAGACCTCCAATTGAAGATAGCCATAGACACTGAGCACACCTGGATCCAGAGATGGGGGAGGAGAGTATGTTCTGTTCTTAGACTTAAACAGTTATTTGTGCAGTGTCCTTGGCTGATGAGCATTCAAGAAAGTTGTTCCAGGGACATCGGGAAGGTTTTTCCTCTGGTTTCTTTATTTTTGGTCCGAAATACTCTACAAAAATACGTTTGTTCATGCATTGGCGAACTTTTTATCAGGTTGAGCCAAGTTGGCCATATGGCTGACACAAACCAGGCTCAGGTTGCTGGCAGCATGGAGCCGGTGCCGGTTCTGGAGGGACCGTTGAAGGACGATGGATAGTAAACATGTTCAACTGAGGGGGAATCATGTTTATTATCTGATGATGTACAATGTTCGATGTTGGGGGTAGGGGCTTTGGAAACCTCTCCTCTCCTCTCCTGGTATTAACAAGGTGACAACAATATCTGTCGTATGTCTCATTGATCATTTGGTAAATTGCTCTGTCTTCTCATCCCTCTCTCTGCCTCAATCCCATCACCCTGCTCCAGCTCTCTGCATCTCCAGGCCGTTTGTTGAATAATTCAGTATATCTTTCATTCAACCATTTGGTAAATATTACGCTATCTTTCTGTCATTTACTGAATGATTTGCACAATATCCATTTGCCAATACGACCTCATAATCATCCCCTCGTCTCCATTTCTCCTTTTCTCTCTCCCCATGTTCCATCTCCAGCTCTCACTCTGTTGCTTACCAAATAATTTTCACCACTTCTCTGTCTGCTATTTGTTGTTTAATAATCATCATATATTAAGGATGTGCGTGTACATCCATAGACAATTTTCTGCAGTGTTGATGGGGAAATCTATTACACCCTTGAGTATGTGCATTAGAGAGGGAGAGGAGATGGTATGAGCTATTTATTGTGCAGACCACTGACGGAAAGCTGACAAGGAGTGATTGTGTCTAGTGGGTGGGGCGTTTATATATATGCAGTACTGTGCAAAAGTATTAGGCAGGTGTGAAGAAATGCTGTAAAGTAAGAATGCTTTCAAAAATATAAAATCTAATTGTTTATTTTTATCGATTTACAAAATGCAAAGTGAGCGAACAGAAGAAAAACCTAAATCAAATCAATATTTGGTGTGACCACCCTTTGCCTTCAAAACAGCATAAATTCTTTACAGCATTTCTTCACACCTGCCTAAGACTTTTGCACAGTACCGTGTATATATATATATATATATATATATATATATATATATATATATATATATATATAAATGTGTACATTTATGTGCCTGTGTGTTAGTACATCTGCCAGTATTTGGTCATACTGTTTGTCAAAAACTATAAGCTGAAACATAGCCTGAGTGCGTTAAAATTGCAGATGATTGGATTTTCTCTGAATTAAATTGAAATAAACGCAACATTGACCATCATCTGGTCGACCATAACAATTTACCTGTGAAACAGTGTGTCCTAAGCTGAATAAATGTCACATTCTGTTATACTAAAGATGTAATTTGATACAAAATAGGCCCTTTTCTCTTGGTCATGGTTGTGAATTCAGGACTGTAGGAGGGCTCCGTCTATTGAAAATTGTAATTCCTTTCAGTAAAGGCATTGTTTTGATGCAATCAAATATGTAATAGTTATTTTTCACTCTCCACAATGACACTCTTCAGAATGTATGTAAATCCGCACAAATTGGAAGTAGGAAGGTAATATACAATATTATCAACAAGTGCATCAAAATGAGTGTTTATTTTAATTATCTGATGCTGACAGTATTATCATCTATTTATCCTAATCTGAAAGACAGCATCATTATCTTTGGCAAGCAAACTGATCCCATGCCCCTGAATAATGGATCTAGGACTTTTCATTACAAAATGATCAATTTTAGATCAAGGCTTCAGGTCATCTACTAGCTTAAAACACTGAGAATTGTGCCTTGGGGAAGATAATGTATCATCCCAAGGCCTCGTCATGTGAATAATAGAGTGACTGTCTCAGTTCACAAAAGCAGGACTCAATATGCAGACGACACAAGGGGCGGATTGCAGATCGAGGATTTAATGAATCAAAGTCCAAATGAAACATAACAGTCCCCAACAAAATCCCAAAACAGGCAAAATATAACAGAAAGAAAACTTCCTGAAGAGCAAGGTGAAAAAACACTGGGAACACTGGAAACACATGGTATCAAACATTGACTTGTGACATAGACGAGGCATTGACGACAAACTGGCAACTCACAGAGGGAATCACTCAGACTAAATACACCAGGGTAAAGAGGGAATGACACACAGGTGACACAGGGAGGAGGAGACAATCAACAACAGGTGGAGACAATCAGACAATCTGGACAAACTGGAGGGAAAATATATTAAAGGGGAAGACACATGGAGGATGCAGCCATAAACCAATACAGAGAATACATGAGCAAAGGGAAAGGAAGCAAACTGGAACTAAACACAGAAGACTAAAACACAGGCAGGAACCAAAGGGGTAAACACAGGAAATGCAAAGCAAGAGCACATGACATGGAATAAGGCTCCAAAATGAAACAGGAAACAGTGGCACTAATTCATGAAATGGACCTTACGAAATAAGAGGAGGCAAAAGCTAGGATCAGATACATGACAGTGATTTGATTCTTATACAAAATACATGGAATCACACACACAGACGAACACTCAATAAGTCATGATTTATTCATTCGTTCAACATTTGTTCATATTTGTCCCTCTCCCTCTTAATTTTTTTTAATATATTGTTATATATATATATATATATTGTTTTTATTTCGGCTCTAAAGACAAAACAATTAAACACATCAGTCATAAGCAATGGTTACACTTTCATATTGCTTGTTTTATCTGACCAACAGTTGGGAATATAAATGTAAGTATATGTACTTATGCATTTTTTCAAAACAAATCTTGCTTCATCCCTACCACATGTGACACATATTTGAGCTGATTCATCTGTTCAAATGTAATAATATTCCACGAGGGACCGCAGCATGTCCCGCATATGTTAAATTCTAAGATTGAATTCAAACTTTAAATAGTCTGTCATGTGGTATGGCTTTTATTATTGTACGTGTGGATATCTTGTGCATTTGAGTGAGTCATTTATATAGAATATGTAACCATGCGCCACTGACAAAGGTGTCACATTATAATCAGTCCCAATGTTGCTATGTTATTCTCCTCACCATTTGATTCTCTGTATGAGATTGTGAATATATCGGTAATATCATGACATGAGTATAATGCAGACAACCTGAGATGTCTTCGTATCAAACTGTCTTGGTGTACTTATGTGTGTTTCCTGCTGAGTCATGCAGAGTTTGCAGAGGTTTAATGACACACACCAGGTAGGCTATATATACCATGTTGAGAGTCTCCAAACAAGTGTCTCTGTGTCTTATTATAAAAGCAATGCCCATGAGGTATCAAGCTGTGCGTCATTATTATAATATGGCTCAGAATCGATTTGATCGTTAATTTGGAAATGAGCTCAGTTTTTATGTCTGTAAACACTCTGCACAGTCAAAAAAAACGAGGAAAATATTTCCTACAGAATGATGGTGGGGGCAGCTGTTTATATTTATCTATTGAAAAATATTTGAAAACATCACATGAATTACCCCATTTACAGTATATGGCGTATTTTGTAAATTCAACATTTAAATTCAACACTAACACACATCTACATCTCTTATTTCTGACACGGTGGCTTGACGCAGCCCAACTCTCTCTGTTTTTCTCTCTCTGTGTCTGCTCTATTACCTTTCTTTGTCATGGATATGTTTATCTGTAAGTAACTGAAAAAAAAAAAAAAAAAAAACCTTGCATTTGGGAGGTTTGCAACAGTGTGGCCTATTGAAATGAAAATTATTGCACCAACCAGGTGCACCTACATGCTTTGACAAAGCAACAGCATAAGTAGGCCAACATTTGGGGAGCGGTCGCTCCACAGTCATTCCATTTACAAGAGGGATGTACAGATACAGGATGTATTAATACCAAAGAATGTCTCTCTCTCTCTCTCTCTCTTTGTTTCTCTGCAGAGCGTGTGCGATTATCAGTCGATGGGAAAGGTAGAGCGAAGGGCTATCGTCCACTAGTTAATCAATCAAATGCTAAAATGTACTGTAGCCATTAATAAACCTGTGTCTCCCGTCCAAGTAAAGTCTCTGGGAAACACAAGATGTCTGTGTGTGTGTGTGTGTGTGTGTGTGTGTGTGTGTGTGTGTGTGTAAAATCAGACTCTGAGTGAGCAGGCACTCAATTTGCTGCAATGTCAAAACTTTTTGTCTCTGTCGCTTTTGATGGTAGTGGAATTCATCTCATGTAATTCTTGAAAGCCTTCTGAAGTTTTGTGTTCGGCTGGTTAAGTATCCATTCACACCTTCTAAAGTCGAGGCATGAATAGACTCTTTCTATAGTTATCCAATTCCTACACTTCAGAAATTCTTGTTCAGTGTTTTGTAAAAGGATTCAAATTTCAGAATCCACTTAACTGAATTTCTTTCCTCTCTATATTTCAATATTTATAATTCAATTTTCATATTCATGTAATGATATATTAGATAAGGTTATATAGAGTTTTAATACTTATGTACCTTTTTTTGCAGATTGTACTAAACGCTTTGGTTGCAGCTTACACTCTGGAATTGATTCAACAGGTTTTGAGTATGAGAATCCACATTACACAAGCAGTCTTCTTTGGCACATCTCAGTGAGAGTCTTGTGACGCTACAGTAGCTTTCACCTTTTGCCTTTTCAAATATTCCCAATGATGTTCGGTGACACTAACGTCTGGTTAGTGTGAAGGGAAAGGCTTGCACGTCAGCACTCTCTGCTCTTCCCTGCACTTCAGACAGACGTGGCACAGCGCCACTGCATGTTCAAGGTGATTTCCCCCGCTGGAACAGGAATCCTTTTTCACACGGACAGAACTAACCCTAACCCTGCCTCTGAAGACTAGAGAGGTACTTCTCTTTGGTGAGTGTGTAGTTCATCCTGTGGGAGTCAGACAGTCCTGAAAAGGCAAACGTCACCACACCAGAATATTTCCACCATATTTGACTGCAGGGTAGATGCGTTACTCATTACCTCTCTTGAGATGCTAGGTCAGCCTAGCCTTGCTTTGGATGAACATGGCTTGATCTGTGAAACTCTAGAGCAGTGTTGGTTATGCTGCCACTGTACAACATTTCATTTTAGCTGTCTTTAATCATTTGTGGTTGGAGCAATATAATATCCATATTAAAGTGAGTTCTTAAAATGCATACCAGATGTTTTTGGGTTTTTTTTAAAGCCTGTGTAATTCAATGAAACAATCTCAGTTTAGTATTGAGGTAAGATTTACATTGACAATGATGATAATGAATATTTTGAACAATTGTTTACTAAATATAGATCTAATGGCCTATCAGGCACCTGAAGTAAACATGACAACAGTCAGTCTGCAGTTTTTTGACTTTCATGCCAAAGGAGATGCTTATTACCTCCGGCAAGGAGATTATGTAATTGGTTCGGTTTGTTTGCGATTGCAAAAAATTTAAAAAAAACAACAACCAAGAACCCACGTGTCTGAAACATTAGCAACCATCTCATCGGCCGTGCACTGCAACACCAAAATGTGTTGGGTGGTATGATGTTACAGTGGAGGCTATTATGCATATGTGAGACTGAGCGAGAGAAAAAAATCCCTTTCCCACAATGCTGACAACATCTTTTCCTTTGGCATGTGCTTGAATTTGTGTTTGTGTGTGAGTGTGCTTGCAGTAAAGCCCAGTGCTCTTTAGCAGTACATGCTAAGTATGTGTGTGTGTGTGTGTGTTTGGGTGTGTGGATATTTGACAGCTCATATCAAGCTCTTTCAGACATTAAATCTTGTTCCATCTGTGATTATGATGGTGTTCGTTCAGGCCTTCTCTACAAGATCTTCACATGAAGAAGAACTGCAGTTCGTTGGAATCAGTGGTTTTTAAGTGAGTGAGCAGGTCCCTCAGGTTTTAAGATTATTTAAGTACATGGGAAGACACCTTAACATTGCTCCTGACTTTTTTTTCCCTGTCTTCTCTCTCTCTTTATTCTCTCTCTTTTCTTAAAACACATTTATGTTGTTCCTTTCCATTCTATTATTTCTCAATCAGCACAATAAGCTGCAAATCAGTGCATTATTCTTGAAATAAATAGTATTAATGGTATTGGACTTCTTAATGTAGTATTGTGTATTATTTTTCTGTTGTTCCCTCCTTATTTTTCTGAAATTGATGAAGACATACTAACATCTGGTATGTCTTCATATCCATTGAAAAGCATTTTATCAGTCAGTGATATGAAGAATCTTCACAGCATCTGATTTTCAATTTTTTTTATTTAGAGCTGTTTATCATTTGGCAAGTGTGCGTGTAGCCGTGGCAGGTTTGCTGCTTTCAAACACGTTCAGTTTCTTAAATATTTCCTTCCGGCCAAAACAACTGAATTCAAACGTATACTACTGTACATGGTCATGTGACTAGAAATCAAACACCTGACTGAAAAGCTCAAATCATTCAAATATGCAGCACGGAAACATGAATCATGAAAGAAAACTTAAAATTATTGTAAATTATTCTGCATATATACATAGATGAATATAAAGAACTTAAATTCTAATGCAAATGATAATATGTCCAAATAAACAACTGGCATTCACTTTGAACTATACTCTGTTAGATAAAGTAGAACTTTCTGAATTGATCGTTAATGATGTATGATTGACAGTAAATTGTCACAGTAGGCACACTGTTATGATAATAGCTTTGGTCGACTTCTTTTGATTGTCACCTTCGGGCTGCTTTGTTCATCTGGATATCTCTTATTTTCCTGTAGTCTTCTTATACGTTGTCACATTAATTCTCAATGGTGACGATATGTCAATATATCAATATCATTATTATGTCATCACAAAAAGTTTAAGCATCTGCAAAGTGTCATGGCATCACATTTTGCTACTATTGTAGTGTTGTTTGACCCAAGACCAAGGCTGATCATTATCTAAGTGCTTTCAATTTAAAATCCAACTGAGAAGAAGTTTGTATTTATTTTAATTAACGTCAATGGGACTGAAAAATGCCACAAATACTGCATTGTTACTTTAATACCTCACTCTGTCATGAGTTTTAGACTATGAAATTATTATTTCCCTATTTTTGGATGCCTCTAATTTAGGAATATATTTTTAGTCTACATTTTCATTCATTATTCACAAATCACCTTGAATTAAAGCAGCAACACTCCAAATGTAAAAACATAAAACCTGTGAACCTGTTTAAACATGACCCAAACGGAGTAGTTTGTCACCTTGGGACCTTTAGGCTCATTAGATGATTCCACAACTCTTCTCTCAACAAGTAAATGTTGTCTCCCCGCCTCGTTAAAACATATTAGCACTCGTGTCATTTGGGAACCCAAATTGAGCAAATGGAGTCTCTTACCCTAGGAGCGAGGCTCATTACGACACACTCCTGTCATGTGGGAGCCTAGAATGACTACATGTATTCTGTCACCTTGGGACCAGGGTTCATTAAAGCATATTAGTGCATCTTGCCATGTGAGGGTAACCAAAGTCCAACCCAGTTTGGGTCTTGACCTGCATTTAAAGAAATGAGAACCTGATATGACTATAAGGGAGCAGGAAAAAAAAACCTCCTCATGCCCAAGTTCTCTTGGCCCACTTTGGAAAATATTCTCCTCATCAGTCATCACGTTGCTAATAGCACCAAGAGAGGGTTGGTCCAGAGGTCCAATGCTGTAAGTGGAAAGGGGAATGATAATCTCTTTTCTCCTCACCTTCTCTCACCACGGTTACAGCCTCCTCCTGGTCTATACATGCTGCTCTGATTATCATTGTCTGCCTCTCCCTGTTTTATTCTATCCCCGTCCCTGTCTCTATTCTCTCTCTCTCTCTTAGGCTGTCTCCCAACCTCAATTTTCTGCCATAGTCTCCCTCTTTCCATCTTTCATTAATCACCATGTCATTCCCCTATAGAAAATGGAGTTAACAGAAAGATGACTGCAATCAGCTTCAATTCACCCTGGGGTCACCCAGCACATATAGTCCTTATGCGTGAGTGTGTGACTGCCAGAATAGATACATGAATGCATGCGCATATACCTGCATGAATGTGTGAACATGCACATACTGTATATTTCAGTGTGTGGCTGTGATTTACTGTACTAATATGACATTGATTGAAGCATTCTTCATGATCAATTCTACTAAATTCCACAGTTATTGTCAGGGTTCTGGTGTGACCCCTTCTCTTCTGTATCATAAGTGAAAGAAGACTCAGACATGTTTTAGATGTATAGAGCCCCTATGATCCTGTTACACTGTGATGACATAACATGTCAAAAACAAGCCATTTTGGAAACCTATTTTCACAATTTAGGACAAACAGTTTGAAAATGCCTGTTCTCTGCAAAAGCAATGCCATGAAATAGTTATAAGAGAGAAGCTGAAGAATGTAAAGAAAGAGCCCAAAAAGTGAAATGAAAAATGAGAGTGAATACATTGCAGAAAAACAGAAAAGAAATAAAGTTTCAGAGAGGGAAAATCAGGTAAAATGAAGAGGAGTTTGTCAAGGATTTAAGGGAAGAAGGAAAAAAAGAAGATGGGGCACTTAAATCCAGCCTGGTGAATTGTGGTCCTTTATTTACTTACTGTCCCTGAAATAGTCTTTTTTTTTTTTTTTCTGTTACTATGAATGTGTCATGATTCACCGCAACTGGAGACACCAATTTGGGTTCTGTCGATGTCCATGATGTTGACTTAAATATGAATGGTCTGGGAGAATTCAAGGGATGCATCTCCCATAGAAAGCTATGCCAGTAATCTGAATGAAGCGGAATTCAAAATATGACATGGTTATGAAGCAAATGTGAGCCTCAAAGGAGACAAATAATTCATGTAGCTGGATCCAGGCTACAGGGAACGAGACAGGGATTTGCAATGTTAATCAATTAAGGAACAATAGCTCCAGTGCTGTCAGAGAGGGTGTAGCAGCAGGGGTGGAAAAGAGTAGAAAATAAGAGGAAAAGAAGATGAAATGAGAGAAGAGGAAAGAAAGGGCGAGAAAAAGTTAGGTGGGATCAGAAGTCCTGAGAAACTGGGAAAAAGCAAGAGACACTAAAGAGATGAGGCAAGAAAGGGGGATGTCCAGAAATAACAAGAGTGGAAAGAATCCTTCGTGAAGTGAGGACGTTACCTGAGGTACAGACCTGATAAGATGGGTATGGATGTGGAGAGGGGGGGGGGGGCAGAGGACAGAAAATCCAAATAGAGTTAGAGGAGCAGAGGACAAAAGTACTGAGGAGGAAGAGGGAGAGAACAGATGAACAAGAGAAGGGTGGAGTAGTTCAGAGAAGAGGTGCCCTGTTTTTTGAAAGGAAGATGCCATCATTGCTCCAGAAAAGAATCCAGGCATTTTATGGCGACACCATCCGAAGCCAAAAAGGAAGTATGACATGAGGGTGCAGAGGACAGAGAGGATTCATGTATCAGAACTGATGATGAGATGAGTATGAGATGTTACATTTCAATATTACTCCCATCAAAAGTAGTGTATTATTAATGAACAGATAATTGTATATTTTGCATAGCTTTTAGAGGTAACTTGAAGTAAAGTTTTTCTAACTATGTCTGCAAAGTTATATGGAAAAAACATAGAATGTACACCTCTTGTTCTGTGTCAAATGCATATAAAGTTCAGCTGAAGTCAGTGTCATATGGAGGTTTGATGTTATATTTTATCAGGAAATGCAACCAGGACATGTCCCTCAGCAATTTAACAGGGAAATGTACACTTTTTTTGTTTTGTTTAGGATCCACACTTCATTTTTGTCTCTCTTCTTAATGTTCCAAACGTCTCAAAACAGAGCTGAAACATCTGTAAGCCAGACCATTGTTCACTTCTGCTAAGAGGTGGTGAAGTGAACTGTGCTGGCACCCACATACAAGGTTACTTTATTTATACCATTAGGTAGATTTGATTTTCATTATGAGATGCCGTCCGTTTTGACACACACTTCGCGACAGCACAGTGAGTGATGGCTGCTGGAACTGTTTTTGTTTCATTTTGCTTTACACCTTGGGATTACAAACCCTCGGCCAGAAAGGAGGAGATGAAATTCCTTCTGCAAAGGGTGGGAGTCATCGTTTAAAAAAGGTACGAGCTTGCAGCAGTCAGACACATTATGTAGACAAAAAACAAGCAATAATGTTGCCATGGTCATGGGATTTGTAGTTCCCTGTTTTACCTACTTCTGCTTTTGTTTCAGTTCTTCACATTCTGTGTTTGTGTGTTATTCCCAACTCTTTGTCCGCCCCACTCTGCTTGGCCTCAGCTGTACCTTATTATCCTCCTCCTCTCTTGTGGCTCGTTGCTACTTAATCCTTTGCTGTGTTCCAATGCAGGGGCTGCATCCTCTGAAGGCTGCATTTGCAGACCGAGTATGCCATAGTGGCGCGACTAGGCCTGTCCCAGCCCGGACACTCCTTCAGATGCAGCCCACAAATGCAGCCTGCTTTTTCCCGGGCCGTTAAGGATTCCTTCAGTTGATCCTTCGCGGCCCACCCAATCCCAAGATTCATTGCATGCCGGTGAAGTTTACATTTTGTCTCCCCCAAAAACCGAAGAGTGAGTGCATGGGCAGTAGTGGACACCCCATCTGAGGATGAGGAGTACACTTCATATGAATGTTAGAATACAATTGGGCATCAAACCTCCATCTGATGCCACTTACTACATCGAGTGCTAATCAACTAATCAACTCCAGCTGGTATTGTTGCTAGGCGACAGGCGCAATGCCTTGTAACGTAAGGGCAAAAACAGGAAGATCATCTCATTTCACATTCAATGCATCCTAGCTTTTGCCGACTGCAGTCGACAAAGGGCAGGACTTCATAGACTGGGTCCTTCGAAGGATGTGGCCCCACAGCTTTTGTAAGGCGTGTCAAGTGTACTGGGCTTTCCCGAGTATTTCTAACAATGATTTTGGGTATTTGTTTTCCTGGACTTTACCCCTTCATTGGACCATTCTTTCTTGCCTCATTGGGCTGCCTGTATCTGGTTTTGATTTAGCCTGTTTCCATCCCCTGTAAGCCTCTTATTCCGTGGCTTCTTTGCATTAATTATTAAACTCCACCAGCTTTATCCCTGTGTCTGCATCTGGGTCCAAATCCTCAACTCCTGATCTACCTTGCTTACCCAAGTTTAAGAGGAGTATCATCAGATGTTTGAAAATAAGAGGGAGTGGATGAAATTAAAAAGAAAGAGAGAGAAAAAAAAGGACTTACAGCATCTGCGGGATATAGAAAATAGAGAGAGAGCACAGGAAGACAATTGATGGGTTAATAGATGAGTGTAGAAAGCAGTGAAGGAGAACTGGGGAAAACACATGAAGAGATGTGATGAGAAGGGAGATGACATCCCATACATGTTGGTGGTTGATGGCATAATTGAGAGATGCAGAGGAGA
This sequence comes from Chaunax sp. Z400, assembly GCA_037577475.1. Lineage (NCBI taxonomy): Eukaryota > Metazoa > Chordata > Actinopteri > Lophiiformes > Chaunacidae > Chaunax > Chaunax sp. Z400. Next base: position 12,499,957 of record CM075200.1, on the reverse strand, counting down.
GTTGGGAGGGGAAATGTGAGAGATGTGAAGGAAGAAGGGGTGTACGAAAAGAAGAGAGGGTGAGCAGGCAGAGGCACGAGGTTCTATGTGTCAGAGCTTTCACATGTCATACGCAAAGTCGATGTTCCATGTGTCAGAGCAGGAGCTGGAATTGGAAGGAGAGGAAATGTCACATGTCAAAAACAACATTGTAATTTACTGTTAATGAAGAGAACCAACCAGGGGAAAAGGGGGATGGACCACATAAGGAGATTACAAGCAGTAGAGACAGGAAGTGAAGACCGAGGAGAGGAAAGTTTGGTAGAAAGGGAAAAGCAGAGGCAAGAAGTTAGTAAGTAAAGGTAAGATGATAAGTTGAATTAGAAATAGAGAAAAATAGAAAATGAGAAGGAAAGTTTGACAAAGTTTCTTTTTTTTGTGCTAAATTTGCCGAAAATGCAGTATCCTGATGTACTGGAGGTGTGATTTTTCAAGGACTGTAAAGATGTAAAGACTGAGTGGAGGGGGTGCACAATATGCAATTGCTGCATTGATATTGCAAAGTGTCCATGTGCAATAGTCGCATTGCAGGATATACAATGCCAGGTAAGGCAAATTAAGTGAAACATGCTATTTTACTACTGTTTGCTCCTTGATACAAAGGGAAAATTCTCAAGGTTGACTGATCTTGAAAAGCCTGTTTATCTTCCACCACATAACAGTCATAGAAGAGATGGGATCCTCTGAGGATCTGCTCATGATGAACACAGATTGATGAGGGTCCTTGCTGCCTGGGATGTTGACTTTGATGTGCTGGGAAACCAATTTCTCAAAGCACTTTTTCAAAATGGGGTGAGTGCCACAGGTGCGTTAGATGTTTAGCATAGACACTGAATAATGTTTGTACAGAGACGCCAGAGGTGCTGGTCTTAAAGCACTCTCTCCTGTTCTGTGACAGTGATTTATTATTAAAAATGTCGTTAATAACATCAGCTACCTGATTGGCACAGGTTTTAGTGCAGAGATGATGAGATGATGTCAGGCCCCGCAGCTTTATAACTGTAAAGATTTTTTTTTTTTACATTTGCTCTCAAACATTTAGAAATAGAAAAATCTTTTGGTATGGTAAATGTTTTAAAGATATAAGACTGAAGACATTGGTTACGTCTGATAGAAAACTGGAGAAAGGGGCTGAGAACAGGAGTGAAAAGAGAGGAGGCAGTTGAAAAATTGTGTACGAGTATATTATTTGGTGCAGAGTAGGGTGAAGCATCTCTACACTGACAGTTTCCTCACATCAGCCATTTTCTGGTACAAGGATGAATATTAATGACATCTTCAGTGCTAAAGAACTGACAACAGCGAGCGGTATATGTAAGAAAAAAGACCAGCACATACTCTGAGAGTATGTCATCAAAACACTGGCTCTGAGCTGCATTTAGAATCTCCTATCTCCAATTCAGTCAGGTGAGGGCAACCATCAGTCTAAAACAATTTTGTACTCTGAGAGCAGGGGAATTCTTCTCAGGAATACTGCTTAGTTGTCATCATTGCTACACTTGAACCAGATATGCAAGACATAAATCCCCACATTATGGCTTAGTGGTAACTTCTGTTCATGCAAAGCAAGAAGGCACCTTGTTTAAATCCACTAAATGATCCTCCAATCTATGCCGTACACAGACAACAGTGCCTTTGCATGATTGTGTAGGTGGTTAATATGCACCTACACAATGCAGACTGCCCCAGCATACGAGTAAATTAATATGTCTGCCCCTGTGTCTCTGTGCCTGATGTGTTTCTTATGCTGCTTTGTGTCTTTAACCCGTAAAAAAAGTGAACCTGGGCAGAGGCCTTTTGGCTGAAACGCTGATGAAAAGAGAAGGTTTTTGTTTTTGTAAATTCCCAGAGCCTTTTGTGCGATCGCTTAATCACAAACCTAGAATTTCAGCTTATACCTGCTGCTTGGATGATCATTTAAGTGCACACATTTGGCAGTGGAAACTAGTGAGGGATCATGTCCTTGTTGTTGCAATAGAGACTCCCATTGATTGGTCCACTCAGCTGCAATGATGGGAGTAGGATTTGGGGGAATAGCTTAAACCAAACGTGTTAAATCCATTGCGGTACCACATGGCTGTCTCCAACCTCCAACCTCCAGGTCAACAGAGGAACACCAGGATCACATTACAGAGAAAATTGGGTTGGACCATTCCCAATCTCACATATGGTATGGTTGAAACTATGTATGCAACATGTAATAGCTTTAATGTTGCTAAATGCTTGTCTTATTCCTTTTATTCTACCTGACTCCTAAATTCTGCAAATGTTGACAAAGCTCACCTTTGTGAATTTTTATTATGTGGTGGGTCAAGGTTCCCCAGGGCCATCAGACATTACAGAGGAAGTCAGATGCTTGTCAAAACAATATTTAAAACCACACATTTTGTTAAATTTGTGGGCAGTGATTATAGAAATGTTCAGGGGCTGATGAGATGTTTCCTACAGATCAGTTACTTTAAGCGCATCAACTCAGAGTGTTCAAAAATGACATTTTGTGTTCAAAAATTACATTTTGTGCATATATTCAATGTGTGTACAACACAACAAGAAAACAACACAACAAGAAAAGAAAAAAAGAGTCTGAGGTGCAACATACACAAGACCTGCTTGAAATGAAGAGACGTAAACACACTGAACACAATGATAAACCTGCTTGTGCAAGCATTTTACTGTCAGTTTTTCAGATGGGATGTACTTTTCTGCTATGCTGCTAAATATTGACTTCAGTCTTTTAACAACCGCTAAGCTGCTTAAATCCCTGTGAGCATGCAGTGTCTCAGTGGAGACTTTGTTAAAACTGTTTTGGATCCATCCAATGGATCCAATGAAGTCGGGACTTTTCATTTTCATGATAAAAAAATACTTTTCTTTCAAAAATTCATGCATACTTTAAACAAAATGACAGAGTTTTATTCAAACCGAAAAAATAGACCATGGTGCAATAGAAGCAGAAACAGCCCCACTCATCTGGGTGAGGGACAGGTAAGTCTTCTCTGGCTGCTGGATCTTTTGCTCTGGCCATCTCCCAATGCTCTATCCCATCAACAATTTGACTGTATAAGAGTAAGTGAAGCTGTAGCGTAAGTTCAGTCAGGAAGACTAAACCTTTGCACACTCAGGCTATACTTTATTTCTCATGCTGTTCTGTCATTCACACTTTTAATGCATACTCAGTCTTATTTTCCTGGTATCACAGTCCGGGCTTACAATTGTTATCAGCTGTTCTCAGCTGTTGTCACATGTATCCAATAGCACAGTGACACACCTTCACTGTCGGCCTATAGTGTTGCTGCTGTCTTTTTAAACTCTCTCCGTTCCTCTAGTTCTCTCATGTCGCTGTTGTGCGCACCCTCCTCCTCCCCCTCTTCAAAGATTCACCAACTTCATCATTCATCAGCTTAACCAGGTTCATCAGCCACCACCACCACCAGTATGTGGACTCCAAGGTGGGATATATATCTTGCTGCTGCTCAGGACAGACGCCTTTCAATCTCAATCTTCCTGAAGAGTCTAAGCACCAAAGGGACTCTGACACCAAAGACTTTCTGACACCAAAGACTTTCCAACATAGTAATTATCACATATCATTTGATGTAATAAACATTCTTATTTACTTGAACCACTAGTCTCTCCTGATTGAAATGCACTAATATTTAACTGGTGATGATGAGGACGACAGCTGTGCATCCTTGTGTGTGTTTAATAGGTCTAGTGATGAGCATTAATCACACTCTATGGATCCGGCCGCTAGATCACATCCATGTCTAGCTCGACAGCCCACTGTTGCTCTCTCAAGCCAGGGAGGAGTCTTAAGTCACCGAAAGAGAAATTTTATATCCACTCCAAAATTTAATGTGTTATTTCTTGGCCCATACCACACCCTTCCATTGACTTTCAAATAAATATGGCCAGTAGTTTGTCAGTAATATTGCTGGCAAACAGACAAAACAGACCAGACTGTATGTATGATTATCTTTCATTTACAACTTTCCAGATGCAATTATGATTTTTTTAATCTCCAGAGATGGTAAAGTTGAAACGGTGGCTGTACACTTTAGAGATCACACCGCCAATGTTAATTATAAGTGCCTTTATTTAATGCAAATGATAATTACGTTGTATATAATTTACTTTAAAATACATTCCCTGCAGATGATATATCTAGAGGCCTACAGTTTTGAATGAATGAATAAGGTTCTCAGCTGAGATGATAAAGACAGAAGGGAAACGAGCATCTAATGATTTCGGAGGTAACACAATGGAACACTCCATATCCAGCGATGACTGATGAGATGCGGGGAGTCTCCGAAGTCTGTTTACACTTAAGTATTTTCTCTTGTGGCATTCCTTCTCTTTAAATAATGCAGCCCCTGTTATAGCTTCTCCCAGTTATCCTGAACTTTCAAAACATTTGAGTGGTTAATTCATCTTTTAAAGCGTGCAGGGCATCCTCACATAAATGCACAAATTCCCCTACGAACAAACACCTGCAGAGGATGTGAGTCAACAAAAAGAATAAACAGTCTTTATTTTGCTTGTTTTACCTTAAATTGCCCAAAATTGCACATTTTATTCATTTTATCTGCTCTTGGACATCATCATAGAATATCTGAAAAACACTGGCGCTTCATTTGAGTGTTGTTTGACACCAATATAAGTGCACCTGCCTGTGTGGTGTGATCAGTAAGCGTCGCATGATACAGTAGCACTGTTGTGGCCATGCGGTTATCGGGCCAGTCCTAGATTGGCATTCACATAATGAGATGCACTATTCAGTATGTTCTCTAATTAATTCAGTTCTCTGATGTTTGAGGTAAGATCCCAGTTGTTCTCAGCTTGCTTATTGTAAATGGGCAATTTACAAGAGCCAAATACAAACAAAGTACTTGTGCTTTTTAAAAAAAAAAAAGATTGAATTGATGATGTAAATGTAAACACACTCAATTTATGTTTAAGTGATTCCTTTTCCCAGCTATATAATTAGCTTTTTGCATTTGCTGGCACAGATATTTGTGCAATTATTTTTAATAATACCATGATATTAAAAGGCTCACTGAGGTGCATCTGCCTGCATGTAATTTTTCCACCACTCTTTTTAATTTATTAATTCATGACAGTGTTTTCACCTCTTTCAAGGGCCTGACTTAAATTCCCAGTCAACCACTTTGGTTGCTTCGTGCTCTCCCGAAGCACTAGGAACTGAAAACATGGTGTAGTGACAGAGCTTGGAGAAATAACAAAGCTGTGAAAGTAGCATACAGAATTAAAAGGCAACTTTCCATATATGGAATAGGCGTGGAAGAGGTAAATTTCCAACTTTTAGGTCAATTCAGTACAAGCAACGCACAAGGCTGTTTCACTGAGCCAGGAGTGAGACAGAAGAAATGTGGAGAAATATTACTGTCTTCTCACGTATTGTCATTATAGCAGACTGCAGCCTTCCGATATCAAGTCATGTCATGTTTTGTTAATTAGATCAAACCATTCGGATTTAGTAATTAACTCTTATCTCATTCCAAAGTGGTGTATCAGAGCAGAAATATATTAACGCTGTTCTTTGGATGTTGTTTTTGTTGTTGTGCTCATCCATCGGTTTTGCTTGGTGGGATTCCATTATTTGGACACATACCCACACTTATGCAACAAAAAAAAAACACAGAGGAGCACACACACACACACACTTTCACTAGTCTTGAATATAAGATTAATGTATATATATATATATATATATATATATATATATATATATATATGAGAGGAAAGAAGAAAACAAAAGCCCCATTTCCACTGCATAGTGCGACTCAACTCTACTCGCCTTTTTTGCGTTTCCATTGGGTAAAAAGTACCTGGTACCTGTTGCCTGGCAGAAAAGTACCCGATACCATGGCAAGTCGAGTTCAGTTGAGTAGAGCCGGTACTACGCAGTGAAAATGTGTCTAAAGATTGTGGAAGGAAACTAATTTAGCACTTTGACTGGTCGAAGAATAACCCTTGACATTTTCATTTCCGTGTGCTTTTTAAACCTAAAGAACGGACATTCTTTTTGTTATGCTCAATGGCAGGGCCATGGTATTACTGTTGGTAAATAGAAAAAAAGAAAGAAAGAGGGGATTGCTGATCCAGCCTACCTCTCTGAAAGTAAATGAATTTGACAGCTACTTAACAACTACCTCATTGAATTTCCAGGTAATGTATTTCTGACGACTGTCCCTTTTTCTGTCATGAAGGCTCTTTATTTTTATGTTCTGATAGTCTCTTCATTACTAAACTCCTAATGATGCTCTGTCACAGTAAAAACCACTGTTTATGCTTATTATGCAACCTATACACCTTAGCAGAGAAATATAAAAGAGGTCAGCTTTAGCCTGACTTTCTATGAAAATGTATGCTGTTTATCAGATCTATTATCCTCTTGTCAAAGCAGTCAGACTGTTAAATCAAACTCCATTCTAAAAGCAGGCGTTTAATGGACAGCCATATTTTTTCACAGTAATGACTTTTGTTACACCATCACTAAGACTCTTACTTTATTAGCGTTGATCTGCCGGCACTATTGGCACATGCCATTACCTTAGTAACATCTTTAACCAACCTGTGATGAAGTGTCAGCCACAGACATACACATAGTGACTGACAAGGTCCACTTGTTTTGACCATTTTCAGCCTCTCAATGGATGACAACAGGTCTGTAATCTGGATTTTACTTCTTTTTTTGACTTGCAAAACATGACAGACTTTTTACTTTGGTGCAAACGCTTTCACATCACTTGTTTTCCCCCAAAAAGGGATGTTTTCATGACGTTTTTGCCTGCTCTGCAACGGTTCAGACCATTGAGCAGGATCCAGGAGGGCACATGAATAAAACACAGGATCTGCACCCAGGTCTGTACATCCTTCTATCTGTCCGTCTGTCTCTGTCCCATTCTAATAAACACCATATCTAAGATGAGATTTTCTCACATTTGGTCACATAGAATTGGTGAAAGAATACTGGGTGCCCACCTTTAAAACAGGTGAGTGTATAGATCTTCTTCATACTTCCATTGTGCCATATACTACACTTTTATTAAAATGCTTCAAAGTCTTCACTGCATATATTGTGAGTCTAGACAGACACGGAAGTATGCGGATGCATACAACATCAAGGCATACCATCAGTTGTGCATCATACCTCTAGCTCAAGTAGGACACACTGAATGCAAAATACACAAAAACCCAATTTTCTGCATTGTAACAGCTTATACACACCTCATCTAAGATTGCAGGAATTGCAAACCAAATGCAGGGCTAGTATAATAAAGGATTTAGGGTTTAATTTAGGGTGTAGACAGACTTATATCCCCAATGGAAAAGCATACAAAGGAAAACAATACTCAGAAAAATCAGAGAGCAACAAATGCATCAGTAACATCCAGACAGGCAGAGTGATATAAAATACCAATGCAGCTTAAACAATCACAAGGACATCGGTGGGAAAAGCAAAGGTTGTGTCATTCAATTAACCTTTCAGTAGTGTGCGATTCTATTTTCTGAAGAATTATGATGCCTAACTGACACAGTGTAGTCTTCTGCATAAAACTCCCTGTATAATAATGAGCACTAAAAGAGGAAGCAGACACAGCCGTGACAGTATAATTACTTAAACATGAAGTAATGAGGTATCTAGAGTCAGCTGTGGAGACAGGTGTCCAGAGCACAAGGACTGATGAAGAGGATGCCAGGTGTAGAAAGACAGGTGAGGAATCTGATGTGCAGAAACACAAAGACACACAGAAATAAAGAGCAGTGGGAGACAGATGCAGAAGATGGAGCTGACTTCATGGTGACACACACACACACACAGTGCTAGAGATTGTAGCCCCCAGGCTTACAATTGGGAAATAATTGCACAGTTCAGTGTCACTGACTATACTTGGCATTTTGGAACCCATTTGAATAAGCTATCAGGGGTAAGCACCTGAGACTGTAAATATTATCAGTAACATGTCAAGAGAAACTGGCATCCAAATAGTTACAAAAACACACACAACTGTGTCTTTGTGTGTGTGTGTGTGTGTGTGTGTGTGTGTGTGTGTGTGTGTGTCTAGGATAGGATTCTTAAAATCCACAGAGAAACAAGATTTCTTTTTTCACTCACAGTATTCCCTCTAAATTAGCTAATATATCAGTCATCTATCCTAATGTCAATAAAACAAGCAATCTGTTTGTCAGACTCGTAAGCACAAGTTTAGATTTGAGATTAGAAGAAGCAGCTCTCATGGACTCTGATGTAGCTGTTTACAGACAACACCTGTTAAATGTTGTCCCGGCTCTGAATACACCCACCTCCGTATGTCGAATGAAATCTCTGTTATCTCCAAGGTTATTGCTAAAAATGGTCATGGCTTGATGCTGAAAATTCTGGAACCAGATTACCAGAAAGAAAACATAACCTCCTTGAAGTAAGTCTTTTTTTTTTTTTTACCTTCTCCAAGGAGGTGATGTGTCTGTTTGTTGGTTGGTAGGCTGGTTTGTCAGTAGGATTATGCAAAAACGGCTCAATGGATTTCCATGAACTTTGGTTGGAGGACATGTCCTGGGCCAGAACAGACCCCATTAAATTCTGGTGCATATTCGGAGGAAGGATTCGTATTTTTTTTCACTTCATTGCGAGATAGGATGTCTTTTGCCAATTTCTCTCACTCGGAATGAATCTTGATGAGAGAAATCGGGCAACTTTAGGGGGTTGGTATCTAGGAGTGTCTACAATTTAGTGCTGATCAAAATAAGAATCCGGATCCATCAGATTTAAATTGTCGCCTGTTAAAAATCCAGTCACCTTACATTCTGGTTACAGGGCTATAAAACTGATTTTGAATAAGGCTTGATTGAAATAAAGGGGACTGTTGGGACTGTTGGGCCTGGTGGACGTATGTGTTCCTCTGAGTGCCATTATAATGTCATATAGTGATTGACAGTAAGGGGGAAAATACCACCAAGAACTCCATGTTCCTTGCTTTGTCATTTCTAGCAGTGAGCGCACTCAAAATAATGCTCTGCAAGTGTTAGCAGAGTCCATGATGATTTTTCTCAAAACAGGAATAAATAGGAGAGATGAAGTGAGTGTCATTGCACTTCATGTAGTAATTTCTGAGTGACTGCATTTAATTAAAAACAGTAATTATAGGAATATGTCATATTAAATCGAGAATTACAGTCAGTAATGGTGTTTAGTTGTTTAATTGTATCTAAGAGACATACAGTAATTGAAGACAAGATTAAAATGTGTGCATGTGTCTGCCTGAATATACTTATTAGTCTTTGTGTGTGTGTGTTTCTGCCAGCTGTACAGTTGGTAAGGAGATGGTGGGTTGTTTTGTGCTGTTACCAGGGTTACACCAATACTGGCCCCTGGAGTTTAAAAGAAAGGTTGTGAAAAGTCACCACACAATGCCCATAGAAAAAATAAATTGCTTCCCATCACGGATTCTTCCTCTGAGTCCCTGTCTGAACACCTGCTAGTCTGTCTGTCTTCACTCTATTTCTCATTTGTCCACTAGATTAAAGGAATGACTTTAACATCCAAACTGGTAATATTTACACTTGAATTTAAGAATAATTTAAAAAGAGATTCCTTCTTTTTCAAAGTCAACTCATTTGCCTGATAAATCACTACAATCTCAATCTGGATTAAAATGTGTTGAGAGGTTCAGATTTTATAAACCCTCTGAAATAATTAAGAATCAGAATAAAGACGTTTTAATTGCTCTTGCATGGCTCAGTTTCATGTGTTCAGATCGCTGCAGCAGATGCCTTGATACCATGTTAGCCAAAGCATGTGGGAGCATTTTTTAGCATCTTTTTTCATGCTTTTTACAGTGAACATCCTACAGAAATGTGTATAATTGTACCAGAAGAACAACACACCAGTAGTGATTACAGAGACCGCCTGGATGTATCTGCTTATCTGTGTTTCACTATGTATTTGTGTCTGTTTTTTTCTAAATGGGTTCTTGGATGGATGTCATTTGTGTCTTTTACTGTGGATAAATGTGTGTTTTGTGTGCAGTGCAACACGTAGGACTATCTCAAAGGGACAACAAACTGTCTTTCTTTCACACTTGGTCAATAAAGCCAGACTGTGTGTTTGTCTGTACAGTTATGTACATGTGCATTGGGTCTGCAACTTAAGAATAGCTGAACTCCAAGGTGACCTGAGGAAAGCCTTTTAATGGTTGCAACAAATCCTTGTTATTCCTCCAGGTAGAATACAGACTGAAAAAAGGCTAAGCTTCTATAACCATGCTAGCAGCTCTTAGAGGCTGTATTTACACAAAGCAGTGCTTGAGATAAGTGCTAGCATTAACATGCTAACATGTTCACCTGCACAATACTAAGGCCTACAGAGGCTGAGCAGGTATAACATTTTAGCATTGTTTACAAATATTCCTGACAGAATAACAACTGGTGTCATTGTTACCTCCGCCAATGAGGTTATGTGATCGCATTTTTAGCAGGATTACGCAAAAAATAATGGATGGATTTGCGTTAAATTTTCACCAAAGATCGACCCCAGCATCTCCTAGAGGTGATTCAATTTTGGTGATGATCCTAATCAGGATCTGGATCCGGGAATTTTTTAAATGGCTTCAGGGGCTTTGAAGGTTTGCCCTCTCCGAGCACTCTTGTTAAGATTTGTGCAGGCGGTGCATAATGCATAATCAGTAATCTGTCCCAAACATGAGAGAATGTAAGAGCTATGGAGACATTAGGCTGTCCAACAATGGAGGAGAAAAAATCAAATTAAAATCAGTTTGCAACGACTTCATTTTGGTTACCTGTTCACATGGTATTGTCATATTTGTCATTCTGCCAAGCATAGAATTTCTTCAATTTCACTCTCTGTTGACATCGGAGACAGAAAGCAATGTCAAAGTTGTCAGCATCAGCATCAACATGTGCTGGTAAAAGTACAAAGTAAAGTGCCTAAACTTGCTTGACAGTAAATGTAACATACAAAGTTTTGAGGAGAATTTAAGGGATGAGCGTGGATCCTGCCGATGCACTTTTGCCATGTCTTCCCACACAGATTTGTAGTACAAGTTTCTATTCCTATGGAAGCTGCTAATTTGCTCACCGTTTACTTACAGCGTCTTCTCCCTTGCTGCAGCCCCGTCTTTTTCTGCCTCTGCTCTGGCCTACTGCCTTCTCCAGCTCAAAGTCTATGTGTGCGGATTATCACTGGATGAGCAGTCATACTATGAGAAGTCTAATCCGTCATTAAGAGACAGAGGAGTTACACAGGATTTAAAAGGCGCAGAACGACCTGACATGTGCCCAGGCACACAAATTCCAAGTTCAAAAGGATACATGCAAATGAAGAGAGAAAAGAAAAAGTGTTGCCACATTTTACATCTTCAGATGGATGGAAATGGGAGAAAAAACTATTCTGGCTGCTATTTTATACCTGCAGGATATAAGATGTCAAAGATGTTCAGGGAAATTATGCAAAACAATCTCTCATTATGTAAGTCTAATTTTTCAGCTCCATTTATGTAAATTGATATTTAGCAATCAATATAATTTATTCAGTTAATGTTGCTGCTCTCAGGAAGGCAGGCCAAAAAATATCTTTTCACAGAATTGTTGAAAATTCCATTGCAAGCACAAAACCAGTTGTATAATTTCAGAAATGCAGGCTGTTATTAACAGTGTGGAAACAAATTTTTTTCTTCAGTCCTGATATCCTGAATCCTAATTACCAACACTTCAAAATGAGATGCAAACACCTCCTGCTTAATTAAGAACAGCTAAGGAGACATTCTTGCTGCAGCAGCTGACAAAACTCAACATATCATCCTGACACTCTGTATTGCAGCCCTGCCTCTCCTCTGCCTTCTCCATTTCCAAGGATGTGGTTCAACTTGCTAATCCTGCTGGGCAGCTGATTGGCTGGCAGCTGCCCTTCATGAGGGGTGAGTAAAAGGGCAGGAAGGACTGCACAACCATGCACAGCCAGACAACCGTTTGTATCTAAAGGTCTTTTTTTGGAGACTGTAGCCACCTTTTTTCCAACACCACACACCACATCCACAGCTTTACTCACATAAGCTGTCAGGCACCATTCCAATTCAGCACTCACTGTAGATCGAAATGTTTCCTCATGTTGTATAAATGCTGCATACTTAAGCATCAGGAAATATGTCCATGCATTTTAAATTATTTTATGCACTCATTAACATATTCACCACCAGCTGACGCTGTGATGTGATGCCTTATTTTCCCCTTTACAGTCACAACCCGCTATTTTACTGTACAATTTGTATATGTTTATTGTGCTTTTTATTGTGAATAAATTAATTTTGATGTAGAGTGGTCTGTGCCACTCAGGACTACCACTTTTTAAGACATATTCTGTGCATGGTAGGAAAAATCTGAAAATCTAAGAAAATTAAAAAAAAGATCTGTCTTCTTCTTGCAGGTGGAACTTCCTTTCATAATGTGTGCAGCTTGCCTTGGCAGGTGAATAGAGCAAAGTGATCAAATATGGTTGACAGTAGCTTGTTTTTTTTTAGCCCGTTAGAATCCTAATTAGATTTCTTGTCATCAACAAGCATTGCAATTCATTCTTCTTTATATAACGTGTGGTAATAACAGCGATATCATCACATATTTGTAATATTGAGGTCATATGGGCCAGACAAGAGAAGCCCACCAAAGATAGCATACACTCATGTAAGGGCTTACATGTCGAAATTTGAAAATACACACCTGAAAAGTTAAAAGGCTTTGGGTGCAGCATGGAATAACAGCCCCAAGGTTGTGCCAGAGTTTGAGCCGGTCTGTGACTCTGTCTCTCTCAGCGTTGGTGATTGTATTGTGCATGTGAATAGTGTCACCGTCTGACCTTTAGAGAAAGGTCAGTCCATTTGGAAGAGGAATAGAAAGACCATGCACGGACCAACTATGACTGGTTTCTAGGTAGATCCACTGCAAATGACAAAAACAGACTTTGTTGACCTTTATCAATAGTATCTATATAAGTATGGAGTTCTGTGGGAAATGATATTTCATAATTCCCATTTGTTGTGTGTATCTTTGTGGTGTAATTCAACCAGTCACTATCATGGCTGTTTTTTTCAGTCTTGAAAACTCTTTCCATGCCTGCTTCTCTGTGCTGCCCTCTTTGCTCTACACATATAAGGAGTTAGTGGGTGGTCAATAACCTTTCAAAAGACACAGGCTTGAAATGCTGACAAGAAACATTCAGATGTACTGTAGTGTCAGATACCAGAAAATATCTAACAAACCTTGTTTAAGCTGCTGGCATTTATATTGTCAGTTAGTGTGTGTCTTACTGGCTTTCAATCATTGCCATGCATGCACATACAGTATGTGCATGTGTTTGCTGCTCACCCTTCTTATACAACAAGTCCTCCAAATTAAACACACACTTGTGTTAAGTGCTTTGTGATCTGAGAAAACCAATTTCTGATCACTGCTTTGGTAAGGGATGCATATTGGCAAGAATCTATAGCATACAATACGTAGGTTATGATTCAATATATTGCATTATATTGCAATGCTGTAAATAAGGTGGCATACTGTTTCATAGGCCTGTGTTCTTTGTGTTTATACTAGTGAGATGTGCTTACTTGTCTCAGCTGACACTGTTATGTTGTAATGAAAGTCAAATAGCTACAAATAGATCATTACATTGCTGCCTAGCATTCAGGAGTTTAAACACAATATGAAACTAGAAAGCACTCGGAGAGCGTAGACCTCCGCCAAGGCACCTCAGTTTCCCCATATTTCCATTACACACAAAAGCAGTAGTTCTATGATAAATTAACCATCATAAAATGAATTTTTGACCCTGAAAACCTACCCCTAGCACTTGGAAACATGTTGATATCATTCCTAGTTAGTTATTCAACAAAAACAACGGTAGGGGCGGCATCAAAATCCGTCCATTACTTTTTTTAATCCTGTTAACAAACAAACCAGCAAACCAATCGATGCCGGCAAAAACATAAACTCCGCCCTTGGCGGCGGTAATAAATATTTGTTCTAAAAATGTTTGATACTGTCTTTTAGAATAAATTCAGTATCTCAACACATAATATTGTGATTCTCAAATAGGTTTGAAAACTGCTTGGTGAAGCTCATTGTTAAAATATGAAAGCGCTGAATTGGTTGGACTATCATGGATGAAAGAATTAAAAATCTGTTGTTTTGTAGCTGTGACATAGGAAAGACTCATAATTATTATGGGATCTAGAAGGCTTTGTAACTTAACACTGTTTGTGGGGAATGTGCTGAAACAACAACGCTAATGATAATGTAGTCATTTTTTGTGTGTATTTGGGACATTATTTTTCCCTGTTTGTGTTGCGTTCCATTTGCGCAAGATTAGCTTGCATGATAATTTTTTCCTTTTTGTTTGCCATCTTACTAATTATCAAGGAATAAATATACGGAGGATATTTTTGCAATACGCTGGCAGAGGGAAGGAAGATAATTTTGACATCATAAATTATATATGAAAGAATAGTTACAAGAAATGTTACTATCCAAACTTTTAGTATTCCTTTTATGTAACGGGTGGGTTGCTTATGTACACACACAAAGGGAGACAAAGCATAATTTAGGGGGAGATAATTTTTATCATAATTTAAAATACAGTGGCACGAATGTTGCTGTGGCCTGCATGTGAGACTAAACTGATTCTCATTATCTTACAGAGACAAATCCTCCATTACTGTTATCATGTTTCAGAATTTGACACACACAAATCACACACATGCACACACATGCCCGCGCACACATACAAACATACACACGAGTAGGTCATTATGATCATTTAAATCATGGCTATTGATAGTATGGTAATGGAAATGTTAGTGATGTGTGTGTGTGTGTGTGCGTTCTTAATAGGCAGAGAGATGGTAATAAGGGATTTATCAATGTCATTGTGGCAGTGAGTTAGTTAATGCATAGCGTACAGTCTTGACATTACGGTAATTGAATGTGGATTATATTTCTTTATTAACGGAGGTATGGCCATATCATTTTTTATTTCAATAACCAAAGATTAATTTTGAAAATATCTGTTAATAGCTGGCAAATGCAGCTGTCTGTGGCGAGAGCCTCGCATAAAGCAATGGAGTATTTGAGAAGGGAAGATTAGCATTTGCTAAATTGATTTTGTTTCTGTTTTAACAAATATGGCTTTACCCAAGCAATTGTTTTCCAAATGCATGGTGACAAAGAGGAGGAGAAAGTCTGACAGAGAACTGAAGAGATGGCGTGTTAATTAGATGACTTAACTGGCTAATTAACAAATGATGAAGTGTCATGATGCCCCTGGGAGACACACGCATACACACATAGACCCGCACACACAAACAGGAACAGCTGTTGAGGTTGGTTCCCCATTGCAGTTTGATGAGGCTAGATTTCATGCCCAAGCAAATGCACACCCACATACTTACACTGATACATATTCATCTTGACAATTGGACGTCTGTGTGTGTATTAGTTTATTTGTGTGTGACACCTGAAACTTTTTTTTTTCTCGTTCAGCACTTGTTTGTGTCTCTATCTCTCGTGGTATCGTCTCTTAAGTGAGCCTTCCACTGTCAGTCATATTCCTTTATTAAAACCACAGTACGCAATATTCAAAGAAGACCACAACCTGCTCACAACTTGGCTCAATTAGTCGGGTGCTTAACTGGACTAAAGGATGACTTTGAAAGGAAAATGTTCACGTTTACCCACAACACATGCATATGACTTCAAAAAATAAGAAATTAAAGTACAGCCTAAAGGTGTTAAAGTAATGATCCAACTTATGTGAAACATGTGGTACTGCTCAGTCATGTACTTTTTGCACTGTCTCTCTGAAATATTAAGTGCACAGAGATCAATAATTACACGTAAGATCCCAACCCGTAAACAAGGCTCTGGAGGCTTTGCCATTTATCTTTGCAAATCCGCACACTTGCATTTTCCATGTACATCAGGATTAGCCCATTAAACTATATGGAGCCTGCCCGTATAAAAAGACAGCAATGAGATTACTTCCCATCCACCATCCACCGCATCCTCTGTGACAAGTGGAGCAGCCGGGGGACATGTGAGACAGCTCTGTGAGAAGTCTGATAGCTACACCCCCTGCTATGACACTGATTCAACAACATATAACTTTAAGCCATACAACATGTTTACCTGCAGAAACTTCCAGCAACTGAAGATGGAGCCCAGTTATAAAAAGTTTCTGTTTGGAATACTTCATGAATAAAACCAAGGTTTAGATGAGGACGATGCATGACAATAAGTTAACATAGCGTGTGTGTTTGTGGACAGCGTTTTTAACAGGAGGCTTTGTGGTGCTTACACAGTTTGTCAGTTTTATCTGACTGTCTGTCTGTCTGTGTTTCTGGCCTGATAAGCACCATTATTCTGTTTGCTGGTCATGGCAGCAGCCTCATCAGTGCAAACACCCACACAAACCGACACTAGTCAGCTCTATTTAAGTCCATGCACTCATCTGACAATCAGTCCGTTTTTCAATGATTCTACCTTTTATAGACCTGCAGAACATTATAAACATTATAAACCCCACAAAACCTTTACATGAGGAGAAACCACGTGTGAACAAGCTGCACAACGTTGTCCATGTCCTTTCAATCAGTTTAAAAACAAAATTACAGGCCGTCTCTCAATGGGCTCACAAGCTGATGTTATACCAGATCACCTTTGATATTATAAAACCACCCACAGTAGCTTCTTTACTGTAATCATGGAGATTCTGCAGTTCTGTGTTAAGGTCCAGAATAGCTCTCTAAGCGTTAATAATGTAAGGTCTCTAAGTGTTTTTAATGCAAGAAAAGTTTAAAGTTCTCCTCCTGTACTTCAGCCAATGACTGCTGTTCATCTCTGCTTCTGTTCCTCCTTTCCAAGGACACTTTTCTCACTGCTCAAGACCAAAGGTAGCTTTAGAGAAAAAGGTGTCATCACTGGAGTGACAATCCTGGGTTGGAAGGGCTGCGGTTGGATCCTATACTTGCCAAAGCAGGCTCTAAACTGAGACACCATTATTGGCAGTGGCCCTCAACCAATAACTGGTGCCCAGAGCTAGTGGAGCAGCTTTAAGCTGGGCTTGTCCTGAGACCTAACCTACCAATGAGGCACTACGCAGATAGACATGATTGCCATGCAGGGCCATTTCTATCCATTTGGTAAGTTGGGGGTCTCTCTAAAAACTCAGTTCCCCTTTCTTGTACAAAGAGCTTTCCCCCCTTCCTCTGGGTGTTTATAACAGCAGTGTAAACCCTTTAACGACTGGATTTAATGTCTTGGGAGAAGCAAAACAAACATAAACGTAAAAATCCTGCAGATTATCGCTTTAAACTATGTTATTCTTCATCTATTGGTCAAGTGTGTGCTTTTAGTCAGCCACCTGGGATGAAACAGCTGATGTCATTTGGTCAGGTTAAATAAGAGTACTTATTTAATGTGTTGCTATAGCAACCTTTAGATGAGCTCATGGGTAATGAAGCTAAATATACACAAATTGCGGGATCATAATTAGCTCCTTCCCTGGGGAAAATGAAGGTGGCAGCTTTACGCTGCCTATTTGCTGCAGGATCTGCAGACAAGATTTAAGGTACAACAGCATCATAATATCAGGGTTCTAGCTAATGATCAGGAAGTATGGATTCATCTCAAATCAAATACGATAAAGTGTTTTAATGTTAAGGACTATGCTTCTTTATTCTTTCTTTATGCTTTATTTCTAACCCAGAGTGTTTGGCTGATTTAAAATGGTTTGGATAATAAGGTGTATGGTTCCAGTCCCCCTTGTTTGGGGTCCTCAATAAGTTCAACATGTGTCTTTGTGTCTGTTTATGTAGGGAAAGTATTTCAAACACAAGGTAAGGAGTTATCATTTGGATACATTTCAAATATTCAACACTTATGGCTGAATACAACCCTTTCCTCTCTGTATCTCCCCTCCCCTTTATACATCTCCATTCTCATTAGCAGTCTCCTCTCTCCTTCCCCCTCATCACTCCATCCCTCCTCATTTCTTAGTCAGATGGGGCTTTGCAAGGCAGAAGGTCACAGAAATGTCTCTCTTACATACACACAATTCCTCTCTCGTGGTCTCTCCCCCTTTTTTCTCACACACTCACACCCTTCCTGCTCCCTGTCACATGAGAATGCATACATTATTAAATGTCTCTTCCTCTTTTTTCCCTTCTTTTACCCTTTCCCAAGACTGTCTCATTCCCACTATCTCTCTTCAATTGAATACAGTATGCGTATTATTCTTTTTGGTCAGGCTCCCTGGGCTGTTACGATACGAGAGGTGACGGGTTTTCGAGTTGTGACCTAAAACTGCAGAGGTAGATTCAATATCCAGAGGGAAGGGGCAAATCAAATGTTCTCAACAGATTTTTTTTAATGTCATTATTATAAATAACAAGCTCATGGTAACATCTGCATTTTTTAAATTGATACCAGTCAGTGGCAGAATAATAACACGGGTGGTGATATGTAGGAGGAATTTCATGTCATTAGTCTTCAAAAAGGCATGGCTGCTCCTCAAACATGCTGTGGGGGTGATCTTCTCTTTCTGCCACCCAATGCTTTGCCATTTTGACCATGAGATACACATTGGCTGTTGAAACAGATGAAATGCCTTGCATTATTTACGTGCTGCTGGCAACTTGCTGGTGACACCGTCAGCCAGTTTGATCCAAGCTGTGATGAGCCAGTTTGTACCGCAGCAACATTTCAATATAACCTTATAAAACTATTCCATCTCACTGGGAATCTTTAGTCTGAACAAGGCTCACAGCTGGTTGATTCCCTGGAATGATCCATACAGGTTCACCTTTTTTATGTTGCAGAGATACAAATCCTTTTTTGAAAGTCCAAGTCAAGTCAGAAGTCTTTTATGGTTCTAATGAACGTTCTGCCATCTGGCCCATGATATCTGGTTTGCATGGAAGGAATTGAAAGCATGCACTTTGTAATCCTCTATGATCTATACATGCATGCAGTATCAGCATTGATTAGTTGTTTGGTATATGATCATTTTAAACAGGTTATTGCAATTCAATATGAAATCGTGCGCAGCCACTGTGTCATGCATAATGGTCCATTACAGGAAAGCATATGCATTCCAGTTGCTATCATTCTCTATAAAGTTTGAAGGCTGTGTGCAAAGGGTAGAAATAAATTCAACTGCTTTGAGGAAGTGAGAATGAAGGGTACACACTCTAACAGTCCGGGGGGCTGCTCTCCATTCAAAGATAGACAAGAAGAACAGCACACAACCAAATCACCCAATATCAATCACTCTGACAAAACTCTGAAGACAGACTGAGACATGTAGAAAATTGGAGATCCCCCTGATAAAAGTGAATGAAAGAGCAAGAAATTTTATTTTGAAAAACATTCAACAAACGTCAGTCTTATCAAGTTAATCAATTTGAGCTAAACATGTTTGCTAACCGTTCATATGGACTTATCCGATGCCTTTTCAGATGCCTGATAGAGTCTGATGTGGCAGCATCATTTATTATGACACTGTTAGGCATTGTATTTAGTAATTCTTTGGTTTAGAAATTGTGTGACATTATAGTCAGAAGTTATGACAAATCTCAGCAGATAAAGGTGGGCTCACCATGCTCTTGCTGCAGCATCTGTGTCTGTGGGCACCAAATGCATAATGATAATAAGGGAGGCAATGACACTAAGTTGTTGCTCATTAGACATTTCCTTGAAAAGATACAGATTCTTAATGAGTCCCAAATTTTGAGTCGAACCAAATTTCAAGTCTTTTGAGGATGAGTCTAATGCCAAGTCTCGAGTCCTTGTGTGTTTAACTCAAGTGCAACTAGATTCTAAGTCGCAAAAGTTTCTTTTAGTCTTTATCTTAAACTTCATCTTTTAGTTGTCTGTGATATGCTAGCACCATGATAATACTCCGTGATCCCTCATCAAAAAATGTAAAAACTAGAGAAAAATTAGAAGGTGGAGGCAAATATTGAGAACGTGTTGAGAGAAATCACCTGTGACCAGCTAGCGTAGAGCCCCCAGCAGTACTCTTCTTGCAATGCTGTTAGCAACGGGAACTGGAGGAAAGACTGCAACAGCCAGCCTTGATAATGAACCCCTTTCAAACATTATACAACCAGCAAGGGAGCATAAGAAGCTTTAATTTGTGCTGAAGGAAGACGGATTCCTACCTGGAATATTCTGACTCTAAAGAGCACTTAATAACTTTATATAGTTCTTTTCTTTAGCCTCTAACTTGTCAAGATTTGAATGTAGTTTTTCAGTGCGTTTTCCAATCTTAAATGCTGCATGCTTTCCTTCTGTCTGCACTTGGGTGCCATATCAACCAATGCCTAGACTTGTTCACTGCTTTAGTTACTATGAGTTACATTGGCCCGTGCCACAGCTGCCAGGACGAGATTCTGTCTATGAGAGTGACAATGCACGTAGATTGCATTTTTAAAGATGCTCCTGAGGATGGCTTGAACTCCTCCCTTATGTCTCGCCATAACAGACGGACCATCAAATCCAAATGCATGAAATTATTATCAAAATGAAACACTTTATTTTTACAGCAGTGGCACTAACAGGCTGTACATAAATTGTGCATATCATAGAGTGCAAATTATTATCAAAATGAAATAAGATCCAACTGAAATGAGGATAACAAAATAGCTAATAAAATACAGCCTATAGGGACTTGATTGCAGTCGGGAGTCGTCGGAATCAAAGCACAAACGCTTTATTTTTACATCAGTCAGTGGCACTAACAGGCTGTACTTACATTGTGCATATCATATAGTGCAAATTATTATCAAAATGAAAAAAACACGCACACACACTGTCACATTGCACAAGGTCTAGTAATAATAATGGCCTCGCTAATCGCTCAATACTTAGCACCCTCTCCGCGACTACTCTCCCCTCATCCCCCTTCAAATAGCCTACTGATGGTGCTCTATTGTGATTCATTTAAATGCATATAGTGTGCAACGTTTATAAGGACTAGGCTACATATAGCCTACTGTAATTGTTCCTGCTGAGTGTAGCCCATAAGCTCCTAAGATAAATACACTGGTCCTCTATTATAATTAGTTACATATAGGTCTGTCTGAAATATGAAAAGGAGACCAGAAAAAAAAACCTAAACAATGTTGGGTATTGAGAAACCAGAATTATAAGCAAAGATAAGACGTTCTCCGATTTTGGCAGCGATATGATCTGGAGGTATGACATCACTTGGGACAAAGGCTTTCACTGGTCAAACGTGTATTTCTGCAGAGGGAAATACGGAAATCCATCTGTTTACACGTTGGATACTTACTTTTGTTTTTGATTCCAGAAATGTAATTAACAAGTAATTATTATGGACAATAGGCACGTCTCTCTCTCGCTCAGACACACAAACACACAGAGAGACAGAGAGCAATAGAAAAGCTGCAGTCTACACTGCTCACATGTGCCACCTGGTGGTTGTTGGTGCACACTGCAACTACTCTCCCCCCACCACTCTGTTACCACAGTGCAGCAGCATTACCGCTGCAGCACTGCGTGCAAATTAATGTAGTGACATCTGTACCAATAGCTAAATAAATAAGCTCTCAAACTAGCTCCAGTAAAACAAAAATCTACCCTGTGTGCATTGCAAATAGTTGTAAGCTTCATTATGGTGCTCTATATCATCGTCTATTTCTTCTCTGGGTTTAAGGTTGTGTTTGAGCTTTGGGATTTCTATGAGATTCTGCAATTTAATCTACACCCTGATTTTTGCACTCCATGCAGAATATACTAATATAACAAATAATTATAAATATATATCCTGTATGTCAGAGGTCATCATGAAAGATTTCAGGGATGACGCAGCAACCCTTCTAATCTAAAATCGGCACATTGGACACATTGTCAGATTTTAGCTCAAGACATCTTGGTTTTAATATCTTCTTAAATGTAAAACAAAGTGGATAACAGGACACTGCAGGTATGTGCTATAAACTCTATTACAATAACAAATACAAACACACCTGGCTATGATTTTAGCCTCATCTACCCAAGTTCATCATCAGCGTGACGCCTTATGAATCTATCGATATTTAATAGAATTTGGTTAAATTCTCTCCCCAAAGTTTCATTTACATTTCAAAGGATCATGTCTAGCGTTTGAAACAACTTTTTGAATCCTGAGATACTTGACACTGGATTTATCTGGGTTTGCTTTGGGGTGCGGTGTAACAAGTGGAATCACGCCTGTCTGGCAGGCAGGGAGAAAGGTAATTGTATTGTGGTCCAATAAACATTTAGAGTGGCTAACAGAAGAGAGGGGGGGGGGGGGGTTAAGCGGAGGTGGATAGCTGTCCAAAAAGGACAAGAGAGAAGAAGAATCAATAGCCAGACTTTGTGTTGGCTCTCACTAAGACATCAACGATGTAACCTCTCCACAACCATAGGGATTAGTTTATCACACTTGTCGACTCTATACTCCTGATTTTGTGAGTTTGCGTGTCATTAATAGCCTTGTTAGTTAGCCATTAGTCATCATCAATGATTTTGTAGCCACCTACCTAATCTGAAATCTACATTAAACTCTTGATTGAATCAGAGGCACGAATCATCTTAGGCCTCCGGAGCTTTTGGCAGAGATGGCTCACCTCAAATAACCACTGGGAATTATATAAGCTTTCACACTATCAGCACTGTATCCAAATTGTAACACATACTGTAAGTGTAAGAGGATGATTAGAGAAAGGCTTTGGACTGAGTTCCCAATGCACCCTTTGCAATAATGTTGTTTATTTAAGCAGACAATTCTCTGCTGACTTTCTTCAGCTATGATGCAGAAGCACTGCTCATTAGCAAACACCGCCGCTCATACAGCATTTCAGCAACCCCCTGAAAGTTTTCATTCTTTGTTCCTCAAGGGTGATTTATTACATCAACCACTAATCTTATCAGTCCTCAGCATAATGTATGTCTGCAAGATTGACAAAGTCAGAGCCTAGATGCCAAATATCAAAGTGATTGCACATAAATATGTTACACTTGAGCTGAATAGCTTTCGCTGCATGAATGAAATGGGATATAACCTTCATGAAAGACATTTCTCAGCTATGGTACTCGATTAAGGCAACGTTCAAAGTCGGTTTCCCCGTTGCACGCACTGCAGTGTTGTGGAACTGCATTCATCAGGCACTGATCTGGTATATTTATTAGCAAATTTAATATTTTTTTAAAATATATTTTTATTGCATTCTGTTTCTTTGTTGTTCATTAGAACAAGGCACCAACCATGAAATGCCATGTCCCCGGTTCAAAACCATTTTGGGATCCTTAATGCGTATTTATTTAATCTCTCTCACTTTTCTCATTTCTTGTCATCTCTATAACTATCGCCAGACAAATTCGAGAGCAGGTTTGTTCTGGATGACTGGGCCGTCATGTGGAGGAGAGTGTGTATTGAGGCAGAGAACAAAAGTCATGCTACGATTAGCTGATTCACCTGCCTCATTTGTGCTTCATCAGTGGGTTGTTCTTCATCTGTTTGGCCACAAGCTAATTACTAGCATCCAAACACTTCTAATTAGGGGCTGTGCTATGTTTTTGATTTTGTTGAATTAGCACAACAAATATTTAAGGTTCATGTATTTGTTTAGTCCTAGTAAATTACTTTCTCACTTATTTGTAAATTACTTTCTGAGTCATATCATTTGTGACAAATCTAATCATCTTTGTATCGATTTTCTATTGGTCAATTTATTTTCATGTTTTAGTGCAAAACAGATATTCTAATAATGGCAACTGATTCCATGAATTGCAAGCTTCTGTTGTATATCATTTAACGCATAAATGTAAATAGCATCTGTACTCTTTCCTGTCATGTCTGTTCTTGCAGTATGTCTTATAATAAAGTAAATATTTCAAATATGTAGATTATCCCAATATTGTGACCTATAAGTTCTTTGTCCCACTCCAACCTACAAACAGATTGTGCTGCCATTTATTTGTTGTGTTTACAGAGTCTAAAACCCTAAATCTTGTCTCCTCACCTTAACGACTATGCAGCCTCAAAGTATATCTCTGGGTATATGTCTACTTTGTTTTTGTGTGTGTAAGAGAGAGACAGTACATACGTGTGTGTTTTCACCAGCAGAGCAAGTAAGCTAATTGGCCTCAGCTGAGAGGAGAAGGAAGACAATAGCTTTAAACACACACACAGACACACACACACACACACACACTGTCAGAAAAACTCCAATCGAAACATACACCACACACAAACACACACACACACTGCCTCTGCGTAGCTTGGCTGGGTCCAAACACTGAAGCGTGTTGCTGTCTTTATTTAGACACATGGTTTAGACGGGCCACAACAGCACCTGATAATAATGTGTGTATGCGTGTGTTTGTGGGTGTGTATGAGTTTTATTCAGGTCGCTACGGTAACATGCAGGCCATGAAACAGGCTGTATGGTTAAATGGCCGTGGTGCATGGCGAAATAATTCTACCATCCAATTATATTTTTACCTGCCAATTTTGTAGAGTTGTAGAAGTTGACAATCTGCAGAAAGTGAAGAAAATGAAAGTGCCGACAACAACCACAACAGCACCCACATTGTGCAATATTTGTGCTGATTTGTCTTCCCCTAATCTCCCTCAGATTTCCTTCATTTCAAGTTTTTCCCATTCTTCCTATTTTCAGTCTCCAAATCCCCACATTTGAATTCCCCTTCTCTACATTCTTCCCTCTTAATATGCTCCTCTTTCTCTCACACACACCATATTGTTTGTAGTAAAAGTGTCAAATGTACAATAAAATAAATCAAAATCAACCTGTTCTCATTGTGTGTAGCTTTGAATGTTTGTGCTCCTGTGTGTTTACGCTGTTTGAGAGGGAAAGCGTAGGATATCCTATATTATTGTGAGGATTGAAAGAATGCACATTGTAATGTTTGCATCTTTCTTTCTGTTGTATGTGTGTTTGTGTGTGTGAGAGAGAGAGAGAGAGAGAGATATGGAAGGAGAGGTTTCATCTCTATGAAGCCAAAGACGTGCTTAAGCACCTCACTTAGAAGCCAATTGTACACACATACTGACACACACATTAACACACAGAGACACACTCACATCCATCCTAATCCAGCATCTCTGCCTCTTAGGCACTCCTTGGTGAGAAGAAAGAGGAGGAGTAAGAAGTTGAAGTGTTTTTTTTCTGGGTTTTCTCCAGCGGGGTTTACTCTCTATCACACCTACAGACACAGTTGTAAACACACTTTGTTGCTCTTATACACACACATACACACTGATACACCGCAATGTTTTCAGGTGGAAATGACTTTCAGATTGTTTCCTCACAGCAGCACTTTCACCGGCAGAAAAACAAACAATGCATTTATCAGGGTATCAGATAGCCAAGGCAGAGATAGATTTCACTTACAATGGCCACATACACTCAGTACATTTTAACACTGTGTATTTGCAGAAATAATGCATTTTTATTTTCATCCTGGCCTTTTGTTGTCATGCATTGAAAGGCTGACAATGTTTCCTACCTGAGAACAAGGCAGAGGTACGTTGGGAGGATGCTCACAATAATGTTTTTATGACTTTTATGGCTCTGCTGACACCCAGTTTTTGAATTTTTAAACACTTTCGACATGTAGGAGCATGGATGGATTGGGATGATTGGTACTGTAGGCTGAGGGGAGGGGAGGGAAAGGGGGGATGATTTTTCTCTCTGTGATGCACTTTGTGTATTTTTTAGTCTTGCCGTTGCTTTTTTTGTCAGTTGTGGATAGTGGTAGCCTGCTGCGGTGGAACCGAGGTTAGGACTGGGTGGTGGGATGGATTTTCTGTGATTAGAGGGTTGTACATTTTAAGGCGATTGTGTAATACAGTATGTACACCATAAAATTCCAAAAAGAGATGTTAAAAAAACATGTTTATCCTTCTGCTTGTATTTAAAGAGCTCATGTGAGGAAAAATTGAAATGGAAGCAGGAATCACATGAATGTTGATCACCCTGTCTCCACCATGTTAATATTATACTTCTGCTTAGTTGTCCACAAATTATAATTTAGTCACAATTAAGTCAAAAATAAGAACGTTTATTAATATTTGCAGGAACTTATATTTGGGGGTATGGTCCTGTTCTGGGACCTCCCCTCCAAGCCTACATGGAAAGCCTGAGGAAGGAAGAGCACACCTTTCTGCCCTTCCACGAGCCTTCATGGAAGTCTAAAGCAGGAAGAGCAGCCTGCCGAGACTCCCATTCAGTACAGAACAAGCATCAACGACAACAAAAGACATTGATTAAGTCAGACATAACATCAAAAGGAGGAGCCGGGGGATGGAGGTGGGTTGCCGAACGGCTTGCAGTGCAAGCAGAAAGGGCAAGAAGGCCAAAGCAGCTTAAGTAATGCGCTCTATATGAAATTGGCAATTGGATGTGTAGAAGGGAGTCAGCTGGGCTATCAGCTGAATTTGGGCTGGTTTAGAGACTATCAGTTGATGTTGCTGTGAATGACAGCCAAGCTTGACTCCGTGGTCCGTAGTAAATTAATTTGAATGCCTTATTGTTCATCTATTGTATTGTATTGCAAGTATCTTGTCTGCTCACCTCGTTGCCGTCCAGTGGGCTAATCAAGGGTCTGCCACCTGTACAGGAACTGTCCGAGGTGCTAGTCCTCACTGGTGGCAGCTGGGTAAAATATACTGGTGGCCAATAAAAACATTCAGTCAGTGTGTATTTACGTGCCATAGAACACTCGGCATTTCAGTCGCACATCGCTCAGTCTTGGAATTGACGACATTAGACAACAACAGTCAAGCAAATCCATCAAGCTGGTCTCTCACTGTGTAGTGGGAGTGATAATGAGCTGCTCAGTATGGTCCTCTGTTTCCTTGCAGCTGTGTGTCCATAACCAGTGTTCGGTTTTGTTTCTGCCCTGTTGGCAAAGGCTTCTGTCCTGCTGAGTCATATATAATATAAAAAGACTTTAACCTGTGCCAAGCCTCTTTGTCATCCTCACAATAGGGTACTACCCACACAATGGTGCAGCACGCTCTATTTTGCATCTATGCCTTGCTTCACATTTATACTATATTTCAAAGCAGACATTCTGTAATACTAACGGGCAAAAAGCCAAAACCATGAGTGATTGGGTGAACTCCACCAGCAAATACCAGCATGGCATAAAAGCCCTGGGTCTGTTTTCCAATGTCTCATTACTATTTCCAGTTGAAACCTTTTATCTTTCCTTTTTCTCATCTGTAATTGACAGCCGAGGTTGTCTCCTACATGCTTCTGAGGAGAACTAATCATATGTGAAGAGAATTGAAAAATAAATGACTCCTTCTCATCCTTTTTCGTCTCTCGGCCAAGATAACAAGCCTTCTTCTACACCTCCTTCTACCTCGTCTTACCTTTCCCGTCTTGAGGGAAGAGTTTTGCATTCCTCTTGGCTTTGCACAGGAATCAAATAATTCCAAATATACATTATGCAGCATTTATTCCAAGAGAGTGCACTGAAAAAATACTGCATACGGTATACACAAAATGTAAGATATTGACTTATGAATGTATTATGTTTACAGTGTCCACAAACTGGACAGTTCTAAACTTTGCACATACATAAAGGCATATATAAAAATTAATTACAATTTATTTACTGAGACAACGGTAGGAAAAAGGTTAGATTGTCTGATGCATTTTGTCTAATAAAGTCACTTGACCTGAAATTCAGGGCATCAATTCTGCGCATCTTTATTGATTGGAAAAATGGCCAAAGGTTAAAGCCTTTTCTTGCACCTCGAGGTTTGAGGTCTAATCCTACAATACAAATAACTGAGACTCATCACTTTTTTTCAGTGTTTGACCATGATGGTCCAGGTCTTTACAAGGAGATGTAGATGAGTCCCATCATCAGTACAGTCTGAGAGTGGCTGTGGAAGGGTGTGGCTACATGTATCATTGTTCTAATTCAACAAAGAGGTGTACGTTGTCAGACTCTTTTCTTCACACTGACATAACTGGCCTCATGGCTTGTCTGCTACACACAGTGTTCCAATAATGAAGGGAGCTGAACACTGAGCTGAACCAATATCAAAGTGCAATGTCTAAAAGTAAATAACAAAGACTACAATGAAGTGTGTCTCTCTGGATCAGATATGTATGCAAGTGCATGAGTGCAGTGATCATTGTGTGGTGCAAGTTGTCCTAGTAACAACAAAAAATATCATAAAACACGACAACAGAGCACGCAGAGCTTGGGAAAGGGTCCGACCAGCCGGACAACACTGGTTTTCCTGCACCTCAGCTCCACCAAGTCAAGGTCCTGCATGAGACAATTAGCATAAAAAGGACTGGGAAGGAAAGACATTATTGGCAAGGATCTTGAGACATTGATCCACCAGTAAATTGTCCCGCCTGTTGATGTGACGAAGTCCAGGCTGTATGACTGGAGAATCAGTGTCCAGTTAACCAGCCTCTGGTTACGACACTGCAATGAACAGAGAAAAGTAAAGGATTGTGATCCATAAGGGCTGCCACAGGCACGGAGCTAGCATACACACTGAAATACCTCAAGGCTAGTGCTTCCTTTTCAATGACAAAGCAATTCAGCTGATATTACAAGAATTTACTTAAAAACAAAAAACAAATAGGACTTTCCTGATTCCCGAGTCATCAGATTGTAACAACCTTCCTCCTGCACCCACTGCCATCTACCTCCGGTTCAAAAGCTCTATCCCATCACAGAGCAATTAAAATGGGTGTACTATAAATCAGGGCATCAATGCTCTTAAGAATTTCCGGCACTCAGGGAGCCAAACGATGGTCCAAACATTTCAACAGGTTTGTGAAGGATGCAGCAACAGTGGAGACATTCTGGTGATGCATTTCACAAACCAAAGGGCATTATTGTACATGCATACATCCTTATGGGCCTAATGAATGCAGCAATCTCTGACAACGGAACCTGTTAGTGTCCCAACAGCTCAAACTTGTTCAATAACTTTGGATTGACCAAGGCAGCTTCCAACTAAGGAAGTGGAAAAGAGTCTTGTTCCATCACATTATTTACCTTGCAGTAGTCTGAACAAAATCTGGATGTGCTATCGAATTTTGGCATGAGCAGGCATGGTGACATCCAATTAGACCAAAATGCCACATCCCTGGCAGCTAACAACAACAACAGTAAACCCTATTTCATTGTCGTGAAGAGGGGTAACATTATCAATGATGACCAGGGTTGTGGAAGCAATGCTAGCAGGAGGTGCAACATCAGCTAACACTTGACTCCTCGCAGTATCATTACCAAAAATCATCTCCTCCTCATACATAAGCAGAACCTGGACACAGCGTGAGGTACGCTGAGGCACCCAGGACAAAAAAAATCCAAGGTTCTGGGGTCGTCTAATATGCACAGACCAGACTTCCCATGCAAATGTTCCTGTCATCTTCCATCTGTTGCTAAACGTCTAATATGCATCCATCCCCATGGTTTATACATGTAATATATCCTGCAGTGCAGATTACGTAGCATGTACAGTGCACCCAAATTACATCTGAAACCAAACACCCCAAATGGGTTTTTACTTTTCATGTTTCCCTGGCAGATATCAAGTGTTGATTAACTTATAAGGTTTTGCAATTTAACAACAGAAAATAGAAGTAAACCAGTTTAAAGTGTTTTAAAGTGAGGGTTATAGACACATTTCCTTTTTTCGGTTATTCTGAATGATTGCTGAAGTTGAGTTATATCTTTCAGTCTCTTAGAAATGGTTCCTTGTATTTCTTCTTCTCTGCCCTGGCAGACTATAACTGATCTAAAATTCAGTGTATATTGGCGGAAACAGAGATTTTGTCATTCTTCCCCTGTTGTCTGTGCTCTGGCTCTCTGTCGTCTGTAGAACTGACTTGCTTTATGGCGTCTGTGAGGCTCTTACAACACTCGTGGGTCTTGATCATTCCACGGATCAAGTTTAACCTGAAGGATGACCATGTTTATTTTTTTGAGACCCCAGGGCTTTGGTACAACTTCTAACTATGTTCTGATAAAGATTTTTTTTTTTTGTCCCTGATTCAAGTACTTTAACAGTCTAATGTGCGCCTGACACACTGAAATAAGAGCTGCAGACTTGGCACACCTTAGTTTTGCACAAGTTGTTTGATGAAAATACTGAAAGTTCTGGTTTAAAACATATGCTGTGGTATGCAATATGACTGAATGTTAAAAAGGGAGAATCTTTGGACACACATCTTTGACTAACACCAGCCTAGTAGAGCATTTGAACCAACAGACCAGCTTAGTTTTGGCCTGTTATCAAACTACTCACAGATTATTTAATTGCTAACAGCTGATATGAAATGTTTCTTGCAAAGTGAAACCAGGGAAAGTGATTGTTGAAATGAGAAACTGCTATGTGAATTATTTTCATACTGCTTTTGCCTTGTGAGAGAGAGAGAGAGAGGTGAGAGGAAATGGTGTCATAAGCTCCATCGCCTTTCAGATCTGTGTAGTTTGAGGACTTATCCAGTGTCAGTCATTTGTGTACCCAAATAATTTTCATATTCTCACAAAACAAAATTTTACCCACGTGTATGGCTACAGTAATGAGTATGAGGTTTTGAATGCCCATCCATTCTCATATGAAAGGCTGGTAGCAAATCTCTTTTTGTTAGTCTGTGCTCATTCAGTGTAAATCTAGTTTTCTTTTTTGATTGCTGATAATTGTTTCCCTCTTTGTTACCAGCTTAATTTGTCTTATAACTGATGCATATTATTTGTTTTAACTAAATTGTACTCAGCACAAGTGAATGTCTCTTAATCCAAAACTCTTCCAGCCCACTTTTAAGCCCAAAATTCACTAGTCAGGCAGCAAAGCCCCAGTTTGCTGCAGTGTTGTTACTTCACTCTCTTTGGGTCGTCATCAGAAAATTTGAAGAGGCTCTTGTTTCACATTCGGCTATGCTTACGGAATGACAACTACACACGCACACACACGCCAAAGGCTGTGTCAGAACAATATACCTCCTGGAAAACGTGTCTCTCTCGTGTGTGTGTGTGTGTGTGTGTGTGTGTGTGTGTCCAGCACAGCATGTGTGTGTCAGAGGTATTGCTGTAGACATGCTTGGGAGGTTTTCATCTGCTGAAGTCTGTTGCCCAAATCCTGCAGAGACAGAAGAGGGGAGAAAACAAGAAGGTGAAGCGGAGAAACCCGACAATAGGAGGAGTGAAGAAGAGAGTGGCGGAGAGAGGTGTTTCTAGCAGAATTAGATTGTTCCTGAGTGTGAGTCAGGCTCTATGCTTCAGCTTAATGGTGATGGATGGTCCAGCACTTTGAAACAATGGAGCACACATGGGTGTATAGCATAGGCACAAACACCCATAAATACATTCAGGATGAACACTTTCACAACCTAGAAGCTACATCGGTACATTCACAGAAAATATTCGTACAAATTGGTCCGAATCTTTGAAACGAAGACAACGAATTTCAGACTAATCGTTTGTGGAGGAAGGAAATCCTGAAAGACTGAGAGCCTTTTTTCTCTCTCAGTGATACAGTAATCAGCAACGTGAAAATCATCCACCGGCTCAGATCGAGTTTGTTATGGTTCAGGGAACAGTCGAAGAACTATTCTAAAGGTCAAGAAGACTAGAGCTATGATAAACCCGATAAAGGGCAGCTGACTGAAGTCAGAAGGAAAGTGGCTCCCATGATTAATCCAAATTAATCAAGATGAGGAATATTTGTACTAAATATGAACATTTGTAATAACTTAAATTTGGTTTTGAAATTTTTGTCTCATAATTTATTATGTTTTTACTCTATGTCAGACATCACCAGAATCTAATCTGAATACAAATGGAAAGGGAATTATTGTTCTAAACCATTTAGCACAGTTTCTAAAATGAGAAAAAAAAAAGTTTAAGGCTGAAATTTCAGCACTTTGGGAAGTAACTGTTCAGTCACTGCTAATAATGAATGTAACATGCAAAGAATATGTGTGTGCACAGGAGTTAAGAACATTTCCATATATGATACAGTACAGTTGGATGCCAGGCTGAAAAATAACATGTTCCGTTTAAGGCTATGTTGCATTTGACATGCTGTTCTGTACTAGAAGTGTTTTAAGGCCATTTAAAAGAATGAAGAACAGAATCATACAGTTTCCAAGCGACAGAGCTCAAATGAAACAGAATGCACTCATAACAACAATTTTCTGCATCTTGTCTAGGAACACTCTGATATGTGTTGTGTGTGAGTGAGAGAGAGAGAGAGAGAGAGAGAGAGAGAGAAATATGAGCTTATCTCTCTTGTTGCAATGGCTAGTAATTATTGTATCCATTTACGAATTAAACAATCATTACAGCTGAGAAGATAAACATACTGGCTATAGTGAGATTTATTTTATAAGTTAGTTTTTTATCCCCCTGTGGTGCTAAACTCCATATGAACGTTACGTATTTACATTTCCACCTGTAGGAGACATCCGAAGGGTCGGAGGCAAAACACTTTGAGCTTTATTTCTCCGTGTTCAAATGAAAAATACATGTCTCAAGGTCTCGGTGTGTCTCACCTTTAGTCAGTCGAGGTTTCATTGTCTACTTCTTTTTCTGCTCAAGGGAAAAGTGAAACCACCTCTCTGCCTAGCAGTAATTGCTATAATGACACAAACCAATCCAATTCAATGCATTTCACATGTTGAATGTTTAATAAGATGATGACCTTCAGAGGAATATTTGAAGATTGAGATTTCATAGAGAAACATTTCCCATAAATTAGACTCAAAAATAGATAGATTTTATATATTACAACCAGATACAGCCTGCATCAGCAACGTGTGGCGGTAATCGCACCCTGTCTTTCTACATGGAGCTTGACTTTGATAATTTTGATGATTTTTTATAAATTTTTCTCTTTGAACAATAGGGGAAACAGACAGAAATGTTTTGTACATTTATTTATTTTTGCCTGTGTATAGTCTGCAGCTAGAGACAAGACAAATCACAAGATCATTTCAATTGTCTATTTTGCTGAGAAATGCACCAGTGCAAAAAAAAATAAAAATAGGTGCAATGCCTAAAATCTAGAAATGTCATATCGCTGCTCTAACCTGCTAACATGGGTACCAAAATGAAAAGCACAAGGTTCCACCACACATTTATGCAGCCGGTGTGCTCTGTTCAACTCAATTCAATTCAGTTTATTTGTATAGCCCCAAATCACAACAAAAGTTATATGAAATTATGAAAATATGTCATTATTTGAAGGTTGGACATCAGAGCAGAGAGTCCAAAAAGACAATTCAAAATCACACAGTTGGACCTCTAGCAGTATCTCCAGAAAGAAATAAGAAAGCTAATTACTTGTAATCATTTTTAGCTATTCAGTATTTCCAAAATACATTAAAGGCTTTCAGATGTTGAAGCAATGGAACAGTGCTGTGAAACCAGCCCAGCAAATGCAACACAGAATAAAGCCGTCTGACATAATGGTACGTGCTTCCCTCAGTCATTTTCACACAGTCAGCACCAAACATTTCAGCGATGGGAAGTCATGAGAGGTGTATATGAAAAGAAACTGACCTTACTCTGTTTTTATTGAACTCGTAAATGGGAATATGTGACATAAGTGGGATAAGCTATTACCTCATTCCTTTGCTTGTCATGTTGTAGTAGCATATTCCACAATGAGTATGAGAGCAGAAGTGGAGGCAACGGCAAGAAAGAAAAATATGTAAAAGGTACAAACACGTACAACATTTTGGATAATTGTCACGGGTTCCATTGTGGAATATTTTTACTATCTGAGTCATGAGGTTGTTGTAGGGATCGGAGAAAAATCCGTCATTTTGTTGTTTCTTTGTTATGTATTCAAAATCCAGCAGTGTTTGTGTGTGCGCATTTGTCTTTTATCCCTCTCAGGCATATTTCTAAGACACTGTGTGTTAGTTGATGCTATCAGTATCATAACTTCCACAGATGTTAGTGCTGGCTGACGGCCTGTTTGACAGTGTCTCTACCTGGCAGTGGATACAGGTGCTGTCCTGGCTTCTGTGGATGTTGGCTGAAAGTCCCACTGCAGCATCATTTTTCCCCATCTGTTTCCTTATCACATGTCTAAATTATCTGTTTTGAACCCCTCTGGATGTTTTTTTTTTCCCCCTGTGATCTTCTCTGCAGGTCCACTGAGGATTATTTTGCTTCATTGTGTTTCATTTTGATGTTGCTCATATCTGTTCTGTGATTGATTTTTTTTTGGTAGATGTACTGGATTTGGCTTTCTTTGATCATGTAGGGACGTCGTTTTGATAACACAACACTGCATGCAAATCATGAATAGCCCAAATTAACCTGCTTCACCTCAACTTCTTTGGATTCAAACCAGTGGAAACCAGTTTCCTCTGCTTTCAATCCGCTGTCATAAGACCCATTACGGATACGGACGAGACGGAAACGGATCAATACCACCGAAAATATTTGAGGACAGCGTAGCTGCAATTCAAGCAAGGCACGACAAATATGTACAGAAACAACGAAGAAGAAAAAAGTGAAGCTATAAAGTGTAGAAACTTTCCATCCTCATGTCTCGATGTATTTAATGACCTCACAGACCACCGCTTATTACATCACTACTTCCTCTTTTGCCACTTTGTATTTACTTGGTACATTATCACAACCTACTACGGCCGTCGTCATATTTGTTGTTCTCAAAACCATCGAAACTTCACTGCCCCACTGTGGTTGTATCGATGTCAACGTAGAGGACGTACGGAAGTATGTGCTGGTCGCCGGATAGACTGTTTCTGGACAGACAAATCCATTTATGTATGCAGAAGGAGCATAAATGGGCCTATACAAGTTTTAGACTATGTGTTCAATGCTGGTCTAGATGCTACAGTATCTGAATCAAGTTAAAGCTGTAATGTGCCCTCCAGCTAAGTCTCCGAAGGGGATGTCATGTTCTTTAAAAGTTGATAACTAACTAGACGCCCACACTGCACACAATGTAACACACACACTCACAAACACAAATACATGCACATTGGTTCTTCTGTCAGCCATGTGTGTGTGTGTGTGTGTGTGTGTGTGTGTGTGTGTGTGTGTTCTGCCCTTTGCAAATGTGTGCCTTATGATTAATTTTTGTCATTGATCCCCATATTCCCAAACCCATTCTCTGCATCAGGCTCCAGGTCTCCCTCTCTCTGTTTTGCACTCATTTGCTCTCATCAGTACCTCAGATTCTCCCTGACATTTTTCCCATAATCCTCCAGTACCAGGAAGTTAAGCCCTGCAGGAGCCAGACTGACATTTAGGAACCGCTCTCTAAGCAGGATAGCTGAACTGCAGACTTTAACACACACATTAACACATACACTCAGACACCCTGACAGATTCACACTTGTAGATATGTGTAACAACTTACTCACACACAAACCTTCCCACGGCACATTTACACATGCTATATGCAGAAATGTTTAATTATAGGGAAAAGATTAGAAAACGTGCTTGAGGAAAAATGTAAGGCACCTTCTTTGAATGAAGAATTATGTTGGGACTGTTTCATACTGTCCAAGGCACAAATACAAGATGTCAGCACCATTGAAATGCTATTATTAATTAATGAAGAGATTGTGTGAGTTTTATATAAGTTAATAATTCTGAGAATTTGGTAAAATGTATGCAGAAAAGCAATTTATCCAAGACCTATAAATATAAGTTGTTGCCACCTCTATGTTTGTCCCAATTTAAGTTCCCAATTCATGCAACTTTTTTTTTTCTCTACAAAATGTTGAAGTTTAAGTTGATGTTTTGTGTAGTATTCCATCCTACATGCTTGTCATGTACATCAGGTAGTTCATGTGTAATAGACAGAAATACTGATGACAGCCCTACCTCACAATGTTGAAGAAAGTGAAACCAAACTCATGACTCCACCCCTTTCTGCAAGATCCATTCCAAAATGTAATGATTGCATGATTGTAATATTGTATCTATTGTATGCCCAACCATCCTACCAAGTTTCATGAAAATCAATCCAGTAGTTCTGGGTAATCCTGCTACAGTAGCAGACAAACAAACAGACAAATAGACAAATGCTGGCAAAAACATTGCCTCCTTGGCAGAGGTAAAAGTCCCTGTGATGTTGACCATGCCTTTGTTGTCCTCATATATACGCCAGCTCCTCTAAACACAGACGGTAAACAAACCAAGACAAAAGAGCACAAAGCAAAGACAAGATGTTTGATGAAACACGAACAAAACCATGCAGCCAAAAATGTGAAAAAGTCAAAGCAGATAGTGAAGAAGAGTGATAACTGTGAAGGGTAATACAGTGAAGAAAATGGAATAGAGGGCAGCAGATTGGAGGAGAGAGTGAAGCAGCAGCGCAGGAGGTGAATGAAGAGAATCGGACGAAACGTCTCTGTGAAAGAATGTTGTTGGTATTTGCAAATCAATTCTGAAAGGCTATGAACTTTACAATAATATTTCCTGTGCAGAAGTAAGATGATGATGACTGGAATCATTTCTACAGCTTTTGGAATGAGCTTTTACTAGGTCAGATTTTCTTGGGAAACCAGAAATCTTTGGCAATGTCGTTCCTCCCTCCCTCCCTCCCTCCCCTCCTCAATCAATCCATTCATCCATGATTCCAAGATCCCCTCAGCTTTTAAGTTTTGCCCTTAAAGGCTTATTAGAACTCCTCCTGTGTGTGCACATGTCTAGCTCTCTGTCTCCATGCACTTGATCCTGTCTCCTCCCTCCTCTCATCCCTCACCATCTCGCTCTCCATCTCCTGCACCCCTATACCCCCTCCAATAACAGCCTCTGGCCATGAAAAGTTTTATAGATGTGAGTTGGCAGACCTTGTGTGGCTGGGTTTCTGTGTGTGTGAGTGTGTGTGTGAGTGAGTGTGTGTGTGTGTGTGTTGGCAGACCTTGAGACCTGTCAGTGTCTCCCTGTGTCAAACAAGGACTCTGGCTTCCTGCCGACCCCTCAACTCCCCTTCTCTCTCTCTCTTAAATACGCGCACACACACACACACACACACACATATATCTATATATATATAGCATGCAAACAAACAGTTAAAAAATTTGCCAACTAGTTGCTAAGTACCCTGCACCAGAGTTTTATCAGACAGTCAAAGTTGTCCTGAAAAGCAATTTTGTTTTCTGCCACTTCCTGTGATGCACATGTCCACCATACCTGCCTGAAGACATGCCAGATTCAACAAGTTAATTTGTCGGCCATGCTGTGCTTCATTGCCTGGGGTAGGCTAATTACCTCTAAAAACAAGGGTCCGAGGAGGTTATTTGATCTGTGCTGTGTGTTTGTCTGTGTGTGTTTGTAATATTTGAATGTATTTCAATGGAATTTTGTGGAAAGACGGGCCGTCGGGAGGGGAACAGGTGATGAGATGCTGAGGTTTATCCAGAAGATTGTACGGAACCAGGATTTTTTTAACTATATGTGAAGACATAGGGAGGGTCATGGTAATCGCCATAGTAGGATTCAGGAATCCGCTTGAGGTACATCTCTCCGAGTGCGCGACTCAGAGTGTGCAGAGTAAATATTAGCTACGTTCAACCAAGTGCAAAGATGGTCTAGCATCTTCTGAAAGTCTCCTTCCTCCAAACTCTTTAGACGTTGTTTAAAGGCTACGGCCAATTATTTTTGTAACCTTAGAAAACTGACAGTCCGACAAGCGTGGTCATTATACGCAGCAATTATTCAAGTGTGCAGACGTGAGAAGGTAAGCAGGATTTGAACTTTTCAAGCTCTCTTCTTTTTATTCCTCACACAGCTTTTGAAAGTGTGAGGAATTGTTGTTAGGGTTGGACATGTGTTGCACTGAGTGCAACACATGTCTTCAGGAAGAGACTGTCCAAAGCAATGTGGCATTATAATATTCTTTGATTCATTCATTGTCTGTAACCGCTTATGCTGTGTAGGGTCACGGGGGGGGGGGTGGCTGGAGCCTATCCCAGCTGACTTTGGGCAGTTCATCGCAGGGCCACACATAGAAAGACAAACAACCATTCTCACGCCTACGGTCAATTTAGAGTCACCAATTCACCAATATTGCATGTTTTTGGTGGTGGGAGGAAGCCGGAGAACCTGGAGGAAACCCACACAGACACGGGGAGAACATGCAAACTCCACACAGAAAAGTCCCAGGTCCTCAGGTGGATTTGAACCCAAGACCTTCTTGCTGTGAGGCAACAGTGCTAAGAGCCGGTTTAGATGATCTAAAATGTGCATGGACAGCTGTTCCAAGTTGAGTTTTTATTAACTTTAATAATGGGCCTAGACCCCATTTTCACAAAGAAAAATAATATGTATTTGTGTGAAAATGGCAATAAGGATAGACATTTAGAAATAACATATTTACATAAGCTCTTCATGGTCTTCCCTTGTCTCCTCCACCTACATATTCAGTATGTTATGTACTGCATCATGTAATTTATTCTTGACAAATTCCCCCGTACACACACATAGTTTAACATCATGTGGCATCTGGACAGTGATGTGACCCTCTGGACTGAAACAGACAGTTGCCACAGGGTAAATAAGTTTATAGTCGTCATGCACCGTTTACATCTATTTTTCTCACTAGAGTTGCATGCCCTCTATCTTTCTACTTTGTTATCTTGTCTTTCTGCCTTGTCTTTCTCATATGCGTCCACCTCGCTCAACATTTTTTTTTTTATGTGCCTGTCACTATATCTCAGCCTGTCTCTGTTTCCCTGGATCTGGCTGCAAGGAGAGCAGATGGCACAGATCCATTACTTAGTTAAGTCACGGACTTTAATGAGGAAGGACATGCACACAGAAAGTGAGGCAGCAAGAACGATGGAGACGAAGGAAAACGAGAGAAAAGCCAAAAGATGAAAAGATTACGTTCATGTGAAACAAGGTTCAGTCAGGAAACACTTGGTTTGCAAGTTTAAAACCTGTTTTTGACAACAAATGTGAATAAAGAAATACCTGGCATTCAGTGCGGTGCTCTTTAGTCCACCGTACACACACTGAGTATATTGGCATATTGAATTGGCCAAAAGTGTTATCTAATGCAATTTAATTCAACATTAAATAAACAAATGAAGTCCATAAAATGAAATGAATAAAATAAATAAATGAATATGCTCATTAAACAGATCCTTAAATGAACATGGAAATGAAAAGGTGTGAATATAGATATAAATTATAAATGAGTAAATATAGTGAATTAAATTGGTCTTTCAAAAGAATGTTTATCAAATAAATACTTCTATTTATTTCAGGGTACCAACCACAACAGTGAATCACACAGTGATGGAGTATAAATCCTGAAGGTGCAGGCATGCAACGTCATGGATACTGGCCTCCGTAAATCTCAAAGAAGAAGAGGCTGCTAAAATGTTTGATGGATGGAAGGACAGCAGGCTACATGGTCATTGTGCATTGTTCATCCAAAGTCGGTGTTCTCCTCCTAAATAAAGCTAGCAAGTTGCCCACAAACACAATTACCAGTACCAGAAGTGATGAAGCCCCTTGGATGAGAGATGAAACATCTTCAAACCTTAAAAAAAGAAGTTCATTTGCTTTTGATTTCATTTATTTAACCTCATTATAGTTTGATATTTGTAATAAGGTATAAAGATATAAGGGCCTGTGACCTTAGAAGCAAAACCACGTCTACAAACACATTATTGTCCCATTTAAGATTGAGTCTGGGGAGCATTTTATGCTTAAATCATCATATATTGAATATTTAAACCATTGCAAGAATCATAACTGGAAAAAAAGTCTTGAAAAATAAGGTTGATTATAGTTGGAAATGGTTTCAATTAAGTTATAATATGCAACGATGCAGACGCAGCATGTTCCACATGAACTGTGTCAAAAATAGCATTGAATGACATTAGAATAACAGCTTATAAATTGGTTTTACCATTGTTATAATGATAAGGTGCTGCATAGTTCACAATATAATCTGTCATTTAAAAATACCATTGATTTCTGTCAGAAATCAGAGTTACTTTTTATTTTACTGAGAGTTTCTTTCCCAAATGTTTTTTGCCAGCGGGGAACAAAAGCTTTGTGTTGTTTTAGCCAATGCAGACCTTCGTAAATCCTCTGAAAATTCCTGATTGTGTAGCAGCTTTACATGCTCAGTCTGTCTCCTCTTGCTCGATACCATGGGTTAGTTTTGTCTTCCCTATTCTGCTGCAGGGATTTACAGAGCAGTGTCCCGTGGGGAATGAGCAGGCAGGAGCTAAAACACTTTCATGAGGGCGTCTCTTTAGACAATACGCTCGTTGTGTGTTCTTTGGATCTGGCGAACCTAATGTACAATTACTGCCATGGATCCAAACATTATCTTATCATAGACAGGTCAATACTTTCATTAAGAGGCTAGACAATGTCTCGGCCTCAGGGGTGCAACCCTGCCTTCAGGGGAGCTTTCACAACCCTCCAGAGGGCTATTTTCATTTAATGTCATATGAGGTAACATATCGCCAGTTTGTCTTGGCAGATAATAACAAAGGCATTAGGTTGCTGTATAAAAACTGTTATGGGTCTCTTTTTTTCAACAAAAACAATTCTACAGAAAAGTCATCAACTCAGAAGACTAAGGTCAAAGTTGTTCTCCCTGTAGAATACAAGACTGAATAACAGCTTGTTGTTGTGGGTTATGTGTTGTTTTTTAAAGGCTGACAAGTTTCAGCACTAATCACATAAAAAGATCTGAGACAGAGCGGCGAGGGTTTCTGAACTCTGAAATCCTCTTTTTTGATCATTTTGTGCAAAAGCAACTATTTAATGAATAAGGATGAATACTTTTAAATTGGCCCATTATTGTGTCTGTTATGTTAAAGGTAACGAACACATATTTAAAATACCCTTTTAAAGGGAGAAAAGCAAAACAATGTGGGGGATAAAATGAAGGATAGAGGCAGGGTGGGCCTCAAACATGTAAATAGCTAAAATATTCTCATCTAAAATATTTAAATAAAACATTAAATTGCAGACACACACAAACACACATATACAGTATACAAAAAATATACAAATCCAAACTGGATGGATTGTCACTTTGGTGATTGGAGTAAATTAGAAACAGAAATCGGGGACCCAGGAAAAGAAAAAAACAAAAACATGACCAAACTGAAAATATAATCTCCTTATCTCTTCATTTCCTCTCCCTCTCTTCCCTTTACCTTCCATTTCCATTTTCAATTTGTTTTCGACTTTGTCTCACATCTTGCCTCTCTTTCCTCCTCCTTTTTTTTCCTGTTCACTCATTTCCTTCTTCTCCTTCTTCCTTCTCATCTGCCTCCCACCTCTTTTCCCCTCGCTCAGCAACCTTTGTCTCCTCTCTCCTAACAAGGGACTAAGCTTAAGAAAAGGACCGTTGGTATGCGTACGTGTGTGCATCTGAATCTCTTAGCTGTTAATGGAAAGCATTAAGTTAAGCATTAAGTTCCCAATATCTGATTTAGGAGCGTCAACAAAAAAATGTATTTAAGTTAATTTAACACATTGTTTTGGAAATAGTTTACTCACCTAGAGTAAGTTCATCATCCCGTTACATCACGTCAGAAGTAGTCATGCCACACGAAAATAATTCAAACCCAATTTACAGATGCATAAACTGACATCTGTCGATGTCTCAGGTTCAATGTGAATTATGTCTTATGTGCAGTGAGAATGATTCCAGACTGATATCAGCATTCATCTTGTAGCAGCTCCACCGACGCCATTGCAGATCTTACACTGTCAATGGCACCATAAAAACACAGACATGAATATTTTAAAGTTAATATTGGTGCTCAGCTGATGCAGCCAGGCCTTAGAGTGGAGGATGTGGAATGGCTTGTGCATACAAAATGTTCCTGAGCACCTTCCCAGCTGGCAACAGCTAATGCTGCTGCTGATTTTACACTGGAAAGAGGTGTTGTAGGGTTAGCTGATAGTTGGCAAACTCTGTGCCAGATGGGCTCTTTGGCATAGCTGTGTGAAATGAGCCCATGACTGAAGGTCCTCCACTGGACTGACAGCATGTCATGAAGAGGAGTGGAGGTCATTGCCCATTATATATATTTTGCTAACATTTTCTCCTCAAATGCTGCCAGTCAGCTCTGGTCCAGTCCGATGTGTGAGCTACAGAAGCCTTTCTCAGACTCCATGTATCCCCAGAGTTGACGCTGCCAGCCCTGCAGTGGACAACAGCACAAAAAGGACACTGGCTGTAGTAGTCCGATAGAACAGACCATACATAACAGTGTCTTGTTGAGGCTGAATCAGAGTAGGGGGTTTCTGGCACAACTTCACCCACTTCCAAGGAAAAATGGTCTAAACGGGTAAAAACTCCAGCAACACTTCCAGTATCAGGAACAATTTTATTACTAGACCAACACATTTCAGCTTGTGGCCTTCATCAGGGTCATCTGGTGGTCGATGTTTGTGTATAAGGACTCAATGTCTAAAGTATACATGACTACATGTGGATCAACTGGTGGGAGTTCTTTAAGAAAAATTTAAAACCGAGAGTTGTCTTTAATGAAGGACCTTAAAGTAGGTTATTAGTTATTCCTGATTTTGTAAAGGTTGAGACGGCCTAGTGTAAATCTATTTTTCTGTCCAACTGCAACTCATTTGAACTTTTTCTTACCTTTGAAATTTGATCTTTTCCTTAACTTTTTTTTCCAAGTGTTAATCATGTTTGCACAAAAACTTAAAAAATAAGAATACATAGTCTTCTTACATAATGAAATTGCTCTCAGCTGGGAGAGGCTTACACCAAGTATGTTAATAGTGAGATAGATAAAATCCAGAAAATTCATTTCCCTTTCATAGGAATCCTAATTTATGTGCTTTCATTTCAAACACTAATATTTGTCTACTCCCCTTGTGTGTCTAACAGCGACAGAGAAAATAAGAAGTAAACGAAACCTCCTGGTTGACCTGGATGTCCTTGGTGAGCCCAAGAGGAAGAAACAGTGAAAAGAATTGCACTTTTTCACACTGGCAACAATTTTACAACAAGGTCAGATTATATTTACTTAAGTAATAATTTTTTTTTTTTTAAAAGACATTCATTGTCACATTCATCAAATATGTGTTTTCTTCCTCATTCCTGGGGAGCTCAACCAGGCTAGTATTTTAAAAGAGAAATCTAAGGGTTGAATTAGTGGCATCTGTTCTGGTCTTAATAGAGAGCAGTAATGTTTCATTGGTAAGTGTGTAGTAAACACACATCAGGGAGGCTCAGAGTGGATTATTGACACCAGTTAACTCAGAAATACAATAAGTAGGCAATTAATCATTTCTCTTAGAGAACGAATTTGACACATACAACACTATATTTGAACTATTCCGGTGTATTTAATGGACATAAGAAGATTTTTTTGCTGTGGTCAGAAATTCACTGAAATAGAAACCAACATACTGTGGTGGAAATTGCCACATTTTACTATGGGAAGCTTAATTGGGTGGTGCAGGCACTAGAATGGCACTCAGTAAAGCGCATACCACCGCCAAGGTCCAACAGACCCTTTGATTCAACCAAGCCTTATCCAAACTCAGTCATAGCCCTGTAAACATTATGATTTGTTGCAGCCAACCATTGAAATCTGATCAGGATTTAATTTGGATCTGCATCAAATTACACACAGTCGTTCTGTAGATACCAAAATCCTAAA
The DNA here is from genome assembly GCA_037577475.1 of Chaunax sp. Z400. Taxonomy (NCBI): domain Eukaryota; kingdom Metazoa; phylum Chordata; class Actinopteri; order Lophiiformes; family Chaunacidae; genus Chaunax; species Chaunax sp. Z400. The sequence continues at coordinate 12,456,167 of CM075200.1, read as the reverse complement.
TATGGAAGTTGTTTTTTTTCCATCAAGATACAAGCTAAATTCCCTGAGAAATAAAGAAAATGTCAAAAAAACCTAAAACAAAACAAACAAAATAAACACTGGATTCGCCCCTTTATCTGGAACTGCACCAACATTTAATGGGGTTTCACGCTGGCCTATGATTCATCCTCACGTTAACCAACGTTAATGGAAATCTGTTCCGTAGATTTTGTGTAATCTTGCTGACAAACCAACCAACAAACAAACGGACACGGGTGAAGACATAACCTTGGCCGAGGTAATAAACAAAATATGTTACTTTGGGTACTGGTTCCAGCCTGTCGCTGGATTTGTTGCGCATACAAGCACAATAAATTATATTTGTCTCTTTGAACATGCATTACAAACAGTGTAAAACAGCTATAATGTGATCTATTCCATAAAAACATTAAATATATTTTCAAAATAGGGGAATGCTGTTCCCTCCTAACTTTTACAGCTTAAAAAATTGGGGGAAAAAACCATTGGAATTTGAATGATTTAATCCCTGTTTGGTGTTTTATTACTTTGGTCAGCAAGTATAGTGGGGTTGGTTCTATGAGCAGTACCTCTGCACCAGTCGCACCAGGATAAATTAGAATTGATAAGTGGCCACAAAAGGAAAAGAACAGGAGCTGAAGAAAATACACACACATAATGCTCAGACACACTTCCAGGTCCCTTGGCTTGACATAATAACTGATATGCTGGGTCACGTCCAGGAGACACGCCAAGTGTGTGTTTGGGTATGTGTGTGTGTGTTTGTGTGAGAGAACAAGTAGAGGACATGCAGCCTGGAGCCATGAATTCCAATAGGTTTTTGTACCCCAAGGATACACACACAAACACACACATATCCTTAAAGCCGCACACAAAGTAGTCTAAACCATCACACTAACACATAGCTTATATACAGCTGGACACTCAACAATGTTTTATTCAGAACAATACAAGAACCTGAAGAAAAAGCTAATGAAGAACTTAAAGATCTCTTACATCATGTATAATCAGAGATGGATTGATTTATGTGTTTTATTTTTAGTCTTTGCATTGCATTGTTCAAACTAGAGCCACAAAAATCCAAAACGTAAAATACACAGAGGGGACTCAGGTCAAATATGAAGCCGTGACATTATTTAGAACGACAAATGAAGCTTAGTGGAAATTTGCATGCCCTCTATATCACAAGCACTACCCCGCTACTCTAGGCTTTAATACTTCATTCTCCTTTTATCCAATCACAGCATGCCATGTTCTCGTGTTAGCCAATCATTTGCAAGCTGTCAAAGTTGAAATATGCTCTCTCTCTCTCTCTGCTGTCATTTCAGTACGACAATGAAACCTCCACCCCTTCACACCTAAACCTGAGACACCTGGCCACCTCTGACCGAATCCTCCCTACAGAAGTTCCTTCCATGAAGTCATCCTAACATCGAGCTCCACTCCTCTCCACCACCAATGTCTAGGCTCCGGGGGGAAGTCTCCGTCATATCTAATTCACTGGATGGTTTGGTGATCTACTTCCTGCCAGGGTCTAAGCGCCAAAGATTATACTTCTGTTCACAATAAATTTTATATTACTTTAATTGTCTCATTATATTGTTCATCTTTGTAGTTTCTCCTGATTGAAATGGAGGAAGAGTTGGTTTTAGTGGTCAGACGGTGGTTAAGGTTTATTGTTGGGTTTGGTGAAGTAGTTGAAATTAAGGTTAAGGTTCTAGTTCTTAAGTTTCTGTTCTTTCAAATTGTTATTCAGCTTATTTGTACAGATACAAGTGTTTATCATGTAAGTTTTTTTTTACAAAAATTGAAATAGCATGATGTTTTTTCAATAATTTTTGATACACCTCTAATAACAAACTGTTACAGGAACTATTATCGGACGAAACTAACCAGGTTTTGTTTAAAGTGGACCAAACGGCTCTGGTGTAAAAGCGACCTCAGCGACAAGTATGTCAGACTTTTCTCATCATCGTGACAGATGTACCCATGCACTTCAGGTGGAAAAGCTCAGCTTCAGTAATACTGAAACACGTCATTTTCAGACAGAAGTTTTATTATACATCTCATTTGTTTTGGTCTTGCCAGATTGGACAACTGCATGAGATATCCCACTTGACTGAACAGAGAACTCGGTCACGCTGAGCAAGTGGGCAAGCATTGGTCTCAAGCCCTTCAATACAGCGTTTGCATGCAACCAGTTACGTAGTACCAGGGGAATATAAAACATTAGACTTTGGAATATGGATTTGGAACACACACACACAGACACACACCTATTCACTCAAATGCACAGTTTTAAAAGTGAGTAAAATTCACATTGGTTCTCACTGTAAGGTTGTGATCTCAGTCTTTTTATTCCAATTTGCTTAACCCACAAGTTTGCCGTTAGCAGTGCCTCCAGCTGTGTGCCTTTCGATTTTAATGGGGGATGCTAAAAATGCCAAGAGGCAATTTCAGGCAAAGTGAATGTGTATTACATTCATGGAAATGCCTCGCACAAACAGTTCTAAATGATGTCTCTTTTTTTGGTTAATTAAGCATAATGTCTGTGTCCATGTGCATCCTGCAACCTGGCCATCTTTACATGCAAGTCTTAATTTGTGTATTTTTTTTTCTTATCAAGCCATGGCTTGTCATAATCTCAAAAACAGTTTGAACTTCAAAGTTGATATGTAGACACATCATTAATTTAAAGAGAAGTGAAACCTCAATCTTAGCACATATTGCTATTCATACGTTAAGTCTCAATCATGCATCAGCTGATGTCCTTTTTTCATCTGTCTTTTTGTGCCAACATGGCTTAATGTACACTTTACAAAGGCATGATTTAATGCACTGCTACTGTCATGGATTATATCATATTTTACAGTAGTTATATTTTTCTTCGGTCCACCTCAGTACAGCAAACGCAGGTACATTTTTACCCCTGACCCCTGCAGATCAGCTGATCCCTAACAGGAGGGATATAATGCCGTCTCCACCTCAGCCATGCTCTGCTCTCTCAGAACTCTCTGCCACTGATCGTCATGAACATATTCAAGAGCCTTGAGGTTTCAAGTTTCGACCTCTCTGCACAGTGAACTCCCTCCACCCTCTGGGTTTGTCTCTACTGGATAAAACTCACCCATATTTTTTAGTCAGCTGTCTGAACAGACACACTGATTTGAATAAATGATGATGTCTGAACCAGCTCTGTGCACGCTGGGGCTTCATCAGCTTCCCTCATGCATCAGTGCATATTTTATTTTATTTTATTTCATTTTATTTTATTTTATTTTTTTATTCTGTGGCGACCTTTGAGTAGGCCTTGTGTGTTTTTATTTTTGTTTTGAGGAGAGTCTCATATTTTGTCCTTTCTATTTTTCATACAAGTGTTCAGATAAGTGTTCAGATAAGTGTTAATCCAATGTGCATTTTGGTTTGAGGAGTCGTTTTGGTTACTCCTGTAGATGTTCTGAAAATATCCCTAATAGTGAGTTTGTTGCAGCTTGACCTTTTAAAGTGGCAGTGAAAGTGGGTAGAGCTACACTCGGGATCACATCTGTAGTTTTCTGTGGGTAACTGGTTTCCAGTGAATAAAACTGCATTTCCACTGCGTAGTACCGGCTCTACTCTACTCAACTCAACTCACCTTTTTTTTTGTTTTCCATTAGGTAAAAAGTACCTGATGCCTGGACCTGGTACTACTTTTTTAGTACCACCATTGTGGTCCTAAACGGGCCAGGCAGGTACTAAATGGTCACGTGAAACATTGGAGACCACTGATTGGTCAGAAAGAATGGTTTCTGCATCATTGCCTCATCAATGACCGGCAAGCACAGAATATCCTGCACAGCACAAATCAATGGCCGCCATGCTCAAACTTTTCTATTGCGGCTGCTATATTGAGGAGGTGCAGACGTTCCTGTCTTAAACAGCTGATGAGAGGATCACGAGAGGTGTGTTTTTGTGTTGAAGACCATGCAATTTCCTTTTCCGTAACTTCCTTTTTAATGTCAGTTGGAGAAAGATGATGGGACACGAGAAAAAAAAAGAAAAAAAGAAAAACTTGATAGAATGTTGGATTGTTCTTGTATCGGTATTCAGTTCACACTTTAAAATGTACCATTGGATTTTGAGAAAACACAATCCTGTGACCCTGGACATTTTCTCCTATCTTCCTTCAGGAATAAATCACAAGTGTGGAAATATTTTGGAGTTTGAAATAAAAACGCACCAACAAACAAAGCATGCCATATGCCAATAACACTGTTACAAGATGGAATACTGGCTGAGCATCTCACTTAGCAGTCTGTAATTTGTTGCTCTTGCTACTGTTATATTAACTAGTTGACTATTTCTTAATCAAATTTAGTTAATGTAAATTTAGGTTGAAATCACCACAAATTTAGATGTGATGTTCTGTTGGGAGATATATATATATATATATATATATATATATATATATATATATATATATATATATATATATATATATATACATATATAAAGTATATACTGTATATATAAGTGGGGTTTTTCTTTAGTTTTTCATTTATGGCCAATATCAGAAAAGAAAAGCTGGTGCAGCTTCTTCTGTTGATCTAAGTGATTGTGTTAAATGAGCGTATGATATTGTCTCTTATTTATTCTAGGCCTCTGAACTGAATCTAATCAAAATCCTACTGTGCAGGCTTATTAGCAAATATTCAATCATTGTCCAAAGAATCAATTTAATATTGTATTTTGATGAAACTAGGAACTGACACCCCTACTTATAATTTCTACTAATGATCACCTTTTATGCCCTTCTGGGCATGTCTAGGGCTATAATAAAGCCCTCAATGATACATGACGATGGATGATGATAATGTTCCTCAGGAGTCAGGAGTTGTTGACGAATTTCTTCTTGACAGGATTGTAGTCACCACCTCTTTCCACTGTCGCTCTAATTACAACTTCAGACTTTCTCATCCAACTGAGAGAAAAACCTGAGGCCCGTCAACATCGAAGGGAACAGGTGTATCAACCCTCACATACATCCCCTTTGTCGCTTCTAAAAGTGTCTTTGTCTCCACACCATATGTCCATAACTTAGTAGTGTTGAAATTGTTTTTGTTTAAATTCATATACATCCTTCTTGAGAAAACTAAGGTTTAGTTATCGGACATCTGGCTCTTGAGCTGAGCTAATGTTAGCACAAGATTGTATCCCTTTGTAATTAAAATGCAGTGTCTGTGGGAAGACATTATTTTACAAAGTCTTACAAAGGCAGCCATGATATCTTGAAAAGCAGCCACTTCCATTTCATCAGATTCCAGTGATGATGACTGTCCATCTAGTTCTCTTAGATCCCAGTGCATCCCCCAGATTCTTTTATCAACTGTAGTCCCTTTGGTATCTCTAGCTTCTGTCACTCTAACTCGTCATCTATTTGTATTCTGGAATTGCCCTTAAAGAGGACATCCTTCTTGAATCCTCCAACCCATCTGAAGAGAACTATACTTAGCCTCCCACTTACCTTAAGATGACATGGGGCTCCAAGATTCAATAATTCATCTCCACCACGGACCCCAAAGAAGGCTGTATTTATGGTACACTGTTTCGTCTTGACCTCTGAGATAAAACGTTTGACGAAACACTTGTGCCCAAAATGGAAAATAAAAAGCAACTTGACTTTTTGCACATTGTCCTTTGTACTGGCCCTTAAAAAGGTCTATTTGTAGACTTGGATATAAAAAGTCTCTGTTCAGGGCCACTGTCCAATGCTTCCACAGAGTCTTTTAGAAAGTCTCCTGTGACAATGTATATTTTAAAATTCATGGCAGGATATGTCAAAGTCCAATTGAGTAAATTAACTCTATATAAGTTGAGGCAAAAGAACATATTGTACTTTTTACACACCTATATTTAGCTGTATAGAGAGGTACACTGGAGTTTTAGACCAAGAATGGAACTGCTGAAGAACTGGGCCGATTTTGAATAGCCTGACCGTGGCTCTTTTTGTATCCAGTTATCTACATAAACTCTGTGGCTTCTTGTTCTCTGCTCAGTGTGTTCCAGAAAGCACTTCTCTTCAGGCTTGGTAAATAATGTATTACATGTAATTAGGATTACACAATCAGATCCTAAAAAAGTGAGTAACCTCATTACATTTTAAAAGCATATTTAATTAGATTATAGTTACATAGTTAATTATGACTTGATTACATTTTTTTTGATTACATCTTTAAAATATGGCAATGAAACTTCTTCATGAGTATGAATTTACTCATCTCAGGTTGCAAATGTTGCTGATGGTTAATTATTTTGTTTTTAATGACGATATCAAAATGCATCATTTAAAATGTCTTGAGATATTTAAGGGGGAAAATATGTAGTCAATTTTCCGTGACTGAGCCCTTTTGACATAACTTACACTATTTTGAAGGTTTGATTTTGAAGTTAGAGAAAGTATTCAGATTGGACTACATTTTTTGTAATCCATTGGATTATTGATTCATTTCATTGATGTCGGTAGCATGTCATAAAATCTTAAGTTTAATATCTGAATACTTCTTCAACTGTAAGTCAATAAACACAAAGAAAGAAAGAATGAAATGAAACAATTAGACAAATATTGCACCTGAAATTCTGTATTTTTCAAACCTTAGGTAAGTTGCATGTAGCCCACTTGCTACATAACAGAAACGGTAGCTCTCCCTTGCCAAATGTGCGTCCTCCATTAACACTGGACATGCAACAAAACAACCCCTAAAGCTGGAGCAGCTAATTTTACAGCCAGCACTCCCACTCGCTGGTCCAAAATACCTCTTCCAGTTACCTTGCTGTTGTTCAACTTTGAGCAGGATTACACCGCAAATCCTCCAGTCCCACCAGGCTGTGAAAGGCCTTAAGACATCAAATGTACCCCTTAAACCAATGTGAAATAACATTATAATCTTCTCTGCAAAAGTGGCAGAACTGGAGCAAAGCACGAGGAAGAGATGAGACAGTCACTCTTCACTTTGTACAGCTATAAAACAGCAGATCAAACGCCTTGGGGGTGAAGAGGAGGAGGAGAAAGGGAGCACATTTTGGCTCCATCATTGGGGATTCATTGACTTCATTCTTCACAAATGTCTCTCAAACCATTTTATCAAATGATACCTGGCAGAATCTGTTACCTTTCCTTATGTCTCTGCCATGTGCACACACCATCTATATTAAATTGTGCCTTTGCTCACATTACACCCCCCCCCTCCCGCCTCTGTATTGTCCTTCATTCAGTTTACAACAAAAATTTAAAATGCAACTAATTTAGCCTGTTATTTTTAAATCTACTAATCAAACAAAGATTTGAATTTTATATAAAATTCAAAGTTAGAATCCAGTCATTAATTCCCCCTCATTAGTAATGAGAACTTCTGTTAACTGACCCAGTGCTTCTTCCTCATATTTCCTCAGATATGGTTCTGATTTATTGATTCAAAGACCAAAAAGAAAGCACAAAATGTAATGATGTCACTGTCTTTGTTGTTTCCACGATTCCCTCTATATTGTGCATTTCCAGAGCCAGGGAAAGCCTCTAGTTGCTACTGCCACTGCTTAGATATCATTGTCCAGGTTTCACTCAGTAACACAAACTGAAACTGAGAAGCTACTTTAAGTCTCAGGGGGTGAATGGGGCTCCTGCCGAGTGCCACATTATCACTTGCACACCAGGTATCTGAAGGTATACGTTACATCAGTAATCCTTGCAGCAGCCTAAGTGAAACATCAAACACCTACAGTATTGCTTTAACATTTAGCCCACATTTGATGCATGTGAGAGCCTGAACTCAACACTGACAGCTTTTCTAACAGGACGTTAGATACGTGAACAAACACAAGGTTTATGTTAACATTAACCTCAGGGGTTTTCCTCTTTTTTGTTACATTTTCTATATTGGATTGAAAACTATAAGTCTGCAAATATTTCATAAGATCTAATCATTTTAAAATGCTGCATTTGCACACTGTACTGTATCAAGTTCACTCTGTACTTTTTTACGGTTTAAGTCTGATTGATATATGAGGCATATACCATCATGTTTACCAGTCATGAACTTGAACCAAGTGAGCCAGCAGGCATTCACGGTCTATCTCAAGGACCATTTCACATGATGCATGGTTGTTGATGGACACACTGTGGCTTTTTCTGTGATCAAACCGGTGACCTTTCCGTAATTGGATGATACCTCAAACCACTAGGTCACTCATAATGCTCTCTGTCACCTCCATCTCCTCCCCTCTTATCAGCTTTGCTCAATAATATGAATTGAATTTAAAAATCATTTTTAATGTACCCAGTTTCTCCTCTCAATGTTGTATTCTCTCTAGTTTTTTGTTGGTTTTTTTTAACGATCTGACAGTGTTTCTGTGCTGTTAAGAAAGCTGCACAGATCATTTCAGGCATCTAAGAATATTGCAGCACAATGTCTCAAGGCTCCTCAAGATACAAGTTTTGGCAGCGTTCTGAAATTATACAAATAAATCAAATAATGCAGTCTCATGATTACACGTGCTAATGACTCTCTCTCTTTGTCTCTTTCTGTCATGACAGCACACATACAATCACTCTTACACTCATTTACAAATGAATAAAAAGGCTTGGATTAAATTTAATTATAGTGTTCCTAAATGTCATCTGTTTCATTCAGAGCGCTAAGAAGTGCGCTGCGGAGTGATGATTGGATCAATTATGTGTACTTTAACATTAGAGGGTTAGTAACACTGAACACTCAGCACCTGCCTTCTTTTGTATCTCACTGACTTTGCTGCTGTTTTGGCTAGCGGTTCCTTTTCTGTCCTTCACAGCCTCCGTTCTGTTTCCCTCTGCAGATAATTCTCGTAAGTTCCCTACACAGATAGGTCTTTTGACAGCAGGTGTCAAATCATTGCTCAGTAACAATGAAAACCTTTTGTGCTTTATGTCAGAGTATTTGGATCTGCAAAACAGCGCAACATCTTCAATTGTGAGTAGGAGGTGCAGTGAGTAGAAGACAAGGTATTTCTACTATCAAATGCAGATTCATGAAGGAGATGTTTATCAAACTGCAGAAACTGTAAGAAAAATGTATCTCTGTATTTTATTCCAACGAACGAAAGTATTAGAAAAGCTGATTTGGAGGCTGCGTTTGGGGTTTTCTAGGCGTGGAGAAAAAACAGTGATTTGTATGGAGTTTATTAAGATAATTGACACATTATATTGATTCACTGGATTCAAATATGGAGGTAATATGATATTTTGGGCTTTTTTTGGTCTGCTGGGTGATAAATCAATTTGATCAGGTCCATATAAAAATATAATGAATAGAAAGCTTTGAAAAATAACTTTTAGGCTATCAGGCATAGGTCCATTTATGTTGGCAATCATAGAGTCTCACTGTAAGATCTTTCCACACACAGTTACATCCTCATAACATAATTGTAAGTAGCTGTAAGTCCCTGCATGCGGCTCTTTTCATATGTATAGAGCATGGGGCTACAGTAATCCCAGTAGAGTGAGATCACTTTAATGCATATGAAACATCCAGTATACAGTAAGTGTGTAGCTCTGAGCATAGTTTATCATTTTTCCTATCATCGACTGAGTCATTTGTAAAGGTAATAACCAAAATAACCAAGAAAAGTTTCATTTTCTACCCAGTAATTTTAATATCGTTTTTAGGATCGGATTGGGAGCATGTGCTCGACATCTTTAACACTGGAAGGAGGAAAAATATAATTATTCAGAAAATGAATTATGAGGAGCACAGCCTGTTTATCAAACACTTAATGAACACACAAGTCTCGTATATACAGGTTAAACAAGAGTTTAGATAATACAGTGTAACCCGATGTCTGATATAAAAACAGTCTAATACACCATCTAACCTGCATGTTCTGCTAGGCGTACTCATGAACCACTCTTTTTTTTATAAAAAATGTATTACCTCTTCGGAAAATATAATTAATAGGTGTTACAAAAAAAGAAAAGAACAAAAAAACACCACCTCTTTAGAAACCCCACTGTGATAAAATTACACACCAGGCCTGTATGAAACTGCTGTCCACTTTTCAGCGGCATGTGAGCTCTGCCCCTGAACGATGGCTGTTGCTTAGTAACTTGTTGACCCACGTGATTGCAAGTAAAAGTGATGAGGCTTCTAGAGTACAATAGGTACAATCTACAGGGCTGATCATTCAAGGGCACTAACGCAAAGCAACCTCCAGCTGATGAGCGCATGTAATGAGTCTTCTCAGTGTTCAGGTAGTCTCATAAATATTCATGCATCGGATTTGGATGTTCGAGTCAACTCAGGCAATTCTTGGTTGTTTTGTCAAGTCAAGGATTATGATCACAAGCTTATGTGCACACCAAGTTTCTGTAATGAGGAGGAGAAGCAGAATGATCGGACGAAGCGAACAAGCACAAGAACAAAGTTTAAACGGTGACCATGTAGCAACACACACTTGGCATTTACTGCTTAATGCTTGCATTGTAGAGATAATGATTTTTTTTTTTTTATATGCCAAGCCATAGAGTCACATTGTGTAACACAGGAGTAACATCTTACATACGTGTGGAGCTCTGCATTGTAAAGAATTGAATAACATGGCAATTACAAACAAAGTACAAACTTCCAAATTTCCCTATTATGTCATTACATGTAAAAAGACATAACATTTTTGATTGATAGTTATAAAACAAAATTAAATTAAAATTGGAGGTTTTCTTCAGGATCTACCTCCAACATGTAATTATTTCCTCCATGGCACATGCCCCACCCTTCCTGTGAATCTGTGAAGTATTTTATGTGTGACAAAAAAAGCCTTGAAGTTCAAAAAGCTTTGCCTTGCAGTGTTCAAGAAAGGAAAAACAAATTCCTGATCTCACGCCTTTATCCAGAGGATAAATATTGAGGAGGTGCAGACGTTCCTGTCTTAAACAGCTGATGAGAGGATCACGAGAGGTGGACAAAAGGTGTGTGGTTGGCGCGGCGTCCGTCTACCCTGAGGAGGTAGTTGAAAACAACCTGCAGGAAAGTACCCGATACCAGGTGGAGTCGAGTCAAGTAGAGCCGGTACTACAGAGTGGAAATGTGGTTTAAAAGTTAGAAAAAAATCATGACTCAGCCCCTTTATGTGGATCCACTCCAAAATTGAATGGTTTCTCCCCTGTCATATGCCCAACACTCAACCGAGTTTGATGAATAAAGAAGGTTTTACGTAATCCTGCTAACACTCAGGCAGTCACACAAACCAACGCTGGTAAAAAAACATTCCTTGGCGGAGCTAATCATTTGTTACATGGTGGAGGCTCTTGTCATCTGCCCAAACAGGGTTGCTTGTTATGTTTAAATGTCCTAGTTGTGGGTTGCACACATCAGAATTTTACACATCTGTCCCATCCTGTCAGATACGCTGCCACTGCCGTCTTATACAGCAGGTGGAACAACAATGAGCCCAATGACGCCTTTGTCCTGCTTTGAACAGGTTGTGCCAAAGGGACATATTGTATGAAAGAGGTCGCTCATAGCGTAGAGCCTCCAGAGTATCACCAACCTCCCACAGCTAAAGTGTCGAGCAACTTTGTTCACTCTCAATGCAGTCATCACCGTCATGCGGGGCGGCTGTAGCTTAGGTGGTACTTATCAGAAGGTCGGTGGTTTGATCCCCAATTACCCCAGTCCACATGTCGAAGTATCCTTGAGCAAGATACTGAACCCCAATTTGCTCCCCGGTGCCGTAAGGGCAGGTAGCACTTTTCAATGTAAAAGTCCCTGATATAGCTGCGTATTTTACTCTGGAGTTGGTCAATACTATAAACAGAGTTAAAACAAGAGTGAATATTGGTCTCACATAAACAAAACATGTCTCCTAATGAATGGTCTTGTTTCTCTGTATTTACTGAATCTGTAGACGGGCCATTGTTTGGCGTTTGCCACGTTTGCCATTATCCTCTTCAAAGTGTTGCTGTTTATTCAACACCGAATTCTACTCTTGAGTTCCTTAATTCGAACACGGCCAAATTACAAACACAACAAACAAACCATCTTCTGTTATCCCTCTTCATCTTGGCATAATGGATAGACATGCTTGTGCTCCACTGTGTTCGTTTCCCCCCTCGCTCTCCTTTGATGATTTTCTAAGTGTGACCTCATTGTTCACTTCATTAAACTGAAAGCCATAAATTCGACCCACCCATCCCAAACACACACACACACACACACACACACACACATAGACTACGTACTCGCACATGCACACACTCACAAGAGCCCCTTATTCATTAGGTATGGCTGGTGACAGCTTCTTGGTTGGTGTTGGATTTACAACTCAAAAACGCCCTGTCTGTGTGTGTGTGTGTGTGTGTTTTGGTGCGTGTTTGTGATTGAGGGTGTGTTTGTGTCCTTCTGAGGAAAGAGGTAGTGAAAAGAGGGAATGAGATGTAGATAAATAACCATTTTAGAAGATTCCTCCTTTCCTGCAGGCAGTGTGTGTGTGTGTGTGTGTGTGTGTGTGTGTGTGTGTGTGTGTGTGTGTGTGTGTGTGTGTGTGTGTGTGAATAAATAGTGGTGTGAGAGAGAAAGCTAGAGACACAGTAAAAGAGAATCAGAGCAAGCCGTAAAATTGTGAGATTCAGTCCATCTCACTAAAAGATTGCTGCACACTACAGTCCATCACTACTTTATTAAAGATAACACACAAAATACCTCTGACCACACACACACACACATACATGGTGCAGCGAGTGCAGTGGATTGCATCCAAATCACCACTATCTGAAAGTAATGGGGATGGCTTGCTGGGGGCCAAGTCCGCTTCACCCCTTAAAAAGCAGACGCCACATCAGTATCTCGCTTCAGTGTGCATTAATACCATCGGGATTATTCTGAGACTCGCCTCAACTGTTTGATACTTCAGAATAACGTTTTCCAAGTCACTGGTAACAAAACGTCTTCCTCATGTAAACTGAAACACTCCGGTAAATAGAAATGCCACTTGAACTGTGTGCTTCTACTGGAAGAGAATTTCCCATCATGACATAAATAACGGGCGGCACGGTGGCGCAGTCGGTAGCGCTGTTGCCTCACAGCAAGAAGGTCCTGGGTTCAAATCCACCTGAGGACCTGGGGCTTTTCTCTGTGGAGTTTGCATGTTCTCCCCGTGTCTGTGTGGGTTCCCTCCGGGTTCCCCGGCTTCCTCCCACAACCAAAAACATGCAATATAGATGAATTGTTGACTCTAAATTGACAGTAGGCGTGATTGTGAGTGAGAATGGTTGTTTGTCTTTCTATGTGGCCCTTCGATGAACTGGTGACTTGTCCAGGGTGAAGCCCACCTCCGGCCCACAGTCAGCTGGGATAGGTTCCCGCACCCCCGCGACCCTGTACAGGATACGTGGTTACAGAAAATGAATGAATGAATGACATAAATACCTGCAGTTTTGTATTTATCATGTCTTAAAAATACTTACCTTACCAGGTCGTCAGTCGTTAATCATAAAATGTCCAAAGGAAGAAAAAAAAAAGATGTGCATATGGCACAAGATATCAATTCCTGAAAAGCTTTTTGCTTTGACACACAGGTTTTTGCATCACATCAGGAGAATTTACAAAAGTGAAAACACCAAAACCAACTTTTCAGGAAAGAAGAAAAATGGGGCCATGTTTTCATCCATGCAGGGGTCATGAGACCCATCACCTATCAAAGACAGAAACGTCTGCACCTCCTCAATGTAGCGGCCAATAGTAGCTTGGCTGTTTAAGTTAATGTGCTATGCAGGATATTCCCTGCGTGCCGAGCATTGATGACACACTGATGCAGTGATGATTCTCTCTGACCTTGTTTCATTCGACCTTTTAGAACCTACTTAGGTGATATGGAAAAAGCAGGTACCAGGTGCTTTTGGTACCACATAGTGGAAATGCGTCTTTACTCAGTACATAAAGTATTACTGTAGCCTTCAACTCAACATGAACGCAACACATATAATCAGGGTGTCAGAGAAACCTCATATCCCCAGTGACTTTTGAAGATGCAGGTTATCAGAAAGACACTTTCAGTAATGCTAATCCTCCCCTCTTCCCCTATTCAATCAGAAATATCCCCACAAAAACTGAGGATTACCCTCCTGATGTTGTCTGCCATGTGTAAAACTAATCAGTCACAACCTGGTCTGTGTGTGTGTGTGTGTGTGTGTGCGAGCATTTGTGTTGTGTGGATGTGTCTCCTTGCAATAGCCACTGGCAACTTGTTAAGTCAATGATGACGCTGCTTGTTTTACATTGCTACCTGTGACATAGACACACACATTCATTTACAATCTGTTTCTCCCCACACACACCCCACAAGCAACATAGCTTGTACACAGGCAGATGGTGATGAACAAATATGTCTGTGTGTGTGTGTGTGTGTGTGTGTGTGTGTGTGTGTGTGTGTGTGTGTGTGTGTGTGTGTGTGTGTGTGTGTGTGTGTGTGCTTGCAAAATGGGAATCACTCTATTGTGTCAACAGCAGCCGCCTTCCCGCCCTTAGGCAATGTGGCTCCTGATTGGATATCTTGTTAGTCAATTACCTCATTAGTGAATATCCCATTGAGGGACCATGCTCAGCTAACAAAATATAAATAAACATGTCCGTTTTGGTTTGCTTACAGTAGGTGCTGCTCTTCATAATACGTCCCATAAAATGGGATTCTTACATTCCACAGCTGCAGTTAAGATGGCTGATCATTTATAGACATGACCGCATTATGCCAGTCCCAGAAGGGCTCAAGTCACACAGTCAGAACTCATATTTTGACATTGTCTCCACCCTGCTGTGAGGATGTGGCTGTCCTGCTATTCTCAAGCATCACTCCTCCATCTGCCATGAGTCCTCTTGTATCAAATATTCTTGGTACTGCTGTCAAATCGTGGATTCTTGCATGTCTCTCATGGTGATGCTGTTATCCTTCCTTGGATTTTCATCATCTCAACTCAAGACAGTCCAACAGCATTCCTCTGCAGCAATCAAAATGACCAATCATTTGTCTTTTATACTTATTTTAACGCATCACTCACTGGAACCTGTTGTTGCAGCTTCTGTAAGATACTCCAGGTGTTAGATTTGTCTGCATTTTCTCAGTTTTAGGCAGACACAGCCTTTGATTTTGTACCCAGCCCCCCAGGATAGGCTCCAGCCCCTCCGTGACCCTACACAGGATAAGGGGTTACAATATGTGTACATATATGTTGTGCAATAAACTTGTTTACTAAATTCTAAACAATCTAAGGCAATAACTTAAACTTCTCAAGTAATGCCTTCACACAGTTTAGAAAAATTGGACTGAAACTGTGCAATTTTAATTTCAACATCTAGCTAAAAAATGAAAGAAATTTCACCTGACAGTGTCTATACTGTAGTATTGCTAAAATGCTCTTCTCATAGAGTAAGGCGTTTGTCTGACGATCATTGCCTGGAAAAAGAAATAGAGTGCAGCTCTTTCTTGTAGGTTACCAATGCATTCTCTTTACGATTTGCCTGCTGTGCACTCTTGTCACACACATGACACAAAGAATGCAGACCTTCAAATATTTTTATATTATTGTTCATGCTACATGTTCTATTCTTTAAAAAAAACTAAGGACTTAGACTTGACACACAGTAGGAGAAGTAAAGTATGTAATGTGAACCTCCGTTTCCTGGGTTTCTAGGGCATGCTGGAATACATTACAGCTGCTTGTTCAGAATCTGCTTTTTGGGGTAGCTGCAAAGAACCATTCAGAAATGTGGATTACTCATGCAAGTCTCTGCAGCCCGACCCTCTCATTCCCCCTCATTTTCTTTCTCCCTGTCTCTTTCTCCTCCTCTCTCCTCTCTCTCCTTCTCCCTCTCACTCATGGATTTCCATTTTGTTTTTTCAGCACGTACACCTGCCCCATCTTTCTATTCTGTCCTCACTCACTCCCTAGCCTAGATGTTTTACATATTATACCGTTTCGTTTACCCTCTGTGTTCCTTACATTTTTCCTTTTAATCCCATTTTCTCTCTCTCTCCTCTCTCATACTCACTTTACTTGTCTTGTTGCCGTCTGCTTTCCTCTTCACACCCTTCTATATCTCCTATATCACGCTCCTCCTTTCCATCCTCCCCTCTTTACCTCCCCCTCTTGCCTCCACTCTCCTCGCTTGTTCTTTCTCTTACTGTTTCTGTCTCAGGACACCAGCCTCACACATGGTTTATTGATTTTTGAAAGCAACACGCAGACATACAGCCAGTGCACGGCCCACAAATCTGCACACAGAGGATTTGAGACACACATGCAGTTTAGTACATGCATATGAGACAGTATGTACATCAAGCACACCTACAAGTCTTGCATTGAATATGCAGACAATGCCAGGGTGATTAACACAGGGTTCCTGATGAGGGAGGGAGACGAAGCGAGAGAAAATGAGCCTGTAGATGGCAGAAGAGTGCTTTAAGGGTGCGTGTGAGAGCAGATTTCACACACACACACAAGTTCAAGCACACAGCACATATTCTCATTAACCCTCACACAGGAGCGCTTCTATAGCTACACCTGTGAGGATTTTCCTCTGCTTTACAGAAATTCCCAAAACTGATTTCAGACAAACACACATGCATTGCCGCAATAACCTTTCAGCACACACACAAACGCTGCAGATTAGACTCAAGCTGCAGACTGAGAATGAATAATCAGGAAATCAGAGGCGCTGTTGTTAATTTAATATTTTGATTGTGATATGGGAATGAAATAGACCAATGACTGGTTTCCCAGATGATGTTTGCATATTTCCTTTGGGTTCCCATAGACTCCTATCTGAAAGCCTTCTGACTTTTAATTTCATCCGTATTTCTAGTAAATGTGATTTTGAATGTGATGATTTATTTCCTCCTCTTGGAAACTCAAGTGTTTGGATTTGTCTGGTAAGGTATAAGTGTTTTGTGATGACTGCATACATTTATCCAGCTGTATTATTATTATTAGTTGTTAGAATGATTTTGCAAAACCCAACTGGACCACCATGAAGCTTGGTGTAAAGGTGGGGTACGGACCAGAACGATCCCTTGCAGATCTGGACAAAGGAGGAGATCCAGGAATTTGTTTTGTTTTTGTTTTTTTTTATTGAAAGATTATGCATTTTTCGACATTTTGTCTAACAAAGCAAAAACTGTGGAACCAATTTCCATAAAAATTGCACAAGGTTGAGACATGGGCTGGGCAAGCTAAACAGAGATGTGCAGGAATTTGTGCCTTGGCAGAAGTATGTGCTCTACTTAGTATCAAGCCTTTTAAATTGCTTGGTTGTGTGTGCCTATTTCTCATGCTTGGAATCAACTTTATTGGATATAATACCATTTCATTATCTGATAAAGATAGACAATATTAAGAAAATGTCATTTAAAAAAGGATTGATAATGAATGAATGAACCATTTCAATGACAGAACATGTAGCGAATATACATGAAAAGTCTAATTTCACTGTGAATTTCAGCTTGATTTAAAGTGTTTTTGTTTACTCGGTGACCTTGCTCTCAAAGGGTAGCGTAGCTATTATTTTTATTTTCAGTGAGAGCATTGCAGTTATAAGTCAAAGTAATTAAAACTCGGTGTGGTGGCATTATCAAAAGCCCACTCGCTCTGGCTTCCAGCTCTCTAAACTCAAATGACTTTAAGATCAAGGACTCAACATCATCTTCAGTCTACACATGGTCCATTGATAACCATGAAGGTAAATCACATGCCTTAGAGCAGGAAACAAATGACCAGAGATGGGATCTGATGCACTGGCTTCCTTTGAGGAAAATAAACAGGTTGAAAAATAGAAGTCATTGAGTAGTTAAAATCAGTTTAGAGGATCTCAGAATCAAACTTGCTCCTAAAACTCCACTATTTACTGTGCAGGCATTTACATCAACATACCCATTTTATATCTTTACTTCCTGATTCTGTGATAAGTTTGGTTAAATTCAACATTGTTGTTGTTTTTAGAAAAAAAAATCCACCAGTATTACACTCCAGTCTCCTTGAGCCATCCAATCGTCAGCTGGCAACCTCATACTCATGATACACACTTGAATTCTATGATGTCAGTGTTTCCCGTGCTAATTGGAGGAGCCTTTTATATTTGTACACCATATTAAGTTCACTGCAGCACTTTGACTTTATGTCCACATCGACTTCATAGCTACTCTAATAATTGAAAATGTAAATGCAATTTAATACTGTGCCTCAATACCTTTGGAGGCATGAAAGATTTAATTGTGAATTTGACATCCAAAGACTAAACATCAGATTTAGAACATGACTGTTAGATCGCTTTCAATAACACTGAAATAACACCAAAATGCATTGGGTTGAAGATGAAAACTCATGAGATTTCTATGAGATTTTGTGTTGACTGTATAAGATGCCACCAACTGTGCCATGCATCAATTACAACTAGGAAAATGGTGCAATCCTTGACATTTTGAGGATAACCAAGTTGCCCAGATGTGACCTTTAGGGCACAACGAGCAGCTGGTTCAACAAGTAATAGAACAAGTAATGCTATGAATAATTGCTATTATTTGAAATGTCATATACATTATCAACGTGATAATCATTATTTGTTGATGTCTTAGTGCATTCACACACTCTCCCCATGGATGGCGTCAGCACAGTAGCAAGTAACAGTCAGTATAGGCTACAATTGAATTCTGTCACTACAAAGCTTACACAAGTATTGGCTTGAAAATCAATGCGATGCCGTCAAGAACTCAACAATGTCACTTCCACTAGATATACTAACGTGTCAATCATGTGCAACCAAACCCTCAAGTCTTCCTTGAATCGATTTGACTTCAGAAGACAAGTGGAGCAATGATTGATGAAGTAAGTCATTATTGGTTAGTCCAGGTGACGATTGGGAAAAGCGAACAACATTGTGTTATTCTCCTAACGTGATTTCCTTTTAGTCTGACTATGACAGTAAAGCAGGGTTCTTGGTTTTCTTTATTTTTCCTCTACTTTTTGATTAAATTTTGACATCCTGAGATTAACTTTTGACAGGTGCCAACTCCTGCAGTGCCGGTGAATGACCCTGCATTTTGTCCTTTTCGCACATCTTAATCTTGTATACGACTCTGCTTAGCCTGATGTTCATAATTAACCAACATCCTCTTGAAGAACCATTCGAGAAAGTCAATCCTAGGCTATTATTTTCGAGCCGGAGCACGTGAGTGGAAGTGGGAGCTTACGAGGGGCACTTGAAGGCAGCACCTCTGTGCCGGAGGAGAGAAGGAAGAGACGCACCAGCCGCTGCATCGGTATAAGTATACCAAGCAGAGGGGATGATACATGTCTCTTCTGGTTTCTGACAACAAGAGCGATTGTTATAATATCTTTTACTCGTCGGACTTCGGAGAGAACTAAAAGAGGACTGTCTCAACATAACGAGGAAGCTCTGGTTTGGCTTGTTTGGTAAGGAAATTAAAAGGAATGATTGATGATGATGCTTCTGAGAAAATAAGTCAATTGAATAAGAGATTGATTAGAGAGTGATTAATTTCTCTTCTTTCAGGAGGGGTAATGATGCTGGGGTGGCTCTGAGAGGAAGGAGGAGAAGAGGAGGAAAAGAAGAGGGAGGTTTTGACAGACGCACGAGTCAAGAGACGGGAGGAGAGGAGGGTTATCCGGCCAGGGAAGACATACAGGACAGATATCCCTTTCCATTTCTGAGGCACCGGGGGAAGCAGAAATAGAGCAGAGGGGGATTTCAGAGAGACGCGTTAAACGGAGGAAAGGAGGCACGCACTGTTCACAACGGCACGGGAGGAAAGGCTTATCAGGCAAAGAGCCTCTAGAAAGAGGGATATTTCATGCTGAGGGGATGCGGTCCGGAGGAAGTGTGGATTTGCAGCTCTCCCTCCCTCTCCTCTGTATCACTCTTTTGCAAGGGAACGGGACGGAATAGAGAGCTATTGACCAGAAGTCCCACTAAAACCCAGCGGAGAGTGGATTTAAAGACAGTGAGACAACCTGTGCGCCTGTCTCCTCTCCCACCACTGCCTCTATCCGCTCCTCTCTCTGTGGATGTTGACTGAAGTCGCTTTCGGATACGAGGGATATCTCTAGTCTATGTTAGAAGGAGGAGGCAAAAGAAACGCACGCGTCGCCCCTCTATCTCTCTCTATCTCTCCCCCCTCTCTCTCTCTCTCTCTCCCTCTCCCCTCTTTCCCTCCGTTTTCTGGATGTGAAGCAGCATGCGGCCCGGTGAGAGCTTAGAGGGCTCGCGCTCGGCTCGCGGAAGATGCATTGATGCAAATCATTTTCCTAATAGTGACACGGAACGCTGTCTCGCGCACCCCTCGTCGGCAAAGAGGAGGATGAACAGGGGGACGACGGAGACTAGGATGAGAGGGATGAACGAGAGGATGACGGACAGAGCAATGACGGTGATGCGCTGTTTTCTGTGGAGTCTAGTTCTCTGCTCGCTCTCCTCGCGCGCGCAAGGTAAGGGGATGCGACACGCGCACTCACACAAACGCACACATGTTACACGAGTGTATTCGCACGCAGTGACATACATGCCCTCACTCACGCACGCGCCTGGACTGGAGTTTTTTCCCCCACTGCAGTCACAAGAAAGATGTTGCTTCTTCCCACTCCCTCTCCGTCTCTCCTTCTGTGTGTGCGCGTGTGTGTTTGTTTGTGTGTGTGTGTGTGGGGGGGGGGGGGGGGGGGGTCCTGCGTGTCTGTAATGTCTGTGAGGTGTCTCTCTGTGTGTGTGTGTGTGTGTGTGAGTGAGAAAGGAGATGTGCGTGGGCGCGCGTGCGTGCGTGCCTGGATGTATGGAGCGTTGCGGAGGAGAGCGGATAAATAGAAATTGGCTCTTGGCTCACAGGGAGGATGAGGGGAAAGAAGGAGAGAGGGATGGGACCGGCAACAGCCTCTTTCCCTCTTTTTTTTTTAATGCTTGCTCCAACTCCCCCCCCCCCCCCAACCCCCGCCCCACACACTCTCTCTCTCTCCTTCTCTTTCTCTCTCTCTTGCTCTCTCTTTCTCCTCACTCCTCATCCTCCTCTTCAATACAGCCATTGAGCTGGTAGCCAATAAATATTCTTGCGGTAGCTCTTGGGCTGTGGCAGTGAACGTGAGCTGCTTATACCAGAGTGTGTGTGTGTGTGTGTCTGTGAGAGAATGTGAGTTGTTTATAGTGATGAGGCCCAAGCCTTGCGCAGCATTTTATTCCTAAATTTCTATCACCGTGCCCATGTATTCATTTTCTGCAGTATATCAGTCAAAAGCTGCCATATAATTTAATGGTGGTGTTTCCCTCTGTCTCTCACACACTCTTTCTTACCTCCCTCTCTCTCTCTCTCTCTCCTCCTTCCGTTTGGATAGAAATAAAATGTTGAAATATTCACAGCATAGCCCACTCTCTCCTGCTGTCTTTGTATCTTGGTCTTCCTCAACACTCATGCAAACCCACCCACTGCTGCATCAGGTGAGGCCTCTGTTGTATGGGAACTGACTGACCATCCATCACCGGATCTTGAGACGAGGAAAGAGAGGAGACTTTAGCAGAGGAGGAAGAGGTGGAAAAGAGGAGAGAAACTGAGGCGAGGCGAGGGAGGAGGAGAGGAGGAAGGAGAGAAGAGAAGAGAGAGGGTTGAGTGACAGAAAAAGAAAAAGCAAGTTTAGTGACACAAGCAGGACTAGTTTTCTAACTGAACATTGTCAGAGGTCTACGAGGCTCAAACCACAGCGAGGCAGGATGATTTGTCAGAAAACCTAAGTGGTGTTAAGATTTAGTGAGCTGGACACTGAGATTTGAAAATTGTGCAAGAAGGCAAAGGAAACCTCAAAAAGCCAACTGCTCTGGAAGCTACTGAGAACCATTCATCCCTGTTATTGTAAAGTCACGATCCTCCAGTGAAGGCAGATCATGTGCAGGCTGACTGAGCAGAAATACTATGGATTACTGTGATTAAACAAATCGACACTGGCTTTGCCCTATCACAGACTGCAGGACTGGAGTTTCACTTTTAAACCCCCCCCCCCAAAAAAAACAGGGATCTCCAGCCTTTTTTGTAAAGGTTCGCTCTGATGGACAGATGAGACATTGTGATTTGTGGAGTGTCTGCTGCAAAAGACAAGATCAGTGGGATTTCCTCAGGCACAAAAGATCTAATTTTAATCCGTGTGGAGCTGGGATCATGCCACTGATTTCTTCATGCCTGTCTAGCCCGAGGGAGGCCCCATAGTACCCACATTGTTCACATTTTCAAACTCCTCGTGGTCTAAAAAATGGTCTGAACGAGGTGACTGAAGAATAGTTAAATGCAGATTATCATTGAAATCAAGGTTGGCTCAGCGAGCGAGCAAATAAAACTTCTAAAAGTTGAACGAAAAGGTAAATGAATGTGTGATTAAATGTGCTCTTGATCCATGCGGACATTTAAAACTGAAAAATTAAAACCGGCCACCGGCCAGATGCTGTTACATTTCGGCTATATGGCCGGCAGATTAGTCTACTCTACTGTCTGTTGGCAGGTGACCAGTCATTGTATGGGCTGCAATTCTTTTGCAAGAAGAAGGGAAATTGTTGTGTCAGATGATCATTCAAGTGTTGCTCTTTTTCTATATTCTAAATGCATTGTGAGAACATCATTTAAAAAAAGCATAATGTTGAACTTTATTCGAAATTCACCTCAAGTGAAGTTCCTTTCAAGACAGATGCTGACTAATTGCTGCTCCTCATCTTCTCTCCCCTGTTTCATCCGCTCTCCTCCCCTGCCGCTCCGCTTAGCTTAACTCCACCTCCACCCGTCTTCCCCTCTCCCGTCCCCCCCCGCTCCTCTGTTTTTTCCTCTCATCTACTCAGCACTTCTTCTGTGCTCTCGTCTCTCCTCGCGGCCCGCTCCCTTCCTTTCCGTCTGTCAGATTTGTCCCGTGACTCCAGAGGCTCCATTTGCTCGCCAAACATGCGAAATCGCACACATGCAAATGCACACAAGGAGAAACCCACACGCATTTTTCACTGTCTCCCAGGCCCTAAATGTATTCTGGGCTACATGTCAGAATCAAAATGAGAGCTGCGCAACCTGCACCTATGCAACAAATCTATATGCTTGAGATTCTTTTCAGCACCATCTCCAGGAGGAAGAGGAACCATATCACTGACAGCAAAGATTTCATCCGCACTCTATCAAAGGGCCAACACTGATCAATCATCTCGTACCAATTATTAATTCGACAGCCAGGTAATCTATCTCTGGTCATTAGGGGGGTGAGGAATTGTAACAAGTTCTGCTGAAGGGTAGTCTCCAGCATGTGACCAAGTAATTACCCAGATGGCCAAAAATAGTCAATTTAATTTATATTGACGAGCCATGGAAATGTAGTGCTTTGTTCTTGCAACATGGCTAAATTGAAATTTATCACTCATCCTCTGGTAGTGTCTAGTAATTTAATGCTGGTCATCAGTGTTAAATTAGACAGGCTGTCAGGCACAGTGAAATGGTCCTCCAGCCAGGTTTTATAACCAATCACCGGTCATCAGAGATTGATCGCTGCAGTCTACAACTCTGATGCCGATTGTAAATCATTGAATGATGTTGAACATTAATTTGCCACTGCTGATCATTTACCTGCATTAGTTACCAGTCGAGAATTTTGGTCATCATTCTCTGCTGTCAAATATCGATTGAGATTCCACGCACAACTCATAAATATGTAATGTAAAAAAAAAAAAAATTATGTAAAACATCCGTCCATTTATTTTCTGTAGTCCCGAAGCCTGTCACAGCCGTGACATTGGGCGAGAGGCGGGGCGCACCCTTGGACGCGTCACCAGTTCATCACAGGGCCAACGCATGTAGGGACAAACAACCATTCACACCTTTGGGCAATTTAAGGGCCAGCAATTCAGCTGTGGTGCATGTCTCTGGACTGTGGGAGGACACGGAGAACATGAACACAGAAAGTCCCCGAAGGTCTCGGTGTACCGAAGTCGAATCCAGAACCTCGTTGCCGTGACAGTGTTATTCATAAGCAAAGTGGTGAGACCGGTTTGTTCTCATGGAAGGAAATGAGTCTGTCGCAGAGTCAGAGGAGGGAGAAGGGGGAAGAGATTGAGGAGGTGGGAGTGAGACGAAAGCAACAGTCACAGTCATGCTGGCGGTGGTGGCGGCGGTCAGAGGCAGGGAGTGTGCGACATAACACAAAGCAGTGAGCACTTGTAGTTTGAGCTACTGTATATGTTCACCACAGCCTCTCACCTCTTTTCCCTCATTCTTTTCCATTCTTTCATCACGGCCTCACTCACCCCTTCCTGTGTCTGTTTGTATGCTGATGAACACCGACTTTATTCATTTTGTACCGTTGCAACCGCATCCATCCCTCTGGACTTTCATTCACCTACAGTAATCCTCTGCAGCAACTCATTATGCTGAATTTGTAATTAATTGTTCTGTCTTGCTACTTGACCTCCGCTCCTCTCCTCTTTTTGCTTCACGGTCAACGTTTAATACCGATGCATTGAGTGGTGTTTTATCACTCGGAACAAGATAATGTAAAGCTGTTGATTCGTCTTTGATACATTTATGTTATTCTTCAAGCTTGTGTTGATATGTTTTCTTTAACCCATCTCAAATGTCATAAATAACTTTTTTTTTTTGCATTTCTTTTATTTGATTGATGGTAATCCATACAGCAATAAACGTCCCCCTTAACTTTTTCTATTATATTTGTGCCGTCTGTATCTCACTTTGTGTACTATTGTTACTACAGCAGCTACATTGGGAACAAGTATGTGCTTTGTGGTGTGTATTCGTGATATCTGGCTCCATACTCATTTCTTTTTTTTTCTCTCTCCATCAGTCTTCCTCCACCTCGAATCACTTCTTCTTCTATTGTCCAACTTCCGTCTATCAACATTCACCCGTTTCGTAATCACCACCTTTCTCCCATCTCCCATCTCTCCGCTTTCCAATACTCCATTAGCTTCCCCTGTCCTCTCCCCCTCTCCCCTCCCCTTCCTCCAGCTCATCCTTAGTGAATTTGTTGTGAGTGGTATTGACTGTAATAGGTATGTACTCACAGGCTTCACCTCTGTTAATCTCTCATGTATGTTTTCTCTCTTTGCCAATAAACACATTTACTTCCCTGTGGGTTGCCAACACATTGATGTTTTAAATTGCTAGATCTTACCAAAGTATGTCAGATTTGAAAATTTCAGAAGCATACACAGTAGGACATCCTGTTAAATTGAAGAGGGAGTTTTTAGTTTTTTTTGCCATACAAATCTGAGTAAAGACATTTGGCTCCCCAGTTATTTGTACCAGCTGTTCCAAGGCCCAGTGGATCAATGACAGCCTTTAATATAAAATTGCTGTTTTCCTCTGAGAACTAGTGCAAATCTGCATTTGCAGACTGGTGTCATGAGTGTAATAAGCATGATCGTAATTCATCATAATTAAATGCAAAGCCATGGTGTCATCCCGCAGGAGCGATCAGCAAAAATAGCACTGCAACAGACTAACCGTAAGAAATGGCAGAATTCATGGAATTACCTTCCTAATGTCTCCAATGCATTCTGGTACTGAACCCACATTATCTATAGTTCAAATGCAATTCCACTAAATGCACATATGCCAAGACAGCAATCTCACAATAAACACAGCAATTTACTTAAATCCCGATGAAGCACGACAAATGTGGAACAAGAGTCTGAATCTGATGATCGATTAAAGACCCATCAAATTGGGAAAATCAGTGAGGTTTTTCAGATACTCAGAAGGTGACTTTTAGTATTGACCTTTTGTATGTCTTTCTCTCATGCATATAAACTTGCATTCATGTATACATGCATGCAACACACACACACACACACACACACACACACACACACACACACACACACACACACACACACAATATAAATAAATGCGCAAATATGTTGGGCACACCAAGATAGCGTGTGTTACCCTAAGGATGTGACCACAAACATAAAATAACACACACAAACACACAAACACACAGATGAGAAATTGACAAAGAAAAGACAGTCTGATATCCAGCTGGTGCTCTCTCTCTATGTGTCTGTGCATGTGTGTGTGTGTGTGTGTGTGTGTGTGTGTGTGTGTGTGTGTGTGTGTGTGTGTGTGTGTGTGTGAGAGAGAGAGAGAGAGAGAGCGAGAGAGAGAGAGGAGTGCTCATCTATGTAAAGAAACAGACAACACAATCAGTAAAGGGAGGAGGTAGTTCATCTAAGATGAAAGCTTAGAGTAAAATGTGAAATAGTGTATAGAATCCTTCTATATAGATGGATGGTCACAGTGTTGGTCAAAGGTTGGATCCCTGGTGACAGCCAGAGTCTGTCCCTGTCAGATTATCCTTGAGGAAGATACTGATGCCCTTAATGACCGTGTGCTCTCTGGGGGGAAATACATATAGCAGCTGACATGAAAGTCATACAGAGACACAACAGAACACAACTGAAATAATGCAAACAATGCAGAATAAAAGAAGAACAGAAACATGTCTGATTGAAATGCAAAGAACATAACATGGAAAAGGTGATTTGTTATTGAGAAAGCAGGCTGTATTCTTCATAAAGGCTCTGCAGACCAAATCAAATGGATGTCATGGCAACCTGTCGCCTTGTGTTTGATGCATACTGATTGTAGTAATTTGGCTGCCAGTTTCTTCATTACCTTGTTCTGTAGGTAGCTCATGACAGTGAAGGGGGGGGAATTAAGACTGCATTTGTGGTGTTTTCTTCATCCTAAAGGAAATAAATAGCAACAAGTACAATACATACCAATTATGAGCCACAATAATTATATTCTTTAATTTAATTTAATTTAATTAGATTTTAGGGTGGCAGCAATTTCTTTTTTTTTTGGTAGAAAATGATTCATGTATAGCGTTACAATGTCCTCATAGAGGATTATACCAAATTTGACAGCCTACATACCCTTTGAATGAGTAGAGACTAACCCCTACCCAACTCTCTCACAGACGTTTAAAACCTTCAACCAAAACATTTGTAACTTTAATTACACAAGAACATTTTTTAATCCTTTACCTCAGATCGGCTAATCGTGACTTCCTAATGAATAGATTGACTGCATGTCTAGCCACAGATGTATGAACACTGTAGATAATAATGTGCAAATGATGTAGCAGCCATGTGATGGTCTGTATTCATGAATATGATATCAATCATTGATTAATGACATCACTAATGATCTGCTACCCCCACTGAAAATGTCTAGAATATGATTTGTTCTTGTAATTTAACTCTCGTTAAGTCCATTTTAATTGAAGATCCACACAATTCAAGAAGCTCTCAGTTTCTTTATCTTTGTACATTTAATACTGTCTGCTTCCTCACTTTGCTGGTGATATATTATTTTGCTTAGATGTCTCTTATAGATATCTGATTTTTGGAGCAATATTGTTGCCATGGTGTTGGTGTGAAAATGAAAATTATTTCAGCTGCTGCTATAGTGCATCACTTAGTAATGGGAAATTGACACACACATGCAAACACACAAAGAAAAGGAGATGTGCAAAAAACAAAACGCTTAAGAGGCTAACAAAATATCTAAAGTTTGTTTACTGTCTGCTAATATATATATACATATATAAAATAACTATATATATATGTATGTATATATATATGTATATATATATTGTTAAAATGTACACACACATCATCCACCTGCTGCTCTTTATACATCCATGACACAGAGCAGAGGAGAGACACGAAGACAGAAATGCTACATTTTCAGCCTATCATCTGACCTCACACTCTTCACACTGCCATTGGCTGGTGGTACAAGCTCACCACCCAAAGGCTGATGTCCAGAAACATCAGAAACACTGCTAAATAATAGCAAAAAGAAAATGCAGGCACAAACTCGGTCTCTGCCACACATTTCTCGTGAAGCCATAAGTGATGATTGAGAAGTGATGCCGATGCTTCAGCTACCCTCAAACAGATTTTGTACTTAGGGCTGAACAATATTGTAAAAAAAAAAAAAAACCTCATTGTGATATTTTTTCTTTTCTGTGATATATATTGTAATATGAATTTTGTCCAGATCACATGGATTCTGTAGCTCTATTTCGATAGAACAATCATTCTAGAACTTTTTTTGCATCGATTTTAATAGAAGAAGAATGCCAGGCAGAGTCACGTTTAGATAATGACAATAGAATGAAAATTGAATAGCATTGTCGGACCAGAGTTGTTTAAATCAGAGTAAATTCTGTTCTGTCAGGCAGATTGCAACATGAGTGCCATTTCCATTTGTATCAAACTGCAAAACAAGTCGTAAGCATGATGTGTTTCGGCTAACTTGTCTGAGGCTTACTGGAATTGCACATTTTTTTATAATATTGTGATGTTGATGCTGAAACAATATATTGTGCAGACGTAATTGCAATACTTTTGGAAATACAACCACACATTATGGTTACAATTGCAGCTTTGCATATCATAGAAGAGTGGACGAGTGGCCTCGGGTATGCGCTCTATATGAGAGCCCTTCTAGTTTGAATATTTATCTGGTGGTTAACTGTCAGGTCTCTAAACACACAAGCATGCACAACACACAGATACAGGAGGCACACATGCATGAAGGTGATGTGATGAGTCAGTCTGCCAGACAAATGAACCCTGTGTGAACCCAGCCACAGTCTGCTGTCGGAGGAAAGACCTTAACTCCGTTCAACAATTTCAATTATCGTCAATTCAGGATTGTCGTGACGTGATTAAAATCCATGTATTTTTGCAACCACGGTGTAGAAAGTGTTACGGTTGGCTTTATGAATCCTGAGCAGGCTTTTAATAAGCTTCATGTGACATTTTGTTTTTCCCAATATAAAAAAAAAAAAAATAGCATCTGGCACAACTGTGGAGTGGATGGAAGGGAAAAACAGAGCGACAGCGGGTGTTTTTGTGCGTTTGTGTTTAGACCCAGTGTCTGACGACAGGTATGCCCATGTGCCCCAAACCCACAGAAACATGGCTGTCAGCAGACATGACAGGCACTTCGCTATCTTAACACACACACACACACACACACACACACACACACACACACACACACACACACACACACACACACACACACAATCTCACCAGCTCATCACCTATGCTCGTGAGGAGAGTCTATTGTCTTTTTGTACTAATTAGTTAATTCTCCCATCTCCTCCTGTCAGAGCTCTGCAGGTGATGCATTTCCTGTCTTGCATCATGGGAGCCTTTTGCTACTGTCGGTCATTGCATGCGTGTGCATGTGTTTGTCTCTCTGTGCACAAGGTACCTTTATGTGTGTGTGTGTGTGAGAGAGCATGTCTGTGCTCGCCTGCTTCGTTCCCAGAGAAGATGCATTTCCCCAGCAGGCGCTGTCAGGCTGTTTTGGGGTGCAGTCAGTTCACAGCTGGAGGGTACTGCTGTCACCTGGTTAGCTAACATCTCTCTCCTCTCCTCTCCTCAGTTTTTCATTAAATACCCACTGCAATTCCACTTATACCAATGGTGAACGATGTATCCCTGTAAGGGGTTTGGCCCAGTGGCGGAAGAAGGAGTCCTGGAGTCAAAAATATTCTCCCGGTATTTACTTTTATTTTGTCACCAGCAAGTGCAGTGCAAAGTGAAGATACGTGAATGGTGGTTATATGTACACAGAATGCAAAAATATTTACATATCTACTGCTCTGGCTTTAGAGGAGAAGCCCCTCCCCCCAGCCAAACCATAGTTAATTAAAATCAATTAACCCAAATATAGAACATATAAATAATTACACATTTCTGTATATATAAACACTTCAAACCCTGTGAATTGATACAGACATATGAAGTAAATAACTTATGTAAGTCACTTAAAAAAAGGCATTACCGTTGATCCACTCCAAAACACCCCTGTGTTTTGGCTCACTCATGGTACAGTCCTGGTCCCCCCAACTACATTAACCATTGGTTTACACACTTCTGGTTTGATCAGCAGACCAGGAAACGCTACTCCACAGCAGGTAAGTGTGCTAAACAGTCATATTAGCAGGCATGGCTTCTACCCATGACAATCCCACTATAACATTCCCTGGTTCGTCCTGGGACAGGTTTTCAGAAAATAAGTGAAAGAGAACTGGTCCTTTATAGTTGGCAGTGATATTTCTCCAGAGAGAGTCGAACTATTGCAACAAGCGTCCAAAAGTCCTATTTGTACACCAATATTTAGTGTTGGTCTTCAGTAAGCTTGCTATTTTCAAGAGCTTTCATGCTTGGGTGGCCACCAGCATGCCCCAAAAAGGAGGACACCTCTGCAGGGCAGGCAGGGATAGAGACTAAAGACAGCTGTAATAAAAGCTAAAGTGTTTTTCTGTAACACAAAAAAAAAAAAAAAAAAGCCCCAACACACATACACCATAAAAGTAGAAACAGAAAGGCAGAAAGCAAATGTAAGCAAAAATGAAGCGAAAATTAATTTATATGATAACAATGGTATTTTTTTTTAAGTAGCTGACATGTACTGTGCAAATGTGCCTTTGTCTGATGTGCAGGGAAATGAGTGCCTCGCATTCACAGAGTACATCCCAGAGGTGAGGGCATGCTGCCTTTGTCCAGCTCACAGACCAAAGCTCAGCAGGGTGTTGCAGTGGACAGCAGTAAACGTTCTGATCTTTGACACTAGCCGTCTGTTTGTCGCACACCCCGACCCTACCCTGCTCTGTCTCTCTCTCTCTCTCCCTCCCTCCCTCACCTGTCTACCCCTACCTCTCTCACAGGGTCACTGGATCAGACAGAGAGCAGGTGCTTCGCAACACAACCGAATCTGACAGCACAACATGCATACTCCCATTCTGTCATCTCCCCTTGTTAAAACGAATTAGTCTCTCTGGAAGATGTTTGCCACCTGTTTTATTGTATATTTTGAGACCATAACAGAGAAGCAGTGCAGTCGGATGAAGCACAAGCTGTATATGTAACTACTTTGAATGATGTGTGTGCAGGAATTGATATATCAGAGGTTTTGTTGTAAATATTCGATTTGATATTTGCTGGTATTCAAATCAGGGGCCTCATTTACGGAAGTGTTCTTAGATTTAAACTGGAACTTAAGGCTTAAAATAATTTCTGACGGTGTACAGCAGTGGCACAAGAGATTGGAACCAATGTATTATTCAGTGGACTAAACAGTCGGTTGACTCCCCTGCCGTCAAGGAGGTGAGGCAGGAAGACAGAATTGTGGCCGGTGTTACTCAAGAATTTGTTATGAAAAGATTAAGTGATGTAATGTGTCCAGAGGGAACCCATGCAGACACGGGGAGAACAAGCAAACTCTCACACAGAAAAATCACAAGGTCCTCAGGTTGATTTGAACCCAGTTATAGTATTTTCCTCTCATTGAATTGTATGCAGGACAAAAAAAAAGAGAAAATGGAGCTCATCTTCTTGCTCACCACTACTACAGACTTTACATAGACTCCACTCATACTTGCAAGTTTACATAATAGGAGGTAGGTCATGTAATCTCAAGAGACATAGCATCCTTTACTCCTTCGACTATGCATGCAATACACAATATTCAGTATCTAACAAGGACTCTCCTTTGGGAGAGCACTGAGTATCCTGCTTGTGGCAGTCAACAGTCCGCTGTTTGAAGTCAAAGATAAACGGAGTGATGATGTGCAATGTGTACTATGGATTAGGAATAAATCAAATTTCAAAAGAAGGAGAGTTTAGAAATATTGGGAGAAACAAACAAATAAAAGCAGAGCTATATTATATCTCTTAAATACGCCTCATCATTAACATCGTCATTATCATACTTTAAGAATGCTTGAAAGACATCAAGAAAAGCCACATGTAATACAGTCTCAGCTCTCTCTTTGCCACTTAGCATGAAGACATTCCTCTCGACTTCACACATCCGATCACGGCCTTTTTCTCTGAAAAGACTTTTTTTTTCTTCTTTTTTTTTATCCCACAAAAGCCATCAAAGCTGCAGTCCACAATGCATCTGTGCTCGGATTTCTGTTTGAGATATGAAGTTTGTGCCGTTCAGTTTGCCTCTTATTTCATTTCTAGTCAACAGAGCGGACAGGAAAAGGGAGACGAGATCAGGGGGGGGGGGAAAACCCAGCTGCTGATGGACTTTTTAGATGTTTTGCGATGATATTTCCTGTCATTTATTACTTATGAGCCTACATTGTATGGGCTTTTGTTATGCATGTCCACTGACATAAATTGTTTGAGGGTAACATTAGCTCAAAGTCAAATGGGAGCCTGTAGATGGGAAACGAGCCAAAATCTCTTTCACCAGTATGAGAGCCTCTTCAGCTGTAAATTAAACAGAACATTTAGAAAACCTAGGCCACCAAGGTTTCAGTTCTAATTTGATGCCCTTTGTGCAGGCATGCAGTATTTAACTTTAACGGCTCCACACGTTGAAGCAGTCGTGTTGCACTGATTAAGCCATTAACCTGGTTTGGCAATTTATTTTGTGTTTCTAATTAAGCGTAAAAATACAGGTCAACTGTTGTCACACATTATGAAATCAAGGAAGGTTGTGGATTATATGGATTACCTCCATTAATTTGGTCATTCGTCCTTCAAACGTATGCAACACAGCGCTAATTGTTGAATATTCAGAGAGCGATGCCTAATTCTACAGGTCAAACCAAAGAGATCATAGTTGTTATGCAATTATGCAGATGATATGTTACTGTTTACTTGTGTTGGATGCAACCAAGTAATCAAGCTGCGTGTTGAATTCCTTTTATTCATGCCGAGGAGAGGTTTTCTCTTCCAAAAAAAAAAAAGGTTTGGATATGTAGTTCTCGCTGACCTGTCCTGACACCAGAAGTGATAAATTAAAGTACAAAATATAAATAAAACTTTTTCAAACAATTTTCAAACAAAACATTGGTGAGACATTTCATCCTACTTCTTGTACCCTCCTCCTCACAAAACTATAAAAGGTTATAACATGTCTTGACCTTTTTAATACTAATACTGGAAGAAAACTTGAAAGGCTGATGCGTTTGTTGGCTTAATTTCCAATACTTACAGGCTATAGAACAGTTCCAAACTTTTTTAATTTGTGCTTGTTATCAAAAGTTTTATCAAAAGAGCAGACACGTATCATAAATAGAGCTACTGTGCAATTTTATCTCACTGTTATGCCTTTTGTGCACACACTGCAGTGTATTTACAGGGCAGAGCATATGGAGACGGCATAAAGAGACGGAACATTTAAATTCATAACAGTAACGGTTTAGTGTTCGCATTTTTGTTTCTACATTTAATGGTTGCATAAGAAGCGACATTTGAAAGTGACAGAGACATGAAAGATAGGCACATAAATGACTAGTTAAATGCTGTTCATGATGGAAAATGAGGCAACAGTAACAATCGGTGGTAGAAGACAGTCATGTTTGTGTCTGTGTTAATTTTTAACATTTCTTTTTCATTGACTATATTTTATTTCCCCCCTGTATTTACACAGCAACACAATGGATTGATTAAAGGAGACATACAAGATTCACATTTAAAGTAATCGCTGTTCAATAAAATTCACACTAAACTTCAAAGAGGGAGGCATCAGCTATTATGAAAGAGATTTCTTGAGACAGTAAAAAAAAAAATTTAACGTTACTGTAAGTAAACAGGAAGTGATTCATAATCAAGTATTTAAAAAAAAGACCATATTGAAAAATTGCAACTTAAATCATAGCAATTGAAAAGCAAATAGCTGGAAATCCTTAAACGGAATGAAGCAAGCGCCCTGTCTGCTTAAGGGTCCTTTAGAATGAGTGACAGAAATGTTAACAACAATGGCAATGATGGAATAATGAGACTTAATGTGAAGCACTTGAACAGCGTGTGAACTTAACTTTGGAAGTGGCAGGCCTTGAGCAGGATTGAGAATGAGCTGTCACATCCAATTTTACACTGGACATGTTTTTTTTTTTCTTTCTCTTTCTTTGTTTTTTTTTTTTTTTTTTTTTGCTGTTTGAAATGTTTTATTGCTGCTGATGTGCAGCCACTCAACTTAATGCACCATGATATAGTGTCAACTGAGCGTGAGCTGTGGACTATCTCTGCTTGAGTTGCAGACTTCTGAGAATCAGCTGGCAAACCTGACATTTTCATCCTCATGCTGGATCGTTTTACACAGCAGAGGAAGGTGAGGGATCTCATCTAATGGCTCATGAACTAAAAGCCATTTTGGGCTTGCGACTGACAATCGAACTACGCACCGGTACGTGTGTGTCCATCCATCCATCCACTTCGCCGCTTGTTTGCTGCGTTTGAACACGTTGCATTTGTCAAGTGGCGTCTGTCGGCTCTTTGGAAATATTCTTTACGGATGGTCTAACCCATCATTACCTGCTCCTCATCGCCAATAGAAATGAGATAAATGATGATTAGTACGATTTGGTAGGTTAGAATATTTTGTACATTTGTGTTTTGTGTCGTCTTTTCTCTAAAACTGTAAAGCGTAAAAGTGTTGTTTTTTTTAAAAAGTCCACACCAGTGACACCATGCTGGGCCCTTTACATTGCTTTAAACAGTGCTGTGGTTGCTCTTCTCCTTCATTGTCTTCCTATCTGAGTTTATTAGCAGATCTCAAATGACTTAAAAGGTTCATACCGACACCTTTTTGTTTCGACCGCAGATGCTGAGCTTCATCTATAATTTAATCTCTCATCTTCGGGCTGATAATTATCAATCTGATATGTTTTTCTTTCTTAGCATATCTTCTGTCGTAGTTCTATTGAAATGAAATGTCTAAGTGAAGGAACATGGTCTAGTGTTTGTAAATGACCTCTTTCTTCTTCTCTTCAAAGCGTCGCCATATTTATGTTCCCTTACTTGATCCTTAACTCTTAACTCTGCCAATGAATAGTTGGAGGACGTTATCTGATCCCCCATGTTTGGGCCAAGGAGGAGATTATTAACGTTTGAGGTGGATGCGGATTCTGAATCCCTTTTTTTTTTCTTCACTTTCTTCAACTTTAAGAGATAAGACCTTTTTTTAAAAATATTATTCAGAATAAAAATCCTATTGTTGAACAATCGGAAAAAGTCCCTATGAATGCCAACATCTTCTATACACTCACAAATATGTACAAAAACCTCCTACAACCTCCTTTAATCTTGAAAAGCCTCACGATGCCAGAGAAGCAAATGAAGAAGTAGGACGAGAGTCAGGTTTGATTCAAACAATAGTGCTTTTATGTGCTTTCTGGTCACTGTAGCTCTTCTGACTTTAATTGTATCTAGACGGATGTAAATTGACTCCGGATGTTGCAGCCCGTCCCCTTGGAGCAAAGAGTTATGACCAAGAGCACCGGGGGAAATAGGTGTAGCAGGTACTAAGTGCAGATGTAACTGCGGTGGGAACAGTGGGAAGCTTGAATTATAATCGTACCTCCTCTTCACAGCTCAGCAGGCTCTCAGGCTCTCAGGAGCCTGCCAAGATCACATTTAACACACACAGATAGACAGACACTCATGCACACATGTAGAAAGCAGCGAAGAGTCCGCCTGGAACACCAACCTGTAATGTGCATCCACACACACCCACACACACACACAGTGTTTTTGGCAGTGTAACTCCAAACTGTCAATGGTCTTCAATGTTGAATTTACTTGTTTTTAGCGTCTTAACTGATTATGAGTGGTGATTAAGGCAATACTCCAATCACTGCAAGCTAATACATTCATAAATCCCCCATAAATAATCTGTTTATTTCGATTATCTTAAGCATATTGTGTAGGAGGATTTATTTAACCGCACCGTGCTCATCAAACGCATACACCATGCTGTAAACATTTTGGAAAGCTGCAGGAGGCGCTACATGCAGCTGCTGCATTACAAGAACATCCCAGCATTTGGTTGATGATTGGTGAGAATGAGAGTAAAGTATAGATATTGTTGTGGTAACATACATCCTACTACTACTCAGCTACTCATTTAGCAGCCTCTCTTCTCTAAATCATAATCGTGGCTGTTTTTTTTCTTCATAATAATGCTCATAAAGAACCCATCAGGCTAGTGGGAATAACTCGTAAATGATGCTTAAAGGTGTACTCCCACAACTAACAGCCTAGGCTTACAAAATGCATTCCACCCAAAATGCGGCATATCAAATTAATAAATATAATTTTATTATTTGGTCAAGTTTCAATGCATAATTCTAACGAAAACATGCCTAATGAAAGGGAATTCCGTGGGTATATTTGTTTTGGTTTTCCCCTACCTGGCAGCCATTTCACTGCAGCTTCCCGTCGCTTATGCACGCCGTGCGTGTCCAGATTTCGATTTCAGTAGCTCCCATCGATCCTTCTGCTCTCCAGTATTTACCAGTTTTGCTCTCCGTTTCTTTTAGCCAGCTACTCGACCCCTTTTACTTTGTTATTTTATGCACAAACACACACCAACCAGCCAGAATGCAGAAAGAGGAAGTGACCCTGTCCTGACCCGGATATATATATAGCGATCTGGGATCAGATGGTTAAAAAATATAAGTCATAAATAAATAAAAAGACTTTTTAAACCTGGGTTACATGTTCTCCATTTGATTGCAGATTTGAAACTTCCCCCGTGTGCGTGGGGCCTTGCGTGGCCTAGAAATCTGGGAAAGCCCTTGGGGAAGACGTACGTCACGCGTGACGTCACCAAATTTGAAAATGGTTACTTCGGAATGTTCTCTCCTCAGGGGCTAAAAATCGGAATTGTTCTCTGTATTCTGCTGTGCTACAAATATGACCATTATATCAGGCTGTAGAATAGCATTCGTCCTACTGAATAAAAATATCGTGGTTACTTTCAAAATTCTTCACACGCTTTGGGAAGGAAAATACTGAGTGGGAATATACCTTTAATGATACTGTGACAATTTAAGTACAGTATTTAGAGAAAAAGTGCAAAAGCCAACAGGGCATGCTCTTATTGTGAAAGCATCCTTGCAGTCTTACTGTATGTATTGAATAAAAACGTATATCATGAAATCAGAAAACATCAATTTGATGTCTTAATTTTGTTTTTTGATTCTTAAGTATGACATTACAATTTTCTTTTTCTTTTTTACAGATAACATCAGTAAATAAAATAAATAAAAAATAAATACTTGTTCCATTGTCACCACTAATATGGTGTGTGTGCCAAAGGCAGGGTTTAGTATTGATTTCCTCTAAAAGTGTGTGTTTCTGTGTGAGAGGGCTACTTGTGAATGTTTAGGTGCTTTGTGTGTTTGTGTTTGTGTTGGTGTGTGTCAGTCAGGTGGTTCATCTCGGCTTTTTGAGAGAGGTAGAAAATCTCCCGGTAATTACAATCTAACTAGCCCTGACATTTTACCAAGACTCCACAGGTGTGTGAACGTGTCTACGTCTGTGTGTGTGTGTGTGTGTGTGTGTGTGTGTGTGTGTGTGTGTGTGTGTGTGTGCGCTGAAGGCCTTTTGTCTTGTGGGGCTGAAACAGCTGGGTGCTCCTCGCTAATTAACGAGAAACCTCATAATTACTGTTAACTGGCCTACTATAGCTGACAGAGAGAGAGAGGGAGAGAGTACTAAATGGCCATAGATGAGAGACAGAGTCAGGAGACAGAAACAATGTGGAGGGGAGGGATGTTACAATAAGCAAATTATTTAACAGTGAAGAGGATAGTCAAAAAAAAAATACATACCGAAAAGCAAGATGCTTGACATTTTATTGATTCAAAGTGATTAAAAGTAGAAATTTAGAAATGCAGTTGTGACCAGTTCTTCAAAATAATCCCAGGTTGATAACACTCGTTTTATTCGTGTAGTTTTAGTCAAATTTTCTGATGGTAGTTGTGATAACATCATACTTAATGAAGTTATTACGGAGATCTGGGAACACAATGTCATTGCTGAAGTCAGGAAAAGTACTGGGTGGTCAGATGATCAGATTGGTTGTAAACTAATGAAGGGAATTTTTTTTTTTTTTTAATGAGCCAGACGATTTGGTTCAGCTCAGCAATAAGAGCAATAAGAGCATATTAATAAGAGCTCTTTCGGTTCCCAAACGGCTCTTTATTCAGGGGCACTTCTGGTTTTTATTATTCAGCCCAATTTAGCAATATTTCGACCTACCATTGGTATCTCTGCATGGATATCCCTTTTATTCAATGTCATTATGAGCAGATCATTT